>CM074722.1:50142778-50742778 GCA_037306005.1 Rhinophrynus dorsalis
CTCAATACTGCGCCCAGTGTCTCTATTAGCCCATTACTGGGGGGTCACTCAATACTAGTACTGCTGAGACTCTTCTCACCGCTGCTGTGCCCAGTGTCTCTATTAGACTATTAGTGATGAGTCAGTCACTACTAGTAATGCTGAAAGTTTTCTTACTGCTACTGCGCTTAGTGCCTCAACTGGACCGTTGGGGAATCACTCACTACTAGTAATGCTGAAACCGTATTTACTGCTGCTGTGCCCAGTGCCTCTATTAGACCATTACGGAGAAGTCACTAACTAATAGTAATACTGAAACTCTGTTTACTGCTGTTGTGCCCAGTGCCTCTATTAGACCTTTACTGGGGAGTCACTCACTACTAGTAATACCGAGGCTCTTGAATGTGCTGCTGTGCCCAATGCCTTAACTGGACCATTACTGGTGAGTCAGTCACTACTAAGACTCTTCTTACTGCTGCTGTGCTCATTGCCTTTTCTGAACCATTACTGGGGAGTCACTCAGTACTAGTAAGGCTCAGACTCTTCTTACTGCTGCTGTGCTCAGTGCCTTTTCTGGACCAATACTGGGGAGTCACTCAGTACTAGTAAGGCTCAGACTCTTCTTACTGCTGCTGTGCTCAGTGCCTTTTCCAGACCAATACTGGGGAGTCACTCTCTACTAGTAATGCTGAGTCTCTTCTTACTGCTTCTGGCACCCAGCCCATGCTGTAAGTATTGTAAAATCTATACAGGAGCAAACATGCAGAAATATCAAATGTCTTAAATTATCAGCATGTTTAGAGACAATTGCTGTTCACTGTGTTGCTCACTCCAGCATCAAAAGGGTTAAATCCAGTTGATAAACCAAAGTGTCCTCTATTTTTAATGTTCAAATATGGTAACGGTATGGTAAACTAAAACTCTCCCATAGAGGTTGACATCTTACACAGTGAAAGTTTCTGCCTTTTCTACAATGAAAGGGCTTTAGACTGCTGCAGGCATTTTATGTCAAGTATGTAAAAATGGCAATAATCATGTTAGTAGTAATTGTACTGTGTAGATTCCACGCTGCATAACTGTCATAGCTTGCTCATTGGTATGTTGTTATGGTGAGACTGGATGACTGCAGTAGAATGGTCTGATTGACACATGCATTGTCTGGGGAAAGTAGGAGACAACGAAAACGGGGATAATTTAAACTAACTAAGGCTTAAATCATTTCTCAACTTTCAAAATTATTTAAATCTCTTAATTTGATGTTTTTTTTTCCCCAGTTAACTATTTGGAAGCTAGAAATGTTGCCAATAATAAAGATGTCTCCAACACAGTTAGAGGGAGCGCTGGGGGTCCCTCTTCAGACTACGGGGGTGGGAATGGGGATGCTTTATGGGTCAAGCTGGTGATTTGATGTTGTATTTGCTTTGGTTACATCTCGACGTATGTCCTGTGAATATGCCACAAATACACCATCGTTGACTTGAACCTGCCATGCCTTTGCAACATTGAAAGGGCTAGTAATGTTTCACAATAAAAGCAGCTCCAATTAATCTTCATAGTATTTGGGCCATGAAGAGTTTTATTTCAATACTGTCAGAGTTGTAGTTCAAGAGTAATTGAATGATAAAGTATCCTCCTTTTACTGATGTAACACTGCTCATCTCAGAGCAGCAAGACTGTCCAGATGGATCGGAGAGAGGGACAAGCTTCAGTGAGTATAAAGAGAAACCTGAAAAATCTGTCAAGGGGGGCAGGGTTTTCATTGTCCTCACAGTAAGAAGATTATCCCTTGCTGTGAGCTGTCAGGTCCAGGACCAGATTCCACATCTGAGGTGAGCAGTGTTACATTGGGTAAAAGGGGCAGGAAGGGGATACTTTATCATTCAATTACTCTTGAACTACAACTCTCCCTTTAAGATTTTGCAGAGACTACTTTGACAGTGGCTCATCTGCATATTGAAATGCAACTTAATGAGAGGCCATTGTCATATTCCTGTGGGTGTGTTTATGTTTTGTTCCGGCTATTTGCCACATGCACTCTGTTTTCCTTGTGGGGTGTAGCAGAATCTTCTGTTTATATGAATCAGCTGATTGACTGCTATGGACTTCAAACAGCTGATCGGCTGGTTCATGTAAAGACAGAACTGGAATAGATGTTACATGTAACAATTGCTTTGATTCTCTGTGTCTGTGAATGATCTGTGAAACAGGATAGTGGATTCTTCATGTTATAATCCTTTTAGTGCTACAGGGGTTTGGAATGCATTGCAGAACAATTCATTGCACATCTCTATGGTGCCGTAATGGTAAAGGGAGAATTGGTGGTGTTCTTGGTGCTGAAGTCTGGGGGTGAGAGCATCCTCACTGCTACCCCTCTTGCCCTCCCGAACACAACTCAGGGTTTACACCAACCTCATATGCTAATGGATAAAGTGGCTCTCCTTTCCCTTGCATAGATAATTCTTGGTTCATATGGCACACCACAGATCGCCAGGCAAAGCATCTCTCCTCTCCCCCCCAACACTTCTGCTCCCCCACTGGTCTGCTGGGCATAAAATGTAGCACCAACTTCATCAGCAGATCTGCACCCAGGGGAACATATCTGCAGATTGGGTTCTATCCCAGTGATACCTGCCCTTCTTTAACTTTTGTGTTCCAAACATTGTTGCTTAAAGGGACTGATCCACCTTATTTTGACTTTACATATTCTGCAAGTACATGATATCTAAAGTCAAATTGCCTGTAATTGTTATTATTTTTGTTCATTTTCATCTATTTTGTTTACACTTTTCTGTCCTTGACAGCGAGCTGACAGAATTTCTGTTTCTGGTAATCTTTCTTTCAAGGACTATAAAAGCAAGAGAAGTGATACAATGTAATATGAATTCACTGCATGCTGTAGTTAATAGACTGGATGCAGTCTTTTCCAACAGTGATAGTGTTACATTGTATCACTGAATGCTCTGTGGGCTATTTTCTTTACATTGTATTTTTTTTACATTGTATCACTATACCTGCATTATGTTCCCTGACAGAAAGCTCTCTGTGAACAGATCCATGTAGCACATAGACAAAAAAATAAGTGAAGATGAAAAAAAATAATAATAAAAAGTATTGACAATTTGATGACAAATTATGTACTTGCATACTATGTAAAGTCAAAATAAGGGGTTATTATTTCTTTAAATTGGGCCTTTAACTGACTGAGAGCTCTAGAGATGTCCAACACATGGTAGAGCAATGTGTTGTAGGCCTCTCTAGAATTTATGGGCTTATATGCCCCATTTAAATTAGTTGGAATTCTTATTTGTCCCCCATAGTGCATTTAGTTTCGTACTCTTTATTTCATTTGTGGCCTAGATTACATTGCAGTTGATAAATGTTTTCACCGATTTTCTTTAACATATTCGCATTGAAGTCTATAGAGAAATTTGTAGATGCAATGTTTGGCTACATCTCTGACATTCAAAGGGTTAAACCATTGTATAATGCTACCAACTGCTATAGAAAGTAGGTCCATATTGTACATAGAATAATTCCTGTGGTTGCTTGCAACAGGGAAGGATAAAACTGTGTTGTAGCTCAGTGCAGAAGTAAAATGCGTCAGCTGGAGGTATATACACGGAGGTCACACCTTCAGATATGTAGAATTAACAGCTTCAGGCATGTGAGTAGTAGATAGAACACAAAGCTCTGCTTGTCTCGTAAGCCACTGCAAAATAAACAGATAAACCACTATGAAACAGTTTTCATAATCAACTGCCTGACTGCGGTTACATGCAAGTAAATGCACACTTGAGAACTTTCTAGTTTTTTCTAAAGTAACCACACACATTAACTTTTATGCTAAGGATTCTGGGTAGGAACATGAATTAACCCTTTGACTGCCAGAGGGGTATGCAATACATTGTTAATCTATCGGATGGTAGAGAATCAATACGTTAAAGACTTCTCTAGTATCCAGGGTCATAATTCTACTGGACCACATCATGAGTAAAAAACCTTTCACTCCATAGTATGAAGTTATATAATTACATAGTCAATTAGGTTGAAAAAAGACACACGTGTTCATCAAGTTCAACCTGTGCCACGGTATAACTTGATGACGAGTATATATACACCTTCCCAACTCCTAAATGAGTATTACTCTGTTTACCAGAACTTCCTGTTTTACTTACTGTTACACGGAATAACCCTGTATGTTCCCTTCTGCTAGAAAGGCATCTAATCTTCATTTAAGTGTATCTATGGTATCTGCCATTGCCACATGCTTGGGCAAGGAATTCCACAATTCAAAAGATACTGTACCTACCTCTGCTGAAGTTGAAACCTTCAAACTGGTTGGGTCCCTCAGGGTGTATGGGGATCTATGACTAACAATGAGCAAAGGGGACAAGGCCGAAGAGAGGATACACAATGTACTTGGGGATCTGTGGCTACCAGCAGGCAAAAGAACAATGATGCAGGGGATCAGACAGTATAAGTGGGGATCTGTGGCTACCAGCGGACAGGAAACAAGGTTTGGGGGGGGGGTCAGACACTGTATGTTGGGATCTGTGGCTGCCAGTGGACAAGGAACAAAGCTGGTCGGGTCACTGAGCTCATGTAGGGAACTGGCTACCAGTGGGTAGGAGAATAAGGCTGCAGGGGCTCAAATAGTGTACATGGGGATCTGTGGCTACCAATGAACAGGGAACAAGGTTGGTGGGGTCCCTTAGTGTGTGTGGGGATTTATGGCTACCAGATCGTGTGGATCTATGGCTACCAGTGGACAAGGAAGAAAGCTAGCCAGGTCACTGAACTTATGTGGGGAACTGGTTACCAGTGGGCAAGGGAACAAGGCTGGTGGGGGGTATCAAAGTGTATGGCTGCCATGGGGACAGGTTGGGGTGGAATTTTATTTATTTATTTAATATCATTTTGATGGGTTTTTTTATTTATCGTTTTTGTTTTAATTTGTAAAGATCTGGAGGCTATGCACTTATAGCCTCCAAAGTGAGGTCTCAGTTTTGAATTGGTAGGGGCTCCGGTGAAGTGAGTAGACTTCCCCCATCTGCCCACTCCCACACACAAGTTTGAGAAAGAGTGAAAGGAAGGGAGAGTCTTGGTCATTGTCATCACCTGCATTGATCTCCCAGCGCTAGCTAGGGGGGCTCAGGGGGGGTCCTGAGGCCCCCCCAACGAGGTCTGATTAATTAATTTTGTCTGCAGTCAAGAAAAACCCTAGGTGCCAGGAAGCAATTCCCAGTCCCCATTACAACTTGCTGCCTGACCCCATATGTGCCAAGACTGAGTGCTTTGTAGGGTTGTGCTCCTGAGTGAAGGAATGTGAGTTGCAATGAGACCATATTCTTTGGCGCAATGTGACTTTTTCTAAAAAGCATTCTAAGGATGTCTGGCTTTCTTAGTTGCTAAAAGCACTTTCTTAGGTAGAAGTCATTCATACAGCAGTCAGATATCTCTACTTATATTTTACATAATATCATCAGTTGTCTCTATGGCCTGTGCACCCTTTTTTTGTCTGCATTTAGTTTTCACCTCCGCACAGTAAACAATAGATTTGTCAGTATGAATGTGAACAGTCATAGACAGAGCCCCACCCTGATTCTAAAGGACTATGAAACATTCTAAAAGTAGTAATATGTACTTGTTCAGTTATAAGCTATAGCAGAGTTTAAATACAAGAAAACACCCCAAAAAACAGTAGATATACCTGATTGTAGATGAAGCACAAATTCCTAAACAAGTCCATACCAGAGTATTATTCTACGCATTGCAAGCAATGCAGTGCATTCCTCTCTAGCACTCAAAGGTTAAACAAATTCAGAGACCGTTATTTCACGGGTCTCTTAAAACACAATCCTAGTCCATTTTGCATTTGTTTTTTATGTATTTTACATTTGCTCCTCTAATGGAACTGCAAAGTTGTTACTAGCAAACAGTATAAACCGGATGTAGTTAAAGGGATAGTAATGTTTCATAATAAAAGCAGCTCTAATTAATCATCATAGTATTTGGACTTTGGAGAGTGTTATTTCAATTCTGTCAGAGTTGTAGTTCAAGAGTAATTCAATGATAAAGTATCCCCCTCCACCCCTTTTACTGATGTAACACTGTTCAGCCAGAGCAGAAGGGAGGTGCCCAGGTAGATTGCAGAGAGGGGCAATCTTCAATTAAGATAAGGGAAGAACCTGAAAAACTTGTCAAGGGGGGCAGGGCTTTCATTGTTCTCATAGACAGAATATTGTCCCCTTCTGTGATCTGTTATCTGTCTGGTCTATGGACTGCATTCCACATCTGAGAAGAGATGGCTTACACTAGGTAAAAGGGTAAGCCATCTCTTCTCAGATGTGGAATGCAGTCCAAAGACTAGGTAAAAGGGGCAGGAGGGGAACTTTGCTTGTGAATATCTCTCAAACCATAAAGATTTTAGAGATATATCTTTCTTCATGTTTTTTTAATGCCTACAAAATAAAATAAAGATAAAACAAAGTATTACTATACCTTTAATTGCTGGACCTTTGGCTGTTGGGAGCTACAAGTTTCTTCATTCCAGCTGGTTGGGGATGATGGGCATTGTGGTACCTAACAGCCAGAGGTGCAAGAATTGACCACCCCATATGCAGACCATATTTTACCCAGATAATTTGTCTATTTTCTAATTATTTATTTATTTTATAGGACAATCAAGACGGACCTTCAAGCGAAGGGATTTATGTGTCTAAAATTGTTGACAGTGGCCCGGCTTCTAAAGAAGGAGGACTACAAATCCACGACAGGATTATCGAGGTATGTGGAAGCTGCCTTGCTACGTTCTGTGTCAAAATGGACAAGACTTTTATGACCTTCCTTGTAATGGGAAGCACAGAACATGTTAACTCCTGGAAGGGATGTCCATCAAATGTTGATTGAGTAGGATCACCGTTGACCTTCAAGTCTTGATGAGTATATCCTCTAAATATAGTAAGGAAGCATGGGCACAATTACCCACGTCTTGGCTTACTGAGAACAGAGATCATTTTACATATCTGTTTGCGTAGCTTAATCTTTAAGTGCCAGATGGGTGAGCAACGCATTTCTTAGCAATGCATTGCACCCCTCTAGCACTTAAAGGATTAAAGTAAAAATATACACAAAACCATGTTGTTCTTAAAGAGATACTAGCACCTAAAAACTATCTGGAATTATACACACTTAAATACCCTGTACTTCGTGCTAGTATCTTTATAGATTATCTTTTTGTTTCCTGAGACTTAAAATCTAGTCTTACATATGCTTTATGGAGACAGCCATTACTGTCTTTTCTAGGTCTTCCTGTCTCCTGTTACCATATGAACCTTGATAGATGTATCAGGAATGTTAGTGCTGTATTGTCTTTACATGGGCTGAGATAATGTGCCAGCCTTTCTGAACAGAAGATCACTGGGTAATAATCCTAATACATTAACTGAAATAGTTCTCAGCTCTCATTACCAACTGCTCAAACAAAATTAACCCTTTGAGTGCCAGAGGGGTACGCAATGCATTGTGTACCCCTCAAATGCATTGCGTACCATTCTGGCACTGAAAGGGTTAATCAAATGGCGCCTACAGACCATCCTACAGACTTCTATAGACCATCCTACACATGCATTAAAAAAAACAAGTTTTGGATTATAGTTTAGGATATAACATAAAATAACCATTTTTACACCTACTATCTGTAAGTACATGATTTATAAAATTATATAGCAAAATCCCATTTTTAAGTGGTAATGTTCCTTTAAAACCCTTTGAGTGACAGAAGGGTATACAATGCATTGTGGATACCCATCTAGCACTCAAAGTCTTAAGGGAGCAGTACACTTTTTATGAAAAGAGCATACATTGTATGTCTTTTCTTTTTGTGTAAAACAAAGATATTCTCCCTGCTGGTAGATGAACATGATCTTTATTCAAATATAGTACCAATTTGTGCACTTCATGTTTCGGGCATAGTGAGTCCCTGCCCAGTAGAAGGTAACAATTTAATTTTGGTGCCTAAGACACAAGGGGAACAACGTGACTAACTTAAGGACAGAAGGAGCTGAAATGAAACCTGGAAAGGTATTGTCAGCTTCAGTCAGTCAGTCAATTAAAGGGGACCTGTCACCTACCATATTTTTAGTCTCATTAAATGTATCTATTTACACTTCTTATACCATGTGCTTTTTTTAAAAAAATAAGTTTAATAATTTTAGAGAATTTTCATTTAATTGATAGAGGAACTTTGTTCTCTGACCTGTCTGATATAGCCTGTGAAATTAATTACTCACATGTCCAGAAAATCACCTATCGACACCTTCTTAGGCTGCTAGAACAGGTCACTTTAATAGTGTTATAGAGTTCTGGATTAGTAGTTGCGGAATCTAATTTAAAGGGATAGCAATGGTTCATATTACACATAGCTCAGAACGTTGAGCACGTGTAATAGTTGTGCTCAGCGAAGTACATTTGCCGCATAATTTGCTAGTTACTGTGTAATATAATGTTGAAGATGTTCCTTCTCTTTCCTGATGTGAAGCCGCCTCCCCTGAGTTCTGAAGTCCGGTTGCTTGACCGGACAGATCACAATGAGGGACAATCTTCCTCTTTCATTATAAGGAAAAACCTGCCTTCATTGATGGAGGAGGGCAAGTTTTTCCTAATACTGCATGAAGATTGTCCCTTGTTGTGATCCGCCATCGGATATGGGACAAAAACCACGATGTCAGGGAATGGGGCGGAAGGTATCATCTTTAACATTATATTGCACAGTGACCAGCAAGTTAAGCTGCAAATGTACATCCTGGAGAACAACTATTACACATGCTCAATGTTCTGAGCTATGTGTAATATGAACCATTACTATCCCTTTAAGCAGACCTTTGCTCTCTGTCTTAGATAAAGCTGTATAAGGAATTATTGTTGTGTCCAGAAAATCACCTCTCTCCCCCTCCTTGCAATTTTTTCTTAAATATATAGGTTTCCAGGGAGGGAAGGATTTAAAAAAAGTGACAATTCCTCTTTAATCCTCTCTTTTTTCATAATAAAACTTTACTGGCCCTTTAATTACATTTATCAAATGTGTATCATTGCTCTCACATTCTTTTTGATGTATGCAGTGTCATTTTTAGAAGCTACTTCTCTAAGACAAGGAGGTTGGAGGGAGCCATTTTGTTTTTAATTAAGATCAGTTTGATTAGTTTTGTTCTCTGCTGTGTTATTCATTACTTATTAGACCAGCACATGATTAAAAAACAATATATGGAAACTTTTATGGCAGGTGTTGTATTACTTACTTGATAAAACTTGAATCAGTGATGTATTTGTTTAAAGTCAAATGGTTGCCTACAGATGGTAATTTAAAGGGACATTCCCTATAAGATTAAGTAGTTGCTCAGTTTATGTTTAGCTGGACCACATGGGTAGGAATTTTTCATACAGCAATATCTAAATGTTTTACATCCTGCTTTAATGGTCTATCAACCAGAAAAAAAAAACGAGGAGGGAAACGCATAGGCAGTTTGACAGTACACGTTATGTGATTGTATATTATGTAGAGTCAAAATAAAGGGTTTCTACTCCTTTAATTAATAGAGAGAAAATGTATTCCATGTAAAAAGTGGTCAGGGAACCAAGAATTGTGTTTAATGGTGTATGGACATGACAGCAAAGAATTAATCCTGTTTAAATATTAGTACTAGCATAGGGTGTATTACTCCTGTCCTCAAGCCTTGCTAACACGCAAGATCTATCCCTTTGAGTGCCAGAGGGCTATGCCTTTAGCACTCAAAGGGTTAAACCTTTTTGAGTGCCAAAAGTTGGTGCAACACATTGCAGAGAAATGCTCTGCACATTCTCCTGGGCCTCTAAGAGTTACGGATATTGTAGCTCTTGATCTTATGTCAGTCAAAATGACTGAGCCACTGATTAATCCTGAGACAGGATATTAGACTGTTTAGCTGCCCTGAAGGGGACTGGCGATCTGCACCCCTGCATTACAGTCTCAGGAGACATGTATTAACCTGCTCTTGTCACTACCGATTATAAATAGGAGTAAATAGCAACATGTTAACTAGTGACATATGGAGCCATAATTACGGTGGGTAAAAGTGGAGCAATTTGGGGACAAATCAGCTGCTCTGTAGGTGCATAAAAATTCCCCAGATTCTCATTGAGATAAATGGGGATTGTAGCCACTTTGAATTCTAGAGAGGTCTCCAGTTCATTGCTTCGAAATGCGTCGGAGGCCTCTCTAGCAATCAAGTGGTTGAAAGTTGCCTTTAAATCAATAGGGATTTTTTGTTCTGTATGTACAGTGGTATTACATAACCCTATGAGTGTTAGAGGAGTACCCAATACATTGTGTACCCTTGTGGTATTCAAAGGGTTAACCCTTTGAGTGTTTCCACTTTTCTTTTGTGCATATGGCCCAAGGACCATGAAACAAGGTACCTGAGGAAAGATCCACTAAGATGTGATTAAGAGGAGATGACTGCTCCAGTGTGGTAAACTCCCCAATACCTATGTTATTCTAGGGTGCCTATGCTGTAAGATGGGGGTGAGAATGCAAGGGATTCCAGTTGTTACTAGCCTACAACTCCCACCATGCTTCAGAAGCAAAAGGCTGTCAGAGGATGATGGGATTTGTAGTCCAGCAACATATTTCCCCACTCCTCTACTAAGGTATCTCAGCTACAAAGGCTCCACAGAATCACACAGGAAATGGAGAATTTATCTCACACTTCTCTTCATCACTACTGTATCACACTTTAGTGTAAGATTCCCCCTGAGTGTGTGTTTTTTGGGTTTCTTTTTTTTTATTTATTAACGTCTAGGAATTGTTATAGTGGCAGTAGATCACATGATGGCACAGGTCTTTTTAAAATGCCCCATCAACTGCTCATCAATGAATGAACCCTTTGCATGCCAGAGGGGTAAGCAACACATTAGAAAGCAATGCGTTGCATACCCCCTGGCACTCAAAGGGTTAACAAGACCAGAGTAAGTATGTCCACTAGCTTTTTCAAGGATTTCTGCTGTGTCTTAAGCATTTATGTTGGACAGTGTACTTGACATAACTAAACCTGAACATGAACCTTTAAAGGGATAGTAATACTTACATTTTGCCATCCCCCATCTTGTAGCCCTTAAAAAACTGAATGAAATGAGCCCAGCTGCATCTCTCAAACCTTTATGGTTTGAGAGATATCCACTTTCAAAGTTCCCTCTCCCGTGACGTCAGCGTTCTAGCTGACAGCAGGGGAATCCGGTCCCAGAGCAAGCAGAGGCTCTTCAGCAGAGCCGAGATCGTGTTATGGAAGAAGAAATCCTTCACTGAAATGGTCTTCTACATGTGCTTGGTTTTCAAGCAGATGTAGAAGACCATTTCAGTGAAGGATTTCTTCTTCCATAACGCGACCCCGTCTCTGCTGAAGAGCCTCCGCCGGTCCCGGGAGAGCTGACGTCAGGGGAGAAGGAAAAAAAAAAAGTTGAAAGTGGATATCTCTCAAACCATAAAGGTTTGAGAGATGCCGCTGGGCTCATTTAATTCAGTTTTTTAAGGGCTACAAGATGGGGGATAGTAAAATTTATTACTATCCCTTTAACTCAGAATATAGTACTGTTCTTATATTGACCCTATGAGTACCAAAAGAGTTTGCAGGGCAATGTATCATGGTTAAAATTAATGTTATACAGCATATGTTTTAGTTTTGTAAATAGTGCTGATTATTGATTGAATATCTAGTTATTTTTTAATTAACTTGTTTGCTACAGCTTTTACTTTCTTAAAACAAATATATTTTTGTAACAGCAAAGTCCCCTACTTCTCCTAAGGATGGCTGCTGTATTTTTATCGGTCTTCTAGAATAAGCTGACCAGATCTCACCTTTAACCGGGGACACATAGGAAATAGACATTTTTCAGTATTCACTGAAATCAATACAGTCCTGCAGTATGTATTTTTCCTATGCGTCCCTGGTTAAAGGGATAGTAATACTTCGTTTTAACTTTATTTTATTTTGTAGGCATTAAAAAAACATGAAGAATGATATAAGTCTTATCTCTCAAACCTTTATGGTTTAAGAGATATTCACAAGCAAAGTTTCCCCCTCCCGTCCCTTTTACCTAGTGTAAGCCATCTCTTCTCAGATGTGGAATCCAGTCCATAGACCAGACAGATAACAGCAGGGGACAATCTTCTTACAGTGAAAACAATGAAAACCCTGCGTCCCTTGACAAGTTTTTCAGGTTTTTCCCTTACCTTAATTTAAGATTTTCCCTGTCTGCAATCTACCTGGGCACCTCCCTTCTGCTCTGGATGAACAGTGTTACATCAGTAAAAGGGGTGGGAGGGGGATACTTTATCATTGAATTACTCTTGAACTACAACTCTGACAGAACTGAAATAATACTCTCCAAAGTCCCAATACTATGATGATTAATTAGAGCTGCTTTTATTATGAAACATTACTATCACTTTAAATGTGAGGTCTGGTCAGCCTATTCTAGAACAAAATGCCTGCCCGCCACAATACTAACATAGGAAATTCTCAGTGTTCTGGGGATTTTGCAGCTGTTTATGAGTGACTGGAATTCTAAAAAATGAAATATAGCGGTTAGTGGGGGTGGCAGACAGTAAACTATTAGCATAAACACAGAAAAATGTAGCATATAATAAAAGTAGTTATTTCTGTTTAAACATTCCATTGTTTTCATTAACCTGCACTGGACTGACTTTATCAATGCATAGCAAATTAAATTAAATAGCAACATATTAAAGTGCTTGTTTCCCTTTTATTAGTCATCACTTTGCTAAACTGGCAATCGGAGTTATAAATTCTCAGAAAATTAGCACATTTATTAT
The DNA here is from genome assembly GCA_037306005.1 of Rhinophrynus dorsalis. Lineage (NCBI taxonomy): Eukaryota > Metazoa > Chordata > Amphibia > Anura > Rhinophrynidae > Rhinophrynus > Rhinophrynus dorsalis. The sequence continues at coordinate 50,155,623 of CM074722.1, forward strand.
CTATTGTGCCAGCATAATTTGGTTAATGATATTCATATAATTATAAGATCGTGTTTAGTGAAAATCATTGTCTGTCTATATTTACATATTCTCAGTGAACATTCAGTTATAAAATAGAACATTTGTAGTAATTTAAGAACTAACAAAAGTTTGGTTAATCCTGCTTGTCTGCATTATTCAATTAATCCTTTGTGTGCCAGAAGGCTGTGCGACACTTCACAGATCCGTGCATTTCACACCAGTCTGGAGTACAAAGGGCTGAGAAGCTGTTGATCAGTGTATTTTCCCCCCCAATTATGACGCTTCATAAGACCTGGTGATAGATTTAATTCAACCATAAGATTTTCCCAGTAACCTGCGTGGAAGAGGTCACCCCGTGCACATCTCTAAAATAATGAATGAAATCTGAGACTTAATAAGGAACAATATGCAGCTCAACAAAAACACAGAATGCCAAAGATCTGCCTCTGATCTTCCAAGTGCTTCAATTTTATCAATTTGTTTCAATTTACATTCTTAATCTGCATTTGGCTTGTGGCCTTCTTAGAGGCTGAGGAACGACAGTTTCCAAATTGCATTGGCCAATTCTTAACCCTCTGAGTGTCCCGGAGGCCTATCTAATGCATTGCGAAGGCACTGCTCTGGTAAATTAACCCCTTGAGTGCCAGGGGCTAAAAGATTCTCCTCAAGTACAGACATTTTAGGAAATCGAGTGCCTGCAGTGTTTTCTCTTTGATTTTTTTCTTCAAATAGGAACGGGTAGAATGGGGCAAAATAAAGATAAAAATGTATTGTTATGTGGAAATTGGATTTTTTTTTTTGGATGTTACTTTTATTAAATTTTATCAGACCCATTGGGGTGTGTAAACTATTGTCACTTAGCTGGAATCCCTACCAGTTTTCCCAGTTCATGCTGCTCCTTTAAATTCCCTTCAGTGGGCTTGTGTGTAATGTCATAAGTGGGAGGTTTAACCTTTGGAGTACCAGAGGTAGTGCCCGGCGCATTACTTTCCAATGTGTTGGATACCCCTCTGGCACTCAGGGTTAACAGAAAAAGGGGAAGAGAAGGAGACCAGCTGAATTTATCATAGAAGGGTGAACTATTAAAAGGACAGTAATTTCTGCCATAAAGTAGCTCTCCGAGTCTTCTCTTTTGTAAAACTAACACGTTGAGCTATGTTTAATCACTTACTTTGATCTGCAATCTGGTCCTGAGACCAGAAGGATGCAGTGAGGGACAAACTTCAGTCAGTAAATATAAGGAAAACCCTGACCCCCTTGATGAAGGAGGGTGGGATTTTCCTTTGTTTACTGAAGTTTGTTCCTCGCTACTCTCCATCCGGACCAGACTGAGATGATCAGTGACTTGGACAGAAGGGGCAGGAGAGGGATTTTTTTTACATGTTATATCTCTGGAACTACATAAAAGTAGTAGAGCAATGTTTTAGTTTTACAATAGAGAAGACTTGGAGAGCCTTTTTATGGCAGACATTACTATCGCTTTAAAAGATAAATTTACATTTTAACCCTTTGAGTGCCAGAGGGGTATGCAATGCATTGCAGAGCAATGGATTGCCTACCCCTCTGGCACTCAAAGGGTTAAAGGTATGCAGGGCCATTTGAGATTGTCAGGGATAAAGGGGGGAATGTAGGAAGGTGTAGCATTCCCTAATTTTTGAAAGCCATATATGTATTTGCTTTTTGCGATTGCTCACATTTGGATGCAAGAAGCATACCAACACCTAGATGATGAATAGCACATGGTCCTAAATTAAAGCGGAACTTCCACCCCACCTAAAGTTGCCCCCAAAGAATTACCCATCTGGCGACTAGTTTCTCAATAGTACCAGTCACCAGAATTATTACCTCCTTTTAGAGAATTCCTACTGCTCCTGGGACTGACAGCCAGGAAACAGTGCAGACATCTTTGTATAGTGATGTCTGCACACCTACGCTGTCAGTCCCTGCCCGTACCTTCTTGTACCTAGCAATGCCTCCTAGAGCAGACTGGGACTGACAGAGCAGACACGCAGACATCACTATGCAAAGATGTCTGCTCTGTTTCCTGGCTGTCAGTCCCGGGAGCAGTAGGAATTCTCTAGAACGAGGTAATAATTCTGGTGACTAGTACTATTGAGCAGGTAGTAGCCAAATGGGTAATTCTTTGGGGGCAATTTTAGGCGTGGTGGTGGTTCCGCTTCAACGGCAAAGAGAGTGAATATTCCTAAATTAACGGCAAAGTGAGCCAGACATATGTAAATGTGTGGTAATTGCTTTACTGAATTAGGTACAATCGTTCATGGGAGTTATGCACTAAGGGGTGATAAAGAGGTGATAACGTGGAGATAACCTCTCCAGTGATATCACTTCTCCAGTTCCTATGTTATTCTATGGCGCTAATGCATTCATTCTCTAAGACTTGGAGATCTTAGTGCATAGGCTCTAGAGAATAACACAGGCATAGCTGGGAACTTAAAATATTAGCTGACCCTGAGATCATTAAATATAACCCTTGTAGGTTCGCATAGTGTAGATTTTATGCAATATATACCTGTTTGCTCTAACCCAGAGGTGCTCCCGCCTGTCCGCAAGGAATCTTAAAGGGACAGTAATACTTCGTTTTATCTTTATTTTATTTTGTAGGCATTAAAAAAACATGAAGAACGATATAAGTCTTATCTCTCAAACCTTTATGGTTTAAGAGATATTCACAAACAAAGTATCCCCCCCTGTTCAGCCAGATCAGAAGGGAGGTGCCCAGGTAGACTGCAGAGAGGGACAATCTTCCCTTAAGATAAAGGAAAAACCTGAAAAGCTTGTCAAGGGGGGCAGGGCTTTCATTGTTCTCATAGGAAGAAGATTGTCCCCTTCTGTTATCTGTCTGGTCTTACAACCAGATTCACATCTGAGAAGAGATGGTTTCCACCAGGTAAAAGGGGCGGGAGGGGGAAACTTTGCTTGTGATTATCTCTAAAACCATTTGAGAGATAAGACTTATATCGTTCTTCGTGTTTTTTTAATGCCTACAAAATAAAATAAAGATAAAACGAAGTATTACTATCCCTTTAAACTTGATAAAACCTAAAATCTCACTGACTAAACACAAACAAGACAAGCAGGACATCTCCCTCTGTCTTTCTGATACAAAAGGATGGAATTTAGAGACTAAAGAAACATTTCATTGGTGCAGATCATATAGTATGTAACACAGAACTCTCTCACCCTGAGATTTTGACCCTTCACCCTGAGACCCTGAGATTTATGTCAAAACCCTGAGACTCGGGGTCAAACCGTGAGAGTTCCCAGGTATGAACACAGGTACTGGAGAACTCACCTCCACTTTATCACCTCCTTATCACTCCTTAGTGCATAACCCCCACTCTCTCAAAAAACTGGAAAAAAAATCCACATTTCAATAACATTTTGGTGCTAATCATTTTGTTGTCAAAAGTACACTGTAAATAGCAATTGCGAAGGTTTCTTGCAGTCCGCCCAAAGTCCCTAGTGCTATATTTATTAACCCCTTGAGAACCAGATAGGTATGCAACATATTACTTCTGGTGCTCTCTTTGTCGTTTCATTTTTAAAGGGGATTTATCACCAGCGATTTTTAATCCTATGCAGAGATTGATATCTTGCCAGTGAGGTCACTTCAGCCTACAGACAGAAGCCTCCGTCATCGGAAGAGGCTGGATAGAGGGAGTGGAGCGGAGGCAGAGTTACAGACTGAGGGTATAGAGCTATACCCTGGCTAGAGGGAGGGGAGCGGAGGCGGAGTTACAGACTGAGGGCATAGAGCTATACCCTGGCTAGAGGGAGGGGAGCGGAGGCGGAGTTACAGACTGAGGGCATAGAGCTATACCCTGGCTAGAGGGAGGGGAGTGGAGGCGGAGTTACAGACTGAGGGTATAGAGCTATACCCTGGCTAGAGGGAGGGGAGCGGAGGCGGAGTTACAGACTGAGGGTATAGAGCTATACCCTGGCTAGAGGGAGGGGAGCGGAGGCGGAGTTACAGACTGAGGGTATAGAGCTATACCCGCAGTCTATCCGGAAGTGCAGTCTATAAACGTTAATTTTCACCAACATAGGATTAAATAAAAAAAAATATTCATGAATTCTACCTAATCGTTAGGTAATCTAATGTTTTAAAGGGGTGATAGATTCCCTTTAAAGGGATAGTAATGTTTCATAATAAAAGCAGCTCTAATTAATCATCATAGTATTTGGACTTTGGAGAGTGTTATTTCAATTTTGTCAGAGTTGTAGTTCAAGAGTAATTCAATGACAAAGTATCCCCCGCCCGCCCCTTTTACTGATGTAACACTGCTCAGCCAGATCAGAAGGGAGGTGCCCAGGTAGACTGCAGAGAGGGACAATCTTCAATTAAGATAAGGGAAAAACCTGAAAAACGTGTCAAGGGGGGCAGGGATTTCATTGTTCTCATAGGAATAAGATTGTCCCCTTCTGTTATCTGTCTGGTCTATAGACTGGATTCCACATCTGAGAAGAGATGGCTTACACTAGGTAAAAGGGGCAGGAGGGGAAACTTTGCTTGTGAATATCTCTTAAACCATAAAGGTTTGAGAGATAAGACTTATATCATTATTCATGTTTTTTCAATGCCTACAAAATAAAATAAAGTTACAATGAAGTATTACTATCCCTATAAGAAGGAGGCACAAAATATGTATTTAGCTATTATTCTTGAAAAGAAAGGAAAATAAAATAAAAGCGACTGCTGTTGTTATTGAAGTTCTTGTAAAACTGCCAGTTTTTGGAAGTCATGCAATTCAACTTCTTTGCAAGTGATTTAGAAGAAAGTAAAATTCAGCTGTTTACAATTTCTCTTATTGGCAGAAGACCATTGTGTATCTGCTTTCATTATGCTTAGAAAAATGGTATTCAGGTTTTTTTTTTTGGGGGGGGGGGAGAAATAAGAGACATTTTCTGAAATAGACTGTATATAGTTTTCATTTTTGTAATTAAATGTTAATATAAAACCAAGGAATTCTACAAGTCTGTACCCACAGAGGAGATTGACAGCTAATTTTTCCCAGCAGTGATGAAGGTTCGAATGGTTGATATCTTATTGTGGTATATGACACAGTGAAGCAGATGTCTTAACTCTTTTCAAAGCAATGTGTTGAATAACCCTTTGGCACTTGAATGGTTAAAGGAATGCTAAAGCAGAACTACCACATCAACTAAAGTCGCCCTGCAATACTTACGCAGGTGATGACTAGCTTAATAATCATTATTTTACCTCTCAAAAGTGCCCCCAAGTAAAGTAATCCTTAAAGGGATAGTAATGTTTCATAATAAAAGCAGCTCTAATTTATCATCATAGTATTTGGACTTTGGAGAGAGGTATTTCAATCCTGTCAGAGTTGTAGTTCAAGAGTAATTCAATGACAAAGTTTCCCCCTCCCACCACTTTTACTGATGTAACACTGCTCAGCCAGATCAGAATGGAGGTGCCCAGGTAGACTGCAGAGAGGGACAATCTTCAATTAAAATAAGGGAAAAACATGAAAAGCTTGTCAAGGGGGGCAGGGCTTTCATTGTTCTCATAGGAAGAAGATTGTCCCCTGCAGTCTATGGACTGCATTCCACATCTGAGAAGAGATGGCTTACACTAGGTAAAAGGGGCGGGAGGGGAAACTTTGCTTGAGAATATCTCTTAAACCATAAAGGTTTGAGAGATAAGACTTATATCATTCTTCATGTTTTTTAATGCCTACAAAATAAAATAAAGATAAAACGAAGAATTACTATCCCTTTAAGCTTCCGATACCGGAAGCCAGGCATCAGCGCAGACATCTTGTCTGCTCGCTTGCTCTTTCAGTCCCGTCACCCTTCATATGCACTGCACTGGCCCGAACGGCTCTGGAAGAGACTGATGGCGCAGGCTGCACTAACCTGGTCGTCAGACTCAGAATATTATTGATAACTTTACTCAGGGGCAATTTTAAGAGGTAAAATGACTATTATTAAGCTAGTCGCCACCTGCCTAAGTATTGCAGGGCGACTTTAGTTCATGTGGTAGTTCCGCTTAAGCGTTCTTTCACATAGGTGACAGGATTGTAGAATTGTAGAATCCCTCTGCTACAGTTTTTTCACTCCGTTTCTCTTGTGTTAACCCTTTGAGTACCTGAGGGGTATGGAACGCATTGCAAAGCAATGCGTTCCATACTCCTCTGGCACTCAAAGGGTTAAATTAAAGATCTAGATGCAGAAGGGTTGTCAATCAGCCAGCTCATGTGATTCAGTACTACTGTCTGTTGCCCATGTGGGTCTTCATTGGAGGTTGCAATTAGGATAGAAATTTCCATGTGAAAGGTCTGCAGGCGTCATCGTTGGCTGCCATGCAGACCTTCCTTGAGGCATCTTTACTGTGTTTCCTGTGTGAATGTAGTAAAGATTTAGCTTGCTTGACTTTCGTGTGTTTCCACAAGGTGATGGTCACCTGTGTTAACTCCTTAAGAATAAGAACGATAAGGACCCATTATGTGCTAAAACCGTCATGGATTTCAGGGCTCCCCGCACGGCTTCACTCCCTTCAGGGACCCTTTCATCAGATTTTCAAAAAAACAAAACAAAGAAAAAACCTCCGTGGTCCTTAAAGCGGAACTTTCACCAAATTAACATAGCGCCGCAAATGATAACTATATTAGCGATATTCGCAGACTTAGTTTTATTTTCAAGAATAATTGCTGCATTAACAAAAAATAGAACCTTTTATGCAGACAGGCAGTGGCTGGGATCTCACAGTAGGCTCTCTCTGCTCCTGCGCTGTCAGTCCCTTCCGGGGCCTTTCGGCACAAAGACTTCCAACTCACCAGTCGTGGAGTTTAAAGGGATAGTATTACTTCAAAATTACAATGCCTCTTATTGTAGCCCTTAATAAACTGAGTTAAATGACACCAGCGGCATCTCTCAAACCTTTATGGTTTAAGAGATAGGCGCTTTCAAAGTTTCCTCTCCCCTGCTGTCAGCGCTCTGCTGCCATCAGGGGAATCCGGTCCCGGGACAGGCAGAGGCTCTTAAACAGAGCCGATATCTCGTTATGGAAGGAAAAATGATTCATTGAAACATTGTTCTTTGTGTGCTTGGTTACCAAGCACATGTAGAAGACTGTTTCAATGAATCATTTTTCCTTCCATAACGAGATATCGGCTCTGCTGAAGAGCCTCCTCTTGATTCAGAGACCGGATTCCCCTGCTGGCAGCAGAACGCTGACAGCAGGGGAGAGGAAACTTTGAAAGCGGCTATCTCTTAAACCATAAACGTCTAAGAGATGCCGCTGGTGTCATTTAACTCAGTTTATTAAGGGCTACAATATAAGGGATTGTAATTTTGAAGTAATACTATCCCTTTAAGGGGACGGACAGCACAGATGCAGAGATGCCGGCTCTACAAGATGTCTGCGCTGTTCTCCGCTGCCTGTCTGCTTAAAAGGTTCTATTTTTCTTTAATTCAGCAATTATTCTTGAAAATAAAACTAAGTCTGTGCATATCGCTAATGTAATTATCATTTGCGGTGCTATGTTAACCTGGCAAAAGTTCCACTTTAAGTTCAAGATGCTCGCAACCGGTCCTTAAGGGGTTAAAGGCTCCATAGTGCAGAACGATACCTTTCACAATGGGTGACAGAAATCACCAGCACAGCAATGGTGTGTTCATATCATTAGAAAGAAATGGGCATTACATCTAAAAATTGAGTGCTAGAGGTGTTTGCAACTCAAAGGTTTAAAGCACGTTTATAGTTGATTATATTTTAGGGATGTGATATAAAAAAATAATTTACTTTACATATGCTAGCTGTGAGGGCATGAAATTTAAAGTGATATCAGCCAAATTCATTTTTAGGTGTTAGTGTTCCTTTAAGAAGAAAGGAATAATTCTTGGACAAGCCAACATCACCATAGGACACAAATAAACATTACTGTTGATTTAAGTGGGTCCTTTAACCCATCGAATGTTAGAGCGGTCTACAGAACACAGTTAAGCAATGTGTTGGAGACCTTTCTAGCATTCAGGGGGTTACAAGATCCATTTAAATAAAAGGGATTTGGTAAATGTATGTTTTTCCCCTATGATGCAGTTGGTTTGCCCCAACATCTTCTAAACATAAGGCCTTAGGTCAGTGATCTCGAACCCATTCACTAACATGCCTGGCTGTGAGGAGTTTCCTGTCTGAACACTGGGCAATAAATTAGTTTGATTACATCTCTCATTAACCCACTGGGGATAAAACAGGGAAATCCTGAAATCCTGGTTCCCTGATAACTGGTATGACGTGGGAGTAACAGGTCTAGGGTATTTATTACTCAATTACAGTACAATCATGATGAAGATTGCATTGCTCAAAGCTCCATAAGGTAATGGGGTAAAATTACTATGATGATTCCAATCTAAATAAGAATCTATAATCACTATTAACCCTTTTGAGTGCCAGAGAGGAATGCAACGCATTGCTCTACACACAAAATAAATAAATAAAGGCTCTACAGCTCCTGTGTGGCATCAGGGAGTAGGACTCCGTTCTTCTAGTAAATCCTACTATTCAGTTGTCATTACAAGACTATAGTTTGTCCCAGAAGGGTGCTTCCGGGTACATGGGATACACAATTCAAATACAGGACTGTACCAGGCAATGTGCTAGACTTGGTCAGCCTAGACAAGAGATGAATGAATCTGTCATGATTCTGTTCTTGAGTTCATTCGTGGAATTATGTGAACATTGTGCAATAGACATTGAAGTCTCAAACGTCAGTCTTAAGAGCTGCACTCGTTGTCCCCAAAGACTCCATGTCTCAGGTTTTACAAACACGACACTTGAAAATGATGTTGTTTGACAGTGTAAGAAGTGATGCCTGCTTATCCCAGCTCTGAAACAGGAGCTGCCTGGAGCTGCACAGAGCGGCTCCTCTGTTTCCAAGTAAAGGCTGCATGTTCAGAAGGAAGTGGTGGAATTCTGGGGCAAACCAACTACACATGGGGAGAGCTAAAAACCTCCATTAATTTAAATGGGATTTTTAACCCCTTGATTTCTAGAGAGGTCTCCAACACCTTGTTTAAAACGACAATAATGTCCCATAAAAAATGTTTAGAGTTTTGTAGAGATTAAAAAAATAAGCTAAATACCACAATTCCTATATCTCAAACCGCTATTGTTTGAAAGATATCCTCCGTTAAAGTTCCCCTCTCCCTCCTCTTTTCCTGATGTCAGCTGTAAGCTGACAACAGGAGTTCCTGGTCCGGGGACCGACAAGCGGCTCTTCAGCAGAGCCGCAATAGCACAATTTAAAAAGCAGTGCTTATTTGTAATGGTCTACAAAGTGTGCCTGGTTTGCAAGCACAATTTTTAGACCATTCCAAAGAAGTAATTCTTTTTAAATCACACTATTGCGGCTCTGCTGAAGAGCCTCCTTGCGTCAGCCGACATGGATCTCCTTTTGTCAGCATTACAGCTGACATCAGGAAAAGAGGAACTTTAGTAGAAGATATCTCTCAGACTGTCCCTTTAACAAGGTGTTGGAGACCTTGCTAGCATTCAAGGGGGTTAAAATTACCATTTAAAGTGGAACTATCACCCTAAAAAAAAGTCCCTACTCCCAATGATTAGGCATATAGCGATAAGCTTAGAAGTAGTGTTATTATCGAGTATTAGTACAGCATTGTGAAGAAATCCTACTTCTTCTGGGACTGACGGCCAGGCACGGACACAGACATCTTGGTTTATAGATATCTGCGTGCCTGTGGTGTCCTTCCTGGTCTCCTTCATTGTACCTTAAGGTAACAGGAAGGGACTGACAGCGCGCAGGTGCCTCTAAAGCAAGAAGCCTGACCATCAGTCTAAATTTATCGCTATATGCCTAATTATTGGGGGGGACTTAATTTGGGGTGATAGTTTCGCTTTTAATCAACTGGGAATTTTAATTTTTCTTCTGTGGTGCAGTTGGTTTCCCTGTTAATTAGTCCACTTTTCTTTTGAACATACATCCCTGAAGTCTGCCCCCTTAGGAGCGGATTTAGTAAAGTATAGCTGCCCTTTATAGATCCTAGACTGGAAAATAATAAAGCACTCTCCAATTTCTGAAAGCAATGGTTACAATATGATCTGGGCTTTGAAGTGGTGAAGTCCACATTTTTGTAATTAGGGGTTGTAGAGTGGGGCTGATGGTTTGGATTGTAGAACTGCTGTTGATGGTATTAGCTGTAGCGAGCTGCGACATGCACAGACTTACTGTTTATGAAACTCGTGAATTCAATGTGATGGCCACTTGTCGTGTTTATAATTTATGGTGATTACAGTGGTTTATGTTTTACCAGCCTGTCAGTTGGGAATCTATGAGGTTACAGTAAAAGGTGTTTGTAACAAGCGAAGGCTATAGGCCCTACTGAGACAGTGGGAAGAGTGTGAGAGTGAAAGGGTTAACAGTACCAGACCCCTGGTTACCTGTTACTGTTCCTAGCAACCACCAAATTAACCCCAGAAATCCCTCCTGCACTATCACCCCAGTACTTCAATTTGCTGCCACCACCAAGATTTTATATCTGGGCGTCTTAGGTTAGCCCAAACACAACAGAATACAGTATAAAATCACCCTAATAATCAGACATATATAATTAACCCTTTAGTAACATTGCTTTGCAATGCGCTACGTACCCCTCCGACACTCAAAGGGTTAAAGTTTTCCTGTCAATGATGTCATCTGTAAAGCTGACAGCAGTAGATGCGTGTCAGCCGACCTCTCGAACCATAAAGGTTTGAGATATGGTACTGGAATCATTTAGTTTATCTTTTAACCCCTTAGTGGCAGCCAAGTGCGCACGAGGCTGTCACCTTAACGCCCGTCTAAGAAAAAAAATTTTTTATACTATATGATTCCGGAGTCCCCTAACTTCCGGGACTTACCAGGTACGTCCTCTGTCACTAAGTGACAGTTTTTGCAGGACATACCTGGTAAGTCCTTTGTCATTAAGGGGTTAATAGTTATAATATTTAATTATGTTTTAAAAAGACATTACTAACCCTTTGAGAGCCAGCGGGGTACGCAACACATTGCAAAGCAATGCGTTGCGTGCCACTCTGGCTGTCAAAGGGTTAATACAATTTTTGACAGGCCAAAGTCATTTTTTATCAGATTGTTATGTTAGCAACAGAGCCAACTGGTGTCTAAATGGCATTTTTAAAATGCTTTCTGTAGGAGAGTTTGAGTCATAGACAAAGGCCCTTCACAGTGAGCGATCAAAACCACCTGGTGATTGTGATGGGAAATTATAAATTACATCTGAACTGTCATAACTTTTAAATGAAAAATATCCCATGATTGGGAATGCCTTTGTTTTACCCATCAAGAAAATAATTACAATATATTTTCTATTACAAAAGGGTCTAACATTCCTTTATTATGGCTCTGATTCCCCCCCAGGACTTTTTTGTTACCCCCTAAAGATGCATTTACAATACTCAGTTCTTAGATCGTTTTTTTACTGATGGTTTATAGTAAAGCATGTTGGTTGATTTGTGTGAAAACTGCGACATTGTTAATGATGGCACGATAATGATTTTGTATGGAAGTCAGTATTCAACTACTAGAAGTTTATTTTTCTGGTAAATTGATTCCAGTCTTTCATTTTATATAATTTCCACCCTCAATCTGTCAATGTTTCTTTTCGTCCCCATTTCTCTCCTCTTTTCCTATCATTCTGTATTACCGCTTTCCTCTCGTTATCTCTGCAGTGTTCTTTCTTCCTTTTCCACTATTTTACTTCCTCTCCCACTCTTTTATTTTGTCACTTTCCTTGTCCCTTCTCTTTTCTTTCCTGTCTCTCTCTCCTTCTGTTCCATCTCTCTGGGGAAAATGTACACAATTGGTTCCATTCTAAATGAAGATCAGGAATCAGTCTTGAGTCCCTGCTTCTGCCTAATGTCAGTATACTAAGCTATGTACACCCAAAATAATCCCTTTAATGCTGCTTCTGCCAAAGTAAGAACAAGGGGGCAGTCTGCAGGCATTCTGGGATGTCCTTTCCTCTGTACCCTGCTTAGACCAACATTCTAAGCAAAGCATAGATTAAATGGTGTCAATGAACCTTATTTCCCTCTGCATGCTATGGGACTGGTGGTGCAAGGCTTGCTGGCATTAAAGTAATGCTGGAGGAGAGTGTCAGCTGGGGATCACATACTGTAAGGCATACCCATTGGTGCAGCCCTGGCATTAGAGGCTAACACCAGGCTGGTAGCACTGGTGAATTTGTATGTTTGCCCCCAATCTCCTTCTTACTCTCTACCTGTCCTTAAAGGGATAGTAATACTTTGTTTTAACTTTATTTTATTTTGTAGGCATTAAAAAAACATGAAGAGCGATATAAGTCTTATCCATCAAACCTTTATGGTTTGAGAGATATTCACAAGCAAAGTTTCCCCTCCCGCCCCTTTTACCTAGTGTAAGCCATCTCTTCTCAGATGTGGAATCCAGTCCATAGACCAGACAGATAACAGCAGGGGACAATCTTCTTCCTATGAGAACAATGAAAGCCCTGTCCCCCTTTTCTTTATTAGCCTCTGTCTGTTTACTTCTCGTCCTCCTTTCCTCTTTCCCCTCTTTATTTCCTCTTGCTCTGTTATCATTGCTCTTTCCCCTTTATATCTCCTCTCTGTGTTATCATTCCTCTTTCCCCTTTATACCTCCTCTCTCTCTGTTATTCTTCGTCTTTCCCCTTTATATCTCCTCTCTCTCTGTTATCCTTCCCCTTACCCCTTTATATCTCCTCTCTCTGTTATCATTCCTCTTTCCCCTTTATATCTCCTCTCTCTCTGTTATTCTTCCTCTTTCCCCTTTATATCTTCTCTCTCTCTCTGTTATTCTTCCCCTTTCCCCTTTAAATCTCCTCTCTCTCTGTTATTCTTCCTCTTTCCCCTTTATTTCTTCTCTCTCTCTCTGTTATCCTTCCCCTTTCCCCTTTAAATCTCCTCTCTCTCTCTGTTATCCTTCCTCTTTCCTTTTCTAATCATCATCTCTTGCCCCTTTCACTTCTCCTTCTCTTCCTTTTCCTCTCTCTTACTCCCACTCCCCCTCTATTTCCTCCTCTCTCTAGTCCCCATCTCTCCCTCCTGATATATAAATATGTTGATGTACAGATCACTTTCACATTCTGCTCTACACTGGTGTTTAAATTTCATTGCATCTTTTTAACCTGAAGCTGAAATAATTGTGTTCAAGTAGTCTGCAAATGGTCAGTTCTGGTGTAACATGATTTAGCTTTCTGAATCCGAAGACAAACATGTGGTATTTATATGTTCACAGTTTCACAGTAAATGAATTATACTGATGTTTACTTGCAGATGTCTTGCTATGAATGTTTCAGTCCGGGAGACATGCACCTTTTCAATGCCTCCTTGTTTCAACAGCTATGTATGACTTTCCCTGCTTTTTTTACCTCTCCAACCCACGCTTTCAGTTCAACACAGACTGTGTAATATAAATTCACCCTGTTCCTCTTCCCTGCTCGCAGAGTGTAATGCATTGGGTTATTCAGCTGGCTATACCAGGGCTGGGCCCTCCAGTTGTTGAGAACTGTAACTCCTATTATCCTCTATCAGCATTTGGAAGTATTCAAGTTGCAGACCCCGGTTCTATACATTAAATTAGCCTAAATACTAGTGAATGTTTTAGTTAAAAGATATAAAAAAATGTTGGTGATGTATTTCCTCTCTCTGCATGGCATTGTATGTAAATAAGATACTTTGCATGCAGTACAAGGCACTAAAAAGTGACATCATCAAAGGGGTGGGGTATAATATAATATCTGTGAAATTCCAAACAGATGAGGGCTATTATGCTTGTAAATGCTAGTATATAGTATGTTTACTGAAATACCCTTAAGGCAAATATATGGATGAAACACAAGATGTACATGGGAACTATGTTCTGGAACATAAGAATAATATACACAGCGGTGCTGTTAAATCGTCTTTGGATGCACTTAGTTTGAAAGAAGACCACAATGTGTCAAAGTTGAGATTTCAGGTTATTGATGGAATTCTATAGATCAAACAAGGTGGCGATGGTGCCAAGTCTCTTACGACCCACAAATCTGAGTGGATTAGGAGACGAGTATATATTATGATGTCCGATTTTGAGATTGGCCTTAACCATAGTTTTTCTTAGCAATGACCAAGTTCGATCATCAAGAGCAACCAATAGGCCAGGATGTAAGTATTTTCCTGATTAAGCATGCATACCTCCCAACATTTCAAACTGCCAAAGAGGGACACTTGTGTTTTAGAAGGTGTTGCTGGGGGCATGGCTGGTGGGCGGGGCATTACTGAGAATTTTTAGGCTATTTCATTATCTATTGACACCTCCTTGTGTAACCTAATAAATAGCTTATAACAAGACCAAAATACTTACACAGACTAATTTATAAACACATATACTGACGATTATACAAACACTAGTTGAACAGCCCGTTACACGGGCCACAGTGCCACTGCCACCCGGTCGCGGGGCAGTCACGCGCAGTAGAGACTGCCCGTGCCGCGGCTGATACAGAGCTCTGTATCAGCCATGGTGCGGGCAGTCTCTACTGTGCATGACTGCAGCGCGTGCAGCAGTGTGTACTGCGCATGTCGGGCATTACACATGATTTAGCGAATTATTATATAGGATTAATGTGAGCTTTATTGCTGTGGAGCAATGTGATACATTATATACACACCACACAATCTGATCTCCTAAAAAGAGGGACATCAGGGTGGGAAAGAGGGAGAGGGGGATTTGGGTCTGAAAGAGGGGCTGTCCCTCCTAAAGAGGGACACTTGGGAGGTATGAGCATGGGTGAGTTAATCAGTGGCTCATTCATTTTGATTGGCCCATCTCTGCTCAGACAGGGAAATCCTTAAATCCCAGACTGTTGGTAGCTCTTGAGGACTGAACTTTAATGGCTTATCTTTATTTTTTATTTTAATTTTGCCTTTGTTTTCTCTTTTCACATAAAAGATGCATAAAAACAGGTTACTGTCTCTTTAAGATGTATGGGTACTAACTTCACTGTGATGGTCTATGCATTGTTCTTGAATTGGATTGGCTGTAGTATAATACTGTTGTGCACTATCCTGCAATTTTGTTAACATTACGACACTGCATAATACATGTCGTAAATGTATTGTTATATAGTACTGGTGCTGCTTAAAGGGATAGCAAACCCCCCGAAAAAGTTTAAGCCAAATGATAGGAATACTAAAAACATACTTAACTCCCTCATTCCCATCTCTCAAACAGTTATGGTTTGAGAGATGTAAGAAAATAAAGACCTCCGCTCCCTCCCCCTCTCACGCGTCCGCTGTATAGCGGACGTCATGAGATCCTGCTTCCGGGGCCAGGCAGCGGCTCTTCAGGAGAGCTGTCATCGTGATATCTAAGTATAATTACTTCATCGGTATGGTCTACAGCGTGTGCTTGCAAGCCAGACACCCTCTGTAGACCATTCCGATGAAGTAATTATAGTTAGATATCTAGATGACAGCTCTCCTGAAGAGCTGCCGTCAGTCGGGCGACCGGATTCTGCCTCTGACAGCTTTACAGCTCGTCAGGCAGAAAGGGGAGGGAGCGGAGGTCTTTATTTTCTTACATCTCTCAAACCATAACGGCTTGAGAGATGGGAATGAGGGCGTTAAGTATGTTTTTAGTATTCCTATCATTTGGCTTAAACTTTTTCAGGGGGTTTACTATCCCTTTAAACAATGGAATCCTAATGAAATGTTGCTGTTTCAACTGACCATTTGTATTCCATTGCCAGGTAAATGCAAACACTATTTTACTGAGTGCTGTCAATCTGGAATCTCATTGTTATTTGGAGTGAGGTAACACACTCCTGCACTTGTACCAACAACATTCATCAATTGGATGTAATCATAGTCAGCTATAAATGTTATAGAATCTTAAAATGAGCCTTGAATAATAATGATTTATGCTTTCTTTTCCAAATTAGTGACCATTTCTCCTTTTTCTCTGCTCTCATGATAAAGTGAATGTGTGCTTAGTTTAGCAGTGCAAATAGCTATAAAGCAAATGCTTCTAATTTATCATTACAAATAGCGCTATGGTTAGCACACTGGTAAAAAAAATATACATAAAAAAGACAGGCTTTATTTGGCTGGTTGGGGCTGATGGGAGTTGTAGTCCCCAACAGCTGAAGGTACAACAGTTGACGTATTCCTGTCTTATTGCACAGTCTCCCTAGAATAACATAGGAACTGGAGAGGTTTTGACATTAGAGGAGTTGTGTTCTCTTTATCACATCTTAGTGTATCTCCCCCAGTTCCTCTGAATACATCACCCTGATTGTCTTGCGGTAATAACTCTTACACATGCTGGTTTGTCACTGCAGTATTAAATCAAGGTGCCTCTGTAGAATCAGGTAACAGGCCCATTTCTCATCTCAGACAGAGCATATCTGAGTGTAAAATATGTATGTGAATCAGACAGCTGTTGTAGGAGTTGGGGGCCTATGGAAGAGCTTCAATGCCAAATTAGCCCACTTGAAAACACAGGAGGAATCCACAGATGGCTCATTTCTCGGATAGAATGTGCAGCGGAGCATGGCAGGCAGAAGTCAAGTCAGCCTGGAATACCTATCACCATGCTCTTGTTGGGGCTGAAGTAGACATTTTCCCCAGCCGTGACATGCTGACTCTGACCGAGATGTCATCACGTGATTAGTAACCATTCTTTCTCTAAGCCATGCAGTGAGTTTCAGACCCTCTGTTTAAAAGAAAACTGCAGGAATTCTGGGGCAAACCAAATACAAAACAAATCCAAATCCACCAAATTCCCTTATTTTAAATGTTTTAATGCAGTAGAGAACTCTATAGCATTGAAGGGCTTAAAACCTCCATTTAAATCAATACAAAAGTTCATTTGCCCCTTTAGGACAGTTGGTTTGACCCAAAATGACTCCAGGTTTTTTTTTTTTAATGTAGTGCCCTTCATCTTAATGTATTGTTACCAGAGAAGAAAGAGATCAATGCGTTGGACGCTCCTCAGGCCCTTAACCCCTTAGCGACCAGCGGTCCTGGGACGTTTCAGTCCCATAAGGACCGCGTTGATGCACGCCGACGCGCCGGTACACGTGACCTGTTGCATGTATCAGCGCATCACTATATTAAAATTAACAGGTTGTGCTATCTGTAACACCTTACTTATGTATCGTTCAGAAGAGATGAAGAGATAAAAATCCCCCCTTCCGCCCCTTTTTGACACGTCATGCAAAGCTGAAGACTGGATGGATGGATGCGGTGAGGGACACACTTCAGTACGCAAAGGGAAATCCTGTCCTCCTTCATCAAGTGGGGGGAAGGAATTTCCTTATACTTACTGAAGTTTGTTGAGTCGCGTGACAAGACTAGCCATTCAGTAGGAGGCGGCCACAAGGGGCGGGAGGCTCTTTATCTCTTCATATCTATTGACCGACACAAAAATAAGGTGTTACAGATAGAGCAACCTGTTAATTTTAATATACAGAAGACTTGGCAAACTACTTGTAAATAGACATTACTAACCCTATATCCCTTTGAGTGCCAGAGGGGTACGGAACGCATTGCAAAGAATGTGTTCCGTACCCCCTCTGGCACTCAAAGGGTTAAGGAACCTTGGTTTCCGCACTTTCCAGAGTAAGAACCAGCGCTTGGGGTGGTAAAGTCCAAATTAAGCAATTTGTATTGTAATGCGTGTAGAGCTTAACGCTTTGAGAGCCAGACGGGTACGCAACGCATTGCAAAGTGCGTTGTGTACCCCTCTGGCACTCAAAGGGTTTATGGGAGTGGGCAGCACTGAATTGAGAGGGTAGGGTCTGTTCTGAAAAGAGGCAGAATGGGCAGGGTAGTGGGAAGAATAGGTGAGAGAGTGGGCGATTACTCTGGAACCTGCATGGATTGGTTTCTCAAAATAAATAATTAGTACTGGATATTATTCCTGCAATAGAAGGAATGATGACGACTCCCGTTAGAAGAGTTTGGGGTCCTTGAGTCTGGTAGCCAGAAGTCATGTACATCTCCATAATGTGGCATGTGTAGAAGGATTTACTTTAATTGGGATTCATGTACAAATTCTCCAGAGCTTCTACAATTACTGCCAGTGGCTGCACTTACATTAGCCCTATGTATGAATTTGCCAGAGCATCTATACTTAATGTTGGCATCTAATGCCAGCAGCTGTAGTACATATAGGTGCACAGCCTCTACTATTGTTAGGACTGCAATGCCAGCAAGCCGGTACACTGGCCTCATAAGCATGTCCATGGGGATGGTGCTCATGCAGGATATTTCCTCTATGACTCATTTAATACATTGCTTTAAGGGGAGGAATTTTAAGGAAAGGCATCATAGTGTATAATAATCAATGCCAGTGCCTTATTTAGAGTGGAATCATTGTTGTACATTCACCCCAATGTCACCTTGAGTAGCTGTGCTTTAAAAGTTAAGTGAACCCTATCAGCAAAAAACGCTGGTGATTTTTCAAGTGCTTTCTAAATAACCTATATGTTTTACTGTATATTTTGAAGTTGATAATAACTTTTATGTTATTTAGATGATTTATAGATTATGCTAATTAACCCATTGGTTTCCAGAGGGGGTGCACACCCCTCTGGCATTCAAAGGATTAAGACATGCTATCCAGTGACCTCCTGTCTTACCCTTACATTAAATTAAGAAATATAGAGCTCAAGCTCTAGAATTCAAACAAAGTTCACATAAAAAGTCCCAAAGAGATATTATATTAAATTAAGATATTTAAATATTCCAGTCCCGGTGCTCAATCTTGAAGATAAGCCGTGTCCACTTGCATGTAGTAAATCGTAGATACTTCAGAAAACAACAGAGCACAAACAGGAGACCCTCTAAGGGCGAGATGTTCAAAAAGTCGTCATAATGAAAAACTTGTTGGATCATGAGTTTGTGGTTAAAGAAGGACAATATGTTCAGAAGTAAATCCCTCAGGTTTGAAAATTCTTCAAAAGAATTAAAAATGACGGTAAGAAGATCTCATTGAACATTGCCATTAAAAATTCTGATCTTAAAAATTGTCTTTCATTTTGTCTTTGAAATGAAAATGTTCTTCTCCAAGTTTAGACCATTTTTATTATGTTGGGAAAAAATGACAGAGGATTTCTGCATGTAAACTGGAGCTTTCTCTGGCCAATGAGAGCACTCCAGCTTACATGCAGAAAGCCTCTGTCATCGGAGACTAACATGTATTGGGGTGATAGGTCCTCTTTAAACCTTTTAGTGCTAGGGGACATGGCCAATGCCGGATTACGTAACAATGTAGCCAAAGCATGATAAAAATATAGCCCAACAACAGCTGGAGCCCTGCTTTATCAGGACACCACTTCATCGTCTTGTTTTGATAACTCTCTCTTCATACCCAGACTTCTTCATGCTGAGACATTTTCAGATGTTGGCCTATGAATGATGACTGAGTCTTCAACATCCATACAACTCAACTATCCATTCAGCCTAGAAAACACTCTTCTTTTCTCATCTTTTCATCACTTTCCCTCTTTTGTCATTAGCTCAATACTTGAAGAAACACTTTTCTAACAGCAAGGCAAACAAGAATCAGTTTTCAGTCAACAGGGGATTTTGAGCAAATTAGTTTTCAAACCACCTTATTTATCTGAAAAAAAAAACCTTGTCTCAAAGGAGACCAAATAAATTTCTCTCTTCATTCCCAAAGAAAGTTCAAGGCACACGAACTGAACCCATTAGTGTCTTTCCTTTGTCTATGAATTATAATGTCTCTTGTAATCTGACGACAATTAAAAGTAAATCATGTTTTTTGCTCGACGAGTTATCCTGATTTAAGAGCAGAAAATGTTACGGCACACTCATGAAATTGTTGATCTTCTATCCAGCAACTGAATATCAAACAGATAAAGACAGGTATAAGAATTAATATATCAAAATCAGTATTGCAGGGCTAGCCAACTTTTGGCACTCCAGTGGGGAGATGCAAGAAGGTGTGATAGGAAGGTGATAAAGTGGAGATGACTTCTCCAATGACATCACTTCTACAGTTCCTATGCTATTTTATGGATTTCTCCAGCTTTGGAGATCTTAGTGTATAGGCTTCATAGAATAACACAGTAACTGGAGAAGTAATATCACACGAGAAGTAATCTCCTTTTATCACCTCTTTATCACACCTCATTGCATAAACCCCAATGTATCCTTCCTAGTAAAATAGTAAAATGTGTATATGTCACAGGCGAAGGCTATAGGCCCTGCTGAGACAGTGGAGAGAGTGTGGGAGGGAAAGGGTTAACAATACCAGACCCCTGGTTACCTGCAACCACCAAATTAACCCCTGAAATCCCTTCTGCAGTATCACCCCAGTACTACAATTTGTGGCCACCACCAAGACTTTATATCTGAGCATCTTAGGTTACCCCAAACACAACAGAATTACAGTATAAAATCACCTTAATAATCTGACCTATATAATTAACCCTTAAGTAGCGTGTTCTAACTGAGCTTCCTTCAGAGTAGTGAGTCCATATTAGAGAACAGAGACAAGAGCTGATTAATTGAACATTTAATCTGAAAAAAGGCTTCACAGTGCTGGTTACAAAAATACAGAAATAAAGGACATACACAAATAAAGATTACACATTGGCAAAACAGTTCATAAAATAAAATGGGAGAAACACAAGAAATCCTTAAATACAATTACCGATATTTTAAGAGTCCTTGTGGGAACTCCTCCTTCCCCATAGTCAGCGTTCTAACTGACTGCAGGGAAGCATGTCGTACGACTTTCAGGTGGCTCTCCAGCACAGCCGCGATCGTGTTAATAAAAAAGAAAACTTTCACTGAAATGGTCTTCTACGTGTGCTTGGTTTGCAAGCACACGTAGAAGACCGTTTTAGTGAAAGTTTTCTTTTTTATTAACGCGATCGCTGCTCTGCTGCAGAGCCGCCTGATGATCTAAGACCGGATTTACCATCAGTCAGCTACAACGCTGACTTCGGGGAAGGGGGAGGGCAACTTTAGGAGCGATTATCTCTGAAACCATAACGGTTTGAGAGATGACACTGGGGGCAATACATTTATTTTTAATAGGACTTTAATATAGGGATTAGTAATACTTAAGTATTACTATCCCTTTAAATGAACTAAACATAACCCTTTAAAGGGCCAGAGGGGTAGGCAGCTCATTGCATCTTCTGGTCCTTAAACCGTTGTGATCACAAGTCCACTTTATTTCAAATGAAATATATATAAGTTGTTTAAAAAGCAACATATGAAAGTTTACTGCTCTATACAAGAATACCATTTTATGTTGATGTTCTCGTTTTATTGACTGATAATAATAGAGGTGGAAATGTGTGACCTATTCATTGTAAAATCGACTTCCTGCCAGATCCTAACATGCAGGACCGGTCTCTTTGAACAGCAGTTTTTCAAATCCAATTCATAAAGTGTAATCATATTTCATGCTGTAACATCTGAAGACAGGGCCCTTGTTTTATACAGTCCAACTGCATTGTTTCCTTTCTCTTAGTCCAATAAAAGTTCACAGCATGTTGGCAGTGTCCATTTGGTGGGAGTGTGGATAGAGCAGGGATTCTCAAGGCAAACTGACTCACAGCTCGCAACTCACAGCAAAACAGCTCACAGTCCCTCGACTTTCCCTTGATTAAATGCATCTGTAACTATTTGAATGCTAGAGAGGTCTCAAGTGCATCCTAGGCCTCTCTTGGATTCAATTCAATAATATCCCCATTTAAATCAATGGGAATTTTTATTTGTTTCCTATGGTGCAGTTTATTCACCCCAGAAGTACTAGTTGTCCATATTAACTCCTTAACCCCTTAAGGGGCCAGCACTTAAGGACCACGGAGTATTTTTTTTTTTGCTTATCTGATTCAGGGCTCCCCGAATGGCTTGCAGCCGCACGGGGAGCCCTGCAATCCATGATGGTCCTGGCACATCATGGGTCCTTATCGCAAATCCAACCCATAACGTGCCAGGATGGGTCCTTAGGGGGTTAAGGACCAGAGGGGAGTGCAGAGCATTGCGAACCAATGTGTTGCACACCTTTATGAGCCTTAAAGGGGGTGTATCACCTTATAAAAAGGTGTCACTGTATGCTTTGTTAATAATAGTAATACTGGGAAAGCTGTGGGTTTTTTTAAATTTAACTACTTATAAATATATTATACATTCTGTGCATAGCTCTTCTGCACATCCTATTTCTCCTCTGCAACCTCAGTATAATGCTAATCGGAGCTTGGTGTAACGCTAGGAGCCGTTCACAACACACCTAAGGGAAGCGTGAACACTCTCCCTGGGGCGGCTGGGAGAGAGGTGGGAAGAGCTGTGCCAATCAGCGTAATGGGACACACTGATTCTTCGTCACAGCTCTTCTGCACTTGAATATCTTTGTAAGTAGTTAAATAAAAAAAAAACAGCTTTCCTAGTATAACTTTATTAACAAAGCATATGGTAACACCTTTTTATGAGGGGTAAAATAATTGTTTTTAAGCCTTTGAATGCCAAAGGATTGTCCAGCACATTTGAAATCTTTATGTTGGACACGTTTCTGACACTCAAGGGGTTAAAGGCTATAAGCACAGACAGAAAAAGGAGCAGTTCTGGGGAAAATGAATGACACCATAAGGAACAATTTAAAAAAATCCCCATTGATTTAAAAGGCACTTTTTAACCCTCTGAATGCTAGAGGTCTCCAAAGCATTGATTCAAAGGTGCTCCTGGGTTGGTAAGTTCTTCCTTATGTGCCTGAAACTGTTCAGCAACTTCAGCTAAAGAAGTTGGACACCCGCCATTGGCAATCAATTGGTTAGGCTGAGCTATAGAATCATACCTGGTAACCATCTTATCCCAAGTCCCCTGAGAAACACTGTAGCGCTGAGGATGTGAATGTCCAAATTATGTGTTTCGATTCACACTATGGGTGGGAGCGGGTGGTTGAAAGGAGGAGTTTACTGGGAAATGAGTGAGAAAATGTTTGGGATGGGGTGGGAGTGGGCGGAACAGACTGAAAAGTGGGAGGAGTTATAGTTAGACTCACCAATCCTCTGAATCAGCCTCTGTCCCCAGAAATCCGATAATTCAGTCTGAAAACTGGAGTCTACAGCAAATCTGGACAATCCCCACAGGGGGCACATCAAATTCCCATTGATTTATTTAACCCTTTGAGTGCCAGTGGGGTATGCAACGCATTGCTTTGCAGTGTGTTGCGTACCCCTCTGGCACTCAAAGGGTTAAATTAGGGTTTTAACCACTTAAATGCTAAAGAGCTCTTAAGCACACTGCATATCACTGCACTGGAGAACTCCGTAACCTTCAAGGTGGTTATCCCCATTTAAAGGGATAGTAATGTTTCACAACAAAAGCAGCTCCAATTAACCCCTTAGTGACCGGCCACACGCGCACGCGGCCAGCACTTAACACCCGCACAACGTTTTTTTTTCCATTTTACTGATTGACTTCCGGGATATACATGTATGTCCTCTGTCTACCTGGGACATACGCTTGTGACGTACATGTACGTCCTCAGGCTGTAAGTGGTTAATCTTCAAAGTATTTGGGCCATGTAGAGTGTTATTTCAATACTGTCAGAGTTGTTCAAAAATAATTGAATGATAAAGTATCCCCCTCCCGCCCCTTTTACTGATGTAACACTGCTCACCTCAGAGCAGCAAGACTGTCTGGATGGATCACAGAGAGAGACAATCTTCAGTAATCATAAGGAAAAACCTGTCAAAGGGGGCAGGGTTTCCATTATGATCACAGTAAGAAGACTGTCCCCTGCTGTGATCTGTCCAGTCAATAGACTAGATTCCACATCTTAGGGGAGGTGGCTTACACTAGGTAAAAGGGGCGGGAGGGGGATAATTTATCATTCAATTACTCTTGAACTACAACTCTGGCAGTATTGAAATAACACTCTCCATAGCCCAAATACTATGAAGATTAATCGGAACTGCTTTTTTTGTGAAACATTAATATCCCTTTAAGCACACTGCAGATCAATACACTGGAGATCTCTGTAACCATCAAGTTGATTAGTTAAATCCCCATGTAAATCAATGGGAATTTGGGGAACTGTAATTTGTGTGCTGCAGTGTAGTTGGTTTGCTCCAGAATGATTCTGTATCTTATTTACCATTCAAGGACCAAAGAGGCGTGCAAAGAGTTAATCTTCCATCCAAGAGGTTAATCATTAGGGAAGTTTATTATAAAATAAAAAAGTAATGACATATCTGGGCAAAATTCCTAAGCTAGAAATAGCAGGAGAAACTATTTGGCACTGGGATGATGAAGAGGCGTTTAATCAGCTGTGAAAACCATTATTGTGATTACCATACTGAGGGCACGTCTTTCCATTTTTTGGCAGTAATTCCAAATGTTTCAAACTGGTTTCAATTGCCCGTAACGTATTAAAGGGACACACACTCGGAAAAATAATTTTGGTGATAATGAAAGCGAGCTTAAATTCACCTATTTGTTGTATTAACAAATTTTTGGTATGAAAATATTTTTGAGTTATTTAGGTCCATATAGTATTGTAATTAAGAGGTGCCGTGCAGGCACTTCCTGCCTTAGACCTACATTACCACTAGTGATGAGCGAGCACCCCAATGCTCGGGTGTTCGGGTGCTCTGACCGAGCACCCCCTGAGGCTCGAGTGCTCGGCCGAGCACCCGAGCCCCATTGAAGTCAATGGGAGGACTCGAGCATTACACCAGGCACCCCCTGCTCTGATGAGGGGAGGGTGCCTGGTCCATAGGAAAAGGGCAGAAAAGGATGGAAACACCACAGAAATGGTTCAGGGACAGCATAGGGAGGATGTCTGGATGCATCTTGGACTCCAACATCGCTGCTGGGAACGATCTTTCGCCCGTAGTACGCCATTTTTACAGACTGACCATAAAACACACAAAAAGGAAAATAAAAACGACTTTAGGCGAAAAATTGTTACCAAACAATATTTGCTGTATATTTACTTGTATATCATCTGCAAATTCTCCCAAAAATTTCCTTGGTTTTCGGAAGTGAGGCCATGATTAAGAGGGAAACGTGCGCAGAGGCAAATTCTCCCAAAAATTTCCTTGATTTTCAGAACTGAGGCCATGATTAAGAGGGAAACGTGCACAGAGGCAAATTCTCCCAAAAATTTCCTTGATTTTATTGAACTGAGGCCATGATTAAGAGGGAAACGTGCGCTGAGCCGACCATCTAAAACATTATGGGTGAGGGTCTGCTGCAGAGCTGACCATCCTAAACATTATATGCGAAGGCCCGCTAGTGAGCTGACGCTATAAAACATTATATGAGAGGGCCCGCTAGAGAGCTGACCCAATAAAACATTATATGAGAAGGCCCGCTGGTGAGCTGACCTATATAAAAATTGTCAAACAGGGCCCGCTGGTGAGCTGGCCCTATATAAAAATTATATCACAGGGCCCGCTGGTGAGCTGGCCCTATATAAAAATTATATCCCAGGGCATATGGAAGAGGAGGAGGAGGATGAGAAGATTAAGAGTCAACCATATACCCGTTTTTTGGGTGGAAGGGGTGAATGGGAATACAGAGTATTCCCATCATTGTAAATAACATATATAAAGTGAGTTTATGTTCCCCCGGGGCTTTCCTCCAGTGGAGTGGAGAAGTCAGGGGAAATCCAGGCCTTGTTCATTTTTATAAGTGTCAACCTATCAGCATTGTCGGTGGAAAGGCGGATACGCTTATCTGTTATGATGCCACCAGCAGCACTAAATACCCGCTCAGACAGAACGCTGGCGGCAGGGCAGGCCAGCACCTCCAAGGCGTAGAGTGCCAGTTCATACCACGTGTCCAGCTTGGACACCCAGTAGTTGTAAGGCACAGAGGGATCATTGAGGACGCTGACACGGTCTGCTACGTACTCCTTCACCATCTTCCAAAACTTTTCCCTCCTTGTGACACTAGGCTGCGCATCAGGGTGAGGGTGCTGGCGGGGTGTCATGAAGGTGTCCCACGCCTTGGAGAGTGTTGCCCTGCCTTTCTCGGAACTGCTGTGTGCTCCCCTTTTCTCCCCTTCTCGGTTGGCCAAGGTAGCACGTACTCTGCCGCCAGCGTTGTCAGATGGAAAATTTTGGAGCAATTTTTCAACAAGAACCTTCTGGTATTGCACCATTTTGCTTGTCCTCTCCACCGGAGGAATGAGAGATGAGAAATTCTCTTTGTAGCGGGGGTCCAGAAGGGTGAACACCCAGTAATCCGTGTTGTCTAAAATGCGTGTAACGCGTGGGTCACGGGAAAGGCAGCCTAACATAAAGTCAGCCATGTGTGCCAGAGTACCAACAGGCAAGATTTCGCTGTCCTCACCAGGAGGATGACTCTCAATCTCCTCATCCTCTTCCTCCTCTTCTGCCCACCCACGCTGAAGAGATGGAACTAAAGTTCCATGGCTACCCTCTGTAGCGGAGACAACCGTGTCTTCCTCCTCCTCCTCCTCCTCCTCCTCCGCCTCCTCCAATTGTCGCTGAGAAGACGAAGTGAGGGTGCTCTGGCTATCACCTTGTGTAAGCTCTTCCTCCCCCATTTCCACCTCTTCCACATGCAAAGCGTCGGTTTTAATTGTGAGCAGCGAGCGTTTCAGTAGACACAGAAGTGGGATGGTTACACTGATAATAGCGTTATCGCCGCTCACCATCTGTGTCGATTCCTCAAAATTGCGTAAAACCTCACAGAGGTCTGACATCCATTCCCACTCCTCACTTCTGATTACAGGAAGTTGAACGGAGAGGCGACGACCGTGTAACAGCTGGTACTCCACTACTGCCCTCTGCTGCTCACAAAGCCGGGCCAACATGTGGAAGGTGGAGTTCCAGCGCGTGCTCACGTCACACAGCAGCCGGTGAGCTGGCAATTGTAAGCGCTGCTGCAGCTTCAACAGGCCGGCTGAAGCTGTTGATGACTTACGGAAATGTGCACACACGCGGCGCACCTTGGTCAAGAGATCATGCACATTGGGGTAGGTTTTTAGAAATCGCTGCACCACTAAATTAAATACATGCGCTAGGCATGGTACGTGTGTGAGCTTGCCGAGCTCCAAAGCCGCCACCAAGTTACGCCCATTATCACACACAACCATGCCTGGTTGCAGGTTGAGTGGCGAGAGCCACTGCTCGGTCTGGTGACTAATCCCCTGCAACAGCTCTGAGGCCGTGTGCTGTTTGTCCCCAAGGCAGATCAGCTTCAGCACGGCCTGTTGACGCTTCCCCACTGCAGTGCTACACTGCTTCCAGCTACTGGCTGATGGGGGAGTGGCGGTGTGTGTAGAGAATTCGGAGGTGGAAACGGAGGAGGAGGAGCCAATAACGTAGGTGCTGGTGGAAACCCTGATGGAGGTAGGGCCCGCAATCCTCGGCGTGGGTAGCACCCGTGCCATCCCAGGGTCCGAGTCGCTCCCAGCCTCCACGACATTCACCCAGTGTGCCGTCAGGGAAATGTAGCGTCCCTGGCCACAAGCACTTGTCCATGTGTCAGTCGTTAAGTGGACCTTCCCAGTAACTGCGTTGGTCAGGGCACGGGTGATGTTACGGGACACATGGTGGTGTAATGCGGGGATGGCACACCGGGAAAAGTAGTGGCGGCTGGGGACCGCGTACCGAGGGACAGCTGCTGCCATCAGGCTGCGGAAGGACTCAGTGTCCACAAGCCTAAATGGCAGCATTTCGATGGCCAGTAATTTTGAAAGGTGTGAGGTTAGTGCTATGGCCTGTGGGTGGGTGGCTGGGTACTTTCTCTTGCGCTCAAATGCCTGGGGTAACGACATTTGGACGCTGTGCTGGGACAGGGAAGTGGATGTGGTCGCTGATGGTGCTTCAGATGCTACAGGTGCAGGGCGGGAGGTATGCGGGCCTGCGCCTTCGACAGGCGATTGGCCGGCACCGAAAACAGGGGAAGAGGAGGCAGTGGTGTGGCCTGCAGACACAGATGGGCGATCCAGGCGTTCCTCCCACTTACTACGGTGCTTGGATGCCATGTGTCGGATCATGCTGGTGGTGGTGAGGTTTCTAGTGTTCATGCCTCGGCTCATTCTGGTGTGGCACAGGTTGCAAACTACAATTCTTTTGTCGTCCGCACTTTCCTTAAAAAAACGCCATACCGCGGAACACCTACCCCTTGGCAAGGTAGATTTACGCAAGGGGGTGCTCCGTGGAACATTTGCGGGCCGGTTTGGTGCGGTCCGCCTTCTTTCTGTAGCCACACCACTGCCTCTTCCAGCCTGTTGCGGTGCTGCAGATGGCTCACCCTCAGGACTGCTGTCATCGCTCGGCTCTACACCTTCCCAGGTGGGGTCAGTCACCTCATCGTCCACCAAGTCCTCCTCCACTTCCTCACTCTGATCATCCTCCTCAAGTCTTGATCCCACCACATACTCAGTCATTGACAACTGTATAACATTCTCCTCAACAAGGTCTTGAGACGGAAATAGTGGTTGATTTAATGGCAACTGTGTCTCATCATCATCATCATCATCCACTACTTCCTTTGACCTTAAATGCCGTTCACATCTGTCATCTTCTTGAGATTGGGTAGCCTCTAGAGGTTGTGAATCAGGGCACAAGATGTCATGTTCCTCTGCAAGCGTGCTTGGAGAGAGGGTCAAATGAAGGATTGGTGATGAGACGAGCTCCTCACTATATCCCAGTGTGGGATCACTTCTTTGACCAGACCGTGTATGGTGGGAGGAAGGATGATCAGAGTGAGGATTATGTTGACCAGACTCTTGGCTACTGAGAGTGGACTTGGTGGAAGACAGGGTGGTGCTTAACCGACTGGAAGCAGTATCAGCTGTCATCCAACCGACCACCTGTTCGCAGTGGTCGGACCTCGAGAGTGATGTCCTGCGACGCCCTGTAAAATTACACATGAAGCTAGGTATGGTGGATGTCTTTCTTTCTTGTGCTCTGGCACCAGGCACAGTTTCTCCGCGTCCTGACCCGCGCCCTGAACTTTCAGGATCACGTCCACTTCCCCGTCCCTTTTTACCCGCCTTCTTCATCTTACACAGAATATGTGACTTTAATATTTGAGTTTGAAAACTTAACAGTATTTCTTATTATTCTGCAACTCTGCAGAGTACACAGAATAGGCTGCTAAACTGCGGTGAAACACACTGAATGGAATATGTGACTTTAATATTTGAGTTTGAAAACTTAACAGTATTTCTTATTATTCTGCAACTGTACAGAGTACACAGAATAGGCTGTTAAACGGCGGTGAAACACACTGAATGGAATATGTGACTTTAATATTTGAGTTTGAAAACTTAACAGTATTTCTTATTATTCTGCAACTCTGCAGAGTACACAGAATAGGCTGCTAAACTGCGGTGAAACACACTGAATGGAATATGTGAGTTTAATATTTGAGTTTGAAAACTTAACAGTATTTCTTATTATTCTGCAACTGTACAGAGTACACAGAATAGGCTGTTAAACGGCGGTGAAACACACTGAATGGAATATGTGACTTTAATATTTGAGTTTGAAAACTTAACAGTATTTCTTATTATTCTGCAACTGTACAGAGTACACAGAATAGGCTGCTAAACTGCGGTGAAACACACTGAATGGAATATGTGAGTTTAATATTTGAGTTTGAAAACTTAACAGTATTTCTTATTATTCTGCAACTGTACAGAGTACACAGAATAGGCTGTTAAACGGCGGTGAAACACACTGAATGGAATATGTGACTTTAATATTTGAGTTTGAAAACTTAACAGTATTTCTTATTATTCTGCAACTGTACAGAGTACACAGAATAGGCTGTTAAACGGCGGTGAAACACACTGAATGGAATATGTGACTTTAATATTTGAGTTTGAAAACTTAACAGTATTTCTTATTATTCTGCAACTGTACAGAGTACACAGAATAGGCTGTTAAACGGCGGTGAAACACACTGAATGGAATATGTGACTTTAATATTTGAGTTTGAAAACTTAACAGTATTTCTTATTATTCTGCAACTGTACAGAGTACACAGAATAGGCTGTTAAACGGCGGTGAAACACACTGAATGGAATATGTGACTTTAATATTTGAGTTTGAAAACTTAACAGTATTTCTTATTATTCTGCAACTGTACAGAGTACACAGAATAGGCTGCTAAACTGCGGTGAAACACACTGAATGGAATATGTGACTTTAATATTTGAGTTTGAAAACTTAACAGTATTTCTTATTATTCTGCAACTGTACAGAGTACACAGAATAGGCTGTTAAACGGCGGTGAAACACACTGAATGGAATATGTGACTTTAATATTTGAGTTTGAAAACTTAACAGTATTTCTTATTATTCTGCAACTGTACAGAGTACACAGAATAGGCTGTTAAACGGCGGTGAAACACACTGAATGGAATATGTGAGTTTAATATTTGAGTTTGAAAACTTAACAGTATTTCTTATTATTCTGCAACTGTACAGAGTACACAGAATAGGCTGTTAAACGGCGGTGAAACACACTGAATGGAATATGTGACTTTAATATTTGAGTTTGAAAACTTAACAGTATTTCTTATTATTCTGCAACTGTACAGAGTACACAGAATAGGCTGTTAAACGGCGGTGAAACACACTGAATGGAATATGTGAGTTTAATATTTGAGTTTGAAAACTTAACAGTATTTCTTATTATTCTGCAACTGTACAGAGTACACAGAATAGGCTGTTAAACGGCGGTGAAACACACTGAATGGAATATGTGACTTTAATATTTGAGTTTGAAAACTTAACAGTATTTCTTATTATTCTGCAACTGTACAGAGTACACAGAATAGGCTGCTAAACTGCGGTGAAACACACTGAATGGAATATGTGACTTTAATATTTGAGTTTGAAAACTTAACAGTATTTCTTATTATTCTGCAACTGTACAGAGTACACAGAATAGGCTGTTAAACGGCGGTGAAACACACTGAATGGAATATGTGACTTTAATATTTGAGTTTGAAAACTTAACAGTATTTCTTATTATTCTGCAACTGTACAGAGTACACAGAATAGGCTGTTAAACGGCGGTGAAACACACTGAATGGAATATGTGAGTTTAATATTTGAGTTTGAAAACTTAACAGTATTTCTTATTATTCTGCAACTGTACAGAGTACACAGAATAGGCTGTTAAACGGCGGTGAAACACACTGAATGGAATATGTGACTTTAATATTTGAGTTTGAAAACTTAACAGTATTTCTTATTATTCTGCAACTGTACAGAGTACACAGAATAGGCTGCTAAACTGCGGTGAAACACACTGAATGGAATATGTGACTTTAATATTTGAGTTTGAAAACTTAACAGTATTTCTTATTATTCTGCAACTCTGCAGAGTACACAGAATAGGCTGCTAAACTGCGGTGAAACACACTGAATGGAATATGTGACTTTAATATTTGAGTTTGAAAACTTAACAGTATTTCTTATTATTCTGCAACTGTACAGAGTACACAGAATAGGCTGTTAAACGGCGGTGAAACACACTGAATGGAATATGTGACTTTAATATTTGAGTTTGAAAACTTAACAGTATTTCTTATTATTCTGCAACTGTACAGAGTACACAGAATAGGCTGTTAAACGGCGGTGAAACACACTGAATGGAATATGTGACTTTAATATTTGAGTTTGAAAACTTAACAGTATTTCTTATTATTCTGCAACTGTACAGAGTACACAGAATAGGCTGTTAAACGGCGGTGAAACACACTGAATGGAATATGTGACTTTAATATTTGAGTTTGAAAACTTAACAGTATTTCTTATTATTCTGCAACTGTACAGAGTACACAGAATAGGCTGCTAAACTGCGGTGAAACACACTGAATGGAATATGTGACTTTAATATTTGAGTTTGAAAACTTAACAGTATTTCTTATTATTCTGCAACTGTACAGAGTACACAGAATAGGCTGTTAAACGGCGGTGAAACACACTGAATGGAATATGTGACTTTAATATTTGAGTTTGAAAACTTAACAGTATTTCTTATTATTCTGCAACTGTACAGAGTACACAGAATAGGCTGTTAAACGGCGGTGAAACACACTGAATGGAATATGTGAGTTTAATATTTGAGTTTGAAAACTTAACAGTATTTCTTATTATTCTGCAACTGTACAGAGTACACAGAATAGGCTGTTAAACGGCGGTGAAACACACTGAATGGAATATGTGACTTTAATATTTGAGTTTGAAAACTTAACAGTATTTCTTATTATTCTGCAACTGTACAGAGTACACAGAATAGGCTGCTAAACTGCGGTGAAACACACTGAATGGAATATGTGACTTTAATATTTGAGTTTGAAAACTTAACAGTATTTCTTATTATTCTGCAACTCTGCAGAGTACACAGAATAGGCTGCTAAACTGCGGTGAAACACACTGAATGGAATATGTGACTTTAATATTTGAGTTTGAAAACTTAACAGTATTTCTTATTATTCTGCAACTGTACAGAGTACACAGAATAGGCTGTTAAACGGCGGTGAAACACACTGAATGGAATATGTGACTTTAATATTTGAGTTTGAAAACTTAACAGTATTTCTTATTATTCTGCAACTGTACAGAGTACACAGAATAGGCTGTTAAACGGCGGTGAAACACACTGAATGGAATATGTGACTTTAATATTTGAGTTTGAAAACTTAACAGTATTTCTTATTATTCTGCAACTGTACAGAGTACACAGAATAGGCTGTTAAACGGCGGTGAAACACACTGAATGGAATATGTGAGTTTAATATTTGAGTTTGAAAACTTAACAGTATTTCTTATTATTCTGCAACTGTACAGAGTACACAGAATAGGCTGTTAAACGGCGGTGAAACACACTGAATGGAATATGTGACTTTAATATTTGAGTTTGAAAACTTAACAGTATTTCTTATTATTCTGCAACTCTGCAGAGTACACAGAAAAGGCTGCTAAACTGCGGTGAAACACACTGAATGGAATATGTGACTTTAATATTTGAGTTTGAAAACTTAACAGTATTTCTTATTATTCTGCAACTCTGCACAGTACACAGAATAGGCTGCTAAACGGCGGTGAAACACACTGAATGGAATATGTGACTTTGATATTTTAGTTTGAAGACTTAACAGTATTTCTTCCTATTCTGCAACTCTGCACAGTACACAGAATAGGCTGCTAAACTGCGGCGAAGCACACTGAATGGAATATGTGACTTTGATATTTTAGTTTGAAGACTTAACAGTATTTCTTCCTATTCTGCAACTCTGCACAGTACACAGAATGTGCTGCTAAACTGCGGCGAAGCACACTGAATGGAATATGTGACTTTGATATTTTAGTTTGAAGACTTAACAGTATTTCTTCCTATTCTGCAACTCTGCACAGTACTCAGAATGTGCTGCTAAACTGTGGCGACGCACACTGAATGGAATACGTGACTTTGATATTTTAGTTTGAAGACTTAACAGAATGTGCTCTAATCTGCAACTTTGCACACTAAACAGAATGTGCTCTAATCTGCAACTTTGCACACTAAACAGAATGTGCTCTAATCTGCAACTTTGCACACTAAACAGAATGTGCTCTAATCTGCAACTGTGCACACTAAACAGAATGTGCTCTAATCTGCAACTTTTCACACTAAACAGAATATTTTTTTTTTTTTTTTGTTTTTTTCCCCCCACACAAAATAACCTGCTGCCCCCACACACAGTAGTCCTAAAAAGGACTTTTGGTTCTTTTTTGTCACAATTTTTTTTTTTCCTCCCTACACTGCCTTTCCCTTCCTATCCTCAGCTCTCCCTGGCTCAGACTGAGCCGAACTCGATGGTCAGGTGCTATACAGCACCTGACCACGGGTTCTGGCCAGCCAATCAGTGTAATGCCAGCAGCCAACATGGCTGCTGGCATTACACCGATGTCAGAGCCTCCCTGCACGTTTATTGGCTGCGCAGCAGCCGCAAAACGTGCGGGGAGGAGACCCGAACATGGCGGGCGAGCACATGCGGTACTCGTACGAGTACCGCCATGTGCCGAGCAGAGCGATGCTCGAGCCGATCCGAGCATCGGCCGAGCATGCTCGCTCAACACTAATTACCACCTCTCTTCCATTGGTACTTAACTGCTTCAGTGCTAGGTGGAGTTGGAGAATGCTTTGCTGAGCAGTATTTCTGAGTTGGGTAGAGTGCCTTAATTCACAAAATCTATAAATCTAACTCAAAAACTTGTTTTCTAAATAAAACAGGGCTAATCCAACATAAAGGAGATTTTTAAAAGCTCTTTCAAAAGTTGCATGCAGGTGATAGGGTCCCTTTAATGTTTGCAGACTCCACCCAGTTAAACACATCTTAAAGTGGAACTATGCCTAGATAGAAATAATGTATTAAAACCAATGTAAAGGAATAAATATGTCAGTCTTTTGCATTATGAAGCCATGTGTTGGACTCCCTTCAGGCAGTCAAATGGTTATCCTTTTGACTACCAGAGATAGGCAACACACTGCATTGCCCACTCCTCTGGCAATCAGAAGTATTTTGTTTCTGTTTAGGCATTTGATTTTACAAAGACAATGAAATCTACATCAGGATGTGATCCAAACAATGCGACCTCCATATTTTATCTGGACCTATGTACAATATCCCTAGATCAGCCAGCGCAGTGATGGCTTATTTTATCTGGACATATGTAAAATATCCCTAGATCAGCCAGCGCAATCATAGCTTTGGAACGCACATGGCTTTATTATTGTACAAGAGGCTTTGATAATTACCAAACAAATTCAGTGTAATCAGTGCTCTGTGCAGCTGCTTGATCTGATGGCAGACGAATGCTATGTGATCATGCAGCCCGAAGACAAGTATAAAAACCACAGCAAGACAATTTCCTTACAGCCCACAAATTTCTGCGTGACTCTTTTTGCACTAAATAAAATTAGGTTCCGTTTCCATATCCACAGGTATTATCCACAGGCAGTCTGTGGCAGGTAGGGGTTACCAGATCCTTCCTTTAAAGGGATAGTAATACTTAAAAAATACTATCCCCTATCTTGTAGCCCTTCAAAAACTGAGTAAAATGAGCCCAGCTGCATCTCTCAAACATTTATGGTTTGAGAGATATCCACTTTTAAATTTCCCTCTCCCCTGACATCAGCATTCTAGCTGAGAGCAGGGGAATCCGGGACCAGCGAAGGCTCTACAGCAGAGCCGAGATGGCAGTAATAAAAAAGACATCCTTAACTTAAAAGGTCTTCTATGTGTGCTTGCAAACCAAGCACACATAGAAGACCTTTTTAGTGAAGGATTTCTTTTTTTATTACCGCGATCTCGGCACTGCTGCAAAGCCGACGGCTGATCCCAGGAGAGGATTCCCTGCTCTCAGCTAGAATGATGACGTCAGGGGAGAGGCAAAAAGAGGGAACTTTGAAAGGGATAGGAAACTTTCAGATGACATTTGCCCTTTAACCTGAAGCTTTTAAAAAGTAGACATGGCCTGTCCTGTACAATATTTTCCACTGGTGTTTTCCATGGCAGCAGGAGGTTATTTGAAAGAGAATTGTAGTTGTCCAGCTCCGTGTTAGAATTGCACCAAACTTCAACCCAGCTTTTCCAACTGTGTCTTTAACTCCTTGGGTAGAGAGGTCTCCAACGCAGGGAAGCCAAGGGGTTAAGCAGACCGTTTGAAAGTGCTTTCTGCCCCATTAAATAAGGAAGAGGTACAATTTCTCGTCATGCCTTACAGAATTTTCAGATCACTTTCCGTTTCATTACACACATGTAATTAATCATGTTGAGCAGGGCTGTCTCATTAAGAAGCGTTGCTCTGATGTTTTAGATAATATGCACGAAACGTCATGCATTACAGCCAAAAATCATACTAATGTACATACGTGTTTCTCTGATTTTTGTGATGCTGCATGTTATGCTCAATGAAGAGTATTAAAGGAGTACTAATACCGCCTGATCATAACCCACCATTAAATGTGAAATGGCCAGAAAATCCTAAGGGCCTCTATGAATTTTGCTCTTGTGCCTTTGTTTAAGAGAAAACCCTTTCAATCCATCATGGATGTCATGTGTATGGAGGTGGACATGACAGCTGCTGGCGGTTTTTCAAACAGAAAGAGGCAGCGTTAGTTTGCCTGTTTTACCATTAAGGGCCCAGAGACCAATAGAATTTTCTGCCCGTGGTAAGCTAAGAGGGGGTTAATATTAGGAGGTTTTAGTTCTCCTTAACTCTATGAGTACCAGAGGGGTACGGAACGCATTGCAGAGCAATGCGTTGTGTACCCCTCTGGCACTCAAAGGGTTAAACAGGAAACATAGTATATAGGATGTGTGATAGAAGTGGGACATTTTTATGTGGATGTGAATTAAAAACTGTCAATATATTGTTCCAACCATTTATTTGTAATATAAATAGTTTATTTGTTGGTGGCACAGTGTGGCCCTTTATGCTAATTAGTTTATATGCTGAATCAATATTAGCACGTGTTGTGCTATCAGGAGAGGGCTGGTCTGGGGGCAAGGGGACAGTTGCCCCCTGGGCCTGCCATATGTCTGGGCCAGTGGACCACTGCCTCACTTAAGTGGAACTACCACCTATTTTAAAGTTTATGTCAACTAATTCCCCCCAATTATTCTGGCAACTAGCATTACTGAGCAGCTAGTCGCCAGAATAATTACCTGGTTAAATAGAATGAGACTCTGCTCTGGGGCTGACAGGCAGTAGAGCGCGCAGACATCTTTCCATAGTGACATCTGCGCGCCTGCTCTGTCACTCCCTTTTGGAGCCCAACAGCTCCTAGCAACGCGTCCTAGAGCCAGCTGGGACTGACAGCGCAGGAACACAGACGTCACTATGGAAAGATGTCTGCGCGTTCTACTGCCTGTCAGTCCCGGAGTCTCATTCTGTTTAACCAGGTAATTATTCTGGCGACTAGCACTACTGAGCAGCTAGATGCCAGATGGGAAATTAGTTGACATAAACTTTAAAAGAGGTGGAAGTTCCGCTTTAACCTCTATTTTGTTGCCATAAATAGAGCTACGCTAGTGCTGTCACAGAGCTTACAATTGAAACGGAGATACATAAATGATACCAAAGAGTTACAATTCACATGAAGCTATACAAGTATCATAACGCATTTCCCTTCTAAGCTCTATAATATCAGTAGTTTAGCCCATTTCAACTGTGAGCTACGTTTTAGCACTTTACTTTACAATATTAATGCCACTTTTAAAATTAACAAAAGGGGGTAGGTAGGACGGTAGGCTCAAATGATAGCAGAAATGGGCTACTTGATCGTATTTGCCCCCAGGCCACAAGTTGCCAGCCCTCCCCTGTGTGCTGAGTCTAGGAAGAGGCCATACACTGGGAGGGTTTGTAATCACACAGCAAGTTTGGTCTCAACGCATTATATCTCAATCTGTGGAGATGACTCTATCACTTAATGAAGTGGGCTGTGTCACAATGTGAGTGTGCCTTCATAGACATGAATGGGACTGGGATGAGGGAAGGTGTGGCCAGAACGAGGCGGTGAGTGGGAGGAAAGGGTGAAATTGTGGATGGGAGTTACCCAGAGATCCTTTAATTAATTCAGTAAAATGGAATCTCTGAGGCAGATGTGGAGAGTTTCCAGATATAGCCTGTACTGTACTTTATACAACATAGGAAGTGAGGAGTACAAGGCAAATTGCTCTCCCTTTTACACTAGTGACACCAGCACAGCAACGCTCATAGTAAAATGCTGGGCTTTGGTGCCTTTCGCATGGTGACTATCTCCAAGCATGAACGCATCAAAGTTCGGCAAGCTGTGTCTTTACTGTACTTATACAGGAACACCATAAATATGCAGCAGAGCTGTCCTGCATGGCGGCCTAAGGGACTGCCGGCACTTTCACATGGTTGATGTTGAATGGATGAGATGTTCCTCACATCCTCCAACGAATGATCGACATGAGGGCATCAGGCAATGAAATTCAGCTGATTCTCCTGTGTGCTGTCCATCAGCCACACCCCTTGCAACGGGATTGGCTGTGGAATGCAGAAGCTGAGTCATGAAACGCGGGAGACAGAAATGTAACAGTCTAAACTGAAATATCAGTTTAACAATCATCTTGGAATAAATAGTTCTTCACTTAAACAGGAGAACAGAGTTCAGTAAAACTGAAGCAGATGTCAGTTGTATCAGCCCATAAATCTTATTGAAGAGATTACAGCAGCAAGTTAGGTTCAGATAACCACACACACTTTTTCAATAACATTCAAATCACAGTCATGGCTTTGGTATTTGTGTTTGGGGCTGTAAATTAACCCCTGAGTAGCCAGTACATTGAAACAGTTTTTGTAGGTATGTGCTAACTGAAAAATTAACTGTATACATGATTTGGGCCATATATACAAATCAAGAGGAGCAATTCTTAGCCAAACCAACTGCATACAAATTCCCATTGATTTAAACTGGCATTGTAACCTTTGAATGCTAGAAGGGCATTCAGATCATTGCAAAGCATTTGCATTGGAGACCTCTCTAGCATGCAAAGGTTTAAAGGGACAGTAATGTCCCAAAAAATATTTACAGTTTTGTAGAGTTTAAAATAATAATCAATATGCTCCAAACCCTATCTCTGAAACCGCTATGGTTTGAGAGATATAGGGATAATAATAATAACCCTTTATTTATATAGCGCACACAGATTCCACAGCGCTTTACACTCATATTGGTTCCTGTCCCCATTGGGGCTCACAATCTAAATTCACCTATCAGTATGTTTTTGGAATGTGGGAGGAAACAGGAGTACCCGGAGGAAACCCACGCAAATACAGTGAGAACATACAAACTCATTGCAGATGTTGTCCTTGGTGGGATTTGAACCCAGGACCCCAGCGCTGCAAGGCAACAGTGCTAACCACTGAGCCACTGTGCTACTTCAAAGTTCCCCCCTCTCTCCCCTTCTCCTGATGATAGCAGGAGCTTGGAGTAGTGCGACTCGAGGAGGCTCTGCAGCAGAGCCAAAATCTTGTTATTGCAAAATAATTCATTCATTGGAAAGGTCTACAAAGTGTGCCTGGTTTGCAAGCACACTTTGTAGACCTTTCCAATGAATTAATTCTTCTTAAGTAACGCAATCTGGGCTCTGCTGCAGAGCCACCGGCTGGTCCCCGGACCAGTATCTCCTGCTGCCAGCTAGAAACTGACATCAGGAGAAGGGGAGGGAGGGGGGAACTTTGAATTCCTATATCTCTCAAATCATAGCAGTTTGAGAGATAAGGTTTGGAGCATATTCATTATTATTTTAAACCCTAAAAAACTGTAAATATTTTTTGGGGTCATTAATGCCCCTTTAAAAGTTCCTTTTAAATCTGTGGCAATTTGAAGAATTATCATTTATTTCTGGAATTCAAAGGACTCAAGGCCCCATTTAACCATTTGACTGCCAGATGGGTACACAACACATTGCATATCCCTTGCACTCAAAGGGTTAAATCAGTGGGATTTCAGGGAATTATTACTAATTTCTAGTGTTCAATAGATAAATATCCAATTTCATTAATTTAATTACATTTAAAAGGATAGTATCACTTAATATGCAAAAAAATATAAATGTTGTAAGGTTTATCCTCCTGAGTAAGACAACAGTACTCCCACTGCTGAGAGGCGTTTTATTCAAGAGTTATTGCAGCTCGAACTTTAATTTTTTACGTGCAGCAGTGGTGCTGCAGTGAGTTGTGTACCCCTCTGATGCTCAAAGGGTTAACACACCTGTACATAAGCATGGTAATCCTAAAAACATGCCTTTTGGGCTCCCTAAGGATTATGGTTGGGAACCAGCCACTGACAGATTTTAAATTCTCTAAATCACCTTTCAGCACTGTATCAGTTTCCCCCTGTATGTAATTTTGTCAGTACCTGTTATTCTTATCTATGATTAAGCGTTACAGCTGTCTTTTATGGGGTCCGATCCCACCTGCCTATATCAGAGTGTTTTTACATTTTTGTTACAATAGAAGTTTTTGATCTGTCACATGTGGCTGCTCTACTGAAAACATAGGGTTTGTCTTTACTGTTTTTAATTCCTATTTCTTGAGTCTACGGAGTTGCAGAATGTCTTGGTGCTTCTTAAAGGAACATTAACACTTAAAATCATGTTAGGTTGTAAACACTTAAATAATCTGTACTCCTTGCTCACCACTGTAAAATTTCTCAATTGGTTTTCTGAGTGTTAGGGACCAGGAACCAGACAGGACACAAAAAGGTAAAATGCAATACACCTTTATTAGTGCAACAAAAACAGAAGCATGATCCAAGAGCATAAAGCAGAAGACACGCCAGGGTCAGGAACCAAGACAGGTATTCAGCCAAGCTGGAGTCAGGAAACCAGAAGACTGAGATGTCAGGAACAAGCCGAGGGTCAGAAGCACAGAAGTCAGCGAAGTCTGGAACAAGCCAAGGGTCTGGAACACAGCAAATAGGAACACAGGAAAATCCACAGCAGCAACAGGTCAGCAAACAAACACAAGGACAATGAGGAAGTGAGCCAAGCTGATATAAATACCCTGAGAGGGTTGTTCTGCTCTACATAATATGTTAGTGATTTATAAATCAATAATTATAAATAAATAACATTATTCATTTTGATTCCCATGGATTAAACATAGAATCTGATGGCAGATAAGAAAAAATTGGCCCATCTAATCTGCCCATTTTCCTACTGTAAAAACCTCAAACCTTGTTTTGTCCTTGGTCTTTTCTTGTGTTCAGGATAGCTTTATGTGCCTATCACATGCATGCTTACATTCTGTCACTATATTAACTTCTACCACTTCTGCTGATTGGCTATTCCACTTATCTACTACACTCTCAATGAAGTAAAACTTTCTTACAGTACATCTAAACCTGTGTCCCTCTAGTTTTAGACTATATCCTCTTGTCCTGACAATTTTACTCCTTTGAAATGTACTTCCCTTCTGCTCTTTGTTGAATCCCTTCATGTATTTTGAAGTGTTTATCATATCCCCTCTCTCTCTTCTCTCCTCCAAGCTACACATGTTCAGATCCTTTAGTCTATACTGATATTTCTTTTCATGTAAACATTCACCATTTTAGTAGCCATTTTCTCTAGAGTATCAATATCCTTCTGTAGATGGGGTCTGCAGTACTGTACACAATACTCTAAGTGAAGTCAAACCAGAGATCTGTGGATTGAAATTATTACCACTTCCCTTTTTCTACTACTAATGCCCCTAATGATACAACCCACACCCTGCTTGCATTCCTCACTGCTTTGTTACATTGCCTGCCTACCTTTTAAATAATTAGAAATAATTACTCCCAAATCTTTCCTCTGTTGTGGAAGATGAAAAAATATTTAACCCCCTGGATGCTGGAGAGGTCGTCAATTAATTTCTTTGCTTTGCATTAGAGACCTCGCTAGCATCCAAACTGTTAAAGGAAAACTAGTTTAAAAGAGTGTGGGTTCTTTGCTTACTCATTGTAAATTAATGAGACGCTACGTATATTTTTTTAACGGATCTTTATTTTTTTTTTAATTTAAATGCATATGCCTCCTGCCCAACCTCCCACGATGCTTTTATTTTTAACAGAGTCTTGAACTTTGAAGTAGTCGACTTGAAAATCCAGTCTGTGATTTGTAACAGGTTAGAGACCGTTGAAGTTTTCATGGAGTTCCAAGCCCCATTTAAATCAACAGGGATATGGCAAACTTGCATTTTGTATTAAGGTTGATAAAGAGGAGATGACTCCTCCAATTGCCATGTTACTGTATGGACATTAAGATCTCTCCCACCTGAGAAATCTAAAGCCAGAATGTTACGCAATGCATTGTGAAAGCAACGTGTTACATACCCCACTGGCATTCAAAAGGTTAAGTGAATAGACTCCAGAGAAAAACATAGAAGTTATCTCCTCTATATCACACCTTATTGCATCTCCCTCCCGTTTTTCTGCTGAACAGAAGGCAGTTAGTGCATATAGTGACGTATATCTTACTCTCCAATTGAATGCGTCAGACCTAAAAAAAAAAAAAAAAAAAAAAAAAAGTAAAAAATATTGGCAAGGTATCAAACCTTAAAGGGATAGTAATGTTTCATAATAAAAGCAGCTCTAATTAATCATCATAGTTTTTGGACTTTGGAGAGTGCTATTTCAATACTATCAGAGTTGTAGTTCAAGAGTAATTCAATGACAAAGTATCCGCCTCCCGCCCCTTTTACTGATGTAACACTGCTCAGCCAGAGCAGAAGGGAGGTGCCCATGTAGACTGCAGAGAGGGACAATCTTCAATTAAGATAAGAGAAAAACATGAAAAACTTGCCAAGGGGGGCAGGGCTTTCATTGTTCTCATAGGAAGAAGATTGTCCCCTTCTGTTATCTGTCTGGTCTATGGACTGCATTCCACATCTGAGAAGAGATGGCTTACACTAGGTAAAAGGGGCGGGAGGGGAAACTTTGTTTGTGCATATCTCTCAAACCATAAAGATTTGAGAGATAAGACTTATATTGTTCTTCATGTTGTTTTAATGCCTACAAAATAAAATAAAGAGAAAATGAAGTATTACTATCCCTTTAATGCATCTCCTCCGTGGAGCACCAAAGATTACCAACCTAGAGAAATTAGATCCTTAAGGACCAGATGTCCAGGGAAGTTACCTTCCCTTAAAGCTTTGAGTGCCAAAGGGGAACACATCCCATTGCTCTACAGTGAGTTGCGTATCCCTCTGGCACTCCAAGGATTAAGGACCAATTTTATACTTGCGACGCGCCTGTACACATGACCTCTTGTGTTTTCCGATGCATCGATCGGGGACCTAAGAGAGACCGCTCTGGTCTTGGAGTCGTCCATTTCAGACCCCGTTTTTCCTGCAGTACCGGTGTAAGTAAAAAGTATGTGATGTGCCAGGACCGTCACCAACCCTTAAGGGAAAAAAAAACTTGATGGTCCTGGCATGTCATACGGGTTAAACCATTATATTTTTGTAGAAAAGAGAAGGGAGCACACGCTCTAAGTATAGACTGTTATAATAATTGATGACCACCACTGACAATATCACCATTTCAGAGTGCCTAATATTCTACTCGCATGTTGGTGAGGCAAAACCAGCCTAACAGTTTAACAGCATCCACTGGATCACCCTCAGTGCAGGTATGTGTCTCACTCCTTCCACACCTTACCCAGGGTATGCTGTATAGACTGTCAGCTATAGTGGGTCTACTATAACTCTGTATCTGGTAAGTGGAGTTCCCTATTACTGACTGGAGGGTAACCAGAACTAACTATAGAGTAAAGAGTACACTGATAATAAAATACCTTATTCCAATATATCATGTGAGTCAAAATAACACATATGGTGGAAAATGTACTTATTCTGTGTCCAAAAGTAGAAAGAACAATATAACAAATAATAAAATATAAAAACATATAGGTACTATAGTACTGAAAAAATACTATTAAATACAATACAATACAATTAAAATTGCTACAATAAGCAATAATTAAAAGCCTATACTGACACTCTGCCCTACGCGTTCCGTGGCCTATAGCCACTTCGTCTGGGGTCTGTCTCTAATGACTTGTACATTGTCAGAATGTACTTACTGCAGAAAACTAAAACTACTTACCACATCTAGCAAAGATCTGCAGAGTAATTGCTTACACTAACCACATTAGCAGGAAGTAATATTAGTTATTGCAGCTGCTTAATTAAACAGAGTTATCAGTGAAGCGATAAAACCATGGCAGGAATATTTACTTGGGATATCATTTAAACAGAATGCAAATGAAAAGAAGTTCTTGGGAAAGGGTTAGTCTTGGCTTTTGCCTT
This sequence comes from Rhinophrynus dorsalis, assembly GCA_037306005.1. Taxonomy (NCBI): domain Eukaryota; kingdom Metazoa; phylum Chordata; class Amphibia; order Anura; family Rhinophrynidae; genus Rhinophrynus; species Rhinophrynus dorsalis. The sequence continues at coordinate 50,199,540 of CM074722.1, forward strand.
CAGACAAATAATGAAGCAAAGTCATTCAGATCCAGGAGAACTGGATTGAGAAAGACCATCGTAGTGCAGGATAGAAGATGGAAGAGCTGTGCTTAGATGATCATGGAAGACTTTGCTTTTATTAAAAACAGATGTTTTCCTGTTGCTTCTCTGGGCAGTAAAGCAAAAATTTAATTTTGAACTGTATAGCAGATTTAGATTAAGAAAAAGCAGTCCTCGCTGTTAGAAATATTTTACAGGTTCACTTTCCAAAATATAAAAGACGGGATATGGAGGAAAAGCATTTCATTTGCTCAGTTCATGTTGGTATATCTTTATTTTGATTATCTACCCCTTGTGTGGATGTTCGTGTACATCTTTACATTAAGGAATATGTAAAGTTGCTCATTTCCATAAAGTACTAAGTAGAAAGGAGAAATATCACTACCACAAGGGTGGGGAAGAAATGAATAGTTTGCAGGCACACCTTGTAGACCGCTCTGGTTAAGTATTTCTTTCTGGATAGTGCTATTTCTGCTCTGCTGAAGAGCCGCCATCCGATCCGGTACCAGAGCACTGTGAAAGGTGTGGGAGGGGGGAAATTTAGAAGCTTATATCTCTCAAACTATACATGTTTGAGAGACAGGACGTACATCATTGCATGGATATTTTTAATATCTACAATATTAAACTTTATTAAAAGCAAGCATTACTATAGCTTTAATTTTTGGAGATCTTAATGCATAGAATAATATAGGAACTGGAGAAGGGATATCACTGGAGAAGTCATCTCCACTTTATCACCTCTTTATCACACCTTAGTGACAGCAGTGGAGCAGAGGTTATAGTTAGTATGGAAAGCTGGAGCAAGATTACAGCTCAGGTAGTCTGGTAACTTTCCAGAGAAGTAGTTAAAAAGTGGGCAATAAAGTTGAAGGGTACATGTAGATTAATTTGTTCATTTATGAGATGTGTAAGTCATGTGTCCTGCACTGGGGGCATCGTTAGGCTGCTGTACTAAGGATTAATTCTGGAGTAAACCAGCTGCGGGGGAGAAAAAAATTCCCATTTTATAAGGGATGCATAACATTCCAATTGATTAAATGGGGCTTTTAAACACTTGAAATCAAAATAGGTTTCTAATGCATTGCATTGCAATGAGATTGTTAGGAATTGTATTTGTCTCCTAGGTTGCAATTGGTTTGCTGGAATGACTGCAGATCATCTTTGTACATCACCACTCAAGGTTGTGCTGATGTATCCAGTCTGACCTTAGCCTAATAGCTCTGTGAGTTTATTCACTAACCTGAAGATAAGATAAGCAATTTTGGGGCATAACAGTCCTACCTGGGAACTTTTTCTTGTGAGGGGAGTCCTGTGGTGCCACTGGGGGAGATGAATTACGCGTTTCACATCAAAGCAGTGGGGCTTAATCTTGAGTGGGGCTGGTACTTAGCAAACATAACAAACGTAATAGGAATAGGCTGGGGAAGTAAAAGAAGTGGGCATGGAGTGGGAGGAACAGATTGGGAAGGAGCAGAAGTGGGCGGAGTTTGATAAAACCCGCCCACATCCAGAGAATCAGCCTTTGTCCCGGAGACCCAGTAATCAGCAGCAAAAACCAGAGTCTCTGGGGCAAATCCGAAGAGTTCCCAGCTATGATAACAGGTGCACTATAGTGAATAAATGAAAATCCTTTCTTTTTTAACTCCTAGGAAAGTCTTCATCCTTCAAGGGGTTTAGAGACCCAATTTAAATCAAAGGGAATTTGGAATGCAATTAATTTGCACCAGAAATTAATTCCTATAGCTCCCTGAATGCATCTCCATATGCCTTTTAAGTTGTACCTTTTCTGGTTTTCTTTTCTTAGGGAATTGTTCTATTTATCAGATCAAGAAGGAAACTTTTAGAATAACTTAAGGTTTCTCATTAACCATTACATGACTAAGCATTTGCCAGCCTCATTGATATGTAGATCAGTGTTCAATGTGACCTTGAAAACACAAGCATGTGGGGGCATGCATTAAAGACCCACAGCCTCAAATATGATGTGTAAAAAATATGCCTTTGGTGCCTTTTTTCAGGCACATGGGAGGATGTATTAAAATAATTCTTAGTGTATATTTAACCCTTTGGGTGGCAGAGGGGTACGCAATGCAAAAGCAATGCGTTGCATACCCCTCTGGCACTCAAAGGGTTAGGGATTGTTACAAATCGCAGAAATAGGTACTGTTTATAAATAAGTGTCAAGTTTATAAATGTGTCTCTGAGAATATTCGCTACAGAGAATTTATTTTCACATATATATCTTATACACTATCTAAATAACATAAAGAGCTAGAATGCGTCACAGACACATGCGCAGTAGAGACTTCCCGAACGATACAGTCTTGCGCAGTAGAGACTTCCCGAATGATACAGTCTTGCGCAGTAGAGACTTCCCGAATGATACAGTCTTGCGCAGTAGAGACTTCCCGAATGATACAGTCTTGTGCAGTAGAGACTTCCCGAATGATACAGTCTTGTGCAGTAGAGACTTCCCGAATGATACAGTCTTGCGCAGTAGAGACTTCCCGAATGATACAGTCTTGCGCAGTAGAGACTTCCCGAATGATACAGTCTTGTGCAGTAGAGACTTCCCGAACGATACAGTCTTGCGCAGTAGAGACTTCCCGAATGATTCAGTCATGCGCAGTAGAGACTGGCCAAATGCACCGGCTTCCAGTCAGAGGCACTGCTGATCCGGAGCGGGGCGCTCCGAACAGCCTGCCACCCCTAGCTCCGGGGCAGCAGCCGAGGCCGCTGGCTGGCACTTTGGCCCGTGTACACGGGCCTTCAATACTAGTCACTATATAGTTCCATTAAGAATAGGTTACACCAAGCGTTAAGATTTAGCCACTAAACCTGTCTTTACTTCTAGCTCAGTTGGTAAATTTCATTACTTTGTGACACAGATTTTGTTTGGACAAACATTTCTACTCGACTTTTAAAAAGATTCAGCTAATTAGAAGAAATGTCATTAAACTTTTAGATACATACTTATGTACAGATAAATTTACAGACAATTTCATTATTTTGTAAGTTAATGGCTGGCCCATGGCTGACAACCAAATGATAGTAGGGAACCCAAGTGGGCTGTTCAAGAAAAGCAAAAGGTAACATTTGTTGTCTAGAAGACCCATAGGGGCCCTTCAGGGACTCTGATTAATATGCAAGTTCAGATAAAGTTGTTTTCTTGCCATTTAGCTGACAGGTGTGGTCACGGTTATTATTTTCACAGGGTCAGTCTTATTTTTGTAAATGCTACGGATTTTACCCAGGCCCAACCTGGAAAAGCTGATTGATTGGAGCAGATAGACCAGCCTGTGTTTATGTCTCTGTGTATGTAGTTTGTATGCGTATGTGTGGTGTGTGTAATGTGTATTCATGTGTGTGTATTGTGTGTGTGTGTGTGTAATGCGTGTGTGTGGTATGTGTGTAATGCGTGCATGTGGTGTCTTTGTGTTTAACCCCTTAATGACCCTTGACGGTCATAGTACGTCAAGGGTCGATCTGACTGAACGACCCATGACGTACTATGACCGTCATGAAGTTCCATGCTCCCCCTGCGGCTGCACGCCGTTCAGGGAGTCCGGAACCGAAAAAAAAAAAGCTCTGCGGTCTTTAACGCAAGTCGCCACGCCGATTGTCCGGTCGTTAAGGGGTTAATTGTGTGGTGTTTGTGTATGTGTAATGTGTGTGTGTGGTGTGTGTAATGTGTGCGTGTATGTGGTATGTGTGTTATGTGTGTGGTGTGAGTGTAATATATGTGTGTAGTATATGTGCAATGTGTGTGTGGTGTGTGTGGCGTGTGTAATGCATGTGCGTGTGTGTGTGGTATGTGTGTAATGTGTGGTGTGCATGTGTGTGTGGCATGTGTAATGCGTGCATGTGTGTGGCATGTGTGTGGTATGTGTGTAATGTGTGTGGAGTGTGTAATGCGTGTGTGTGGTATGTGTGTGGTGTGCGTGTGTAAAGCATGTGCATGTGTGTAATGTGTGTGCATGTTGTGTGTGTGCGTGAGGTGTAATATATGTGTGTGTTTGTGTGCATGCCTACCAACTGTCCCTGATTTCCAATGACAGTCCCTGGTTTTGGCTCCCTGTCCCTGGATCCTGCTGTCCCCATCTTGCCCATGATTTTAAAATTCAGTTGTAACCCATATTCTATGTGCTTGTCATTGTATGTATGTATATTTTTATTTATATAACGCCAACCTGTGTACTTAGCACTTTACAGTTTACATTTAGTATAGAAGGGGTACAATAAGTGCAGTAATTAAGTGCTTATATAGACAATCATAAGGGGAAAACTTAATGATGTGATTTCTTATAGTGTTTAGGTGTGGGTAATGTATATTCTGTTATGTAGCTATAAGTCTGTTGCCTGAGATTTTCTGGTGGTGTCTTGTTATACAGGACTATGGACAACAAGCATACCTGGGAAGTTTGCTTTGTGGGGTACCTGGAGGGGTGCCGCTGGGTGAGATCAATTACGTGATTTCTGTGGAAAAGGGGTGGTGCTTAATTGTGAGTGGGGGTGGAGCTTCAGAAATATGAAAAATGGAGGATTAGGCTGGGGAAGGAGAGGAAGTGGACAGTGAGTGGGAAGAACACACTTGAAAGAGACGAAAGTGGGCAGAGTTTTATAAAAAAACTCCCCACATCCGGAGAATCAGCCTCTGCCCTGGAGACCCGATAATTAGAACCCAAACCTGGATTTTCCGGGGCAAACCTGGAGAGATCCCAGCTATGACAACAAGGGACTTGCTGTCATGTGACTGTCCAAATGTGGTGTATGCTTGCTTCTAATCAGTGATGTACTTAGCATTTGTTTTGCCCTAGGTCCAATCACCTACACGCACACCCGTGCACATTTTGCGGTCCCCTCACTTTATTAATTTCCTTTAAAGACACTGAAGTATGATGTCAGTGCTGACAGCTATCATCTGTAGGGCTACAAATGAGTGGGACATTTGATATATGTCAAAAAATGGCCATTTGGGTATGTTCATGTCGGAAAGGAAATGCCTAGGAGGAGACTTTAACCCTTCGAGTGCCAGAGGGGTATGCATACCCCCCCTGGCATACTTAGAGTTAAGCCCTGAATTTAAGTGTCACAAGTTGTAAGTACAGTCTATTTTATTTAGAAACAGATATAGGCACAAAAAGGAAAATCTGCCCAGCCTGCTGCCTCTTCCAGTCTGCTGCCCTAGGCCTAAATACATCTATGTGTGTAATGTGTCTGTGTTGTGCGTCTGTGTGTCTGCTTGTGTCTCTATGGACCGTATGTTCAAAAGAAAGTGGAGGAATTTTGTGGCAAACCATTTGCGCTATAGAGGGGAACTAAAAGTTCACATTGATTTAAATGGGGAGTATAACCCTTTGAATGCTAAAGAGATCTTTGCAATGCGTGGGTGACCTCTCTAACTCTCAGCAGGATAAAGTCCCCATTTATGGAATTATGAAAATGGAAATTTTCTGAATATTTTAGTTCTTCCCTGTGCTGCAGTTGGTTGCGCCACAACTCCTCCATTTTTCTTTTGAACATACGGCCTAATGTGTGTGGGTCTTGTGTCTGTGTGTAGTGTGTGTGTGTGTGTGTGTGGTGTAAAGTGTATGTAACCTGGAAGAGTGTGCAACAAATTACTCCGCAAAATGTTCCACATTCCTTTTGTCACATAAAAAGGTTAAAGGGGAACATTCACATCTGCCAAACTTGTGCCCATTTGCTTTAACATGTAACTCTATAATAGCGTAGGTGATTTTTTAAAGTCGTATTAACCCAGGACTGAAGTTATGCAGCGTTAAAATCCAGCACTTCTGCAATGTGCGGCACACAGTATGTACAGCACGCCTCTTCAGGACTTCCCACCTCCCTCCCAGGTTCCCTAGGGAGCGCGTTCACACTTCCCTTCGTAGCTGTCTTTCTGTGGTGTAGCGTTACAGCAAGCTCCGTTTACCATGCTACTGAGGTTGCCACAAACAAAAAACCTCACAAATATTAAATTCTCTCTAGATTTGTGAATATTACATCATGCTTTTTTTGTTCTGTAGAAGCAAGCTGTATTTTTGCATGTGTTCCTCTGCAGTGCGCTGGACATTACTATGGCACTCAAAGGGTTAAAATGGCAAATATCATCTGATAATTGCTATATCAGCAGATCCGTTCATGCTGGAGCCGACCTGCCAATTAAGCCGCATTGTGGGCACTAGTTAGGGTTGCCACCCAGCCGGCATTTAAAGGGTTAATAGCCTGACACAGTTGGGCTAATGGGGCTGCTCACACACAGCTGATGTTTATGGCTGAGAGCCCCATACTTCCGGTTTGTATTTCAGACAAGGGGGTCAGTTTTATGACACCCCCCCGGACAGCTGATTGGAGCCATTTTGGGGCTGACTTACTAAAACATGATAATTGCCCTTTAAGTGGAGCTGTACCATGTTCTGAGCCCATTGGCTGAAGCTGGCTGATTTGATCCCTGTGAACAGGTGCAGAATCTCAGATTGATCCATGTGACAGGATGCAGAGCTCTTGGCTGTAGCCTTAGAAGTAAAACCTGTGCCATCCCCTGGTACTGCGTTCTCAGCCTGTCTGTGATTGTTTGACCTGTTACAACCCAGTGGCACTTATGGCTGTATCATAACGTCTGCTGTTAACCCCTAGGGTGCTATAAAGTTCTCTTACAAAACAGAGTGTGCATACTCACAGGGATTGCGTACAATAGAAAATGGGACATATGTTTGCACCTTTGACTGCCAGAGTGAAATGCAACGCATTGGATACCTATCTGGCACTAAAAGGATTTTAAAGACAAATGTGAAGCAATTTTGAAGCACAAATAGAGAGATAGATATGGATATAGATAGATAGACAGATAGATAGATAATAGATAGATATAGATAGGTAGATAGACAGACAGATATGGATAGAGATAGATAGATGGTAGATAGATAGATGAATGGATATATATAGATAGATATATATAGAGAGAGATGGGTATAGAGAGATATAGACAGATAGATAGATAGATAGATAGATAGATAGATAGACAGATATGGATAGAGATAGATAGATGGTAGATAGATAGATGAATGGATATATATATATAGAGAGAGAGATGGGTATAGAGAGATATAGATAGACAGACAGACAGATAGATAGATGGATAGATAGAGTGGATGGACAGTTTTAGGGTATTTTGCTTCATAGAATAAAGGCTTGGATAATATTGTGATGTACACTTATTAGTCATTAAAATAAAACTAAATCATCCAAGACAGTAATTTCCCAAGGTTATCAACACACTTGTTTTAGGTTTTTCTTTGTGTTAGAGACAGAATATTTCTAATTATACTGATATGGTGTGTTCTGGTGGCCTAGACCTTGTATGTAGATTATAAAGGAATGTCTATGTGATGTTTAACCCCTTGGGTTCAAATTTAAGGGATAGTAATGTTTGACAATAAAAGCAGCTCCGATTAATCTTCATAGTGTTTGGGCCATGGAGAGTGTTATTTTAATACTGCCAGAGTTGTAGTTCAAGAATAATTGAATGATAAAGTATCCACCTCCTGCCCCTTTTACTGATGTAACACTGCTCATCTCAGAGCAGCAAGACTGTCCAGATGGATCGCAGAGAGGGACAATCTTCAGTGAGCATAATGTTCACGGTAAGAAGATTGTCCCTTGCTGTGAGCTGTCTGGTTTCAAGACCAGATTCCACATCTGAGGTGAGGTGGCTTACACTAGGGAGGGGAATACTTTATCATTCAATTACTTTTGAACTTCATCTCTGACAGTATTGAAATAACACTCTCCATGGCCCAAATACTATGAAAATTAATTGGAGCTGCTGTTTTTGTGAAACATTACTATCCTTTTAAGTCACCAGTAATTGATGGGCAATCTGTTTGCTAGATATTTCTCAGGTATCCTTGGGGTTAACCAACTATGTATGTCTGATTTACAAGAAAAAAACAAACATTAGGTATGAATGAAAATAGAAGCAATTCTAATCTGGTTTAATTCTGAAAGAAATATCACGTCATCAGAAAGGCAGTACATGGGTACATTCCATTAGCCAGGCGCTACACCAGTAAATGTCATTAACTAGGGGTGCACCGAAATGAAAATTCTGAACCGAAACAGAAACCGAAACTTCAGGATGCTCTTGGCCGAAAACCGAAACCGAAAAATGACTTTTTAATTTATAGGGCGATGCCTAACAAAAGAAATAAAAAATATAGTAGAGCAAGTGCCCCCACCAGATTTAACTTACCCCCTACCAGCACTACTTTGCCCATCAGCTCCAGGTTCCAATTTGTCCCCCATCAGATCCACGTTGCCCCCATCAGCTCCAACTTGCCCCCCATCAGCTCCACTTTGCCCCCCCACCAGCTTCAACTTGCCCCCCATCAGCTCCAATCTGCCCCCACCAGCTCTATTTTGCCCATCAGCTCCAAGAGCCAACTTGCCCCCCATCAGCTCCAACTTGCCCCCATCAGCTCCAGCTTGCCCCTACCAGCTCTACTTTGCCCATCAGCTCCAAGTTGCCCTCCCATCAGCTCCAACTTGCCCCCCCATCAGCTCCACTTTGTCCCCATCAGCTCCAACTTGCCCCCGCATCACATACCTGTAGCTGCTGGAGCTCCCATTTGTTCTCTTTAGTAATGCAGAGCGCTGGGAGATTATGTCATCTCCCAACGCGCTCTGCATTACTAAAGAGGCAATGGCGACGAGGGAGCTCAGAAGCTACAGGTCTGTGCTGAAGACCGCACAGACCTGTATGTACTGTGGTGAGTGAAGTAAAATCTGGAGCACAGCACACGGATGCGCTTCAGCTGCAGCACACGGGGACATCACATCACTGCTGTTCTTGTTTAGAGCCTCCGTGTGCTGAATCTGAAGTGCGTCTGTGTGCTTGTGCTGAAGATTTTACTTCACTTGTTTCTGCTCTCCGTTTCGGCTTTTTTTTTTTTTTTTTCGGCTTTTTACCGAAAATGCCATTTTCGGCCGAAACATTTCGGCCACTGAAATTTCGGTGCATCCCTACCATTAACCCTTTGAGTGCCAGAGGGGTACGCAACGCTCAGCAATGTGCTACATACCCCTCCTGCACTCAAAGGGTTAACACAGCAGAGCACCATTACACTCCATCCACATACATGCTGACAACTGCACGCTGTCAGCAGACTAATACACCATTACATTCCACGAACAGAGCAGTGCACAACTGCATGACGATAGCAGAGCAATGCGCCATTACATGCCATCAGCAGGACAATATACTATTACATGTTATCGGCAAGGCACTACACCATTACACACTATCAGCAGATCAATATACTATTGCAATCTTTCAAGAGGGCAATAGTCTATTATATGCTGCCAACAGAGCAATACACCATTATGTTTCACCAGCAGAACAAGACACCATTACATGCCATTGGGAAGGCAGAATGAGGTGATCTGGTACCTTTCTTTTTAGAAAATAACCCCTGGCACTAGGGTCAATTTAAAGTCTATTTCTGTTTGCAGAAGAAGGACAGCCTGCTCTCACTAGCGCTGGAATTTGGCAGTGTGGGATGTTGGTAGGTGAACTCTTTGTTCCGCCAGGATTCGTTTCTAGAAGAAGGTCACCAAAGCAGAACATCTTTCTTAACATCAGTGGCAAGTGTCAGATATCTCGAAGCTCAGTGAGCGACAACTGTTCCATGTCTCCATGATGCTTGTTGATGGATCATTTGATATCTCTCTCTCTCGCTCTCTCTTTGGGGTCTGGTTGATCCCCCATTTTACAAAAGACTATAGCAATCAATGCAAATGAGTGAACTTTGCTCTTGAACGGTTGCCTGAAAACTGTTTTAATCCTTTAATTACAAAGGGTTAATCAATGGAAAGGTGGTCTGTATCATGATAAATGGATGTCCAACTACGCTTTGTCTAAAACGGTGGTTCTCAAATGTTTGTGGCATCGGAACCCTTTTGTTTCAAAGTAAATCCTCATGGAACTCTCACAATAAAGCACTGTAACTCATTGTATGTCTTTGTCGTGTGACAGAGACTTCCAGCACCCAAGGGGTTAATATAGTACCTCTATTATGAGACTGCTAGTAGGTTCAAGTATTTTAAGACTAAATTTTAAAGGGATAATAATACTTAAAGTATAAAAAAGTATTTTATAGGGTTTATCTCCCTCAGTAAAACAAGGGAACGCCCACTGTTGAGAGGTGTTTTATTAACCCATTAAGGACCAGCGTTCCCGGGGTGTGTGGTCCTTTAAGGACCAGATAGGGAATTTCGGCATGCCGCCCCACGTGACTGATCACGTGTGCCGGCACGCCGAGCGAGGGACTGAAAGAGATCCCTCTGGTCTTGGAGCGATCAACTTCAGTCCCCGGTATTACTCACCGTGCTCCTGCAGGAGCGCGGTGAGTAAAAGTACGTGACGTACCAGGACCGTCACTGGTCCTTAAGTGCCGGACCAGCGTGATGGTCCGGGTATGTCAATGGTCCTTAAGGCGTTAAAAAGTTAATACAGTTCAAATATTAATTTTTTTTTAGGCGCAATATCACAGCGGCCTGACATTGTACAGTGGCGTTGTTGCTACACCATCCTATGGAGATTTATGGTCAACTGATCAGGGCTGTCCATAGGATGGTGTAGCAATTTTGGGTCACTCTAATAATGCAACTAAAAAAATTCAGCTTTGAACTGTAATAACTTTTGAATAAAACACCTTTCAGCAGTGGGAGTACCCTTGTTTTTGCTCAGGGATAAATCCTACAACATATTGTTTTTTTACATTTTAGGTATTACTATCCCTTTCAAGCTAAAATGTAACTGGGTGCAGAGACAGATGAACCCGATCTGATAATTAATATTTTTCCTGAAACAAACTAGCTTATAATGCTTATTACAAGATAAATCTAAAAAAAACTAGTTGGAAATGTTTCAGTCTTCCACATGTTCACTGGTAGCCACCGAGCTAATCACACACTGTCAGACAGCCCAGCCTTGGGGTATGTAATAACCAGCTTTGACAATACTTGTATCTATAAGTCATGCCAATAAAGCATTGTTGTACTGTATTTTAGTGTTCAAATGTACTCCATTACTGAGTTGTGTTCTGTGGAACCTCTTTACTTCTTTATTGAACTTGTGAATTCCACTGAACACTGAGTGAGAACCACTTGTCTAAAGTGTTACTCATTGGAGATCACTGTGGACAGACATGGGTGGACTTTGAATCTTGTAGTCCTGTTTGTGATGTATATTTTTAGTATTATTTTAGTGTTTTCAGGAATATATAATTAGCACAGTATGGATGTTTTGTGTAATTTTGTGGAGGAGTCATGTTGTGAGCCATCAATATAACAGGGGTAAGTACTGGTACTTTAAGCAGAACTATCACTGATATATAAGTGCCCCCCAATTAATTTTTACTATAGCAGTAAGCATATAAATCCTTTTATAATCCTTATTAAAGAGATAGTATTGTCTTATTTTAATAAAATTGAATCTTGTAGCTATTAAAAAACTAAACTTAACGATCCAAGTCCTATCTCTCAAACCTTTATGGTTTGAGAGTTAATCGTAGCTAAAGTTTCCCCCTCCCTCCTCTTTCCCTGACGTCAGCAATTTAGCTGACTAACCATCGGAGGCTCTTCAGCAGAGCCGAGATCAAGAGACAAAAAAAGAGTTACTTCACTGGAACGTTCTACAAAGTGTGCCTGGTTTGCAAGCACACTTTGTAGACAGTTCCAGTGAAGTAACTCTTTTTATATCTCTCAATCTCGGCTCTGCTGAAGAGCCTCCGACGGTCCCGGGACCGGATTCCCCTGCAGTCAGCTAGAGCTCTGATGTCAGGTAAAGGGAAGGGAGGGGGAAACTTTAGCTACGATTATCTCTCACACCTTTGACCGGGATTGTTACGTTTAATTTTTCAATAGCTGCAAGATTCAATTTTATTAAAATGAGACAATACTATCCCTTCTTGCCGAAGAGTTATCTGTGCACCTGCGCTTTCCGTCCCTGTCTGTACCGTGCGGTACATTACAAATCCCCTTTAGTTTACTTGCCAATCCTCTTCGGCAAGATGTCTGCGCTGTTGTCTGGCGATGAGTCTCCTAAGGACTTAGATTTCGAAATAATGCTGGACTTAACAAGGATTCTAAAAGGATTTATATGCTTACTGCTATAGTAAACATTAATTGGGGGGCACTTATATATATGTGATAGTTTTGCTTTAACCCTTTGAGTGCCAGAGGCCGGGAATGGAATACATTGTATAGCAATGCGTTCCGTACCCCTCTGGCACTCAAAGGGTTATGTTCTTAGAGACTTCTTAGAGACATTGAAGTCAGTGGCAGTTTTTATCTAGCCCCTATAGTGCAGTTGGTTTGCATTGGTTGTATACGTAAATCCCTTTATATTTTCTGTACAGCATTCTGCATTTGGTGCTGGTACCCTAAAATCGGATAAATTTCTATGTACGCGTTGACTGCTGTGCGTGACCATTTGACCCTGAGATGGTTGATACAAGTTCCTAATGAGTGATAAGTGTAATGAATATCATAATTGAGGTAAAGGAGGAACAGGCGATAAGATCCCCTGTGGAAAGATAAAAGAAGGGCAGTAATCAGTCTTCTGCTTCAGGATGGATTTTAACCCTTTGAGTGCCAGAGAGGTATCCAATTCAGTTGCACAGGACCAGAGTGGCATGCAGTGTTCAGTGCAGTGAATATGTTGCACACCTCAAAGTGTTTGTTAAAAATTATTATTACAGCTCAACAGTATTGATCTACATAAAACTGTTAGAAACAGCACAAACCAATATCTGAAATGAACATTTTTTTCTTATAATCCTCTCTGTGTGAGCTTGAGTCATAGACTATTGTTCTCCATAGTAAGTGATAGTAATAGCACCACCTAATGACTAAAATAGAAAATTGCATTAAGAAAAAAAAAAACAAAAAAAAACAGTAAAGACCATTAAGCTGTAATAACGGTTGAATCCAAAATCCCAATATTGGGAGTACCCTTTTTTAAATCTTCCGGAAAAACTCTGTAACAATGACTCTTATCTCCTGCCCTCGGGACACCCCACAGGGCCTGTTTTTGGAAATCCATGATTCAGCACGTGTAAGTCCACCACAGTGACTGAGCCACTGATTACCCCATGATCAAGCAGGGGTATCCTGAAAACCTGACTTGTTGGAGTATCCTAAAGACTAACCTTGAGCATAAATGTCACATAACTTATTTTTTTCTTTAAAAACTTTACTGCTCCTTTAAGACTTTCAGTGCCAGAGGGGAATATTATGTGTTCTATGGGGAAGTGGGGGGCAAATAAACATTTCAAATATCGCCTTTGATTTAAAGAGGGCTGTTAACCATTTGAATGCTAGAGAGATAGTCAGTGCCTTGCTTTGCAAGCTTGGCCCTCTCTGTTGGGCAGGTACACTAATTTTCCTATTGAATGCATCATTGTGTCATCTATAATGGACATTTCAGGCTTTCCTCGGATTTCCAGGCTTGTCTGGGGAGCAGTAAAATATATTTATACATTAAGAAAAGAGAATTCTGTATAAAAATGCCACGTCAGGATGTTTGGTCTCTAGAGTTCTGCTATTACACGGTTATGACATGCAGCAGCAGTTGAAAGGGTCTCGGGGGGCACCGGTTCCTCAGCTTGGCAGCTGTTATCCTGATTGAAAAATTCTGCTTGCTGTATGGGGGATATGATTTCTAACAAATGGCATTGTGGGGGATTACTTTAACTCCTCGGTTGCTACAGAGGTCGCTGACATATTTCAAAGCAATGTGATAAAAGATATTTCCAGATTAAAGAAAGTTAATTGAGGGCAGAACTGCACAAAACTTAACCCTTTGAGCAATGCGTTGCGTACACGTCCACCATATAAAAACACACACACACACACACACACACACACACACACACACACACACACACACACACACACACACACACACACACACTGTAATGTAGTTAGTTGAAGACTTATCCAGTCAATGATGGTTTGGGGATTTTCTTATTTTATTCCCTATGGTGAAAGTGAGCATTGATAAGTAAACTTGTTTTGTTCAACTTGCTGCAAAAATTCAATTTTATAACTTACTTTCTCACAAGCCAAGGTAAGACTTTACAGCCAGACAATTCACTTTAGGTGCACTTATCTCTTGTGTATGTAAACTGGTACAAGAGATTGCTGTGGCCACACCCACAATTCATAATGTGGGTGTGGTCAGCACAGGTGAAGCACCCCTCAAAATTTGGTGCCTTAGACATTTGCCTACTCTGCCTAATGGGAAATCCGTCCATATATCAAGCAATGGACATTTCTTTTAAATTTAAATGTGTCAGTGTTGTAACACGCTCTTTAACCCTTTGAGTGCCAAAGGGTTCGAAAGCATTGCTCCGCAGTGTCTTGTGTACCTCTCTGGCACTCAAAGGGTTAAGATTAGAACAAACTGTAGTTCTTCATTGCTGGCTCTGCTTTTAACATTTTTCCAATGGATCATTACATTATGCATTCCTTGTTGGGCTCATAACTATAATGTGGCACAGACTGGCTGTACTTGTTCAGGGTGACAAAGGTCAAGGACCAATTAAGTGGCTTAGAAACAAGGTCTATTTGGTGGGTCAAGTGGCTATATCATCAGTTTTATGGGGAACTGTAACTGCATATAGCATCCAAGGAAATCAACAGGAATTTTTATTTGGTGCCCCCAGTAGTTTTGGCACAGTATTGCTCCAATTCTTCTTAAATGGATAGTAATGTTTCATAATAAAAGCAGCTCTAATTAATCATCATAGTATTTGGACTTTGGAGAGTGTTATTTCAGTTCTGTCAGAGCTGTAGTTCAAGAGTAATTCAGTGACAAAGTATCCCCCTCCTGCCCCTTTTACTGATGTAACACTGCTCAGCCAGAGCAGAAGGGAGGTGCCCAGGTAGATTGCAGAGAGGAACAATCTTCAATTAAGGTCAGGGAAAAACCTGAAAAACTTGTAAAGGGGGGCAGGGCTTTCACTGTTCTTATAGGAAGAAGATTGTCCCCTTCTGTTATCTGTCTGGTCTATGGACTGGATTCCACATCTGAGAAGAGATGGCTTACACTATGTAAAAGGGGCGTGAGGGGAACTTGTGAATATTTCTCAAACCATAAAGGTTTGAGAGATAAGACTTATATCGTTCTTCATGTTTTTTTAATGCCGACAAAATAAAATAAAGATAAAAGAAGTATTACTATCCCTTTAATACATCAGCTTCACTGACTCAGGAATATAGCCAAAAACATGGGTCTGAAGGCCTTGCTTACTAGCAGGGCAAGATTTCCCTTAAGGCAGAGTAGACAGCTGCCTTGAATGCCAAGTTTTGAGGGATGCCTCAGCTATGCTGGCCGTACCCACATTCAATGTGTAAGGTGTGGCCAGTGGAATCTCAATGTCCCTGAACCATTTTAAACAAACCTTTTCCTGGCTATTATTTAAGCCCTTGAATGGAATTGAGGGCTCCAGTGTATTGAAGAACAATCCAGCCCTGCTTATGAGAGTTTACAGCAGTATTGTCAATTTGATCCTTAAGGACTGCAAACAGGCTAGGATTTTAGCTATCCGGGCACCGGGATATTTTGAATGTGCTGCACAATGCAGAGCATCTGTGTCAAAACTAGTGCAATGTTCTTACGGGAGTGTTACAGTGATGGAGTTAATGGCTGGCCTATAGAAAAGACAAGTGTTGTTAGCTGACATCTACAGGGCCTGGTTGATTGGATCAACGCAGTGAGCAACGCATGGACCCAATTATCTGTGTTAACCCTGCACAGCATTCACATAAGCTAAATAGTTGTTAAAACTCTCCTGCATTCAGCACAGGAAAGGTTCTGCCTTTGTGCTGTGTGACAGGTGGTCGAAATTGCCCTCAAACAGCTTCATCTGTAGCAATGGGGAGCATTTCACTTCATTTATCTCAGTGTAGGAGTTGAAATTACCTGTGTGAGCTAGGTCTAATGGACAGCTCTAAGTGCAGCTGAGACAGTCAAAATGAGGTGTTTGTGAGAACCAAATAATGTGTGTGTATCTCTATCTATCTATCTATCTATCTATCTATCTATCTATCTATCTGTTTTTCTGTCTGTCTCTGTCTGTCTGTCTATACTACCATTCAGAAGTGTGGGGCCTTGTTTTCCATCAAATGAGTTGCAAAATGAATAGGAAATACAGTCAAGACGTTGACAAGGTTAGAAATAATGATTTTTAATTTAAATAATAATTGTGTCCTTCAAACTTTGCGTTTGTAGAAGAATCCTCCATTTGCAGCAATTGCAGCCTTGCAGACATTTGGCGTATTAGTTGTCAGTTTGTTGAGGTAATGTGAGGAGAGTTCACCCCATGCTTCCTGAAGCACCTCCCACAATTTGGATTGGCTTGATGGGCACTTCTTACGTACCATACCGTCAAGCTGCTCCCGCAGCAGAAAAAAGGACATTTCTAAGTGACCCCAAGCTTTTGAGCGATATTGTGTGTGTGTGTGTATGTATATGTATATATGTACATATATATGCACACACACAAACACACACATATAAGCTGCCAGGCATCCTCGGGGAAGGACATAAGCCTTTATTGTGCATTGTTTCCCAGTCAGTTGATAGGGCTGCAGACAGGGATTACTGTGGGACTGTGGCCTGCAGTCTGGGGCTGCCTGTTTGCAGATCGCACCTGTTAAGTGACTGGCCTGTTTGGATAGATTGGTATAAATAGCATTTTGATAGAAACATTTCTTTTCTTCTTCTGTGACATCCACAGCAGCTGCTCTCAGCAACAAACTGAAATTTTTTTTTCTGCTTGTTTCTATGAATATATTGGGTGATGTCTTCATATTCTCTCTGTTCGTACAACGCAGAATGCTGACGAGAGTGACGTCACATCTACAGTGTTGTGGTGGGTTACCTAAAGACCACATTTTGGGTATTTGCAGTCAGCGGTGGGGCTGATGTTACATACAAATATACAAATTCCCAAATCCCCATTGATTTAAATATAACTTGTAACCCACTGAATGCTAGAGAAGACTCCTATGTGTTTTAAAGAAATGTGTTGGAGACCTCTCAACATACCTGCAAACTTTTACTTCTGGCCTCCCCGGAGGGGCCGGCCTGTGGTGCCGCTTGGGGAGATAAATGACACAATTTGCATAAAAAGGGGGTGTGACTTAATCTCCACTGGGGTGGGACTTGTAAAAAAAAAAAGCGAATAGGATGGAGAAGGAAGAGAAGTGGGAGGAGAATGGGTGGAATAGACAGGGAGGGAGCACAAATGGGCAGAGTTTCATAAGAAACTCCCCACGTCTGGAGAATCAGACACTGCCCCGGAGACCCAGGGCAGAGTCTGATTCTCTGGATGTGGGGAGTTTCTTATGAAGTGTGGGGAGTTTCTTCTGGATGTGGAGAGTTCAAAACTATGCCTCCCTAACATTCAAAGGGTTAAAATATATGCATAGATCAGTGGGGATTTTATATTTGTCCCTACTCCAGTCTTTCTAGGGCATCAGTCTTGGTGACAGGCAGGGGAGGGTTGGCAACTTGTGGCCCAGGGGGCAAATACATTCAAGTGGCCCATTTCTATATCGCTCAAACCCACTGTCCAAGCCCACCCCCTTGTGTTAATTTTAAAATTTGCATTAATGTTGTGAAGTAATTCAAATGATACCACATAGCTTACAGCTGAAATGAGGCTACACTAGTGCGCTCCTACAAAGCTTACAATTTAACTAATGCTACACTAGTGATACTATAGAGCTTACAAGGGAATGGGTTATACCACTAGTGTAGCTCCATTTGGATTGTTCCTCTGTGGTGTTGTTTGTGTAGCTCCATTTCAGTTGTAAGCTCTATGTTATCACTAGTGTAGCTCCATTTACAGCAGCAATTGGGAGATTTAGTGAGAAGCAGTGGCCCGCCAGCCCAGACATATGACCGGCCCAGGGGGCAATTGCCCCCCTGCCCCCCAGGCCAGCCCTCCCCTGGTGACAGGCACAATAGCCCAGCACAGGACCAGTCACAGTGGCTGACAACCAATGGAGCATGGCCATACTAGTGTTGCTTTTGTGAAAGGGGCCTTAACACTTTGAGTGCCAGAGGGGTATCATGCCCCTCTGGCTCAGAGAGTTAATGAGGACTATTTATGCAGGACTGCATTAGAATAACACATGTGCTATGCTGCGCTGCACAGTTTGCCTAATTTAGCCCTAATTCACACTGGCAACTTTGTTGCAACAACGAGTTTCGCAGCATAGATATTGTGTTCCATAAGCAATCATCTACAGTGGCATCTCGTGTTATTGCAACATTCTGCAACGAAGTATGAACTAGGCCTAAAGCTGTAATCTTGGAATGTCCTAAATTTGGGGATAGGAACGTCATTTCCCTGATTGCTTACATCAACCAGGGAAACATGCTTGTGCGGAATCTCCTACTGTTGTATCCATTAATTGGCTGAATGTCATGGGAATTGGAGTACAACAACAACTGGGGGGGGGGAGAACTAAGGGGTGATAATGGTGAGAACATTCCAGTGAAATTGTATGTTTTTTATGGATCCTATGCACTAAACAAGGTCAAGTTGTAAAATTTAGAAACTGTTTAGTGACACGGTATATAGGGCCCTTAGTGCATACACTCAGTAGCGTGATATAGGAATTGGAGATTTTATCTCACTGGAGAAGTTACCTCTTCTTCTTTATAAGAACCTCTCTGGTTTCTGGCTGTGGATGGTGGGAATTGTAGTGCAGCAAGAGCTACAGATTGCCCAGCCCTAATCTGGACTGTTGCGGTCTTGACGTCTGACTAGCCCATTTGATTTCCACTGGTCCTTTGCAGCTGATTACGACTCCCCCTCTTGCTTACGTAGTTACATGCCTAGTATCACCTGTTAGTAATTATGGCTGAATCCGAATTCCAGGCTTCTAAAAAGGAACTTGATTGGCTGCCAGGACATTCCAAGCCTGCACCACATGCTGTCATATCAAGTGATGCACATGGAATTCGTCCCTCTGTGCAATATGCGAGAAGAGGCAGAGATTTATATAGATAGAATCTGCACAGGCCTGGGCAGAATAATCCAGGCTCCAACCTTGTCACCACCGCAGGTTTTTTGGACCCACTGGAAAAAAAGGAGTTACATTCTGGAGCATGCCAAATGCACCAAAGGAGAGACATAAAAATTCCCCAAATCACAAATAATTCAGTTCCCAGACCCTCCAAGAAAATGATCACTGATAGGAGTATTTTTGAAGGCAGCACAATGCAGTTCCTCTATTTAGTCTGATCCCACAAGAACAGACATAGGAAAATGTGATAGCTGCCCTCACGGCCTTAGCCCCACCCATGGCCACACCCTCAGCCTTCCAAAACTCCCTCCAAACCATTTTTTCTGCTGCAAATATACCCTTCCTGTGACATGCAAAAACAATGAAAATCAATGCTGGGCTGCTATAGAGGTCGCCAGTGCATTGTGAAGCAGTTGCTTTTAATTTTTTTTAATGTAAACTGGTAAATAAGCTGGCCTCCCTAAATAGGGATCGTGTGAGTCATGCAGGAGAATTGTGATAAGACTGGCCACTCCCACAACTCAGACAGTGGGTGTGGCCAGCACATAAAGGCTCCTCCCCTCAAACCTGGCGTTCCAAGTAGTTATGTACTTTGCATAATGGGAAATCCAGCCATGCTTGCCCTTTAAGGAATCTCACTGTGCGTCTGTATCCATTCTTATCAGTTATTTGATATATTTGCAGATGCCGATTACATGGAGTTTCTACAGAACAGCCCCCCCCAGAGGTCTGCATTCCTTGACTCTGTTCCCAGTGATGTCATTGTGTTAACCATCACACTGAATCATGCATTGAGAGGAGATTTCCCAGACACAAACTCAAAAGTGGAGCAATTCTGGAGCAATCAAGACACATTGGTTTAAAAAAAGGGATTTTAACCTCTTCGGGGCTAGAAAGGTCTACAGAGTATTACAAAGCAGTGCATAGAAATCTCTCTGGCATTAAGTGTGTTCAAATCACTGTTTAGGTCAAATACGATTTTTGGGAAATCTTTATCTATATATGGTGCAGTTGGTTTGCTCCAGAATTGCTCCTCAATTGCTGTCGGCAATGTGTGGCCCTATAAGAGCATAAACATAGTCATCAACATTTCTTCCCCGATGGTAGTCCTATTACAGGTCATCACTAGTGGTCCATAGAACTGTGTACGGCAGCAGAGAGCAATGTGATGCCCTTCAGCTGCTGCCACAGACTATAGCACACATCATGATGACAGTTGTAGTCTAGCAAAAGCTGGAAAGCCTCCTGTTGCCCACCCTAATAGTAATAATATTAAAAATTAAAATTATGTTGCAGAACACAAGATTGTCATTGAAAATTATTGTAGCTGAACTACCCAGGGGCATTTTAAAGGGTTAATCATGTAAAAAAATGTTTTGCATTTCTAAGAGCTTAAAAAGTTGAGCTATAGGCAAAAAAAAACATATCTCTCAAACCGCTATGGTTTGAGAGATACAGGCATTTAAAGTTCAATGTCTCCTGCTGACATCTGTAAAGCTGTCAGCAGGAGATCGACACGGAGGATCTGCAGCAGAGCCGCAATCGCGTTATTGACAACGAATCCCTTCATTGGCACACGTTTTATAAAGACCATTCCAATGAAAGGATTCGTTGTCAATTCGTTGTCGACCGACACGGATCTCCTGCTGACAGCTTTACAGCTGTCAGTAGGAGACATCGAACTTTAAATGCCTGTATCTCTTGAACCATAGAGGTTTGAGAGATACGGTTTTTGCATTTAGCTCACATTTTTAAGCTCTTCTAAATACAAAAAAAAACTTTTTTTTTACATTACTAACCCTTTAACCCCTTAACGACGGATGACTTACCAGGTACGTCCCGCAGAAACTGTCACTTAATGACAGAGGACGTACCTGGTAAGTCACGGAAGTCCAGGTCTCCGTGCGGCTGCATGCCGTTCGTAGACTCCGCACTTATTTGAAGAAAAAAAAAAAATGTTCCTCGGGCATTAAGGTGAGAGCCGCATATGAACACTGTCACTAAGGGGTTAATGCATGTGCATACCCAGTCATTTAGGAGGCCTCCATTCCAAGGGGCCCTTAACTTGGGATCCCACAGTCCCATTTTTATAGAAAGGAACCAAAGTAATTTCTGTAAAATCTTGCATATAATACGCACAATTTTGACCCTCTTCACCTTATGTGAAGAGGGGGGGTGCATATTATACACAAGAAAATTTTATTAACAAAAAAAAGTTTCCCTCCTTTTCTCCCCGCTTACCCATGGCCACCTCTGCCCCTCCAGAGTCCAGACTCCGCATCCTGACAGGGTCTCATCAGGTGGCATGCTTGCATACACCACCAGCTTCCAGCATGGCCCTGTCAGGACCTCTTCTGCCCAGCCAATGGTAGTGTCTTGCGAGGACCGCAAGGTCCTTGCAGGGGAATACCATAGATCCATCGGTGTCCGGAGGGGCCTTGCTCCCCTACAATAACCCCCTCCATATAAACAAAGGGGCTGGATGGGCTAGCCTGGGGGGTCATAATATAGCCCCCCCCCCCCCGGAAAAAATTCTTCAGACACCACTGCATAGATTTAATGCGCATAGCTATGCGCATTGGATCCATGGTATTGCCCTGTGAGGACCTTGCAGTCCTCGCAAGACACTACCATTGGCTGGGCAGAGGAGGTCCCGAGAGGGCCATTCTGGAAGCGGGTGGCGTATGCAAGCATGCCACCCGCTGAGACCCGGTCGGGAAGCGGAATCTGGACTACAGAGGGGCAGAGGTGGCCATGGGTAAGCGGGGAGGGAGGGAAGGAGGGAAACTTGCCATTTTCTTTATGTGTGTAACAGGGGAAAACAAGGGTGCGTGTTATACATAGGCACTTTTGTTTTCCCCTAAAATCTTGGGTATAACATACAACTGCGTATTATACATAGGTGAGTATTATACCTGAGATTTTACGGTATTTGTTTGATGACCATAGCTGGGAACTCTCCGGATCTGCCTCGGAGACTCCATTTTTTGCAGTGAATTACGGGTCTTTGGGGATAGAGGCTAATTCTCCGGTGGTTGGGACTTTCTTATGAAACTCTGCCCTCTTCTGTTCCTTCCTAGCCTGTTCTTCACATTTCCCACCCACTTCTCCTCCTTTCTCACACTGTTCCGCCTTTTTCCTACTCACTGTATGACTTGTTCTGTTAAGCCCCACCCCTTTGTGATGCGAATTGCTTAATTTATATCCCCAAGCTGCACCACCTGAGGCCCCTCTGGGGACTCTAGAAGAAAAAGTTACTAGGTATGTTTATGGCCAGTGAGGAATGAGGCAGTTCTGGGTGCATTATATGTAAATGTGGCTGCTTTTCCCACAAATAGTAAGAAAGTAATGCATTAGAGACCCCTCAGCATCCAAAGGGTTAAAAGAATGTTTAATTTAAATTAATTCATAAAAGAAATGTCTATGTGTGTGTAGACCTTTCATATATATTTAGCACAATAAAAAAGAACAAAATACATAAGTTATGTTTAATCGCAGCCACAAATCTTTTTTAACCCTTGAGTGGCTGCAGAATTCACAACAAGTTTCTCCAGAATATACTTTACATCCCTCTGGTTACTCTGCAGCCACATAATGACTGATGCCCGTTTTCTCAAAAGGGTGTATACGTGTCTGTATGAGTATGTGTGTCTGTACATGAGCGTGATTATATGTGTGTCTGTCTGTATGAGTATGTGTGTCTGAACATGAGCGTGATTATATGTGTGTCTGGGTACATAAAGGTGGCTGTTGTTTTTATGCGTGAGTGTGTGTTTGTGTGTGTATGTGTTTGTGTATTAGGGTGACCACACGTCCCGTAATGCCCAGGACTGTCCCTTATTGGGTGTCTGTGTCCCGCGTCCTGGGTCACCCCCCACCGGGACAACAAAGAGTCCCGGAATTGAGCAACACACGCCAGTCCAGCCATCCAATGAAATGTATTCGCTATATGGTCCTCATTGGCTGGATGAGCCAGCCAATGAAGACCATATAGCAAATACATTTCATTGGCTGGCTGGACTGGTACGTGTGAGACAGCTGTCAGCCTCAGAAAGGTGGTCAGCTCCGGCGGGAGCCTCAGCCGTGGGACTAGGGTGACCACATGTCCCGGAATGGCAGAATGGAAATGTGGTCACTCTATTGTATATATGAGTGTGTGCATATGTGCTTATGAGTGTGTTTCATGAGTGTTTGAGTGTGTGTGCCTGTATGCGTACATGTTATTATATTTTTCTTTTTCCCGATTGTATGGCTGTCATAAGGCGCACAAAATTCCAAAATGGCCTTCCATTTAGTTGAGTCTGAAACCCATGGAAACCCATGGATTAAAAGGAATAGTTGTTTTGTGCCAACATTCTGCAAGTCAAATTACTTATAAATGTTATTATTATTATTATTATTATTATTATTATTATAATATTTTTTCATCTATTTATGCTCCCCTTACCTGGCTCCTAACTTTTCAGTCTGGCTCCTAAAAAATGTATCTGGATCCAATGTCCTTTATATTTCTGTCCACCCCTAACATACAGAGAGCATAGTTTTGTTAGGATAGTGTTACACTCTATCACTCTCCTGCTTCAAAGATCGAGTAACCAGAAAACTGTGGAAACAGAGATCCATGGAGTTTACTGACAGGACTTAGAAGTGTTAAAAAAAAAATTAAGTTGGCAAAAAAAAGTATAGGCACTTTGACTTTACATATTGCACTTGCAGAATATGTAAACTCAAAATAAAGGGTAATTGTCCCTTTAATTCACAGGAACATAACGACCGTAGAACATTTTAGAAAAAGGCTCAGTGTAACACAATATTTTCATGTTGCCGCTATGGTCTGGATTATTTTTTTACCATGTGCCTGTTGTAAATGGATTTTGCAGTCAAGTGGTATAATCTATTAGTGATAAGTGAAGGCATGGCTCACCCAGTCGCTGTGTGGTTAACGGCATTCCTGGCTCTGGACAATGATTTTAGTCTTGTGCCTGTTCCCTGCTCAGGAAATAGTTTTAGAGTTAAGTCTGGGTTTACAGGATCAAAAATAAGAAGTTTGCTGTTCATTTCGTTCTGTCCCGGAACACTGTCATTATGGTGTCAATGAACAGGGTGCTCTTTGAGGCGAAAGACCTTTATATTTTTTTAACTGTGGCCTTTATTTATTTATATTTTAATCATTAATGTTGTACACAGGGAGGTTGATTTACCAAGTGGTGAAATTCTGCTGTAAAAGCTATTGCCCCATAAGAAATAAATAAAAATTAAAATTCTTGTTGATTTAAAGCGTAACTTTCACCTTGTATAAAGCAGCCCTCTAATAATTAAGCATATGGCGACCAGCTTCATAATAGTTCTATTAGATCTCAAAAGTACCCAGTTCTAAAGTAATCCTTAATCTTCGGGGAGCGGAAGCTGGGCATCAGTGCAGACATCTTGTCTTAGAGAAGTCTGTGCACCTGCGCTGTCAGTCCTGGTCTCCTCTAGGAGACATTGCACTGTGCTGAAAGGCACCGGAAGGGACTGATGACACAGGCACGCAGACTGCATTAACCTGGCCATCAGTCTCAGAAGATTAAGGATTACTTCAAAATCGGGTACTTCTGAGCTCTAATACCACTAATATGAAGCTCCATGCTCAATTATTGGAGGGCAACTTTATACAAGCTGAAAGTTCTGCTTTAAAGTGTTAGTAATGTCCACAAAAAAGTTTTTTGCATTTAGAAGAGCTTAAAAAGCTGAGCTAAATGCAAAAAAACGTATCTCTCAAATCGCTATGGTTTAAGAGATACAGGCTTTAAAGTTTGATCTCTTCTAGTGACAGCTGTAAAAAGTGTCAGCAGGAGATCTGTGTCGATGCTTGAGCAGAGCCGCGATCTCGTTATTTACCACGAATCCCTTCATTGGAATGGTCTAAAATGAGTGCTTGAAAACCAGACACATGTTTTAGACCATTCCAATGAAGGGATTTGTGGTAAATAACGAGATTGTGGCTCTGCTCAAACTCTACAGCTTTCAGTAGGAGAGATCAAACTTTAAACGCCTGTATCTCTTAAACCATAGCGGTTTGAGAGATACTTTTTTTTTTTTTGCATTTAGCTCAGCTTTTTAAGCTCTTCTAAATGCAAAAAACTTTTTTGTGGCCATTACTAATACTTTAAAGTGTTAGTAATGTCTGAAAAAATCTTTTTTGCATTTAGAAGAGCTTAAAAAGCTGATCTAAATGCAAAAAAGTGTATCTCTCAAACCGCTATGGTTTAAGAGATACGGGCGTTTAAAGTTTGATTTCTCCTACTGACAGCTGTAGTGAGAGTAGTGAGTTCATATTAGAGAACAGAGACAAGAGCTGATTAATTGAACATTTAATCTGAAAAAAGGCTTCACAGTGCTGGTTACAAAAATACAGAAATAAAGGACATACACAAATAAAGATTACACATAAGCAAAACAGTCCATAAAATAAAATGGTAGAAACACAAGAAATCCTTAAATACAATTACCGATATTTTAAGAGTCCTTGCGGGAACTTCGATGGTATATCCCCCTTCAGTTGTTAAAAAGAAATTCACATTTTTTTTATCCACAAACCCTTTTTAAATAGGAATCCACAGTTGCTTCTAAGAGGCCAAACCCCCTGGGTGTTACCTGGGGGGATCAGGAGTTTGGCCTGACAGTTTACGGCCCACTCAACCAGACCTGTCAGGGATGTTACTGCAGAGGTCTACCTGAAAAGTCATACTGCTTCCCAAAACATACAACACACAGCACACCTCTATAATGTTATAATAATCATATTCCTCATATCTGTGTAAATATCTGGACACCAAGCATGCTGGGTCTAACTGGTTGCAAAGTGGCTATTTTTGTAACTCATAGCAGGAACACCTCCCCCTGGCATGTTTGGTACTCACCAAAAGGGTAAAACCTGGGCATTCTGAATATATATTTGTATTGAACCAGTTTACACTGTATATACATGTTCTCCCTATTTCATAATATTTGACTGTCCCCTGGATGAACCCCATCAGAGCAGAGGGTCCAATATATTTTATGACATTCTGTCCTGCTCTGGTGATCTACTCATTCAGTTTCTGGAGATGTTATCTACTCAGCTAATTTTATGGCCTAGGACTGGTGCACTTTGAATAACATACAGGTCAGCAAACAAACAAACAAATTATACAACCCAGAGGGCCAACTCATGCCTTGGCATGACACACCTATATACACACTCACACATATACACACACACTCACCCATACACACACTCACACACAATCTCTCTCGCTCTCTCTGTTACTAGTCAGTAATGGACATTCCTAGTAGGAAAGGGGTATTGTTGGCCAGGCAGCGTTGGTGGCATATACGGTACATATTTTACAGAGGAGGGTACGTGTTTGGAGATACTATACAACTATTGTTTTTCAGGGAGAAATAGTTGCCCTCCATAAACGTCTTGGATTGGAGATTTATTTGTTTATAAAGCCACATACAGGGGTGTTGACTTCAGTATCAGGGAAGAGTTTAGATAAACAATATATTCATTGGTATTTTTATTACCCTAACACCTCTTTGAATAGGGTTTGCAACTATGCAAATTTAATTTAAAACATGTCCTCATTAAAGCCAAGATTCTGTATTTTATTATCCACTTTGGCCATTGAAACTAGACAGTACTGACAATGTTTAGACATTTTCAAAGTATTTCTAAAGGTGGCTATGACATACTGATACACACACATACACTTCAATACACATGACCATCCATACACTCACTTATACACACACACATATACACTCCAATACACATAACCATCCATACACTCACTTATACACACACATATACACCCCAATACACATAACCATCCATACACTCACTTATACACACACACACATACATTCCAATACACATAACCATCCATACCCTCACTTATACACACACACACACACACCATACCCTCACTTATACACACACACACACACACACACACACACACACACACAAGCACTCCAATACACTTAACCATCCATACACTCACTTACACACAAACACAAACACTCCTGTACACATAACCATCCATACACTTACTTATACACACACACACATGCACTCCAATACACATAACCCTCCATACGCTCACTTCTACACATACATATACAGTAACATACAAACACATTTGTCACATGCTAAGTCTATAGGCCCTGCTGAGACAGTAGGGAACGTGTAGGAGGGAATGGGTTAATAATACCAGACCCCTGGTTACCTGCCTACCATTAAAAGGGTGGATCGCCTACCCAAAGTTACCAATAACCTGTATGGACTAAGAGAAAAGGATTTAACAGCTAAGACTAAAATCCTCTTTTTATATTGTTATTGTTAATACCATATTATAATATTGGGGAGATTATTTTCTATATCACTATTCCTTTTATACAGCAAAACACATATACATACTGACACACACATACATTCGTACGCACATTCATTCATAGACACACACACACACGCACGCACACATGCACTCATTCACACACACACACACACACACACTTTCACACACACACATACAGTAACACACATACACTCCAATACACATACACACACTCATTCATACATACACATATACACACACACACAAACATCATGAAGTGTATCCTTAATATTCTCTGACTTTTTCTGTAGAAAAAAAGACCAAAGAAACAGTATGAAATCTGATCAGTTGTTTTACGATTTGCGTTTTCTAGTGACAGATCAAAGCCTTTACTTTACTTCATAGTTGGAAAAGAAATGTATCTTTTATTTCTTAGAGAACTTCAAAAGCTTACGTTTTATTATTCAGATACATCAGAACACTGTAAAGTAACTGAGTATTATGGAATGTAAGATATTTCAATTTTTTTTTTCATTTGAAGTAAGTTGATATTTTGCACTTTCATAACGAGAACAAAAAAAGGAAAAACTTTCTTACCTCAGATATTAAAACTGAATGTATGCTGGCAATGAATGGGCAGAGGTACAAGATTAAAGTTGCAGTAAGTCAAATTGTCAAGTGCGCATGGCTAGTGTTACAGTTATCACTACTGTGCTTTGAATGGTCGACTGACCAGAAAACTCTTTGGAAACAGAGATCGAGGGAGCTCAGTGTTAGAGACATAAATGTAACAAAGCAAAGGGGAATGCAAGCAGGGTGCTGGGTTGTACAGCTAGAAACAGAAGTGGCAGAAGGAGGGAAGTGGTCATGCCTGTCATGCCAAGGTATGAGTTTCCTGGTATGTATAATTTGTTTATTTTGTGTATTTTATTGTACCTTTTAAAGTGTTAGCTAAATTAGCTGAGTAGGTAACATCGCCAGAGCAGGAAATAGCGGTCATAAAAGGTATTGGGCCCTCTGCTCTGATGGGGTTCATCCAGGAGACAGTCAAATATCATGAAATAGGGAGAACATGTATATATAGTGTAGATACTCTAGAGAAAATCCAGAGAAGGGCTACTGTAATGGTGGAAAAAAACATTTACTACGAATTAGCCTTGAAAAAGTTGGCAGAACGCCGGCGAAAACGCATTTGGCTATTGTAGTCAAGCGTGTCTTTATTCAGTGTTGGTCCCGGCCCCACGTCCTCCGCTAGTATAACTCTCCCTTTAGTATTAACCCATTCTGTCCCAGTATCCATGTTATTCATCCTGTCATGGCCATATTGATGTAGAAATGTTTCTATTAGTTATAAGAACTGTTCTTCTACACATATTGGGCTGATTCATTGTGGACGGTGAAGATCCAGTGGAGTTAAGAGAGGACTTGAAGGATTCTTTATCGGATTATACTATCAGAAGGAGAGGGTGGTTACGTGACTGTTTGGGGGCCTTGGGACCCCGAGATGCAGTTTAAATTTTCTATGCAGTGAGTGCACACTTGTCTTGATATATTTATTACTCTTAGATCTTTCTCTTTTTCTTTTTACATATTTTTATATATTTATCCAAGTTCTGGAAAATGGACTACTGAACATCCAGAGCGCTGCCACATTTTTTGTAACTACTGTAATGGTGAATGGTTTACAGCAAAGGAAATATCAGGATAGACTAAAAGATCTGAACATGTATAGCCTGGAGGAGAGAAGAGAGAGAGAGAGAGAGAGACGGGATATGATAGACACATTCAAATACATGAAGGGATTCAACATATTGCAGGAGGGAAATACCTTTCAAAGGAATAAAAATGTTAGAACAAGAGGTCATAGTATAAAAGTTCAGAGGCTTAGATGTAATGTAAAAAAGTTTTACTTCACTGAGAGGGTGGTCGATAAGTGGAATAGCCTACCAGCAGAAGTGGTAGAGGTTAATACAGTGACAGAATTTAAGCATGCATGGGATAGGCATAAGGTTGACATTTTGATGGATAAATGGGCAGACTAGATGGACCCAGTGGTTCTATCTGAGATCAAATTCTGTTTCTGTGTTAAAATTGGTGTGTGTGTTGTGTTGTTTTTCATCAGTCTATGTGAAACAATTTTGATGGTCAGGAGCTCTGTTGCCTCTTAGATGTGCACAAGTGAGCAATTCAGCACTGAAAGAGTTAACCCTTTGAGTGCCAGAGGGGTACACAATGAGTTGCATACCCCTTTGGCACTCGAAGGGTTAAAGAAGAGTGTTTATGCAGTGCCACATTGGAATAACAGATGCGCAGTGCAGCCCTGCCTAGATTTCATTGTGTGTGTGTCTGTGTGTCTTTGTTATTTTAACTCTTTCTGTGCTGGGTCGTTCACTCCTGTTCACCATAGATGTTTTGAGAAAGACTGGTACAATTCTGTGACACACAAACTGCTTTATAAGGGACAAATACAATTGCTTCCCAATGCACTGGAGACCTCTCTAAATTTCAAGGGGTTAAAAATCCCATTCAGATCTATGGGGATTTTTATTTGTCCGCAGTAGTTCTCCAGAATTTCTCCAGTCTTCTTTGAACGTACACAATGTAACACAATGCAATAAACTAGGTGTGTACCATAGTAACATAGCAACACAGTTAATGAGGCTGAAAAAAACATGAGTCCACTGAAACCAGCCCATGCCATATCACCCCTGTTGATCCAGAGGAAAACAAGAAAAAAACAAAAAAAAAACCATTGAAGCCATTTCCAGCAAAGCCCCAAATGGGTCAAATTATTCCTTTCTTACTCTAAATAGCAGGCAGATATTTCCACGGATCAACATCCAAACTGCTTTGAAACTAACTTATTATGCTCAACATTATTCTGAGCTAGAAAGATATCCATTACTTTTTGAGTACAGCTACTGTATCTGCAAGCACAGCATCCCAAGACAGAGAATTCCATAACTTTACTGCCCTTACTGTAAAACATCCCTACCATTGTTTTAGTTGAAAGCACCTTTACTCTAGCTTTTATGGATGACCTCTTGTTCTTTGCCCAGCTCTTTAAGTAAATAGTTCCTTACAAAGTTCTTTATATTGATCTTGAATATATATGTAAATGGTAATCATAACACCACTTAGATGTCTGGTCTCTAATGTAAACAAACCCAGTTTGGCTAGTCTCTCTTTATTACTCAGATCCTCCAAAACTTCTATCAGTTTTGTGCATGTGTCTGCACTTTTCCAGTTCAATAACATACAAGCTAAACCAAAGGAAAAACATAAATGTTCCTTCAATTTTCACTGGTCGAAATGGGGGTTATAGTCTATTTTATGATAGTCGGGTCTCCAATGCACTGCAAAGCAATGCATTGAAGACCTGTCTAGTATTTAAGTTGGTAAAAGGCACTTTTTTGATGGAGGTGGAGTGCCGAGCATTGCTTTGCAATGTGCTGGCATTGAAAGGGTTATAGCAGTGGAAACGTCCTCTATTACAAAGATGGTTTTTGGCCCAGGATGCTTTCACTTTTTCTTTATGCATAGCTATCCCTAAGAGATGTAACCCTTTGATTGCCAGAGGCGCACAGAATTCATTGCAAAGCAATGCGTTCCATACCTCTCTGTCACTCAAAGGGTTAAGGCACTGGAGACCTCTCTAGCATTTAAGGGGTTAAATTCCCCATTTAACCCTGTCAGTGCCAGAGAGGTGCCTGAACACATTGTGAAGCAATGCTCTGGGCACCCCCTGTGGTACTCATATTTATTAAATTAATAGAAATGTAGTTAATTTTATCTGTCCCTATAGTGACGTTGGTTTGAATACCGCCCTAAATGCCTCTCTGGCCAGGCTTGTCAGCCATAAGGAATTCACACTGTCTCCCCCGAAAAGGACCTCTCTCCCAGACTCTCTCTCTCACTCCGGCCTCTGCTGTAAAGATAGCCTTGGGTAGATGCAGTCCCAAGATGTGGCTTCTGCCAATTCTGACAAGCACTTGCCAGCATTCTGCCTTGGAAAAATAAACATGACAAGGATATTGCTTAGCACTCTCTGCACGGATTAAACGAACAGTTGTATAAATAAGTATAGACACTAAGCACAGAATGGGGATGTGGAGGGAATGGCCATAGATAACATGGTGCTTGCTCTAAATATCCCACACTAAACTATAGTGCCACCTACTCAGCCACTTGAGATAAGTGGCAATAGAAGTTGTGTTACCTTTGGGGTTTACACATTGTGGCAATTTCCATTACTTAAAAGAGCTGTGAGACAAATAGCCCAATCACAGGGGAAATATGGAATTATTAACCCACTGAGTGCCAGTGAGGTAAATCAATGTGGTGCGTACCCCATGGCAATCCAAGAGTTAACGCATAGATGGTTTAGTAAATAGGCAATAGATAGGCGCAGGACAAAAAAAATGGTTTCCACTATTATTTTAGATGGAATGTTTTTTTTTACTTGTTATTTGTAATTTGTCCTAAAAAATAATAAACCAAATCTGAAAGGAGCAGTAGCATAGCTGGGAACTCACAGAGCTCAGGGTGAAGAGGGTTAAAGCAGTCTTGTGTTTCCTAATACAAGATCTGCACCAATTAAGTGCTTCTTTATCCTCTAAATTGGTGACGTAGCTGCAAGAAATATGGGTAAAGCATGGTGACTTGTTAGCAATAGAAAATGCAGGAGACTGGTAGAGTAAATATGATCCCTTTATTGGTGTGAAAGCTTGCATCCTAGAGCCACTCAGCCAATAAAGGTATAATTGTTACTCCCCCATTCTCCTGCTACAACAAAGCAGAGGGAGCAGTGAGCTCTCCAACATGGGCGTCCGGAGGGGAGTGCGAGGGGGGCACATGCCCCTACAATTATCCCCTCCATATAAATAAAGAGGCTAGATGGGCTGGCCTGGCCTGGGGGTCATATTATGGCCTTGCTCCCCCCTGGAAAAATTTCTACGGACACCACTGCTCTCCAATATGTACTATGGTAAAGGGTTTCCTTGATCCACTCTGGGTTAGACCAAATAGCACAGCTTTGGTTTATTTTGAAAATTCCCAGATATGAACATTAGCACCTTCAGATAATAACCTCTCCTTTTGGCCACTGTGAATTTTTCCCCTGTACCATTCAATGTAAATACAAGGAACTATCCAATGAATTGTTTATGCAAAGAGCTAAGAATGAGAGGTCATCCATTAAAACTAGAGGAAAGGCACATTCGACTAAAACAAAGGCAGGGGTTTTTTTAACAGTAAGGTAAAGCTGTGGAAAATCTTTGCCTCGGGATGCTGTGCTTGCAGAAACTGCAACTGCTTTCAAAAAAACACAATGGATACCTAACACAGAACAATATTGAGAATTATGACATATGGCTTCAATGCAGATAGGTTGTAGATCCAGGGAACTATATGACTGCCATTTGGAGACACAAAAATTGGAAATGGCTTCAGGGTTTTTTTGTTTTGCCTTCCTCTGGATCAGCAGGGATATTTGGCATGGGCTTCACTTAATGGACGCATCTTATTTCAGCCTCATCAACTATGTTATTATGGATCATGATCCAGTCTGTCCTGGATGCCCATGAAGAATACATGACTTTTGCTGACAGGACTGTACTGGAGGCATCCACCACAATTTCTCTTTTTTTGGAGGGATTTTTTTCACAGCGAAGAAAGCAGAATGCATGAGACACAGAAGATGTCAATAACTCTGCGGGTGGAATTTAGGGTTTATCACACATAAAAGGGACGTTCACCCATTAGGACATAACCAATATTAAAGGAATACTAACATTTCCTAATAATAAATCCTTTTTTACTTTAATCTGAATATCCTAATGGCCACTTTGAAATAATTCTTTGTGAACTGGTTCTCCAAAGTTAATATTTAATTAGTACTGAATATCATGGCCCTGTAGGCAAACATATTTCTTTCTACAGGGCTCCTGAATTTATCTCCTCCCACTTGAATCCTCCTAGTAATCATTCAGTGGGAGGAGTTTATTTTCTAGGAGTCCTGCAGTCATGTCTGCCTCCATGGACATGAAATTCAGTACTAATTAAAGATTCATTTTGGAGAACCAATCCGCACTCTATTCCCAGTGGGCATCAGGATTTTCTTCCCAGATTAAAGTTAGAGTTTATTATTAGGGGGAGTTTGTGAAGCTAGTTTATTTTTAAAGTTGAACTAACTCTTGATTCAGTGATTTTTAATATGTTTCAAAATTGCCTATATTTATGTTAGCCATTCTTTATTTAACACTCTACTTTAGGAAATTATCCAGCATTTTCTGGTAGGAATTGGCAGTAGGGAGAGTGGAATGTCAGTGTCGGTCACGCCAGGCTGTGCCCACCAGTACTGACAAATAATAAAGCTAAATGTCTTATAAACTAGTTTTAAATAAGGAATATCTGACATAAATGTAGGTGATTATGGAATCCCCTTCACCTATCCTAAAACATAAAGTCCTAGAATGCATTGCTCACTGTGTGCGTAACCACACATGCGCAGTAGGGACTTGCAGAACGGGCTGATCCGGAGAGGAGAGCTCCGGAAGGCTGACAGCCTGCCTGTGCTCCCGTGGCAGCAGCGGAGGTGGCTGGGTGACAAACTGTCACCCCGGAGCCGGGAGCACAGACAGTGTGTGAGCCATCCGGAGCTCCCCGCTCCGGATCGCCACGTGTATACGGGCTTTATAACTAGTGTCACTATAAAGTGTTAGATCTTTTTTAAAGGGAATAGTAATACCTTGAAACAACTGCAGCTCTGATTGGTCCTCCAATAAAGAGGATTGTGTAACTCTCTATTTTAATATGCTCTGTGTTGTAGTTCAATAGAAATTCACTGGTAAAGGATTCCTTTCCCACTCCTTTTACAGCCTGCAAGCCGCCTTCCCTTAGATGTGGAATCTGGTTGTGGGACCGGACAGTGGGCAGCGAGGGACAATCTTCATTCACAGAGTATACGGAAAACCATGCCCCACTTGACGAAGGAGGGCAGGATTTTCCTTATGCTCAGTGAAGATTGTCCCTCGTTACGTTCCGGCGGCCAGCTGAAAGAGGCAGCATGACGTGGGTAAAAGGGGAGGCAGGGGGAATCCTTTAGCAGTGAATTCCTTTTGAACTACAACACAGATAATATTGAAATAAACCATTACATGATCCTCTTTATAACATTTGTTTCAAGATATTACTATCCCTTTAAGGAAAAAGGATAGATTAGGGAAGGATATGTTGTAATTCTCCACTGCTGGACTATACCTTCCATCATCTTCCTGAGGTATATGGGAGGAATACCGTAAAATGCACAATTTTACCCCTCTTCACCTTACGTAAAATTGGGGGTGCGTATTATACACGAGAATTTTTTTGTTATATTTTATTTTTTTTTTATTATTGTGCCACAATAAAAAAGGAGGGCTGCCAGATACCTCCCCCCCCCCCCCCCCCCAGTGCAATCCACTCTGATAAAATAATGCTTACATCCGCTGGAGTCCACATCTTCCCTGACAGGGCATGCAGCCTGTTTCCTTCAGTGCCCTGTCAGGACCTTCCCCCACCAGCTGCACTGGATCTTCTGGATTGTCCTGCCATGACCTTGAGATCTTAACAGGGCATTACCATTGGCTGATGGCGGAAGGTCCTGATAGGGCATTGAAGGAAGCGGGAGGCAAATTCAAGTATGTCGTCTGCAGTAAAGATGTAAACTCCAGTGGAAGTAAGCATTATTTTATCAGGTCAGATTGCCCTGGGGGAGGGAGTGAAGGAAGGTATCTGACAGCTCTCATATTTTTTTAGTAAGGGGGGAAAACAAGGGTTAGTATTATACATAGGCACTCTTGTTTTCCCCTAAAATCTAGGGTATAATATACACCTGCATATTTATATTTAGAGTTGCCACCCAGCTGGTATTTTACTGGCAGGCCGGTAAAAAAATTGGCTTCTGTCCAATGTTAAGTCAATGGAGGGAATGACATGGCCGGTATTTTTTTGAAGAAAAGGTGGCAACCCTATGCGTATTACACCTGAGACGACAGCTCCCCTCAACCCCAACCAGGCTGGGTGGGGATGATGACAGTTGTCTCCAGCAGCTGGAGAGCATGATGGGGATGATGTGAGCTCTTGAGGCAAGATTGACTAACTCTGGGGTAGATCAGAATTGCCTGTCCCTCACATTCCAAACTCAGAATTCTTCTTTATGTCAAAGCTGATACTTCAGGCTGTAAAAGTGGACTGAGTTCCAAGTGGTCCCATTCCATAGTCAAGACCACTCTCCACAGCAACTGAACAGTGATGGGTAAATAAGCTGCATTGTTTGGGTATTTGGATAATGACTGTGCAGTTGAGGAAGATTTAATCCCGTGTTTGATCAGTAAGGACTGAGGAATGAACGTACAAATGGTTTTCCTTGATGACTTTTTTTCTTCTGAAACTCAGGGGAGGTAAGACAAAGGGAGCCATTAGCTGCATTAGGAAATTGATTGGATACGATCCTCATGCTGAATTTTTTTTGACACTGGAAGTATTATTCATTGCTCCTCTATGGATCCTATCATAATTTATTTTTAAAGGCAAAGCAAACCTTCGTATTAAAAAAATTATACATTGTAATTATTTTCCTTTTGAGTAAAACAAAGGTACTCGCACTTAAATTAGGTTTTTATTCAGCAATTATATTATATAGAGGAACATTTTTAAATTAAACTCCAGGTTTTGTGATCTCCAGATGGAGCTGCTTTTATCATTTACTATGGAGAACTATAGTCAAAGACTGGGTTATAATTTTATTACATTTTTTCCACCCCTGCCATAGAGATGTCTGCATTTCATGTGTACTGTTCATTGTATTTATAGAGTTCCATGCGATACCTGCATTTAGTCCACAACCTCTCACAATCCAAAATGGACAGAAACTCTCTTAACCATTTAAGTGCCAGAGGGATATCCAACGCATTTCAAAGCAATGCCCCTCTGGCATTCATTGGGTTAATGAGCAACCCCTAGCAAAAATCACTTCTTAGCCCCACCTACATTCTGCTGTGCAAGCAAGATCATGTAAAATGTAACTCTCCAGCTATAGGCTACTGCATACTTCCAATGCAAAATAAATAAAATGTATACACACACAGACATACACATACTCCTACATACATAGGTCCTTTTGTAATCAGATTAGGGGTGGGAGGAGTTTGGAAGTTCTGGAGTCCGGAACCACAGAAACATGTCTACCTCCATGCCCATGATATCCCGTACTAATTAATGATTACTTTTCAGGAACTAACCCACACTGAACTGAATTGATTTAAAAGGGCCAATAGGAATTTCTGCCCATATTAAGCTGAGGGGGGATTTC
This sequence comes from Rhinophrynus dorsalis, assembly GCA_037306005.1. Taxonomy (NCBI): domain Eukaryota; kingdom Metazoa; phylum Chordata; class Amphibia; order Anura; family Rhinophrynidae; genus Rhinophrynus; species Rhinophrynus dorsalis. The sequence continues at coordinate 50,236,410 of CM074722.1, forward strand.
TAATTAAGTGCTGTTAGTGGTCCCTTAATTAGCTTGGGTGCTGCCTGGCTGTTGCTACACAACATAGTAACAGGTAGTAATGAGGCTGAAAAAAGACATGCGTCCATCAAGTCCAGCCCATGCCATATGTTGATGCAGAGTTAAAACAAAACAAAACATTGAAGCCATTTCGAATAATAAAAATAATTCCTTCCTGACTCCAAATGGCAGTCTAGTTCCCTGGATCAACATCCTATCTGCTTTGAAGCCAACTGTCATAATTCTCAGTATTGTTCTTTGCTAGATAAGTATCCGTTACTCTTTTGAAAGCCAGTCTAGGATGTTGTTGAACTACAATGCTGATTATCCACAGCCAGCCAACTCTGTTGTTGGATTATAATTCCCATCATCCACAGCCTGGAGTACTTGTTGTTGGACTACAACTCTCATAATCTTCAGACAGAAATGTTGTTGTTGGAATTTAATCCCCATCATCCTCAGTCTTTCTGTGGCTGAGGGTAATGGAAATTTTAGCTTAGACCACAGTCTTCCAAGCCCTGCTCTACAGCCCTGAGTACTGAAGGAGTTGCCTAAACCAAGCAGCAACAGTATTAGAAGAAAATAGTTGAGGTCACAAGTTAGCATCACAGTTGGTAATCATATATTATTACTTCCAGTGAGAAACAGGATATTTAAGTTCCCCTGAGTTTCCATTAGCCCTGGGTGGTGAGAAGGTCCGACCAGCCCTGATTTACAGTCTTTAGGGGTAATGCTATTGTGGAACCCTCAATGTTTGCTAATGAGACCAGCTCAGAGTGTATGCACAGCTCATGAAAGAGACATTGTGAAAGGAGTTTTCCCTGGAAATACAGCATTACTACCAGGATAAACATGTAAAAGTTATTTCTAGCCCAGTGATGGATGACGTAATTCTCAGTATGTCACATTCGGTGTAATTATAGATTGCTTGGGTTCCTGTGAAATCTCCAGGGTCCCCACAAGACTCATACACAAAAGAAAAGAGGAGCAATTATGGAGAAAACTGACTTGACCAAATGGGACATATAAAACTTTCTAATTATCTGAATGGAACGTATTATCGGACCCTATCACCAAAAAAAAAAAACATCTTGGGGACTTTGGAGGCGCTTTCAAAACCACCTATATGTTTGTTTTATTAGCCTGTTATTTAGAACACTTTTTTGTTCAAAACATTCTAATGCCCCTATGAAGTTTTCTCTTGCTCATTGGTTCAAGAGGTAACATCTGCAATCAGTCCTGAATGTCATGAAGGCAGCCATGACAGTTGCTAACAGGAGCACAGATTGTAATCTGTGCTCATTTCACAAGGTAATCTTAAAGAGATAGTAATGTCTCAATTTAAATGAACATTTGATTATTCCTTTTGCTTTGTATTAATGCTCTGTACTGTCAGCAATGTTGTGATTGGTGTATTTTGTTGTGTCATTTATAATTTAAAGGGATAGTAAAGTTTCATAATAAACAGCTCTAATTAGTCATCATAGTATTTGGACTTTGGAGAGTGTTATTTCAATTCTGTCAGTGTTGTAGTTCAAGAGTAATTCAATGACAAAATATCCCCCTCCCGCCCCTTTTACTGATGTAACACTGTTCAGCCAGAGCAGAAGGGAGGTGCCCAGGTAGATTGCAGAGAGGGATAATCTTCAATTAAGATAAGGGAAAAAAAATGAAAAACTTGTCAAGGGGGGCAGGGATTTCATTGTTCTCATAGGAAGAAGGTTGTCCCCTTCTGTTATCTGTCTGGTCTTACAACCATTTTCCACATCTGAGAAGAGATGGCTTACACTAGGTAAAAGGGGCGGGAGGGGAAACTTGTGAATATCTCTCAAACCATAAAGGTTTGAGGGATAAGACTTATATCGTTCTTCATGTTTTTTTAATGCCTACAAAATAAAATAAAGATAAAACAAAGTATTACTATCCCTTTAAAGGGATAGTAATGTTTCACAAAAACAGCAGCTCCAATTAATCTTCATAGTATTTGTGCCATAGAGAGTGTTATTTCAATACTGTCAGAGTTGTAGTTCAAGAGTAATTGAATGATACACCACCTAAAATAAAAGTGCTCTTCTTTGGCCAGTTCAAATGTTGGGAGGTGTGCAACAAGGGGATCAGAACTGGGCTCTGATATGAGACCCCCCCAGATGCTCCCCCCCACCAGTGTATCTATGGTGCATCACACAGGGTAGTTTCCTATCCTGTGTCATGCATGTCTCCATAGACCCACTGTATCAGGTTTGAAAGCCAAGCCTAATGGGACTGGCCATACGGGTAAGAGCCACAGACTTCCGTGTTGTTTTCCAAGCTGCTAATAGGATCCACTTTGGAGCTGCAGGTTTAGTAAAACATAATTTTTGCCCTTTACCTGTTTGCAGGACCAGATTTACATCCCATACACCCTTAGACAAGGCACTCTAGGTGCTCTTAACTCCACCTATGACCACACTCCCATTCCTCATATGGCCCCACCTCCAGTTCCATCCACTATTTCCTGACACAGAAAATACCATTGGCCTATAACAAGCAAGGACAACAAAATGATTTAACCCCTTGGTTACTAGACAGATATACAATGAGTTGCTTTACAACGTGTTGGAGCTCTCTTGCATCCAAGGGATTATTAATAGCCTACAAAAGGGTATAAAACTAGCACAGGGACAGTGAGATTGTTCTGGCCACACCCACAATTCAGAATGGGGGTGTGGCCAACAGAGCTGAGGTGATGTTCAAAAATTTGGACCTCAAGGCTATAGCCTACTCTGTTTATTGGGAAATCTGGACCTTCTCCTTTGAGAGGCAGAGAGGTATCCAACATATTGGGATTAATATTTAGTTAGGGCTTGTTGATCCAGGGAGAAGTCTGATTGCCATTTGGAGTCAGATGCCTTCTTTTGGGTCAGCGATGGTAAACAGGAATAGGAAAAGGGTTGAACTGGATGGACGCAAGTCTTTTTTCAACCTAAATTACTATGTAACTATGTAACTATATTGCAACTCAATACAGTGGATACCTTTCTGGCGCTCAAAGTGTTAACTATTTAAGGACCAGAGAGCTGTGCACCTATGTTTCGTTTGGGCCTAGGGCTGCATTCATAAATAAGAATTACACATACAATTAACTTTTCGTTAATGAGAACTATAATTTTTATTTGTTATATGCTACTTGTTTAACCCTTTCAGCGCATTATGCATTATTTACCCTTCTGGTACTGAAAGGGTTAATTAATCACATGAGTGCTTGGAAATCTCAGGCTTAAAGTGAAATTAATATTTAAAAACAATCTGAAGAGTTTAGTTTATAACAATAGACTTGCGTGTACATTTTTCCCTCAGCATCGTAAATCTCTTTATTTTTAATTTGCAGTTTACATAAAATGTGAAGCTGGGAAAAGCTGAGCAGCCGGGACTATAAAACATTATTGTAGTCTGATTGGTTCCTTTCCTCACAATTCCCTACTCATCACCTTTCTGGCACCAATCAGAATTCTTTAGAATTCTCAGTGTCAGCGGTAGTTTATTTGTTAACTCCTGATGGCCAATGCGGTGGGTGGATGGCCGTTAAGGACCATGGGTCATTTTTTTTTTATATTGTCTTAATGGATTCTAGGGTTGCCAAGCGGCGTGCAGCCGATCGATGACCCCAGAATTCCATGATGTGCCAGGACCGTCATCAGTCCTTAAAGGTTTAGTAATGCCTGCATTTAAGTTGATGGAATAAGGTAGATTAAAAATAAATAAGTATCTGGAGAAAGTCCTATCTCTCAAATCTTTATGGTTTAAGACAGATTCTCTGCTATAATTCCCTCCTCCCTCATGTCAGCGGTAAAGTTGACAGAAGGAGACCTGTGTCGGCCGACTCGAGGCGGCTCTACAGGAATCCAAGCAAACCAGGCACACTTTGTAGACCGTTCCAATTAACTAATTCTTTTTAAAGATCGCTATTTCAGCTCTACTGAAGAACCGCCGACTGGTCCCAGGACCGGGATCTCCTGCTGTTATTATAGTGCTGATGTCAGGAGAAGGGAAGGGAGGGGGAACTTTTGCGGTGAATATCTCTCAAACTGTTGCTAGGTTTGAGAGATGGGACTTTCTCCAGGTACTTTTTTAAATTTATCATATTGCATAAACTTAAGTACGGCATTACTAACCCTTTAAGTTCCAGACCCGGTGTGACGGTCCTGGCACGTCAAGGGTGGTTAAGGGGTTAAATTTAGCTTCTGTTATTTAACTCCAAATTAAGAACTCATTTTACATGTCTACTATTAAGATGCTGTACCAACAACAATAAGTGGATCTTAAAGGGGCACCATACCCTAGGAACAGTCATTTCTTAATTTGTCTAACACAAGGACATACCTAGGTAGGTGTCCTTTATACAGCAGTTGGACATATCTGTGTCATTATTTACATTATATCTGCAGTTTTCTATTTATAATGATCTGTAGTCAATCCACTAGGTCACCTCCTCACAACAAGCAGAATGTTTAACCCCTTAGTGACCGGCCGCTGCACTTAATGACATTTTTTTTTTTTTTTCGCATTATAGCAAATTATTTCCTGTACTTACCAGGTATGTCCTCTGTCACTAAGTGACATTTTTGCGTGACGTACCTGGTAAGTCCATTGTCGCAGTGAGGTTAACCCCTTAAAGGCCGGCCGATCGGCGCAGTCAGTTAAGGACCATGGAGCATTTTTTTTTTTTAATTTCTGCTTCCAGACTCCCCGAACGGCGTGCAGCCGCAGGGGGAGCCCGGAATTCGTTAAGTCAGATCGACCCATGACTTACTATGACCGTCAATGGTCATTAAGGGGTTAAACAGACCTAAATGCATTGCAAAGGGACACTAGTTATCAGTCGTTATCATCATGTGAATAGAAACAACTAGCAGTGTCCTACAAGAGAGATAACATTTTCAGAAATAAACTGTATCAGTGTTTCTGACTGTGTGAAGGGGACCTAGGTAAATCGTGTTACACAAAACCTGACACATATATTAACACAGATCTTTCATTGGAACTCTACTGCAGTGTGTTCCTGGAAAATCCCACACCTTAATCTGACACAATCTTATTACATTGTTATTCTGTGAGTAGAGTTTTCTCTGTGGTCTCTTCCATTCACACTATTGATGCCTGTTGACATTATGAGGAAGTGTGAACTAAAGGCAGAATAGCATGGAAATATGTCATTCTCAATAACTTAACCCTTTGAGTGCCTGAGGGTTACGCAAAACATTGCTCCGCAATGTGTTGCGTTCCCTTCTGGCACTTAAAGGGTTAACTGCATTAGACCATGTCACATACTGCCTCCTTGCACAATCCAAAGCAGCGGTTCTCATGCAGGGTGTCCTGGCACTTTGGGGTGATGTGGGCAATAGCTTACAGTGCCCTTTTTCAAGGAAGAATTTGACAACAAATGGGAGTATTTGAGGAGATGTATAAACATATCTGCCCCAGAGACTCCGGTTTTTAGTGTTTATTACCCGGTCTCCGGGGACAGAGTTTGATTCTCCGGCTTTGGTGAGTTTCCTGTGAAACTCTGCCCACTTCTCCTCCTTCTCACCTGTTCTACCCACTTCTCCTCCTCACCCTATTCCATCCGCTTCCCACTCACTTCTCCTCCTTCTCACCTGTTCTACCGACTTCTCCTCCTCACCCTATTCCATCCGCTTCCCACTCACTTCTCCTCCTTCTCACCTGTTCTACCCACTTCTCCTCCTCACCCTATTCCATCCGCTTCCCACTCACTTCTCCTCCTTCTCACCTGTTCTACCCACTTCTCCTCCTCACCCTATTCCATCCACTCACTTCTCCTTCTTCTCACCTATTCCACCCACTTCCCACTCATTTCTCCTTCCCACCCTCTTCCACCCAGTTCCCACCCACTTCTCCTTCTCACCCTATTCCATCCACTTCCCACTCACTTCTCCTTCATCTCACCCTATTCCACCCACTTCCCACTCACTTCTCCTTCCCACCCAGTTCCCACCCACTTCTCCTTCTTCTCACACTATTCCACCCACTTCCCACCCACTTCTCCTTCTCACCCTGTTCCGCCCACTTCCCACACACTTCTCCTTCTTCTCACCCTGTTCCGCCCACTTCCCACTCACTTCTCCTTCTCACCCTATTCCACCCACTTCTCCTTCTCACTCTGTTCTGCCCACTTCCCACTCACTTCTCCTTCTTCTCACTCTGTTCTGCCCACTTCCCACTCACTTCTCCTTCTTCTCACCCTGTTCCGCCCACTCCTCCACCTTCCCGCCCCGTTCTGCCCACTTAACCAACCACTTCTCGTTCCCACCCTATTCCACCCACTTCTTTCCCACTTCCCTCCCACTTTCCAGGACAATGACTGTAAACCCTTCCTAACCAATTAAGCCCAACTCCCTTTATGATGCAAATCACGTCATTGCTATACGCCTGGTCACAACCCATGAGCCCTCTCTGAGGGTTTCAAAGGATGTAGTTCCCAGGTAAGTCTATAAAACTGGAGTAAAAAGCCTTCTTAGTGTTTAACCCCTTAACAACCAGTGATGTGTCAGGACCGTCACTGCTATTTTAGCCTAAAGGACCAGGTCCTGGCATGTCACATATTTTTTACTCACAGCACTCCTGCGTGAGCGCTGTGAGTAGTAGTGAGGGCTGAAATTTACCGGTCACTATCAGTTCGGCGTGCCGGCACACGTGATCAGTCACGTGTGCTGGCACATCAAACTTCGCTATGTGGTCCTTAATGGACCACATACCTGCGACCTTGCAGCTTGTTAAAATGTTACAAAATGCTGTTTCAGTCCCACTTTGCTGTCAGAGACCAAGCTGGAAGAAAGAAATGCAAGTTACAATGCTCCCCCAGCCTTCAGAAAAACTGCATACACAATTCCATATAGTTTAAGTTCAGGTATGACAACTTTTATATGTGTATGTTTTTTGTGAATGTTACAACATGCCCTTTCAGATAAGAACAGCTTATTTATCACCCAGAATGTACGAGGGATGTTAAGCACATTGCAAAGCAATGTATTGGACATCCCACCAGCAATCAAAGAGGTAAAAGAGTGCTATATTTTGTTACAAAATGTACTGCTGGGACATGCTTCATGCCAAAGTTATCACAGCTGGGTTTTTTTTTTATGTTCGTTAGAAAAAAAAATAAAAATAAATATATATATATATATATATATATATATATATATATATATATATATATCTTTTTGTATTGGATTATCATTCAATCTTCAGGGCGAGCATAAGAACCTCTCTTTATCCAGTCAAAAGGAAGTAACTGTCTATCTATCTATCTATCTATCTATCTATCTATCTATCTATCTATCTATCTATCTCTATTAAATAAACTGTTAGCAACAGTGCCACCTGAGGTCCAGACAGTTTTTCAATTGCATTCTATGGGAGAAGTGAGCCTCAGGCTACAGGTCTCCATAGAATCTGATAGTGTCAATTCCACCACTTTGTGGTAGCTTGGCCTGTATCAACCTTTGATGAAGCATGTTCAAAGATTCTTACTTACCTCAGCATAAAAAAAACTGCAAAGTATATTTTTCATGATAAACCCTTATTAATATATTAAGAATTATTACCCTTTAGGATGACAGAACTGTATCACATCACTGCTACAGTTATGTCATCTGTGTTGTGAACTCACTTTGTCCTCTGTTCCATCTTTGATTTTGAAATGTAGAAGGTTGCTGACAGACAGCTTATGAGTGCCAGCCAAATATCATTTGTAGCCATTCAGCCTCGGACGTTGCTAGTGGGAGAGGATTGCTGGATATCCCATAGGCCGTTATATAGTCCTTCCTTACTGCATTTTTACTGCAAATGGCCTTTCACTGTGAGTAACATGACCAATGCACATCACTCTGTTGGTGTCACCCGTATGAAAGAGGCCTTAAAGTAAAAACCTTAACCCTCTGAGTGCCAGACGGGTACGCAACGCATTGCTTTGCAATGCATTTTGTACCCCCTGGCACTCAAAGGGTTAAAGGAGCAGTAAACTTTTTTTAATGAAAATATATATATTAGGATGTTTCCTCTTGAGTAAAATAATGGTACTCCTACTGATGAGAGATGCATTATTACTGTTTAACCCCATGTTTTTTTACATTAGCAGTGCCCTCTAGTGGTCAAATTCTAATTAGCTATCCTGTTACATTCTAATGGAGAGGAAAGTCAGTGACATACAGTTCTGCATAGAATGTGATAGAAACTGCTGAGTCACTCACTTCCTGTCAGAACAATTGAAGTAAACAGTCGATTAACTTCCTGATTATTTGAACTGTTATAACATTTGACTAAAACAACTCATAGAGGTGGGGGTGTCCTTGTTTTACTCAGCAGAAAAAGTTCTATAATATATAGTTTTTCATAAAAAAAAGTTTACTGCTTCTTTAAGTTATCATTAATTATGCAGTTGATTCTATACTTTCTTTGTTTGCTTGATCACATCATACAGACATTTTTAAATTGGATCTATCACATATAGAAAAGTAATGCTCATTAGTTAGAGCATTTAGTGAAAATGATAGTCATTTTTTAAAAAACCCTGCCTACTTCCTGCTTGCAGCACTGCCTCTGCTCCTGTCCCACTACACAGTATCCTCGATGACAGAGGCTTTCTTTCTCTAAGCTGGAGCGATCTCATTGGCAGAGATTGATATCTAGCCAATGAGATTGCTCCAGCTTAGAGACAGACGTCCTCCGTCATCAGAGGATGCTGGGTAGTAGGACGGGAGCAGCCTCTGTGCGGCAAGCAGCTTGCCGCAGCGGCGAGCGGAAGTAGTCTGCTGAGCACCTTTTAAACTTGAATTTTTGCACAGATAATGTTTTTTTTTTTTCAGAAATGACTGACATGTTTAACTTTTTTGCTAAATGCTCTAACTATTGATCATTAATTTTCTATATAAGATAGATCCACTTTAAGACTAAAAATCAAAGTATTACAAAGCTGTTCATAATAATATGTATAGTAAAAGGGTGTTTGTCCAGTCAAATTCTTCGTTCGACATGCAGACAAAATGAGAAAATAAACAGTGAGAAGATTTCTGCTTGTTCTCTCTATAAATAAACAAGAATTAGTAAGAGGAGTTTGGAAATGATGATACATTTCTCTGGCTGTAGTCAAAATTACACTTTTTATTTATTTGGATCTGTGAGATCTATATTTCATTTTTTATGTATCAGTATATATATGGTTGGTTGAAGATTAATAGTGATTTACCACTGAAAGTAATTTATAGAGAATATTAAGAATGTGACTGGAAACATGCAAATTGAGCCCTGGCCATTTTATAGCTGTTAGTGAGGCCCTTTGACATGACATATTGAAATGGAACATTATTTTGGAAGCAGACCTCCCAGGAGGAAGCCTGGAATTTCAACCCTCTGCTGTGTATACAAGGCTCATGTAGGAAAAAGGCTTCATTTCATAAACTTAACCCCTTGCATAGTAGAGATGTAGCTATGCATTGTTTTCAAAGTATTAAAGGGATAGTAATGTTTCATAATAAAAGCAGCTATAATTAATCATCATAGTATTTGGACCTGGGAGAGTGTTATTTCAATTCTGTCAGAGTTGTAGTTCAAGAGTAATTCAATGACAAAATATCCCCCTCCCGCCCCTTTTACTGATGTAACACTGTTCAGCCAGAGCAGAAGGGAGGTGCCCAGGTAGATTGCAGAGAGGGATAATCTTCAATTAAGATAAGGGAAAAAAATGAAAAACTTGTCAAGGGGGGCAGGGATTTCATTGTTCTCATAGGAAGAAGGTTGTCCCCTTCTGTTATCTGTCTGGTCTATGGACTGCATTCCACATCTGAGAAGAGATGGCTTACACTAGGTAAAAGGGGCGGGAGGGGAAACTTGTGAATATCTCTCAAACCATAAAGGTTTGAGAGATAAGACTTATATCGTTCTTCATGTTTTTTTAATGCCTGCAAAATAAAATAAAGATAAAACGAAGTATCCCGCCCCTTTTACTGATGTAACACTGCTCAGCCAGAGCAGAAGCGAGGTACCCAGGTAGATTGCAGAGAGGGACAATCTTCAATTAAGATAAGAGAAAAACCTGAAAGACTTGTCAAGGGGGGCAGGGCTTTCATTGTTCTCATAGGAAGAAGATTGTCCCCTGCTGTTTTCTGTCTGGTCTAGCAACCAGATTCTACATCTGAGAAGAGATTGCTTACACTAGGTAAAAGGGGCGGGAGGGGGAAACTTTATATTTCAATTAATCTTGAACCACAACTCTGACAGTATTGAAATAGAGGAGGCAAATATAGTTTTTGATACCTTTTATTGGCTAACTAAGCAGATTTAAATGCAAGCTTTCAAGACCTTAGGTCTCTTCCTCAGGCATGTTATACAGATAAATATGAGAACATCTCTCTTAAATACAAGTACACATTGCATTGTTTAGCTTGGAAATCAGATAAGAGAGCTCAGTCCAGATCCAGATATCTTTGATCAGTCAGTGGTAAATTGCACTCTTCCTCTGAGGCTTTGGACGTATTTACGATGTTCTTGGGTCTGTTGGAAAGGTCAATCCACTAAGTGATAATGTGACAAGAATTCTTTATCTCTATTTAAACCACTACAAATTGCATTAAATTTTAACATTAATTTTACCTCCCATACCTTTCTGTTCCTCTGAGTGCGGCTTAGTAAATTAGCTTTAGCCAGGTCTAAGAATAGGAAACCAGCAGGGCTGGATTTAAATCCCAGACCTTCCTAGTCACGGGCATCCCAGGTGACCTTCCGAAATCCTTATATGACCCCCGCAGCCACTTCCAGTGATGCTGGCACAGAAAATCCCCTTAGTTAATAATATACAAGCTGGAAAACATTTTTAAAGGGACAGTAACGTCCCAAAAAAATATATCCAGTTTTGTAGACTTTAAAGGGATAGTAAACCTGGGAAAAAAAAGTATAGGCAAAATGATAGGAATAATTAAAAAATACTTACTGCCCTCATTCCCATCTCTCAAACCGTTTGAAAGATATAAGAAAATAAAGCCCTCCACTCTCTCCCACTTCTCATGCGTCCGCTGTATAGAGGACGTCATGAGTTCCTGCTTCCGGGACCAGACGGAGGCTCTTCAGGAGCGTGGTCATCGAGATATATAACTATAATTACTTCACTACTTACCTGTCTTGCAAGCACACGTTGTAGACCATTCTGATGAAGTAATTATAGTTAGATATCCCGATGTCAGCACTCCTGAATAGCCGCCTAAAGTCGGGTGACCGGATTCTGCCTCTGACAGCTTTACAGATCATCAGGCAGAAAGGGGAGGGAGCGGAGGTTTTTATTTTCTTATATCTCTCAAACCATAACGGTTTGAGAGTTGGGAATGAGGGCAGTAAGTATTTTTTAATTGTTCCTATCATTTCGTCTGTACTTTTTTCCCGAGCTACTATCCCTTTAGAAAAAATCAATAAGCTTCAAACCCGATCTCTCAAACTGCTATGGTTTGAGAGATATAGGGATTCAAACTTCCCCCCTCCCACCCCTTCTGGTGTCAGCTGTAAAGCCAACAGCAGGAGAATAGAGTCGTACGACTCGAGGAGGCTCTGCAGCAGAGCCAAGATCGCATTATCTATAAAGAATTAATTCATTGGAAAGATCTACAAAGTGTGCCTGGTTTGCAAGCACACTTTGTAGACATTTCCAATGAATGAATTCTTTATAGATAACGTGATCTCGGCTCTGCTGCATAGCCGCCTGCTGGTCCCCTGACCGGGATCTCTTGCTGTCAGCTAGACTCTGACATCAGGAGAAAGGGAGGGATGGGGGGAACTTTGAATCCCTATATCTCTCAAACCATAGCGGTTTGAGAGATCGGGTTTGGAGAATATTGATTTTTTTTGAAGGCTACAAAACTGGATATCTTTTTTTGGGGACATTATTGCCCTTTTAACACATTTGGATATTAGAGAGGCCTCCAATGCATTGCAATGCATTGGAAATCTGGCCTTGACAATAGATTTCAGTGCATGTTATGGTGTGGAATTGAATTAGTACATCACCCTTATATATAAGACCCCCTGTAATAGTTTAATTTATAATAGGTCTTTTATTAACCTTGTAATGACCAGAGGGGTGAACAAAATCTTGGAAAGCACTGGTACTTAACCCTTTGAGTTCCAGAGTGCTTTGCAGTGTGTTGCGTACCCCTCTGTCACTCATAGTGTTAAAGGGCTAACTACTCTGCATAGTCCTGTGGCTTGCTAATATGTTATTATTGGCTTCCTTTGGCAGGAGCTTCATAAGAACACTGCCTTTGAGTTCACCGTGACCTGATGAAGTGCTGTATTTTAATCTTTAATGGACCTTAAAGCCCTGTTACACACAGTTGCGGGATTCACAATTGGGAACCATTAGTCATTTTGTACTAATTATTTGCCTAGTGAATTCTAAATATTTATTTTCTTGTATGAAATACTTGGGAATGGCAGGCAGGGGTTACTATGACCAATCATCACCTTTCCGTCTTTGAAAATCAGTGTTTCTCTACTTTGGCACCATGGGGCAGGCAAACCAGGGACGAATGAAGGGTTAGTGGGGGCATAAAGTAAAATTAGCGTTAACCCTGTGAGTGCCAGATCCAATGTACAGCAGGGAAATGCGTTGGATTCCTCTCTGGCGCTCAAAGGGTTAAAACACAAGTTATAGTTAAATTAAATAGCATGTTGTATTACTCACAGATGAGTAGAAGTTTCAGTAGTTTGCTACAACTTAACTCTTTGAGTGCCAGAGGGGTACGGAACGCATTGCTTTGCAATGAGTTCCGTACCCCATTGGCACTCAAAGGGTTAACCCTTTGAGTGCCAGGGAGGCTTCCCATACATTGCATTGCAATGTTAAAGGGACAGTAATGTCCCGTAAAAATTTTTTATACTTTTATAGAGCTGAAGAAAATAAGAAGAATGGTGCAAATCCTATCTCTCAAACCGCTATGGTTTGAGAGATATAGGCACTGAAAGTTCACCCCTCTCTCCCTTTCTCCTGATGTCAGCTGTAAAGGAGGCTTTGCAAGCACACTTTGTAGACGTTTCCAGTGAAGTAATTCTCTTGCAATACCGCTATTTTGGCTCTGCTGCAGAGCCACCGGCTGGTCCCCGGACCGGAATCTCCTGCTGTCAGCTAGACGCTGACGTCAGGAGAAGGAGAGAGAGAGGCGAACTTTCAGTCCAAATATTTCTCAAACCATAGCGGTTTGAGACATAGGGTTTGCACATTCTTCTTATTTTCTTGAGCTCTACAAAACTATAAAACATTTTATGGGACAATACAGTCCCTTTAAGAGCCCCATTTAATTCATTGTGTGTTTTGGATAACTTTATTTGTCCCCTACGGTATAAATGGTTTCCTAAAGAATTGGACGACTTCAGTTTGATGATAAATAAGGGACATTGGGTCTTATGTTATGTTGTGCTGTTTCCTCTGTGCCTTGTTTATTAAAGTAGTCTAAGCAAGATTTAGGGGAAGGAGATTCCCAAACTCCCACAGGTCGCCACTTGCCGAGAATTCTGTGCATGTGTAGCTTAGTAAACTGGCAGGAGGCAGGTGTACAGACTCAGAATCAGTTTATTCCCTTAAAGTGTTAGTAATGTCCACAAAAATTTTTTTTTTGCATTTAGAAGAGCTTAAAAGCTGAGCTAAATGCAAAAAAACGTATCTCTCAAACCACTATGGTTTAAGAGATACGGGCGTTTACAGCTGTCAGTAGGAGAAATCAAACTTTAAAAGCCTGTGTCTCTTAAACCAGAGCGGTTTGAGAGATACGTTTTTTTGCATTCAGCTCAGTTTTTTAAGCTCTTCTAAATGCAAAAAAGTTTTTTTTAGACATTACTAACACTTTAAACGAATAGTGCAGCTATTGCTCCACTTTTTTATGCATAAGGCCTGTTATAATACATGCACTGTTTTCTGCCTGTTGGGGGAAGCTATTTTCTCTGCACTCCTCACTTCCTGGTGTATGATTCTTAACACCGATTCGGATTGTAGTCCAGCTACAGTTGAAGCCTGCAGTTTGTTCATCTCTATCCTAACTATTCAGACATTGCCTCAGCTGTGAAGGGCCCTGTAACAGTTAAGGCACTGGTGGGAAGCATTATTCACACCGGCTGTTGTTGAACTACAATTCCCCTGATCCTTAGGCAACCAGTTAGCTGTCGTTGGACTACAACTCCCATTATCTTCAACCAAGCAAATGCCTGTAAGGTCTCAATTTTTCATCACATAGAATTGGTTTACATTGTATGTTTGTTGCCCAGAAATCAATCAGTACGTGTAAATTTTATATAATAATCTCAGAAGATCAAGAATCATTAAAAAGGAGCGGTAACGCTTCCTTATCATGTTTTTATTTATGTAGACGGTGTTTTACCAGGAAGAGTAAACTGAGATTTCTCTCGCTTTAACGTATTTCCTGAAACCCTTCACTTATCATATTATGGCCAGAAAATCCTAATGGCCCTTAAGAATTTGTCATTGTCCCTTTGTTCTAGAGATACAATCAGTCCTGCATGTTATATGTTCTGATTGTGGAGGCAGACATGACAGTTGCTAGAAGTACCACAGGCCCTCAAACTCTGCTCCCTGCACATGGTAATATTAACCCTTAAAGGCCAGAGGGCTGTGCTCTGCTTTCTAAATATGGCACGCCCAGACTGGATCAATGAGTCACAAGCACTGAGCATGCATGTAGGAAAAAAAAAGTTTATATTTGTGAGATACCAGGTTAGGTGGGATGGACATCTCAATTGCACCATTAAAGCTATAGTAATGTTTCACAAAAAAAAGCAGCTCCAGTTAATCTTCATAGTATTTGGGCCATGGAGAGTGTTATTTCAATACTGTCAGAGTTGTAGTTCAAGAGTAATTGAATGATAAAGTATCCCCCTCCTGCCCCTTTTACAGATGTAATACTGCTCATCTCAGAGCAGCAAGACTGTCCAGATGGATCACAGAGAGGGACAATCTCCAGTGAGCATAAGGAGAAACCTGTCAAGGGGGCAGGGTTTTCATTGTTCTCACAGTAAGAAGATTGTTCCTTGCTGTGAGCTGTCCAGTCAAGTGACTAGATTCCACTTCTGATGGGAGGCAGCTTACACTAGGTAAAAGGGGCGGGAGGGGGATACTTTATCATTCAATTACTCTTGAACTGCAACTCTGGCATTATTGAAATAACACTCTCCATGGCCCAAATACTATGAAGATTAATCAGAGTTGTTTTTTTGTGGAAAAATTACTATCCCTTTAACTTTATGCTGAGTTGATGCATTAATCTGACTTCACCTGTCTCCAATGCCACACCCCCAGTCACAGCAGTGATTTGACAGCAGATCAGGACCCAGTCTGTAGACTGGATTGTCAGACACCATAACATGCTAATAAGGAGTCAGAACTTACGGGGGGGGCTGTGTCTCTACTACACCACTGAAATATGGAACTTTTTAGTTTCAAGGGAACAAGGGGTTAAACAGGGCAGAATGGCATGTATTGGGGACACCTTGAAACCCTATTAAAGAGTTAACTAGGATCATGTTCTTGAGTTTGAAAAGACTGATATCAACTCCATGGGCTAATTAAAGATGTTATCTCTTGAACAAAAAGCTCAAGAGCAAAATTTATAGAGGCCATTGGGATTTTCTGCCCATAGTACATTAAGTATGTGTTATTAGTAAGAATTGCTAGTTCTCATGTAAGGCAAATTACAAGCATATGCTCAGTCCTAAATGTGCATGAAGATACAGGAAGCAGGAGAGTAGACACAATCCTACAGTTTAATTTTGCCCATAGAACTGTAAGCTCCTACCTACCTTGTTCCAGGACAGATAATAATGTGAATGCATCAAAATGAGAAACATCTGTTGTCTTCCAACGCTTTTTAGCTTCCAAAAATCAGGGCCGCTGTGACTCAGAGCAACTGCAAAATGAATGAGTAGTTGTGGAAGAAATGAAAAATGTAGTTGTTAACAGAATCATACAGTTTACATACATGGATTTACATCTTACTTTATAGAGTGCCAAAAATACATGCACCTTTTATTATCGGAATAATACGTTCTTTAAAGGGATAGTAATACTTCGTTTTATCTTTATTTTATTTTGTAGGCATTAAAAAAACATGAAGAATGATATAAGTCTTATCTCTCAAACTTTTATGGTTTAAGAGATATTCACAAGCAAAGTTTCCCCCTCCTGTTCAGCCAGATCAGAAGGGAGGTGCCCAGGTAGACTGCAGAGAGGGACAATCTTCAATTAAGATAAGGGAAAAACCTGAAAAGCTTGTCAAGGGGGGGGCAGGGCTTTCATTGTTCTCATAGGAAGAAGATTGTCCCCTTCTGTTATCTGTCTGGTCTATGGACTGCACTTCACATCTGAGAAGAGATGGCTTACACTAGGTAAAAGGGGTGGGAGGGGAAACTTTGCTTGTGAATATCTCTCAAACCATAAAGGTTTGAGAGATAAGACATATCGTTCTTCATGTTTTTTTAATGCCTACAAAATAAAATAAAGATAAAACGAAGTATTACTATCCCTTTATCTATGCAGCAGCATTGCCACTGGCAGTTAACAAGTTTCATACAAATATAATATAACGACAAAAACACATCAGAACGTAAACAATAGTCCTGATACATGATTTGGGTTTTTTAAATTTTTTTGTGTGTGTGTGTAAATGACACTAATCCTTAACCCTTTGTGTGCCAGAGGGGGTACACAACTCATTGCTTTGCAAAACATTGTGAACCCCTCTGGTACTCGAAGGGTTAAGCTTTGTTATATATTAAAAGAGAAACAACACCTCTTATTTGTAACCCCTGCTTACCCACACAGGCCAGGAAATCCTAATATCCATGTAGGCGGACATGACAGTTTCTTACAGGACCATGGGACCTCAGACTCTACCCACTGCACATGATAATCTTAAGCCTTTACCAACCAGAAGGGTGTGTATTGGCCCATAAAGGGATTAGTTGACTCATGCAGTCTGACAAATTCATTTTGGAAAAGCCAGCAACTGTCATATCTACTTCTAGGGACATGATATCCAGGACAGTTTGAAGGATTTATCTAATACACAAAGCATGAGTGTGAGACTAATCAGGGCCATTAGAATTGTATTGCCATAGTAAGATAAGGAGGGGTTATTATTAGGAAATCTTAGATCTTCTTTAAGCATAACACCTTTGCCAACAGGGTTCACTTTTAAAATTTTGCACTTAAAAGTGCTTGATTCAAAAGGGTACATTCAGCAGGATGCATTGTTTAAAATGGCAACATGAGAATCTCACCATGCATAAAAAGCATGATATTCTCATGTCACCTTATAATATGTCACTGTATGTAGCAGGAGACGGATATCGCTGGCCATGATCCTGTTAATGATCCTTTTTAACCCCTTCAGTGCCAGAGAGGTATTGTGTTGAACTCTGTCACTGTTACTGGATGTGTCAGAGTATAAAGCAATAACTCTCTGGCTCTGAAAGGGTTAAAAAAATAATTACACTGACAGAGAAAAGCTCCAGAAATCACTGTTGCTGTCACATCAATGGCACTTATTACAGAGCGAAAGAGCTGACTGTTGGCAAAATTAGACATCCCACTGACATATTCCTTTACTTTTAACATGGCTGTCACAGCTCTGTATACATGGCTGTATACAGAGCTGTAAGATAACAGGGAACTAGTCCGTGTGAGACACTGTGCTGAGAAGCAGGAAAGGATCATTAGCAGGATTGTGGCCAGTGATACCTGCCTCCTGCTACGTACTGCAACATACAAGGAAGCGACATAAGAATCTTGCGCTTTTTATGCATGGCGAGATTCTCATGTTGCCATTTTAAAAAATGTGACCTGGTGAATGTGCCCTTTCATATCACGTACTTTTAAGTGCAACATTTTAAAAGGATACTTGCCAGCAGAGGTGTCATGTGATGATATGCACTTGTTCCCCCAGGTGCAAGTAACTTACTGTCTCTCCTAGTCTAGCTTTACTTCTCACTAGGACATGGGTCCTGCTGCAGATGGATGTGTGCAGTTATATAATGAACGCAGTTTGGCATCACAGGTTTTCAAATAAAATTATTTTATTTGGAATAACCACACAATAGGCCATTTACACACAATTCACTAGGGGAAATCTCCTTTACAATACTTGTGGTAAGGGGAGAGCAATGGGACAGTCTGTGACCATTTGGGGATGTTCATTTCCTCTGTGCCTACTGCAAATTAATGCAGTAAACAAGGAGTATGCTTGGGGCAGACTTACAGGGCTACAATTAAAGTCAGAATGATGGTGGTGGCAGGGAGTGGTAGTTGGGATGGGGAGCAATGGGGAATGTTAGTATCTGTGTGTCAGGGAGTGGCAGTTGGGATGGGGAGCAATGAGGAATATTAGCATCTGGCTTGCAGGGAGTGTCAGTTGGCATAGGGAGCAATGGGGAATTGTAGTATCTGTCTGGCAGGGAGTTGATAGTAGGGATGGGGAGCAACGAGCAATTTAAGTATCTGGGTTGCAGGGAGTGTCATTTGGGATGGGAAGCAATGGGGAATGTTAGAATCTTGCTCTCATGCCTGCCAGTACTGTCTGATTTGCATAAATTAACAAATAAAGTAGAATATTCACTTTAATAGTGAGCTCATTTTGAAACCTAGAACTTGTCCAACATAATAATTCAGTTCCCAGAGAATGAGTTGCTTTTGCAGCCTTAGAATTAGATTTGTGTTTTTAATGTACTAGCGTCCTTAAATACATGTTTGATCGGGCGAGTCTTGGGAGCTGCAATGGAAACGAAAAACAAGATGAAAATAGTGAACTCAGCCTTTTTAGGGGACAGAGGTATTTTGATTTATGTGAACATTGGCTTCTAAGCTAGCAGCTCCCAAACCACCCCCACAACTTGTAAAATACTGCTCACATAAAATACTAGAATTTATTTTAAATGTTTTTGGAAAGTTGACAAGAGGAAGATAAATAGATTCCTCTTAAAGGCTCAGCATAAAATGAAAGCTTCATCCTATGTCTCTGGGTTCAGAATTAGTCAATATTTTCCTAGCTTCCAGGAGCGGAAGATGGTTATTTTTCTATGATGAAAAGAAAGATATTTTCTGCTCTAAAATTACCCATTGTTTCTGCAATACAACGTTTTAGGTGTGTTTTTTCCCATAAAATATTCTGTGGTGGTAAATTTAAAGGTGTACTAACATCATACAATTATCTAGTTATAAATACTTACATTCCCTTTACTCCATTACAGCGTTTATTTAATCATTCTCTATTTTTTCTTGAGAACTAAAATCTAGTCTTACATGTGTTTTGTAGACATAGCCATCCCTGTCTTTTGTAGGACTCTCTGATTCCCATTACCAGCTCAATCTTGATCTGAGAAGCGATAATACTGTATTGTCTGTAAACAGACCTAAGTAATATGCTTTCTGAATGTACCATTAGCTGCCTTTGTCTCTTATTGCATACCTCCCAACATTTCAATTTTCCAAAGAGGGACACTTGTGTTTTAGGGGGTGTTGCTGGGGGTGTGGCCGGTGGACGGGGTATTACCGGGAATTTTTAGGCTATTTCATGAGCTATTGATACCTCCTTGTGTAACCTAATAAATAACTTATAAAAAGACCAAAGTATTTTATTTACACAGACTAATTTATAAACACACATACTGACATTTAAACATACATTAATGTGAGTTTTATTGCTGTAAAGCAATGTGATAAATTTATATATACACCCAACAATCTAATCTTCTAAAAAGAGGGACATCAGGATGGGAAAGAGGGACAGAGGGACTTGGGTCTAAAAGAGGGACTGTCCCTCCTAAAGAGGGACACTTGGGAGGTATGTTATTGCAAACAGCTCAAGTTAACCATTTCAGTGCCAGAGAGGTACACAACACATTGGTTAAATTATCCAAATGATATCTCTATACATGCATTAAAAATGCAAGTTTTAGATTATATTTTGGGGTTCTAACAGATAATTTTTAGAGATGCTAGCTGTTAGTACAGGATGATTAGAACTGTAACCAATTTCATTTTGCTATTAGTGTACCTGTAACCCATTGCAAAGCTATGTATTGTTATGCTTCTGGCACTCAAAGGGTTACCTTTTATTTGCTAGACTGTTCAGTAACTGGGACTGTCCTAATTTATATAAAATTTACATTAACATTACAGTAAATCGTACTTTAGAAAAGCCCTTGCCTCGCAGTCACAGACTCATTTTTTTGAACATTATTTTCTTTGCAGTAGTTTCTTGTAATATAAAATTTACCTTGTAAAAATACTTGAGTGAATTTTGTTTTCTCATTAAAAAAATTAGGTGGAACAGTAGTGGAAAATTGTCAGGTTACAGAATATATCATGTTCAACATCAAATGGTATACCTAAAAATATATCTGAATCTAGATGTGGGGAGGGCAATCTACTTCACTACCGCTGTTGTTGGACTTCAATTCCTATCATACTCAACTAGTCTGTGGCGGCAGCAGTTAGCTATAAAGAGCAGCAAAGGATAGCGCACCTTTTTTCAAATTCATTACATTTCAACAAACTCCAAACAGTTAAAAATAATATTTTTGCAAGTTTAAAGGATCAGTATAGAGTCTATTATAGGTTGTTTTAAAGGAACGGTAATTTTTTTTTTAATGAAAATCTATATGTTGTAGAGCTTTTCCTGCTGACTAAAACAAAGTCACTCCCACTGCTGCCAGTTGTTTTATTCAAATGTTCAAATAGTCAAATGTTATAACAGTTCAGATATTCAGGATGTGAATTACAGAGTATTTACTTCCTGAAAATTACAACTGACTGCATCATTCAGCAGTTTCTATCACATTCTTTTGAGAACAGATTGTCAGTGACTTACCTCTCATAGAGAATGCAACAGAATAACTAATTGGAATCTGACCCCTAGAGGGCACTATTACTGTAAAAAAAAAAAAAAAAAAGGATAGACTGTAAACTGAAACTATACATCCCTCAGCAGTAGGAGTGCCCATGATTTACAGGAAAAGCTCAGGATGTATCCAATAATATAAAAGGCCAGATGTATGTTTGTCCAATGCAGTCATGAGCAGTAGAGACTGCCCGAACACAGGCTGATGCAGTCATGCGCAGTAGACACTGGGCTAGATGTATGTTTGTCTGATGCAGTCATACGCAGTAGAGACTTCCGAACATAAGCCGATGCAGTCATGCGCAGTAGACACTGCCCTGTGTACACGGGCTTTTGCACGAGTATGTGTATATATATATATATATATATATATATTTATATATATATATATATATATATATATCTACATATATAGATATCCTATTTCCAGAGCATCCAGCTCTGTATCAGCCGCGGTGCAGGCAATCTCTACTGTGCATGACTGCCCCGCGACCGGCTGGCAGTGGCACTGTGGCCCATGTAACGGGCTCTTCAACTAGTATGCAATAATCTCATTTGGTCAGTTTACGCAGAAATTGCTAGCAGGGAGTGGCTGCTTGAGAGGGAGAGCAGTGTGGAATTTTAGTATACGGCTGGTGGGGTAGTGTGGAATGTATCTAGCTGGGAAGGAGAACAGTGTGGAATGTTAGTCTCCAGCTTACAGGCAGTGGCAGGTGGGAAGCAAAGCAGAGTGGAATGTATCCAGTTGGGAAGGAGAACAGTGTGAATGTTAGTCTCTGGCTTGAGGGGAATGGCAGGTTGGAGGGAGAGCAGTGTTGAATGTTAGTAACTACCTGTCCAGGAGAAGCAGGTGGCAGGGAAAGCGGTGTGAAATGTTAATAACTTGCTGGAAGAGAGTAGCAAGTGAGAGGGAGAGCGGTGTGAAATGTTAATAACTTGCTGGAAGGGAGTAGCAGGTGGGAGGGAGAGCAGTGTGGAATTTTAGTATCTGTCCAGCATGGAGTAGCAAGTGGAAGGGAGAGCAGTATGGAATGTGTAACTGACTGGTATGCCTGACAGTACAATTGGATTTGCATAAACTGACAAATAACCACGATAGATAGACATAAAGTACTGATTTAAATAAATGAAATCTAACATAAATACAGGTGATTTTGAAAGAACTTACAAAATTACTGAAGTTGTTATATGTTGTTAGTTCCACCTTAAGACAAATACTTGAATCCAGGTGATGCTTTTTCTTTAATGAACAAGAGACCTTGTTGAGATGAGGAGACCATTTCATTATCCAGATTCCCTCCCTTCATAACATTTCTTTGGCTCCTCTTGTGCCTCTTCTTTCCAGCCCTTCTTTTCTGTCCCGCTGAGCAAGCCGCTTGACTACTGAAATAGGATCTCTATGCTGTTCTGCACATTGTTTGACTTGGCAAAGTTCTCCCAAAGATACTTAAAACAGAAAACCAGCAAAGCACTCTTGGGTTTGTGTCCTGAATGCTTTATCACTTTGTCTTCTCTTAAGAAACCCATGAATACTTTATTTTTTTTCCTCATGAATTCTACGTCCATCTGTAGCCTTGAAATGGAACTCTCAGAGGTACAACTGTTGCAAAGTAAACATATTGATAGTTTCCACCTTGTGCCTTTAGCACTGGCCTCTTTCTAAAGATGCCAGCTGAAAGGCAGAGAAGGAACCATTGAATCCCTAGACCAGACGTGTGTAGCTTTTGTTTTTTCCAGCTTTTGTTTGTCCATAATTCCCATCATCTTCTCTTGGTCTCCAACTGTTGTTTGACTACAATCCCATCATCCTTGTAGTCCAATAACAGCTGGACAGCTAAAAGCTGCACACCCACCCCTGCCCTAGACTTAATATGGTTCCTCTGAAGCCCCACAGTATGCGCTTTCAAAAGCAGCTCGCATTAAATGGGATCTCTCATCCTTAGACAACTTTGTGTAAATCATTCTGATATATATCGACCATAATGAAAAGTGCATTAATTTTTATTTTTAAAACCCTTGTTTGACGAAATTAAAAGAAGAAATACAGCCCCGTACCTACTTCACGGCAGACTGCGGATACCTTATATGTACCGTGGTCTACCGCTCTGCCTTTCTCTCTGGCCAGACTCCTCTAATGACGGAGACTTTCTGTCTGTAAGCTGGAGCGCTCTCATTGGCAGAGATCGATTTCTGGCCAATGAGAGGGCTCCAGATTACAGACAGAAAGCCTCCATCATCAGAGGAGGCTGGCTAGAGAGAGGCAGAGCGGTAGACTGCGGCACAGATCATCTATCCGCAGTCTGGACGGAAGTAGGTACGGGGCTGTATTTCTTCTTTTAATTTCATCAAACAAGGGTTTTAAAAATAAAAATTAATACACTTTTCATTATGTTATATACATAACAGAATGATTTAGACAAAGTTGTATTGGGATGATAGTTCCCCTTTAAAGGGACACAGTGACAACTTTAGACACTGGATTGGACATATACAAGGTGCCAATTAAAGGAAACCATTTTTGGCCTCAAAAGAGTTGTCTGTAAGAGTATGTGTTAATGAAATTTGGAGAAAATGTTTTACAGATATAATCACACACACATACTCACACACAGATATACTCACGCACATACACATTTAGACACAGATACAATTATATATATACATGCACACAGATATACTCCTATATACTTATAGATAGAAACACATACCTGGGAACTTTGCCTTGTTGTGCCGTTGGGGGAGATAAATGACGTGAATTGTATAAAAGGAGGTGGGACATAACTGTGAGTGGGGGCGGGGCTTAACAGACAAAGTAGGAGGAAAAGGCTGGGGATGGAGCAGCAGTGGGTGGGGAGTGGGAGGAACAGACTGGAAAGAAGCAGAAGTGGGCATTTTCATTTTAAACTCTCCACATCTGGATAATTTGCCCCGGAGACCCAGTAATCATCAGCAAAAACCGGAGTCTCTGGGGTAAATCAGGAGAATTCCCAGCTATGCACATATATCCAGAAACATACATACCAACAGATACCCTAAAATACACATACAAATATAAACACACATGCACAGATATATGTGTATACCCACACACCGGATATACACAAACACTAAAACACAAACAGGCACATACTCGCGCACAGCTGTGAATGTTACATGCTCCCAGGAGAACAGAGAGTTGTAGTGTTACTTTAATGAGCAGTGTTGATCTCTTGCTTCCTAAGGTGTGGAAACCAGTTTTTACAGTGATGTGTTTTTATTATTTATGGAGCAGATTCATTTCCACAGTCCAGGAGAGGAGGAGGGGGAGGAGGAGAGCTGTCATAACAGATTAAGGATATCTATTAGCCTACACAATGTGTTTTTACTGCAGACATGAAAGGAACATGCTAAACTACTAGCAAATGTCTTCTTTTTTAACTGGGATACAGGTTTCCAGAGATATCGAAATAGTATTTTAGAATCTAATATTAAAGTATGCCTCTTAAACCCCTTTGCCGCTAGAGGCATATCCAACACATTGTGAAGCAATATTTCAGAGATGTCTTTAACATACAAGGGGTTCATTTGTTTTCTCTGTCATCCAATACAGGTTACTGGCAACTCTGGGTAGGTGATCCACCCCTTTAAGTAGGTAGGAACAATTCTAGAATTGTATGCAGGGAGTAGAGCCTACCTTCCCTCCTTGGCTGCAGCTAGCCAACCAGCTCCAGAGAGATTTGTTCCTTGGTGAAGATAACACACAGGCAAGAGAACAATTATGCTGTAACTTTAGAATTTTTTTATATTTCTGTTAGAAATGGAATACCACCATTAGGCGGATTACCATAACTGGCAATGCCCTTAGATGTGGCTAGCTCAGTGACCAGGTGCTTTTTGTGGACCTTAAGCCCTGGGGAGAAAATCTTGGCTACAAGTTCTTTCCTCAGGAGTTGCCCACCGAGGCTTCTTCTAAATACATGGTAATCTGAAGACAGAAGATCTGCAGGAAAGGTGAGCAACCCTTTGAGTGCTGCAGGTCCACATGTCCCACAGTGCCCCTCCGCACAGGGGTTTTTCCTTTGGAGGTCCTATTGCACACTCCTGCACTCATTGGGTTTATCTGTATGTCTGTTGGATGTTTTGGAGCAGGTTCCTTTGGTAACTTAACCCTTTAGCTGCTGGTTTTGCATATTTGGGGGGGTTATTGACACTTTCCCTACTGGGTTCAATGTTTTCTGTGTCTCCTAACATGTTCTAGTGTTGTTTCATGTACTTTTATTTTTTACTTTTCAACTTTGCAAAATGTAAGTTAAAGGCACGCTTTACAGCATAGACACCATTGCTCCATTCACTTCTATGGGACTGCACAGTCTGGGACATATCTCTTCAACCGCTCAACGTAGCGACTTTCCAATGAGCGCTTGCTTCGCATGCTTGTTTCTGATTGACTTGCGCAGCGGCAGCCATTTTGTGCCTATTCTAGAACGAGTATTAATGATTATTAATTAGAGCTGCCTTTATTATGAAACATTACTATCCCTTTAAACGGGCGGATCGCCTACCCAGATTTACCAGTAAACTGAATGGACTAAGAGAAAAGGATTTAACAGGTAAGACTAAAATCCTCTTTTAAAGGTGATATTTAGATATATTCCCTTAGTTATAGCTATGCACTTTTTGTATTAGCACTGTGTTGTAGTCTGTAGTTGGGTAGTGGCATTTCACTATCAGGAAAGGCTTAGTGTTCTAAAGGCCCATGGGTGGGCTTTATATATCTACCTTATGTCATGTATGCAGCTTTCATTTTGACGAGGTGAGAACTAAAGGCGAACTCTTAAACCAATCATTACAAACAGGCAAATACAGATACAATGAATGAATTATATAGCTAGACAGATAGACGAAGTCTGTTGAATCAGTGGATCCCGGTCTTTTTGCAATGATGGAGCCTTTTTGTTTCAAATTAAATCCAAGTGGAAACCTAACAATTAACCGAATTAATGGTAACCCCACGGTTGCTAGAAAGGTCTCCTAATGCATGGTTACCATTCGTTGGAGACTGCTCTTACATCCAAGGAGTTAATATTATATCAGTATTAACGCTTTGAATGCCAGAGGGATACTCAACGCATTTCTTTACAATGCATTGTGTACTCCTCTGGCACTCAAAGGGTTAAATGTCTCAGGAAGCAATGTGGTACTAGTAAATTATGATTTAATTCGTAGGCCCCTATGCCAATGAGAAATGCTGCTGCAGAGACAGTAAATTGTGAAAATATGCATGATCCCTGGGGCATTGTCAAAGAGGGACACAAAGTGCTACAACTTTCCTCTGACAGAGAGATAACACCGCTACAAATTTGTTGTTTTTATTTCAGTGGAACTTTATTTAAGAGAAACCTATTCCTAAGATTTAATTTCCATGTAAACTGTAGTCTTTGCCCTCACACACACACACTGTCTATAACGAAATTACATTTTCCAGTACGTGAGTTTTTGTTTCAGCCTCATGGATGGGAAAATATCATAAGTTTTGCCAACCACAGCTCACTGTTATATGAAAGGTTCTACGGGTTTGACGTTTGCCTAGCATGTTCATGTTGAATTATGAAATCAGTTTTATCTGTTTCTCATTCACGTCCAATTAAAAGTTGTCTTGGTTTTTGCTGTTATAATCCAGCTGAGCTGACTCAAAAGTATCTCTGCCACACAAATTATGGGGAAGAAAGGATCTAAAAATGTGACACTGTGATCCTACCTCTATTTGAGCCAAGATCCCGTTAGTGAAAAAGAATTATTTCACTGAAACGGTCTTCTACGTGTCCTTGGTTTGTGCTAGGTTTGCAAGCACATGTAGAAGACCGTTTCAGTGAAATAGTTCTTTGTCACTAACGCAATCACGGCTCTGCTCCAAAAAGGTGAAAATAAGACAGTTTAGATAAAATAATTTATAATTTGTGAAATGCATTAAAGGGTTAGTAATGATTAAAACCACAAGGAGCTCATAGCGCTTGTCATACTGAATAGTACTGATGTCTGAGGCCCTCAAAGTTCATAACTTGCTAGTTACGCTATAATCATATAATGAATTTTACCCCTCCAGCCCCTTTTCCTGACATAAGCAAATCTCGCTCAGATCTGAGAGTGGATCACTACGAGGGACAATCTTCAGTCAGTTTCAGGAAAAACCTGCCCTGCTTCGTCAAGGAGGGCAGGGTTTTCCTTATACTGACAGGGGAAGGATTGTTCCTTGTTGTGATCTGTCCGGTCAAGCCGGACTTAAGATCTGAGGGGAGGTATTTATTTTTTGGATAGAAGAAGTACCCTATCTTTTTAGTCTCTCCACCTTTTCCCTTTTTACTGTGCAACTCCATGACAGACAATACAAAAAAATCCATCGGTTGTAACAGAAAAAACAATGGCAATCACTGATTTACTTCAGAAAACATATTATATTCATAGATGATTCTCATGATAGTGCAGTTTGGGATTGGCAGGACTTATCAGAGTTAAAGGGATAGTAAACCTTGAAAATAAGTTTATTTTATATTGTAGCCCTTAAAAAAACATGAAAAATGATATAAGTCTTATCTCCCAAACCTTTATGGTTTGGGAGATATTCAGAAGTAAAATAAAGTTCCCTTTTCCTGGCTGTTTCAGCCAAGTCTGCCATCTAGTGGACAGATTTGGAATTCGGTCCACAGATCAACCGGCAATTCTTTAGCAGTGCCGAGATCACGATCTTTAAAAAGAACTACTTAATTGGAACTGTCTACAAAGTGTTCCTGGCTTACAAGCACGCTTTGTAGACCATTCTAATTAAGAAATTATTTTTAAAGATCGTGATCTTGGCACTTCTGGAGAGCCGCAGCCGGTCCCGGGACCGGATTCCAAATCTGAGAGCTAGAACGGTGACGTCACTCAGGGGGAAACTTTGCTTCTGAATATCTCCCAAACCATAAAGGTTTGGGAGGTAAGACATCTCATTTTTCATGTTTTTTTAAGGGCTACAATATAAAATAAACTTATTTTCAAGGTTTACTATCCCTTTAAGTCCCCTGTAAACAGCTGTTCTGTGCCTCCATCTGTATTCTCTCAAGACAGCACAGAATCCTTTCACTGTTAGGGTAGATGGGCAATGCCTTGGTGAGCTGTGTCGGTAAGTAGGGGAAGTAATAATGTAGGGCTAACGCAGGATGTTTCTGCATCGCATGCCCTAGCTAGCAAAAGCTATTACTCTAGTACATTTATAAAAATGGCCAATATATCGTCAAAATCACCAACATTGTTTTTAGGTAATAGGGGCTTTTTAAAGGCAATTACCTTACGCGTTTCATGCACACAAGCAGCTTTTACAAAACAGTAAACTTTTATTTTGACAAATATAGTAGGCTTTTCCTAACAAGTAGAACAAGGGTTCAACCTACTGCTGGGAGATTTTTCATTCAAAAGTAGTTAAAGCTCAAACTACTTTTTTTTTAAATTTTTTTATTTATTTTTCATTATCATAAACGGCTCCAGCTAGAGGTGGAGTCCAGTGAGGTATGGGGGTGTGGCCATGAAAGGGTCTGAAAGTTTTTGTCTAAGGGAGACTGATATGTAAATGCAGCTCTGATTTCAAGTCATGTTTGTAATTACTTGTCGCCAATTATTTCAATAGTTTTACCCAACCACATTTTATATTCTGTAACACATTTAAAAAAAATAACAGTATTGCTTAATGCTGTTAGTACAAAAGTATCATGTTAGTGTATGGTTTTGCCTCCTGTTTGTGGTTTTATCCACATGGATTGCTCAGGGCAAATATCAGTTGTATTTTGGAATGTCTAATAATTTTTACAGCATGTTATGTGTCTGCATTTGAATTAGTAACAATTGGCCGCATCATGAAGCTAAGCTCTGAGTGATGATTATTAGGAACATTGTGGAAAGCCAGTAGCTGCCACAATTGGTTTTGACCCCTTAAGAACCAGAGGGTTGTGGTCCTGGTTGCAATGCATTGGATACCTCTCTGGCACTTGAAGGGTTAAGGGGTTAAACCCATACTTCTCTTTGAGGTCCCAGAGAGGGCTTATGTGCTACCAGACAGGGGATGTCAATGATGCAATTTGTGTCATAAAAGAGTAGGGGTCTAATTGGGTGGAGGGAGCTTATATATATGTGTGTCATAAAGTGGAAAAGGTGAAAAGGAGGAGACGTAGGCAGGAAGTGGGAGAAACAGGGTGGGAAGGAAGAGACTTAGGCAGGAAGTGGGAGGAACAGGGTGGGAATGAGGAGACATAGGTGGGAAGTGGGAGGAACAGGTTGGGAAGGAGGAGAAGTAGGTGGAAAGTGGACAGAACGGGGTGGAAAGGAGGTGACACAAGCAGGAAGTGGGAGGAAAAGAGTGTGAAGGAGAAGAAACTCACCACCACTGGAGAATCAGGCCCTGCCCCCTGAGACCCGGTAATTCAGTCTGAAAACCGGAGTCTCTGGGGCAGATCTGGAGAGTTCCCAGGTATGGTTAAGCCCTAAGGGCTAGTGTAAATATTACAGTGTAATATACAGCCAAGTAATCAATTCCAAGACAAACATAATTATCAGCCAATTTATTTTTTCCAGCGTGTCATACCACTATATTATTATTGTTGTTGTTAACCTCTTGAATTATAGAGACCTCTCCTTCCATCGAGAAACAACGTGTATGAGACTATTCCAGCATTCAAAAGTTTAACCCTTTGAGTGCCAGACAGGGTCATGCAACAGATTGCAAAGCAATGTGTTGCATGCCCCCCAGCACTCAGAGGGCTAAATTAATAGTAAACCTGTCATGCCAAGGCATGAGTTGGCCCTTGCACGGCCCTGGTATGTATAATTTGTTTATTTTGTATATTTTATTGTACCTTTTAAAGTGTTAGCTAAATTAGCTGAGTAGATAACATCGCCAGAGCAGGATGTAGGTCAAAAAAGGTATTGGGCCCTCTGCCTTGATGGAAGTTCATCCAGGGGACAGTCAAATATTATGAAATAGGGAGAACATGTATATATAGTGTAAATGGTTTAATACAAATATATATTCAGAATGCCCAGGTTTTACCCTTTTGGTGGGTACCAAACATCCCAGGGGGAGCTGCCCTTGCTATGAGTTACAATAGCCACTTTGCAACCAGTTAGACCCAGCATGTTTGGTGTCCAGATATTCACACAGATATGAGGAATATGATTATTATAATATTATACAGGTGTGCTGTGGGTTGCATGTTTTGGGAAGCCTTATGATTTTTCAGGTAGACCTCTGCAGTAACATCCCTGACAGGTCTGGCTAAGTGGGCCATAAACTGTCAGGCCAAACCTCCCCCCAGGTAACACCCAGGGGGTCTGGCCTCTTAGAAGGAACTGTGGAAAGTATTTGATATGGGTTTTTTTGGATAAAACAGTGAATTTCTTTGTAACAACTGAAGAGGGATATACCATCTGAAGTTCCCAAGGACTCTTAAAATACCAGTAATTGTATTTAAAGGGATAGTAATACCTAAAATGTAAAAAAAAATATGTTGTAGGGTTTATCCCCCTGAGTAAAACAAGAGTACTCCCACTGCTGAAAGATGTTTCATTCAAAAGTTATTAATTTTCAAAGTTGAATTTTTTAGGTGCAATATCACAGTGGCCTGAAATTTTACAGTGGCGCTGTTGCTACACCATCCTATGGAGATTTATGGTCCTGAGACCAGAGCTGTCCATAGGATCGTGTAGCAACAGCGCCACTGTACAATTTCAGGCCACTGTGATATTGCACCTAAAAAATTCAACTTTGAAAATTAATAACTTTTGAATGAAACATCTTTCAGCAGTGGGAGTACTCTTGTTTTACTCAGGGGGATAAACCCTACAACATATTTTTTTTTACATTTTAGGTATTACTATCCCTTTAAGGATTTCTTGTGTTTCTCACATTTTATTTTATGGACTGTTTTGCTTATGTGTAATCTTTGTGTATGTCCTTTATTTCTGTATTTTTGTAACCAGCACTGTGAAGCCTTTTTTCAGATTAAATGTTCAATTGGCATTCATCACTTCCTGTTGGTCTCCTGCCTTCTGACCAGGAAGTGGGGAGTGCAGAAGGAATTTGCTTCCTCAAGACTGTGAAGTGAAAGTAACAAATGCCATTACACTATTTCAGATTAGGCAAATTAATATGAAACCTTTAACTTTTTGAGTGCCAGAGGGGTGTCCAAGCAATGTTTGGAAACCCCTCTAGTGCTCAACAGGTTAAGGTCCAGAGAGGAGAACAGTGCTTTGCCAAGCTTCTCTTTGCACACCCCTTTGGTCATTAAATGGTAAAGGAAACATTTTCTCATCTGTGAGTGTAAAATAAGCATTCTATTTCTTACAAGAACAAGTTGTACTTTAGCGTTAGTGTTCCAAATGCTTTTGTTTGATCTATCGCACCAACTTCTGGGTCAGTTTCCTTAGGTGTACATTTAATGCACACAAAGCTTTTGTTCTATGCACACAAGCAATAATGTGAATTTAGAAGGATTTGCAGTGTCCTTTGGAAGTCCGAAACGCCCCATATTATGAACAGCAAAGCAAAAAACGAGGAGAGAAAAGGGGGTTCTTTTTAGTTTCCTTTCTTTGTATATCTTGGAGATTTGTCACGCTGCAAACGAAGCGGACGATGCCGGTGTGTCACCTCTGCTTTGTGCTGCCCCAGATTGCACAAAGGGGAACCTGTTTGCTTTCTTTCAAAGTCATAATCACAAAGCGTTTAGCTGTTGACAAAAAACCCACATCACTGAATCGCCACGCACAATTTCCTGTGATTGGCAGCGTTTGGTTGAGTGAGAGTAAGTTCCCAGCTAAGCTTGGGTCCCTTAAAGCTACGGGATGCAGGACAGAGAAAACACACCATGCAGGTGCACTCCCCTGCTTTTGTAAACCCCTTGAATGCCAGAGAGATATCCAACACCTCGTAGTCTTTGTTTAGGACCATTTTAACCCCTTGAATGCTAATGAGCTCTTCAGATGTTTGCAGAGCAATGCATTTAGACCTGTTTAGCATTCAAGTTAGTTAAAAGTTCAATTTAAATCAATGGGAATTTGGTGAAGTTGATTTACTATAAACTTGCTCCTCTTTAACCTATATTTGTTTTCACTGTGTGTGGTCTTTGGACACCTGCCTCAGCCTTGGAGAGTACATTGCATTATCAAGCAGCAGTTTATATTATATGAGAGGATAAAATCCACAATGAATTTGTGTATAACTAGCACGTTCTCTCCTCCTGGTTCTCTCTTCCTGGAGTGTATGCAGCAGAGGAAATCCTTGGAGTGCCAGAGTGGTCTTCAAGGAAATTGCTTTTGCACTGCATTGTATACCCCACTGGCATCCAATCGGTTAAAGGACTGTTAACTCTTTGAGTGCCAGAGGGGTACGCAATGCATTGCTTGCAATGCGTTACGTACCCCTCTAGCACTCAAAGGGTCAAAGGATGTTAAAATGAGGCTGTATTAGAGGAAGCAAACTGCCCCATAGGTGACAAATAAACACTTCCCAGTAACCATTTATTTAAAGGGATTGTGACCTTTAACCTTTTGAGTGCTCTGCAAAGGAATGCATACCCTTCTGGCACTCAAAAGGTTAAGTGGCATTCTGCCTGCTTCAGTTCGGAAAAACTTCCAGAAACTGACATGTCCGCCTCCACGGACATGACATCCAGAACAGACTGAAGATGGTATCTTTTGAACAAAGGCAAAAGGAAAAAATTAAGAGAGATCATTAAGATGCTATGACCATAGTAAGGTATGTCTAGGGTGGGTTATTATTAGGAGGTGTTACTTCCCCTTTAAGGTCTATCATTGTATGGAAAATTGTTCATGTATTTATGTTAACATTACCATGTTCTTTTAGTAGTAATCAGGGACAAATCCAGGACTGTAATGTGTGTGATTCCACACACATAAGCCATTGAAGCTGTCTATGCATAAACTAGGGGACGGCATTCTGCGATGCAGCAGTCATTGTTGGTCCATTGTGGTCAATGGCCATTTGAGGATGCTGAAAGTTATAATTCAACAACATTTGGAGAAGGGGGCCATATTGCCCATATTTTATGCTTAAAGTGATAGTAATGTTTCATAATAAAAACAGCTCTAATTAACATCATAGTATTTGGACTTTGGAGAGTGTTATTTCAATTCTGTCAGAGTTGTAGTTCCAGTAATTCAATGACAAAGTGTCCCCCTCCCGCCTCTTTTACTGATGTAACACTGCTCAGCCAGATCAGAAGGGAGGTGCCCACGTAGACTGCAGAGAGGGACAGTCTTCAATTAAGATAAGGGAAAAACCTGAAAAACTTGTCAAGGGGGGCAGGGCTTTCATTGTTCTCATAGGAAGAAGATTGTCCCCTTCTGTTATCTGTCTGGTCTATGGACTGCATTCCACATCTGAGAAGAGATGGCTTACACTAGGTAAAAGGGGCGGGAGGGGAAACTTTGCTTGTGAATATCTCTTAAACCATAAAGGTTTGAGAGATAAGACTTGTATCATTCTTCGTGTTTTTTTTAATGCCTACAAAATAAAATAAAGTTAAAACGAAGTATTACTATCCCTTTAAAGGGACACTAATGTAATAACTTTATGTTATTTTGTAGATTTTAAAAAAATATATATATGTGGCACAAATCCCATCTCTCAAACCTTTATAGTTTGAGAGATATTCACATCTAAAGTTCCCCCCTCCCTCCCCTTCTCCTGATGTCAGCTGTAAAGCTGACAGCAGGAGATTCGAGTCCGCCGGCTCGAGGCGGATCTTCTGCAGAGCCGAAATAGCGATATTTAAGAAGAACTACTTCATTGGAACCGATTACAAAGTGTGCTTGCAAACCAGGCGCACTTTGTAGACTGTTCCAATGAAGTATTTATTTTCAAATACCTCTATTTCGGCTCTGCTGCAGAGCCACCAGCTGGTTCGAGGACCGGGATCTCCTGCTGTCAGTATAACACTGACATCAGGAGAAGGGGAGCGATGGGGGAACTTTAGCACCGAATATCTCTCAAACCATAAAGGTTTGAGAGATGGGATTTGCGCCACATATTTTTTTTTTTTTTTTAAATCTACAAACAACATAAAGTTATTATTGGACCTTAGTGTCCCTTTTTGTCTTTCCCTAAACTAATGGGGCAAAAGAGTGCAAGGTATGGGGTATGTGAGCAACTGAAAATCCCCTCTTAGTATTACTTTGGGGATAGTAGTAGCAGTAGTAATAGTAACAGTAAATATCAGTAGTAGTAGTAATTGTAGTAGTAGTAACATTAAGTAGTAGTAGTAACAGTAAATAGTAGTAGTAGTAATAATAACAGTAAATAGTAATAGTAGTAGTATTGTCTCAACCCCTCAAATGCTAAAAACTTCACTAACACAAGCAATGCGTTCCATACACCTTTTTGTCACACAAAGGGTTAGCAGAAATGAGAAAATCTCTGCACACATCCAGTTTAGTCATTAAAACTGAACTCTCAGATAATAGCAAGTCGTCATGCATTCATTAAATGCATGGCGACTAGCTTGAAAATAGATAGATGTGTCTAAAGGAATCCGTCCCGTTTCGGGACTGAAGGGCAGGTTAGTGCGGTCTGTGCACCTGCTCCGTCAGTCCCTTCCGGTGACATATGGTGCAAAGCAGTGTACTCTATGGAGACCGGGACTGACAGCGCAGGCGCTCAGACAAAATGTCTGCGCTCTAGCCTGGGTTCCGGTCTCCAAACGGGACGGATTCCTTTAGACACACATATTTTTTATGGTAAGACATTTATTCAAGCTAGTCGCCATGCATTTAATGAATGCATGGCGACTGGCTATTATCTGAAAGTTCCGCTTTAAAGGGATCTGGGTTCTTCTGTAGTCTTCTGTAGTGTAAACATTAATGCCAGTAGCACTTAATAATGAAAAACACTTAATTGGGACAGAAAATCTACTTTGGGTATTGGACTTAAATTAATTAAACCGTCACTTTTGCTTCTTGTCACGTGACCAACGAATCCCTTTCCCCTTTGATGTTAAACTAATAGGATTAAAATCAAGTTGTTAAAGCTGAAATCTGAGGTCACAGGAAAAATGTATTAATCCATTCTCTTTTTTTTTCTGCGGTCTGCGGTTCCATTTTCCAAGTTTAATTAATAAAAGAGAGAGGCGCAGACTTCTTAATAGTGCATTACCCTTTAATACTATACATTGCATACACTAAACACATAAACCACACACACACATACACACACACACACACACACACACACACAGAGTGTGGCTTTATGGTGATCAGGCTTTTGTCTGCACAGAATGCCCAGTTTCCCATCTCTCTCTCCCCTTCTTCCATCAATAAAGGCTCTGCAGTCGTCTTTGTTGGAGCTTTATGGGTGAAAATGAGGTATCGCTCTGAAGAGGAAGCAATCAAGATTAACCCTTTGGCATTCTAAGGGTGAAAGGGATTGTGTATTTGTTTGTTGGACTCCAGCACATATAATTCTTAATTTGGATACACACACGTGATATATTTTTTTATGATTTATGTATTTTAATATATATTTAATAGTTTTTCTACATTTCTCAGCATTAAACTACCATAAAATATCTATTTTGATGTGGGTATTTTTGGGTGGCTTTTTCACTTGGCTCCATTGTGGGCTATCTCCTTGGTAGATGTCTTGCTAGAGATGTCTGTATTGGAGATAAAATAAGTGTTCTTAACCCTTTGAGTACCAGAGGGATATGTTGCTTACCCCCATGGAACTCACAAGGTTAAAAAAAGGGCATGTTATAATAATCACTGATCATTATATGACAGTTTTGATAGCTTAAGGTAACATAAAGGGATCCTGTTTTAACCCTACATTAGCTCCTCCATTTACTGACACTCCTCAGCAATGTATTGCTCACCTTCCCTAGCACTGGGTTAAGTGTCAGTGAATGGGGAGCCAATGTAGGGCTAAGACAGGAAGTATCTGCACAGCATGACTTAATTAGCCTAATCAATAAATCTAACTAACTTGAAAGCACATTTAAAAAAAAAAAATTGTTAATACAACACATCCCGCCCCTTCAGGTACGTCACTGGTCTATCTGTCAGACTTGGATTCTGGTCTACGGACTGGACGGATCGTCTGGAGAGCTGAAATAGCATTGCATACAAAGGAAATGTTCATGACAATGTTCTACTGCCTCAAATTGTGGCCACTTGGTAGACCGTTGTCATGAAGACTTCCTTTGTATCCACTGCTATTTCGGCTCTACAGATGATCCGTCCGGTTCGCAGACCAGAATCCAAGTCTGACAGATAGAGCATTGATGTACCTAAAAGAGGCGGGACAGGTAAATTTTACATCTAGAATACTCATAAACTATAAAAGTTATTGCAAAAAGACATGGATGCTTTGGTTTATTTACTTAATACCTACAATATTAAAGCCTAAATAAATGAAGTATAACTATCCCTTTAATGTCTGAGCTTAGTGGCGTAACAGTAGGCATCGCAGGAGTAGCAACTGCGATCGGGCCCGGCCACCCCCTGGACCCCCCAGGCCGGCGCCCGCAACAAGCTTAAGTCTGTTTCCCTTATACATTGATAACATTAACCCTTTAACATCTATGTTGCAGTGGCTATGGCATTAACTCCTTCTATCCCTCAGCCACCAGCTGCCCAACATGTTTTCACTTCAAACAGTCAAATATCTTGATTATTTAGACACAGAGTTGTGGCGGGAATCCCATGTGGATAAGAGGTCAGTAATTTATTACTTTTGCATATACCCACTTGACCTTGATTTGCCCTTCATAAACATGAACCAAGGATCACAGATCACATTCTAATAATTATTCCTTCTATTTTATTATGTCTGAGTATAGTTTAACCCCTTGTAAACTACAGATCTCTGAAATGCATTGCTTCACGATTCTTGGGAGATCTCTCTAGCATTCGGGGGGGTTAAAAGTCCAATTTCAATCAATGTGAATGCTTATGTGTCCCCTGTGGTACAGTTGGTTTGCCCCAGAATGACTGCAGCGGGAGATATGATCTCAGGCTATTGGGAACTGCAATGCCCATCATCAACAAGCAGCCATTGTTTTACCCAGCAGGAAAAGCCCTATACCATTGAGGTTTCCTTAAAAAAAAAAAAAAAAAGTTTACTGCGCGTTTAAAAAACTTCCCGTGTCCAGATGATATTGTTTCTTTCTATCCAATTTGTATTGAAGGCCCCTTTGAAGTTCAGAATAGCTTATCCGTAAATACTTAAAGAGGAACTATCATCAAAATTATCCCCCAAATCCTTATTAACATAGAGATACACATACATATATACATTTATTATGCGGAATAAGTCCGGCATTAGTGAGAAATACAACTTGTTCAGCAGGCATCAGCAGCAGGAATCTGGCTGTAGGCTTTCTCTTCTCCTACGCAGTCAGTCCCGTCCGGTACCTTAAGGTACAAAGAAACTCCACTTGCCAATCCTGGAGGTGAACAGGACAGACCGCTGATGCCTGCTGAACAAGTTGTATTTTTCTCTAATGCCTGACATATTCAGTGTAATAAAAGTATTTATATGCTTATCGGTATGTTAATAAGGATTTGGGGGGGCAGTTTAATTTTGCTCTGGTATTCAGAGGGTTTAATAACTACCCCACATACCTTACTACGGCCAGAAAATCCTAATGGCTAGTATGAATTTCTGCAGTTATGCCTTTGTTAGAGAGATAACATCTTCTAATCAGGTCTGGATGTCATGTTCATTGAGGCGGACATGACAGTTTGATGGCATTTTTTTTTTCTTTCAAACAGATGAGCCTACTTAACTCTTTCATAGTATTTGGGCCATGGAGAGTGTTATTTCAGTACTGTCAGCGTTGTAGTTCAAGAGTAATTGAATGATAAAGTATCCCCTCCCGCCCCTTTTACTGATGTAACACTGCTCACCTCAGAGCAGCAAGACTGTATGGATGGATCACAGAGAGGGACAATCTACATTGAGTATAAGGAAAAACCTGAAAAACCTGTCAAGGGGGGCAGAGTTTTCCTTATATTCACAATAATAAGATTGTCCCTTGCTGTGACCTGTCAAGAGACCAGATTTCATATCTGAAGAGAGATGGCTTACACTAGGTAAAAGGGGTGGGAGGTGGATACTTTATCATTCAATTACTCTTGAACTACAACTCTGACAGTATTGAAATAACACTTTCCATGACCCAAATACTATGAAGATTAATCTGAACTGCTTTTTTTGTGAAATATTACTATCCCTTCAATAACCATCAAGGTGAAAAAAATTTGTGAAGAAAAGCATGACACACCCATCAGCTCCATAACCCTTTGAGTGCCAGAGGGGTAGCTAACGCATTGCGAATCAATGCGTTGGATACCCCTCTGGTACTTAAAGGGTTATCATTAGAATGTGCACTGAGTCTGAGGTCCTTTTTCCTTCTCCCAGCGTTAATGTCCTCCTCCATATACATGAGATCCAGGGCTGACTGAATGTGTTACCTATTGAACAATAGAATAAAAGGCATAATTCATAGGGCTATTAGGAGTTTTTGGCCCTAGTGAGATACGTGGGGGTGTTATTATTAAGAGGTATTAGTTCTCCTTTAAGTTGTATGGCCAAGCAATTCTGAACTTCAAAAGGATTTACGGATAAGTTTAATCTTCCCAGTCTTAGTATGGGATAAAAAACAGTGGCTGCGTTGCTGGTGGGATTAACGTAACTCTCAGACACATTAAACTGGCATCTCACATGAGTCCGGACCCCCTGGCCATGCTCTAACAGAGCATAAAGTAGTTAAATTGGCAGCTAGCACAAAGACCCATCCAAACCACGTGTCTTTGGTTCTTAGCAGCGTCCCAAGATGACCCTGAACTTTGACCTTAGTCCCTGTAACCTTAGAGATCAGTGTGGCTAATTGTGCAGTAATTATAAGCGGCTCATCTAACTGCTGATATTCCGTTAATAAAGATGGAATACTCTGCTTTCATTCAAGACAATAATAGATTAATTTGGTGGTTTGTGTTTTTTCTTTGGTGGGGTTTGTCAAGTGTTGCATACAAATCCAATAGGCCCTATGTTCAAAATTGAATAAAAACATATATTTTTTTAAATTGTAATAGAAATTACAACTCAGCTTTAGCATTATCATTGTGCATTTTTTGAGCTCTAACATAATCCTCAGTGATGTGCAAGGGGTGATAACAATAAAGACAGTAAGGCTGTTGTACTAAGATGAACTAAAATAATTCTAAAGTAAAATAAGATCCTGGAAGTAGGCTCCTTGAATATCTGTTTCCAGAAGCAAGAATAGTGATACAATGTAACACTATCCTTGCAACAACCAGTGCTCTTTACACTGTATTTAATAGACTGTTGGCAGTCTATTCTGCTACAGGGATTACACTCTTGTTTAACTCTCCCCGACAGAAAGCTCTCTTTAAAGAAATTCAGGAAGCTCCTGAAAGTACATGGAATTTTACTTTACATATTATAAGTTTTCAGAATTAGGGTTTCCACCCAGCCGGTATTTTACTGACAGGCCGGTAAAAAATTGGCTTCTTTCCAATGTTAAAGGGATAGTAATACTTCATTTTAACTTTATTTTATTTTGTAGGCATTAAAAAAAACATGAAGAATGATATAAGTCTTATCTCTGAAACCTTTATGGTTTAAGAGATATTCACAAACAAAGTATCCCCCCCCTGTTCAACCAGATCAGAAGGGAGATGCCCAGGTAGACTGCAGAGAGGGACAATCTTCAATTAAGATAAGGGAAAAAGCTGAAAAACTTGTCAAGGGGGGCAGGGCTTTCATTGTTTTCATACAAAGAAAATTGTCCCCTTCTGTTATCTGTACTGTCATACAACCAGACTCACATCTGAGAAGAGATGGCTTACACTAGGTAAAAGGGGCGGGGAGGGGAACTTTGCTTGTGAATATCTCATAAACCATAAAGGTTTGAGAGATAAGACTTATATCATTCTTCATGTTTTTTTAATGCCTACAAAATAAAATAAAGTTAAAACGAAGTATTACTATCCCTTTAAGTCTGTGGAGGGAATGCCTTGGCCGGTATTTTTTTTAAGAAAAGGTGGCAACCCTATTCAGAATACATAACATGAAAAAAGGAGATGGACTGTCATTTAACCCCTTAAGGACCCATGATGGGCCTGGACCGTCATGGGCTGTTATAACCTTAAAGGGATAGTAATACTTCGTTTTAACTTTATTTTATTTTGTAGGCATTAAAAAAACATGAAGAATGATATAAGTCTTATCTCTCAAACCTTTATGGTTTATGAGATATTCACAAGCAAAGTTTCCACCTCCCGCCCCTTTTACCTACTGTAAACAATCTCTTCTCAGATGTGGAATGCAGTCCATAGACTGGACAGATAACAGAAGGGGACATTCTTATTCCTTTGAAAACAATGAAATCCCTGCCCCCCTTGACAAGCTTTTCAGGTTTTTCCGTTATCTTAATAGAAGATTGTCCCTCTCTGCAGTCTACCTGGGCACTTCCCTTCTGCCCTGGCTGAAAAGTGTTACATCAGTAAAAGGGGCGGGAGGGGGACACTTTGCTTGTGAATATCTCTTAAACCATAAAGGTTTGGGAGATAAGACTTATATCATTATTCATGTTTTTTTAATGCCTATAAAATAAAATAAAGTTAAAACGAAGTGCTGGACCGTAATGGAATTCTTTGCTCCCTGCGCGATTGCAGAGTCGCCTGATGAAAGTCAGACCGGATATCCCTGCAGTCAGCACAATGCTGACTTCAGGGAAGGGGGAGGGAGGGGGGAACTTTGCCTTTGGTTATATCTCAAACCAGAAAGGTTTGAGAGATTAACCTGGGGGCTATTAAATTATTTTGCTAATATCTACAATATGGGGGATAGTAATAATAAAGTATTACTATCCCTTTAAGCGTCAATATCTTTTGTACTACAGAACAGTAAGTTATTAAACTTAGCACTGCATGTTATAAAACCAATATAGAAGACTCAGAGCTCAGCTTTATTATAGATATTACTAAATAAGCAGTTACTTATTGCAGATGAGATAGTAGGTAACACTGGGCTCTCACCCTGAGAATCTGGCCCTTCACCCTGGGTCAAAACACTGAGTCTTGGGGTCAATCCCTGAGAGTTCCCAGGTGTATATATATATATATATATATATATATATATATATATATATATGTCAGTGAATGTTACTATAAAATAATCTTGTTTTTATAGCTTTAATGCACAAGAACATCATCACCGGGAAGTGGAGCCTCTTCAGAGAGTTCCTATATCCGCAGGTTCCCCTTCGGCTGACATTATAGGGTTCAGCGAGTTTAGTCAAACACTTGAAAAGACACAATTAACAGTCTGGTAGTTCCCAAACGTAATCTGTGTTAGGGCTGTTGAGCTCTGCTTTTATGAACGCTTTTAAGATCTAAGAGGAACTAAGTGAAAGGCTGAAAGAATTTTGTCAGGGGCAAATAATTCTTAACCCCTTATATGCAAGCCAATCAGATCTTGATAGACCATTATTTATGTAGCAGCAGAGATAGCAGTGTATCCTATAAGGCAGTGTTTATCAGTCAGTTTTTTTACACCCCGGTGTTACCTGATGTAGTTCAAGAGATTCCACACAGCAAATTTCAGTAATGGTGAACAGTGGAACCCAGTGGAGTTTTAAGAATGCCTGAGGCCCAAGCAGAATTGTGAATGGAGGCCTAAATATAAGTAAACATTTAGGATTCTCTTAAGATCTGTTTGTTTCTTCTTTAACCTTCCTATTTGAAGAAGCAGGCAAATGTATGTGCATACGTCCCAACATTTCAAATTGCCAAAGAGGTACACTTGTGGTTTAGGGGGTGTTGCTGGGGGCGTGGCTGGTGGGTGGGGCATTACATAGAATTTTTAGGCTATTTCGTGACCTATTGACACCTCCTTGTGTAACCTAACGTGACTTATAACAAGACCAAAGTATTTGATTTACACAGACGAATGTAAAAACACATATACTGATGTTTATACAAACATTAATGTGAGGTTTATTGCTGTGGAGCAATGTGATACACTTAACTAAACACATCA
Organism: Rhinophrynus dorsalis; assembly: GCA_037306005.1. Classification (NCBI taxonomy): domain Eukaryota; kingdom Metazoa; phylum Chordata; class Amphibia; order Anura; family Rhinophrynidae; genus Rhinophrynus; species Rhinophrynus dorsalis. The sequence continues at coordinate 50,278,452 of CM074722.1, forward strand.
CACAGTCGGATACCCTAAAAAGAGGGACATCAGGTTGGGAAAGAGGGACAGAGGGATTTGGGTCTCAAAGAGGACTGCCCCTCCTAAAGTGGGACACTTGGGAGGTATGTATGTGTTGTGCACCCAGAGCAGTCTACCAGGAGCCTTCAAAACGCTACAACTTCTAAATCTCACTTTGGATGCACACAAGAAAGTAAGAGCTGAATGTTTATAAAAAAAAACAAACAAAAAAACACTTGAGGAATTCTAGAACAAATCAGCTGTTCCAAAGGGGAGAAGTAAACATTCCAATTGATTTAAATGGGGCTTTTAACCCATTCAGTGCTGCAGATGTCTCCAGTATTCAAGGGGTTAATAGCCCATTTACATCAATGATAATTGTAAGGATTTCACCACAATGTACCCCACAGCATGCACCGTGCACCTTCAGTAACACTCAAATACCGATCCCTTCTCCTGTCGCACGCTTATTGAGAGCAGGGGACAGAACCCACAAAAATGCTATAGCAGATATGTGGCATGTGGAACCAGCATCAGTTTTAATAATTGTCACCCACCCCAGTTTTATTTCCATAACAAAATGTTGAAGACCACTGCTTTCCACTGCCGTTCTGCATGACTATTTACATATATATGTCTATCTTTGAAACCATTTTAGTAGTCATGCAAGCTCAACTCCTGAATTTAAAAATACAAGTCCTACCACAACTGAAAGAGGATTGCAGACACATTGGCACGATCAATATACACTACAATATATCCGTTAAAGAGGCATAGAGGGCAACTGCCCCATATTTCCAGAGACAGTCAATGGATTTGGTTCCTTAGCCCTGCCCATCCTTCTTTCAAAGTCCTCCTTGTGTCTTTGATGAATTTCAGCCTCATATTCTACTATATGTACTTGTCATTAAAAGGATATTAGCTTCCCACATATGTTTTCCAATGTTGCATATTTATATGAGGGAAGTGTCTATTCTGTTGTTGATGCTGTAGTTCTAAGAACCAACGGAGACACAAAGCAGTATTTTAGAGACATCTCTAGCAATCTTTGAGTTGAATGATGTTCTGCAGCAGCTGCATATTTTCTGCACTAGCAGGATAAGTGACCACTCAGTGTCTCACATGATTGAAATCTCTCCACTCTGTGGAGATCTGTGGATTTCTCTGACACTCTAGATTGCCTGTCCTTGAGATATCCCATTTAAAGGATTTTTGCCTGCTCATTTAACCCTTTGAGCGCTGTCCCTCCGGCACTCAAAGGGTTAAGATTTGCTTGGAGACACTAATATAGATGTTTCTACAGGAGGATTCTGGAGCATTGGCCTATTAATGATCATATCCCTTTAAGTGCCAGAGGGGGTGAGCAGCGCATTCCAGAGCAATGCAATGTGTGCATGAGTGACAGTGAAAAGGGTTAAACATTTGCCACCAAAAAATAATTTATTACAGGTATAAATTAGTTAATGAGCAAGACTGCCATTTAAAATATCTAATCTATGTTATTGTGCAAGTACATCTGGTTTAGTTTAGTCTATAAGATAAAGTCAGACAGGAAAACAGGGCAGTACCATAAATATTAGGAGAAATAAATGCCGTTCACACGGTTTTAACCCTTTGAGTGCCAGAGGGGTACGCAACGAATGGCAAAGCAGTGCATTGCGTACCCTTCTGACACTCAAAGGGTTAATCCTCAGACCTAACTGTACTTGGGGCTATAAGAGGTGCATTTCTGGAGCAAACCAATTATATTATAGGGGACAGATGAAAAGTTACAAAATCTCCATCAGTTTAAATGGAGAATTTAAACATTCGCGTACTAGAGAGAGGTCTCCAACGCATTGCTTCTTTATGTGTTGGCAAAATCTCTCGCATTCAAGAAGTTAAAATCCCCATTTAACGCTTTGAGTTCCAGAGAGGTATCCAACGCAATACCTCTATTGCACTCAAAGGGTTAAATAATTTTGAATTTTCATGTCTCACCTCTAATGAGCCTGGTTTACCCCATAATTCACCTGTTTAGCTTACTGAATACAAGCCTTCATTCTTAAACTAAGAAACTGTTTGGCCAGTCCAGTGTGACCCTTATACTGGCCGCAGTTTCTGCAGAACATCTTACAAGCTGAGCCATCAGTTACAGTTCTGCTTCTTGAAATCAGGGCACAGCTAAGGCCTAAGATATTGCACTGTCATACAGCGTGCTGGGGGAAACAGTTGCACATTGTAATCTTTAAAGTGATAGTAATGTTTCACAAAAACAGCAGCTCCAATTAATCTTCATAGTATTTGGGCCACGGAGAGTGTTATTTCAATACTGTCAGAGTTGTAGTTCCAGAGTAATTGATCCCCCTCCCACCCCTTTTACCTAGTGTAAGTCACCTTGACCAGACAGCTCACAGCAAGGGACAATCTTCTTACTATAATCATAAGGAAAACCCTGCCCCCCTTGACAGGTTTTTCCTTATGCTTACTGAAGATTGTCCCTCTCTGCGATCTATCCGGACAGTCTTGCTGCTCTGAGGTGAACAATGTTACATCAGTAAAAGTTTTGAAATAACACTCTCCATAGCCCAAATACTATGAAGATTAATTGGAGCTTCTTTTATTGTGAAACATTGCTATCCCTTTAATTCTTATTGTGTCTTAAAGGAGAAACTATGCAAAAAGAAATAAGTGGCTTTTAATTTGTTTAACCCCTTAACGACCACCCGATATGTTGCGTGGGCAGCCATTAATGACCACAGAGCTTTTTTTTTTTCCTCATTGAACTCTGAGAATGGCAGTTGCGCTGCCATCCCAGAATTCAGTGACGTGCCGGGTTCAACAATGGGTTTCAGTGGACCAAAATTACTTATAAGGGACATTATACTTTATCTGAATGTAAACTGAAACAACTATCAGTAGACTATATGGGAGATGAAATGCTAATAAAAATCATCCTATATAATAATTTGCTAAATCGTGTGTAACGCCCGACATGCGCAGTAGACACTGCTGCACTGCTGCCGTGTAACGGGCTGTTCAACTAGTATTAAATAAAAATAAATGACTATTGTTTGAAGCACAAATACTAATTCATCCCTAAATTCCCATTAATTTAAATAGAACTTTAAACTCATTGACCACGACTCCAGAACACAGGTCTTTTGAAGCCACATGCATTTCCCACCATTTTCTTAGAAAACTCCGCCTTCCAACCACTCACACCCACCTGATTAAGCCCTGCCCACAATAGCTGGAAAATATCAGTTTTACACTCCCATCCTCAGCCCTACATTGTTTCTCTGGGGACATAAGAGAAGAAGGTTCTCAAGTATGACAACGGAATGGTGGGCTTGCCACCAGTAATATTGTGACAATTCCTCCTGTGGGATCACTAGGGACCTTCCTCATCAGCTTCCGGATCTCCGGTGGAAAGCAGGAGAAAGTGAGTGAAACAGCTGGAACAGGCAGCAGCAGTTGCTTCCCCTCTTGTAGTCAAAAGGTTAACTGTTTGAGTGCCAGAGGAGTACGCAAGGCATTGCAGAGCAATGGCACGTGAAGGGTTAAACAAGCGAACAAGATAAAAGCAGAGACAGAGATAAGAAAGAAATGATGGCAAAACAAGCCAGAAAAGGAGATGGAGGGGAGGGGGTTTCACACTGTCAACGCAGATATAAAACAGGAGGGACATAGCTGAGGGAATGACAGGTTCGGTAAAGATGAAAGGAAAGGAGTTAATCTTTTCACTTCTGCCAGCAGCTTGACTTCACTATCAGAAAGTCAGCCCCCATGGATACTAGCGAGGTCTGCAATGCATTGAATATGTTTCTAGCATCTAAGGGGTTAAACTCAAGTGTGTTTTTGTTCAAGAAGAAGTAAATGTTTTCATATGAAAAATGACGTAATAGGGCTTTTTTCCTTCTACATGAAACAGGTTTACTTCCACTGCTGAGAGATTCTGCATTTAAATGCTATTACATCTCAAACTCTCCACATTAAAGGTGACATTTAACAGATTAAAAATAAAAAAATAAATATATATATATGATTTTTTGTATATATATATATATATATATATATATATATATATATACCACAATACGAGAAAGGAGCCGGTCGATCTGCCTTCTCCTTTCATAGCTCAAAAAGTCTGTAATAACATACCCCCCCCCTAAAAAAAAAAAAATCAGATCTTCTCCCACTCTAAAATCCTTAAAAATAACTGCTTCTTTATATCTTAGAACAATATGAAACTCTATATAATTTTTATGTGTGTCTACGTGTGTGTATATAATGTTTCTGTATTTGTGTAAATATGTAACGTTTTACTGTAAACTGTCCAGGACATACTTGAAAACAAGAGAAATCTCAACGTATTCATCCTGGTAAAACATTATATATATATATATATATATATATATATATATATATGTATATATATATATATATATATATTAGAATTTATTCTCCTGAGTAAAACAAGTTAAAAAGTTATTGCAGCTGAAATTTCAATATTTTTAGGTGCAATATATCTCGGTGGCCTGAAATGTTACAGTGGCGCTGTTGAGCTTTATGGTCAACAGACCAGAGATATCCATAGGATGGTGTGGCAACAGCGCCACGGTAATACTTCAGGACATTGTTATGCTGCACAGAAAAAATTCAACCATGGGCTGCAATAAAATTTTAATAAAACACCTCTCGGCAGTGGGAGTACCCTTGTTTCACTCCGGAGGATAAACCCTAGAGTATATATTTTTTTACATATTAAGAGCTACTATCATGTGGTAGGACGCACTTATACCCCATAGCCCTTATTCTTTCTGTGTCGTACCTACCTTCCTCTAGACTGTAAGCTCTCACAAGCAGGGTCTCTGATCCCTTTGTTTTCTATGTTCCATTTGTACTATTTAATATAGCTATACGGCTGTTTTCTATTGTACAGCACTACGTAATAAGTTGGCGCTATATAAATAAAGAATAAGAGTAATGATCCCTTTAAAGGGATAGTAATGTTTCATAATAAAAGCAGCTCTAATTAATCATCATAGTATTTGGACCATGGAGAGTGTTATTTCAATTCTGTCAGAGCTGTAGTTCAAGAGTAATTCAATGACAAAGTATCCCCCTCCCGCCCTTTTTACTGATGTAACACTGCTCAGCCAGATCAGAAGGGAGGTGCCCAGGTAGACTGCAGAGAGGGACAATCTTCAATTAAGATAAGGGAAAAACCTGAAAAACTTGTCAAGGGGGAAGGGCTTTCATTGTTCTCATAGGAAGAAGATTGTCCCCTGCTGTTATCTGTCTGGTCTATGGACTGCATTCCACATCTGAGAAGAGATGGCTTACACTAGGTAAAAGGGGCGGGAGGGGAACTTTGTTTGTGAATATCTCTCAAACCATAAAGGTTTGAGAGATAAGACTAATATAATTCTTCATGTTTTTTTAATGCCTACAAAATAAAATAAAGATAAAACGAAGTATTACTATCCCTTTAAACTATAATTTTATGTCATTCTGAGTGACAGCAACTTCTACATACAACGTATCTCAACGTAGGATTATCACTTTATACTCCGCACAATTAACAGTGCAATATATATTTTTCAATATTAAGTGTTACTGTCCCTTTAATAAATTGACTCCATAATAAAATCCCTCTGATTGAAATGGGGATTTGACCCCTTGAATGCTAGAGAGATGTCAGGCCTCTCTAGCATTCAGTGGGTCAAAAGTCCCATTTAAAAGAAGGGACTTTTTTTAGTTTTATTGTGCAATTTAGTATGGTCCCAAATTCCTTCCTTTTTTCCCTTGTGCCTATTCTCCCTGTGTTTTTAGCCTTCACATATTGATAAATGGAATCCATACATTTCTTACTTGATTTCCACTCATCTGACCTTCCAGAGTCTTGGAAGGATTCCAGAAGGGTCAGCTTCATTACATTAAACACTTCTTTAGATCTTCTTGGTCTTCAAAAAAAGAAAGTCAGTAACCTATAATTCTGTTAAATAAATCTAAATTAATTAAATCTAAGCTGTCACTCTCTGGATTCCTCCCGATGCACGACCTCTGCTGTACACATTTTGTGCCTTGCACCCCTCCTTATAGGAATAACATCTCTCTTACATCAAAGAACGCAAAACAAACCCCTAGCACTTTTTTATCTCTTTAATACAGAGATATTTTCTGACCTACAGGGGCACACCTGACATTGTTTTGCATCTAAAGCAACTGGGCCTTAATAAGTGTTCCTGTGTTAGCTTAATCCTCCATTCAAGGGTCATTGAATCCCTTGACGGATACTTGATCTGTTTAGAGCCGACTAATTTGTTAATCAGAGCAAGGATTATTGCTCTAGTTTTGAAAATATTGGTGATCGCTGTAATTCCTTCCTCTTCTGTCATAATTATGCACTGAGATGCGATCTCCCATCCTCAAAGGAACATTAACTTCAATTTTCTTTTCCATTTATACACAAAAAGAGCTGGAGAAACTTTGGAGCAGACCAACTGTGCTATAGGGGGACAAATAAAACTTAAAGGGGATATTTCATCAAAATATGATTTAAGCTTTATCATTTGTGTTATATATACTCTATTCATACGTGTATTTTTTTTCAAAAACAGTTTGGTTTTAGGTAAAATCGATGTACAAAAATTTACCTTGTGACGTAACTGCGGTCCACAGTACGGTACAAGCTGTGCCGCACTGAAACTGAATCCCTCCCAGTTCTCTGTAAAGTGCACACCCAATCTCCCTTCCACTTTCCCTTTAGACCAGGCGCGCTCATGCACTGAATGGTATCTTTCCTTATATATAGTACGGCCGCATGCTTTGCTAAAAATAAAGCAGGATCAAGCAGAGCGGACCGGCACTGAAACAGCACGATTAGGTACGATTAGGCATTGGGTGCGGGCGTGACTGAGATTACAGCTATGACATGTGCACAATGGGACAGGCCAATCTTGGGAGCAAAGTAAGCAGTATGGCACCGCTCTTCTTCGTGAGTGACTACAGCTTAAACTTTAGATTTTAAAACAACCATGACTTATACAGCACTCTTATATATGTATTTTATACTTGTACTAGTGTAAAAGCCTGTGGACATGGGCCAAGGTCCGGCTGATGCTAACCCTTTGAGTGCCAGAGGGGTAAGCAACACATTGCTTTGCAGTGTGTTGCATAACCCTCTGGCACTCAAAGGGTTAAGAGGCCGGTCCTGCTCTGCGTCCTGCCGCCGCCACAGTCATGTACTATAGAGACTGCCCGAAAGCACAGAATGCTCCCAGAACAGAACTTCCAGCATTCTGTGCGTTCGGGCAGTCTCTACTGAGCATGATGGCTTCTGACAAATATCCTAGCGAATTATTATATAGGATGGGGGGGATTGAGCGATAGAGGAGTTAATGCTTATATGTGAAACATCCATTTTAAAGGGGAGCTATCACCACTCTACAACTTTGCCTAAAAAGTACCTTTATATAGCGACTAAGAGGCATACTTGTGTCTTTTTTTAATTTTTTTTTTTTAATCATTGTTTGGCGAAATGAACCTTTGAAAGCTGATCCTGTGGCTTCCTTCTGGACAGATTGCGGGTACAGCTCTGCACCTTAGTCTGTCACTCTTCCTCTGTTCCCCTCCCATGTAACGTCTGGATTCAGCCTCTCATGTAAGTTGGAGCGCTCTCATTGGCCAGAGCTGCACCCGCAGTCTGTCTGGAAGGAAGCAGCTTTAAAAGGTTTTTATGAAAATGACATAGTGCAGGGTTTTTCCTGTTGAATAAAACAAGTGTCCTCCCAGTGCTAGGAAATGTGCTGTCCCAGAGCTTTTACAGTGCAAACTTTTTTTTCCTAATTAACAGCGGCCTCTGGTGTCCAGAAAGTTAAATGCTTTTTACACAGTATTTCTATTGCATTCCATGGGAGAGGTCGCAAACAACAGTTCTCTATAGTATGTGATAGTAATAGCTTCCTCACTTCATGACATGTTTGAATGGTTATAACTCTTGAATAACACAACCCCCAACAGTTGGAGTATCCTTATTTTACTCAACAGAAAAAGGCCTATAACATGCACGTTTTTATTTAAAAAAAAGAAAAAAGTATTTTTTAAATGCTCCAGAATTGGTCTGGTTCAACTTAATATATTATCTGCAGAGCCCTTATAAAACATGTTGTTCTGAGGCATATTTACCAAAGAAACTGCAAGAGATTGATAAATATTACCCCCCCCCCCAGGCAGTGCCTACATGGAAGGATTACAAGCACATCTTATGTGTGAGTAGTCTTCCTTACAGATCACTGAGATGTGATTTACACCTCAGTTATAAATCTGTATGAGGCTGGAATTGTAGTCCCAAAATGATACATGTGCACAACTGCTGATTGGTGCAAACCTGATTGATGATCCAGCCAGCAAACCTTTGACCCTTTGAGTGCCAGAGGGGTACGCAATGCATTGGTTTGCAATGCGTTGCGTGCCCCTCTGGCACTCAAAGGGTTACTATACCTCTATGAAGGGGGCACACCCAGGATTTCCATAGTCCCCCCTTTAATAAATGCCTGACAAATAAGATAAATGAATATTATATTGAATTCTATTTGAGTAATTCTACATCTGAAATACATTTTACATTCCTGCACATGGGATACTGGCTGACTGTAAAACCTCCCTGCAGTACAAAATATCTGTTATACTCTATTTTCCGTCACTACAAAAATAATATCTTGGAAGACATAAGTAGTGATTTAAAAAATAACAGATTTATTTCACAAGAAATGTTATAGAAAACACTCCTTGGGGCCTCCTGCTCCCCACAGTCAAGAAGAAACTCTGTCTTACAACACAGCTTAGAACCCTCCGGATTGACCTTTCCCTGATGATCTGGAGCATAGGATACAATTGCCTCAATGTGTGAAGCCAGGTGTTAAAACTCAGCATTGTGTGGAGAAGGATGTAAAAAACGAAGGATGTAAAATGCGCATTGTGCAGAACACAAGATGACTAATTCGAGATTAAGCCAAATGCACCACGGTGGGGGGGATTATAATTCTCATTGATTTAAATGGATCTCTGTAGCATTCAAGGGGTTAAAATTGCAATTTAAATCAATATAAATTGTGGAAGGTTTAAACTCCTCCCTGTGGTAGTTTTTATGCTCCACAGTTGCACATCTTTTGCTTTTTGCTTAAGGCTGTTGCTATTAATCAAGCTATTATAGTTATAAGCATTTAACATTGTGTGTATCTATGTGTCCCTTCACCCAGAAACCCAGGGTCAGAGTTCACAACTATGTATATAAGCTTAAAGGGACAGTATTTATGTTTAAGTAATTTTAATATTGTGGAGATTAAAATATAAATAAAATGAAGTATGTTCCATCTCTCAAAAGTGTAGCCTGTTCCAATGAAGTATTTATTTCTATATCACACTACTTCGGCTCTGCTGAAGAGCCACAGGACGGTCCCAAAACCAGTATCTGCTTTTCTCAGCTAGATGTCAGACTTCTGTGAAACTGGAACTTTAGATGCTTCGATCTCTCAAACTATAAAAGTTTGAGAGATGGGACATACCTTATTTTATTCATATTTTTAATCTCTACAATATTAAAATTAAGCAATACTATCCCTTTAAAGTGGACCTGTCACCTAACCCTGGTCCTTAATGGGTTAAGGTTTCATATTTAAAAACCAGGTTCAAAACTGCCTATGTATCATATTGGATGACGCAGGAAGGGAGAGCTAGGACAGACCCGCTATCTCCCAACAGACAACTTGGATTAAAATGTCTCCATAAAAAAATCCTCTTTATTCGTACAAAGTTAAAAGCAACTTCATATTGCAGGTATTGCATGGATGAATGCTCAAACACACAAACCGCCTTATGCATTTCATGACATCATCACTTAATCATAGGTCATATTTAAATGCAAGTGGCAATTGTAGCAAACTCATAAATTGTGATCGTGTGTATGTATCATTTTAGCCAAAGGACCAGCAGATGTACAGTCTGGAAGATAATAATGCACAATATCAAGCGCTACACGGGCTGTTTATAGAAAATAGCAATCAGATTCACATTCTATAAACAGCCCATGTAGCACTTGATATTGTGTATTATTTTCCTTTTTTTTTCACCCTGAGAGCAGTGCCGTAACAATAGGGGTCGCACCTGCGACCAGTCCCGCCACTCCAGGGGCCCGGCTGCCCCCTTCGACCCCCCAGCCTGGCGCCAGCAGCAAGCAGCTCTAGCAGATGAAGCTCCATCCGTCGGCACTGAAGTAGTAATGCAGAGCGCTGGGAGATGACATCATCTCCCAGCACTCTGCATTACTGAAGGACCGCGTGGGAGATCCGGCTGTGCAGAAGACCTCTCCTGCCACGCCAGCCGCTGGACCACCAGGGAGGTAGGAGATGGGCACAGAGGGTATCAGCGGAGGCAATGTGGTGATTGGGAGCAGTTGTGGAGGCAATTGTGGCAATGTGGGAGCAATTGTGGAGGCAATGTGGTGATTGGAGGCATTTGTGGCAATGTGTAGGCAATTGTGGCTATTGGGGACAATGTGGGTGCAATTGTGGCAATGTGGGGGTAATTGTGGGTATTGGGGGCAATATGGGGGCAATTGTGGCAACGTTAAGGCAATTGTGGCTAATGGGGTGCAATTGTGGTGATTGGGGGATGGGGGGCCCAATGGCAATTTTTGGACCAGGGCCTGGTGGCTTCTAGTTACGCCTCTGCCTGCGAATGAGGGTAATTTATCGAGCTGCTTACGGTCTGAGGGAGCTGGTTGTGAGACACTAGGGCTCTACGTTTATACTTTTATATACAGTCTAGAAGATGTTTGTACTTTTGTTTCTGAAAAGGGAAAGTATCTCTCGGTGCAGTGCATATGCTAATGAAGGTCTGTGGGGCTCTGAGAGCTTCAGTAACATACAATCCTGCTCTCAGACAGATACATTTTACAAAATAAAAGCAACAAGATTTCCTAAATGATGTATCTGCTTGTCTTTTGGCTAACATACAGCACAGGTAGTTTTGAATGACATTTTCAGCAAGTAAATTTAATTGAAGGTGGTATGTTCACAATACAGCAGGAGTGTCAACTGAAGTCATATCCTTTTCAAAATAACTTGTAATGTTGCGAGGTGCTCTGACATAATATTGCAGTATTCCACAGTAAACACCTTCCACAGAAAGGGAGGACAGCAATTGGGCATGCCGCTCTAGGATCAATATGGAAGGAAGGGTTCATGTGTTTCCTCTAATAACACTGATGTAGTGTGAGTGAGCTCTGTACATGCCCCTGCATTTAACCCTTTGTGTGCCAGAGGGGTACGCAACGCATGCGTTGCGTACCCCTCTGACACTCAAAGGGTTAATCTCAAACCTCCTCTTCACTTCCTCCTTTTGGTTTGTCCTGTGGTCAACATAATCCTACTGGGAGGTGCAGGTGATTAACGGGATAGTAATACTTGTGTTATCTTTATTTTATTTTGTAGGCATTAAAAAAACATGAAGAACGCTATAAGTCTTATCTCTCAAACCTTTATGGTTTAAGAGATATTCACAAGCAAAGTTTCCCCCTCCCGTCCCTTTTTCCTAGTGTGAGCCATCTCTTCTCAGATATGGAATGCAGTCCATAGACCAGACAGGTAACAGCAGGGGACAATCTTCTTCCTATGAGAACAATGAAGGCCCCACCCCTCTTGGCAAGTTTTTCAGGTTTTTCCCTTATCTTAATTGAAGATTGTTCCTCTCTGCAATCTACCTGGACACCTCCTTTCTGCTCTGGCTGAACAGGAGGGGGATACTTTGCTTGTGAATATCTCTTAAACCATAAAGGTTTGAGAGATAAGACTTATATCGTTCTTCATGTTTTTTTAATGCCCACAAAATAAAATAAAGATAAAACGAAGTATTACTATCCCTTTAAATATACAGTACACCAGTATACTCCTTTCTTGGTCACAAAAATTGAGACATTTTTAATCAAGTTAGTATTGATGTCTCAGTTTCAGTAGGAAATCTTGACAATATCGACTCAGTATTTGCCCTATTAACCCCTTAGAAATCATCAAGATCTCCTCAGCATTGCTTCTCAATGCATCAGAAACCTCTCTAGCATCTAAGGATTTAAAGTAATGTATTTTTTAAAAATCGTTGCGCTTTATCAAGATCACATCATCTACAATAGATAAAAAAAGATTATTAGATACATCAAGACACTAAAGCTGATGTTCCAAGAGGAATCTGATCAGTTCAGGGGCAATCCAAGCGAAGGAATGGACTGCAGATCTCTCTAGCATTCAAGGGGTTAAAAACCTCATTCATTTGTAATTTGGGGGAATTTTAACTTCCTCCTTATGGTGCTGTTTATACTTGAGTTTCACTGATCTGTGTCTTATGAAATTTTGTAGCAGTTACAGCCGGTCCAGGAGCTGTTGAACATCTGATGGAGACAGGACAATGTCTGCCCACAGTGTTTACCAGCCTGGTGAAGGAAAGCAGAGGCAGAGAAGTAAGACCACATGCTGTACAGCACATACTAAGAGCCTGTGTTAGTTTAGGGGCAGAACAGATACTGGCTGTAAAGAGGCTGGCACAGTCTGCTTGCTTTACAATTCTGTACTCTGGTTAACATCTCCTGGTGTTTCTAGTTAACAGATTGGATACCTTTATCACTTGAGCTTTTGGATACTACAACTGCCATGATCCCCAAACATTCTGCATGTAGTACACATCTCTTTACATGATTATTATTATTATTATTATTAGTAGTAGTAGTAGTAGTAGTAGTCGTAGTAGCTTTCATGTATCAAGTACAAACATAGTCCTTAGTGCTTTACAACAGTATGTGTCAGCTTTACAATAATATGCGTCAACTGTCTGAATGAGGAAGTCCATACAGAAGAGCCCAATCCATGGTTTTGTTGAATAGAACCATGCAATGTGCTGAACATATTCTTAAAGGGATAGTAATACTTGCAAATGACTAATCCCCATATTGTAGCTTTGTTAAAAAGAAACTTATTGCCCCCAGTGTCATCTCTCAAATCCTTATGGTTTGAGAGATGATAGCACTCAGTTCCCTCTCCCTTCCCTGACTGAACGCTGACTGCAGGGATATCCGGTATTACTTGCATCAGGCGGCTCTGCGGCATTGCCGAGATCGCATTTATAAAAAAGAATTCTTTCACTAAAACGGTCTTCTACGTGTGCTTACAAACCAAGCACACTGCAAACCAAGCACACGTTTATTTTTTATAAACACGATCTCGGTTCAGCCGCAGAGCCACCTGATGCACATAAGACTGTTGTACGACAGCTTCCCCTGCAGTCAGCGTTGAGTCAGGAAGGGGGAGGGAGGGGGAACTTTGAGCGCTATTATCTCTCAAACCATAAGGGTCTGAGAGATGACACTGGGGGCAATAAGTTTCTTTTTAACAAAGCTACAATATGGGGATTAGTCATTTGCAAGTATTACTATCCCTTTAACATTCAATGAGAGAGATTCACAAAGCGGAGATAAAGAGGTGATAAAGTGGAGATGACTTCTCCAGTTCCTATGTTATTCTATGGAGCCTATGCACTAAGATTTCTTCAGCTTTGGGGATGTTAGTGGAATAACATAGTAACTGGAGAAGTGATCTCACTGGAGAAGTCATCTCCATTTTATCTCCTCTTTATCACCTCTTAGTGAATCTGCCCCAATCAGTTATATAAATGAATAAATTGGGATTCTAAATTTATTGCGTGACAAGTTTTGGTTGTGTCAAATCTGTTGATTTCTTTTTTTCTTTCAGTTAAAAGCAATAGCAGTTTAAGGGTCATTACTTATGGTTGAATCAGAATGAACCCTTTGAAGTGTCAAAGGGGCGTGCAACACTCTGCAATCTGCTTCACACCCCTCTGCCACTAAGAGGGATACATTTCTGCTCAATCACAATTAGGAGGGTAGGTTGTAATTGGTTATGGTCACATGATTCTGTCCACTGAATGATAGCACAGAGTGCATTTAAGTGCACAGAAGGAATACTGTTGAATGTTCTCTGCCTGATGCAGTGTGGAACATTAGAAGAATTTGCACATATCTGCATTAAAGTTGCAATATACACTTATTATGAAAATAGTTCTAGTGGAGGGATTTTTCTACTGAGTAAAGCAAGGGCACTTCTGCTGGGAGATGCTTCAATCAAAAGTTTTTAAAGCGCAAACCTGCAAAAAATGTTCACAGCCTATTCACACTTACTATTACTGCCAGGTAAAATAAGTGTACTCCCAATTCTGGCAGTTGTGTTATACAAAAGTTATAACTGTTCAAATTACCCAAAGGTGATGGCACTCTTACTATCACATTCTACACAGAACTGTAGTCAGTGACTAATCTCTCCCATAGAATCTTATACTATACAGCGCTAGCCTGCAAAGCTCCCTGTGTGTGTAACCACACATGCTCAGTAGAGGCTGCCGGAACGATGCAGTCATTCGCAGTAGAGACTGGCCGAACGCGCTGATCCGGAGGGGGGTGCTCCAAATGGCTCACCGCCTGTCTCTGCTCCTGGCTTCAGGGCAGCAGCTGAGGCCGCTGGGTGGCACTTTAGCCCGTGCATACTGGCTTTCCTACTAGTTTACAAAATAAATGTCTGGGAACCAGGTAAACTGTAAGTGAACTATCTGGACATCAGGTGGCACTGTTAGTGTAAAATAACCAAAACTTTAAACTGTAATAAATGGAAAGTCTTTCCAAAGCAGTGAAAAACCATATAAAGCATATTTTTTTCATTAAAAGTCATCCTTTCTTAACACCTTAAAGAGATAGTAATACTTCGTTTTATCTTTATTTTATTTTGTAGGCATTAAAAAAACATGAATAATGATATTAGTCTTATCTCTCAAACCTTCATGGTTTGAGAGATATTCACAAGCAAAGTTTCCCCTCCTGCCCCTTTTACCTAGTGTAAGCCATCTCTTCTCAGATGTGAAATGCAGTCCATAGACCAGACAGATAACAGAAGGGGACAATCTTCTTCCTATGAGAACAATGAAAACCCTGCCCCCCTTGAAAAGTTTTTCAGGTTTTTCCCATATCTTAATTGAAGATTGTCCCTCTCTGCAATCTACCTGGGCACCTCCCTTCTGCTCTGGCTGAGCAGTGTTACATCAGTAAAAGGGGCGGGAGGGGGACACTTTGTCATTGAATTACTCTTGAACTACAACTCTGACAGAATTGAAATAACACTCACCAAGGTCCAAATGCTATGATGATTAATTAGAGCTGCTTTTATTATGAATAATTACTGTCCCTTTAAGGACCATTTCCATACCAGGAATGTCACGGCGGTCCGGCACATAAGGACCAGTGATGGTCCTGGTACGTCACAGAGTTCAGGGCTCCTGGCGCGGCTGCACACCGCTCTGGAAACCCTGAACCAGAAGAAAAAAAAAAAAAGCCCAGTGGTCCTCAAGTGCCAGCCACATGTGTGTGCGCCGGTCCTTAAGGGGTTAACATTCCTTGTACTGTAAAACCAGAGACAGAATGGTAACAACTAACTGCAAGTAAAAAGTCTGTCACTTAATGCAATGAGCTAGAGATTGTTCTAGCATTCAAAGGGCCAAAATCCCCATTTTTGTCAATGCAAGTTTTTTGATTCCCATGGTGTAGTTGGGTTTACCCTAGAATTGCTCCATTTTGCCTTTATACGTATAGTCCAATGTTTTAATTAAATTTAACTACTTTGCCTTAAAGCAGAACTATTACTCCAAATCAAGTCCACCCCCAATAGTTCTTAATATAGCGATAAGCATAGAAATAGTAATATTATCCAGCATAAGTACAGCATTATTAAGAAATTCTACATCATCTGAGACTGACAGCCCAGGCATCATTACAGACATCTTGGCTTAAGACATCTGCGCACCTGCGCTGTGCATCCCAGTCTCCTCTAGGAGGCGTTGCATTGTACCTTAAGGTAACAGGAAAGGACTGACGGAGCAGGTGCGCAGATGCCTCTAAAGCAAGAAGCCTGCCCGTCAGTCTCAGAAGAAGTAGGATTTCTTAATAACGCTGTAATTATGCTTGATAATAGCACTATTTCTAAGCTTATCGCTATATGAATAATTATTGAGGGGTGGCTTTATTTGGGGTGATAGTTCTTCTTTAAGACACATGGTCCAATGTTCTAATTTAATTTAACTTGATAATAATAACGCCAGTTTATCAGCTGCCTCCAGTTGGTTTACTCTGAGGCTATGAACTAAAGTTTACTGAGTCCCTTAGGGGAGAAAAGCTATATAAAAACAGATTATTTTATGCTAGTTGTTCATAAAGTATTGCATTTACTATTATAACATAAAAAGCAAATCCGTTACTGGTGTAAAGGGACAGTAATGCTTAAAATACTGCATTTTTTGGCCAGTATCTTCATGATCTGATATTTTACAGTAGAGCTGTTGCTACAGAAGTATATGAAGGTTTATAGTTAACTGACCAGAGTTGTCCAAAGATAGATGTAGCAACAGCACCACCATAACATTTCAGGCCATGGGGGTACTGCACCCAAAAAAGGCAGTTAAGCAGCAACATTTTTGAACGAAATATTTCTCAACAGTGGGAGAACACGATCACAGACACAGACTTTGCGAGGAGTTGTCCACAGACCATCTTTTTCTGCCTTTGACTCACACAGCCCAACAAACCTGAGCTGTGGTTCTGCTTCCCATTGGTTCTCTGAACCTCACAATGCATCATCCCCAACTTCCTCAGCAGGTGTGCTCCTAGGGAACAGGTCTTCTGATAGGGCACTGTCCACTTGATGCACTTTTAAACACTTATTTCAGTCTTCTCTTTTTTTAGCCATGCATATGACCTCTTAAAATGCCTCTTACAAATGTGTCTATACATTAACTGTTTTGCAGTAGAAATCTGTTACGACCAAGCCATATATTATGAATGCATTTATTTTAACCAAAGTCCCACTCATCACCACCACAAACTTTGTAGCAGAGGCTGAATCCCATGTTAAATATTAACTTTAATCATAAACATAGACACTAGCATGCATACATATCTAGTTTATCATTAGCTTGAACAGCAGGGTTTTATGGCTGTGAAAAATGCCCTCCTGAAGTCTTCTTGCTCTGGTCAAACACAACACGCATTACCTTAAAACAACATGGAGAGGAAAGCCCGCTGATAAGGTTCAAGTGGCAGACTGGAGACCAGACTAATTAAGATAACAATCAGTATAGGAAAATGTTGACATACCTGATCATATACCATGGTTCTTGTAATGTAACATTTAACTACGTAGCTGATAGGACCATTGCAGGTGGTTGTAACTTTTGGGGCCTTATGTTCAGAATAAAAGTAATTTAAAGGGATAGTAATGTTTCACAAAAAAGCAGCTCCAATCCAGTAATTGAATGATAAATTATCCCCCTCCCGCCCTTTTTACCTAGTGTAAGCCACCTCCCCTCAGATGTAGAATGTGGTCTCTTGACCAGACAGCTCACAGCAAGTGACAATCTTCTTACTGTGAGTATAAGGAAAACCCTGCCCCCCTTGACAGGTTTTTGAGGTTTTTCCTTATGATTACTGAAGATTGTCCCTCTCTGTGATCCATACGGACAGTATTGCTGCTCTGAGGTGAGCAGTGTTACATCAGTAAAAGGGGCGGGAAGGGGGGATACTTTATCATTCAATTACTCTTGAACTAGAACTCTGATAGTATTGAAATAACACTCTCCATGGCCCAAATACTGTGAAGATTAATTGGAGCTGTTTTTATTTTGAAAGATTACTATCCTTTTAAGTCTGAGGCAAACCAAGTACAGCACATGAAAGAATTGAAGAAAAAATCCAATTTAAATGGGGCGTTTAAACCATTAAATACTAGATTGGTCAACAATGAGTTAAGACATTTCAACTCTATGTTACTGCTGGCTTCCCCTGGAATTGTACCTCTTTAGCTCGATATATAAGGTGCAGTGAGTTAACCCTTTGAGTGCCAGAAAGGTATCCAGCACATTGGATATCTCTCTGCTACTGAAAGGGTTAATGTTAACATGAATAAAGTGTGGAGTGTTGCATGCTCTGGAGTGATTATCTCACCTGAGGTCACTCAAAGTATCTGAAAAGCTCCGTGTTTTATAAAGCTCCATGTTCTATAAAGCTCATGTTCTATAAAGCTCCGTGTTCTATAAAGCTCTGTGTTCTATAAAGCTCCGTGTTCTAAAACAGCACATACATCACTGAGCTAATTGTTGGTAAGATTTATCGTAGCTCGGAGAAAGGAATTGTGCTTGATACATCACACAGGTTCCTCATATGAATTAAATTGCGAGTCTGAAGAAAACAGACACAGATATTTGCACTAAAATGATGAACTTTTTGTCATTTGTATATTTGATAATGTTCAGGTATTAACACTTATGTAACTTCCCAATATTACCCAGATACTTTAGAGAGATGAAACAAAAGCAATAACACTGTACACTTAGGGAAACTGCTAAACCAGGATATTTTATTTAGGTTATGTTAGCACAGGTGACTTTGCTGTGCTATGTTTTAGGGCATGCCAAGACTCATACATTTATTTACCTCCAATTACCTATGTTCTTCTTCATCAGGGGGAAAAGTGTTCAGATCTGTGTCTCAACTGGTCCATCTGAGGGCAAATAATGTTGTGTAATGCCCATATGGTTCAACCAGTCATTGGAGGTTAAAGGGTTAGTAATGTCTAATGATGATTTTATGCTGTGCTGTAAATTTATAAAAATATAAATTATCTGGGGCAAATCCCATCTCTCAGACCTTTGTGGTTTGAGAGATATTCACCTATAAAGTCCCCCCCAAACTCCCCTTCTCCTGATGAGGATGATGAGAATGAGATCCGTGTTGGCCGACTCAAGGAGGCTCTTCAGCAGAGACGAAATAGCAATATTTAAAAATAACTATTTCATTGGAACGGTCTACAAAGTGTGCTTGCAAACCAAGCACACTTTGTAGACCTTTCCAGTGAAGTAATTCTTTTTAAATATCACTATTCTGGCTCTACTGAAGAGCCGCTGGCTGGTCCCCGGACCGGGATCTCCTGCTGTCAGTAGAGCGCTAACGTCAGGAGAAGGGGAGGGAAGGGATAACAAGGGAATATCTCTCAAACCGTAAAGGTTTGAGAGATGGGATTCACTCCACATCATTTATTTTTTTAAATCTACAACAAAGCATAACATTATCATTGGACATCACCATTGGTCTCATGGGTTTATCACCTAAAAGCCTTATAGACAGAGCAGCATTTTGGTCCTCTGCTCAAGGCCTTTACCAAGCCAAAGGAAAACAATGATATTCCATCTGGTAGTAAATGCTTCAGTAAAAAGTTATAACAACTGAAATTAGCATTTTTGCAAGTGGAGCGCAACTTTTCTTTGTGGCCATTCCGTTTTATTGTTGTGCTATTTCTATTGCAGTCTATAGAAAGGTCTTGTCAGTGTACACCATAAAATCAAATGGCCAAAAAAATT
This sequence comes from Rhinophrynus dorsalis, assembly GCA_037306005.1. Classification (NCBI taxonomy): domain Eukaryota; kingdom Metazoa; phylum Chordata; class Amphibia; order Anura; family Rhinophrynidae; genus Rhinophrynus; species Rhinophrynus dorsalis. Next base: position 50,297,952 of record CM074722.1, read on the forward strand.
GTTGCACTCAGCCTCTCATAAAAATACATGTTTGAGCTGTAATAATGTTTGAATGAGGCATCTCTAAGCAATGGAAATACACTTGTTTTACTCAAAGTCGTTTATTATATATATTTTTCTCATATAATATGTTGCTATCCTTTTAATTTCAAAGTTTTATTTTGTCCGTATGAGTTTGGAGTGCACTTTTGTACTGTGTTTATGAAGCCATCTTGAAGATAAAGAAAATCGCCTCATTCTGAAGACAAGTATTTAATGGCTGCTCAGAGTGATCTGTTCTCTAATGCACAGAACATTAGCCGTGATTTTATACTAGAAAAATCCAGGTGTTTCCTGTCTGTAGCGTGGAATGGCTGACTGAGCTTATGGTCGGTTTACTCAACCATACACTTGGAGTTTTAATAAGCTCTGAAGAAGCATTTGACTGCATCCCTATTCCCCAAAACATAAACGTTCAAAGCTAATGTAACACATTTGTTAATGGTTAGCAGAAATCTGAGTTACACATTTCTCTCAGGTGATGGGTTGTTTCCCATTTTCAAAAATCCCAGTAAATTAGAAATTAGTTGCTAATAGCTCTGTAGCCATGTATAAGCAATTTGTAAGGTAACTGGGAATTATGTTTTTTGTGGGTGAGTGAAATTAACATAAATTTATGTATATAGACTACTAGCACAAGAGTAGCCAGTCCGTGACAGTCTAGCAAAAGGCTGGGCAATGACCTCCAGCTGCTCCAAGACTACAACTTTCATTAGCCCTCACCAGCCATTGGTAGTCTGGCAGCTGATTGGAGGGTCTCACATTGCTTACCCCTGCTCTAGCTGCTGGAGACATATGAAATGGAGAGTTTATCACATGGAGACGTTATCTCCTCATTATCACACCTTAGTGGATAACCCCCTAATTTTTTGTCTCAGATTTTATAATAAACCAGGTTTGGCCTCCATGTCACTTTAATTCTTTGAGTGCCGAGGCGACACATTCCCTCACAATGCATTGCTCATTCTTATGTTACTCTAAGGATTCAAAATGCAGTACACTTTTTTTTAGAGATTTCTCATTGAAAACCTATTACAACTCAGTAGTTTCAGTGAAATGTAATTTTCTTGTATTGTGGACACCAATGGCGCGATGCAGGAAACGTGTGCAATCGCTATTTCCCGTGTGAAAACCACTAGGGAATAGGTTTGCGCATGATTTTGTTGAATTGCGCATGAAAATTCAAGATTAGCGAACGGCTGCATATATTTATTTTTTTTGTGGGCGTGGCTAAGATTACCGAATCTGTGTGAGTGGAATAGCGAATGCGCCTAATGCAAGAACTGCTATTGCGAATGAATTTATACGTCTGTGTACTGTTGTCTTAAAATGGAATTTTTCATGCGAAATTCAAGAAGCGTTCGGTATTTAGCTTCCTGGATTAGAACATGCGCAAAATCTATCCGCGCACAAAAATGCCTTTATCTGATGCGAACGTTTCTTGCATCGCGCCACAAGTGGCGCTATACCTATAACTATTTCTGATATTCCTGCCACTTACAGTGGAAGTCTATGACTCAGGAGGATGTGTATTATAGATCAACAGCTGCTAGGTGAGCATGATGGGAACGATAGTGAAACAACATTCTGAGAGCCAAAAGTTGCTCACCCCACTCTTGATCTGAAGTGGGTACTATCCAGCCCTGCAGTATGTATTTTCATAAGTAGTTGGTATTAAACAGATGAGGTAGCTACCATATTTACAGTACAAAACAGTCACCTTAACAAGATAGTAATTCTTCTTCTTTGTGTTCAAGATAGTACACTGAAAATGTTCCAAAGAATCATTATGTTCTCTACGGCTTAGAAGGAATAAAGGTTATATTTTTACACACCCCGTCTTAACTGTCATACCTGATTGGTCCTTGTAGATAATCCGTATTTCCACTTGGATTGTTCTCTGATAAGTGCTGAGGCAGCAGCGTGGCTTTTCCTGGTCTCTGCATAAATACTGAAATGATAGCAATGCTTATTATAAGGAATAAATCCATTATGTGAGTTTATCTGCTGAGTTAAACGGGGGTACTGCAGTCTCAGAGTTTGGAAATATTTCATTTAACCATTCGAGTGCCAGAGGGTTAAACGTGATTAGAGAGCAAACCTGCATTTTTGTGAAAGGACAGTAGTTTTGTGTCTATATTTTTTTAGTGGCACTATTGCTATTTGCTCATTGACCAATGATCTCCATAGACAGCAATTACAACAGAGGCACCATAAAATATAAAAAGAAAAACACTGCACTGTACTCTTACAAATGTGACATTTGCACTGTAATAACCTTTAAATTAACCCTTTGAGTGCCAGTGTGCCAGTGCTCTCTGGCACTCAAAGGGTTACGCATCTCCCAGCAGTGTGCAAAGGCAGGTTTTAGTTAACCCCTTTGTGACAGGCTGCGTGCGCATGCGGCCGTCACTTAATGCCCGGCTAGCTTTTTTTTTTTTTTTTTTTTCCAAATGATTCCGGAGTCCCAGATCCATTCGGGGACCCGGATTTCCGGGACGTACCTGGTACGTCCATTGTCACTAAGTGACAGTTTTTGTGGGACGTACCAGGTAAGTCCATTGCCCTTAAGGGGTTAAAACCCTGCAGAACACTTTTCTTAATAGGCTTTACTATATGCATGGGTTCATACTCTATGTTAAAGCGCTTAAGTACAACATCATTTTTTGGGGGGGCATATGTTCAAAGCAGCAAAATAGCTTTTGACGTTTGTAACAACTTTGCAAAGTACAGTGTCATTTGTATTATTTTCAGACAGTGTCTGTTGTGATCAAAAATATGTCATTTTGACATTGAAGTATGATTCCTGACTGAAATTGTGGTATTTAAAGAAAAAAATGTCTTACTCAACTAAAGACAAAAATTCTCACATCCAGAACTTTACATTCCCTCCACTTTTTTCTTAACGTACAAATTTTGTCTTTTGCAAGACATTTTTTTGTCGTTAGTCACAGCAATTTTTTTTCTTCTTTGTACGACACTGGAGAGTAGTTTAGCCATGCCCCTTTCCCCACCCCTTTGTCTGGAAATTCTGGGGTTGTGTTGTACACGATGGACATTGCTAGTTTTTTATCCTATACGCTATAGAAAATATGTCGTTCATACATACAATTACTTATTTTTCTTGTTCATACAATCTTTTTTTGCCATTATCTCTTGGAACATATGGCCCTAAGTCTTGATAAAGAGGTCTGCAGCATATCATTTCTCCAATTCCTATACTATTCTATGGAGACGACTTTGGTGATCGAAGAATTTAGGAAATGGAGAAATTATATCACTGGAGAATTCATCTCCGCTTTATCACCTCTTTATCACGCCTTAGTCCGTAACCCCCTTGGTATCACCATTTGAAAAGTAAAGCTGTTCTGCCTGTTGTGAATGAGGTAAGCACATTTTAACCCTTAAAGGGCCAGAGGAGTATATAACACATTGCTCTGCAGTGGTTCATTAGAATGGATAAAATGCTTTTGACAGTTTTCCTGCAACAACCAGCACCTTGATGACATTTTTTTCTGACCCTTAAAGCTGCACCTGCACAGTTAGGCACCTGCTGGGAAATTGCCTCATTCCAGCATTTAATTGGTTTACCTTTCTTGCTTCTAGATATTTTGCATCTGAGCAAAACACATTACTAGACATTCTTCAGAAAGGTTTTTAGAAAACCATGTGTCCTTTGTAAGTTATCTGATTTTAAGCAGATTGTGTACAGTTTTGATTCACATATGGCAACAGTTTTTTTTGTTTCAACAGATTTTTATTTATGGGTTTGGTTTGGACATTTAAGTTCAATTACCACGTCAGCAAAAAACAGTTTTGGGAGAGGAAAAAAAAATACATATCAAAACCTATCACCAGACTGCCACCTTCTGGCTATGTACAGTAATAGAATGACAATTCTCAGTACAAGTAGGAAAAGTGAAGGTTCAGTTAGTTTCCGTGCTGGAAAGATCTGCTTTATATTGTAAAGCAGTGCTTTGTACATAGTTCTGGCACAAAAAGGGTCAATTTAGGGTGATCTGACTGACATTCAAAGGAACCTTTGTCAATGTATTTCTTAATTTTTATTTAGAATTTTATTTAGAAAAATGTTTTACCAGTAAGAATACTTTTGAGATTTCTCCCATTTTCTGATATGTCCCGGAGTGTTTACAGCAAATAGTTGCTTATTTATTAGATACTAGTGTAAAAGCCCGTGTACATGGGCCAAGGTCCAGATGATGTTAAGAGGCCGCTCCAGCTCAGTGTCCTGCTGCCGATGCATTCATGCACTATAGAGACTGCCCGAAAGCAGAGAATGCTCCCAGCACAGAACTCCCAGCATTCCGTGCACCCAGCCCAGAATTCCCATCATTTCTACACCTCCCAGCACAGAACTCCCAGAATTCCGTGCTCCCAGCACAGAACTCCCAGAATTCCGTGCTCCCAGCACAGAACTCCCAGCATTCCTTCACCTCCCAGCACAGAACTCCCAGCATTCCGTGCTCCCAGCACAGAACTCCCAGCATTCCTTCACCTCCCAACATTCTGTGCCTTCGGGTACAGTGCATGACGGCTTCTGACAAACATCCTAGCGAATTATTATATAGGATACACACACACACACAAATATGCATACTAAAATGTATATACAGTTGTATTTTTTTAGATATAAAGAAACAGTTATTTTTAAGGATTTTACACTGAGAGAAGACCTTATTTTTTTCAGGTAGGTTATTCCAGACTTTTGGAGCTCTGAAGGAAAGGGCAGATCGACAGGCTTCTTTCTTGTAATGTGGGATACACAGTGAGTTGTTAGCAGCGGAGCAGAGGTTATAGTTAGTATGGAGAGCTGGAGTGAGCATACTGCTCAGGTAGTCTGGTAGTTTTCCAGAGAAGTGGTTATAAACCATGCAAGAGAGGTGAAGGGCACGTCCAGATTCAAGTGTTAGCCAATTTAGTTCTTCACACATATCACAATGATGGGCTGTGTAATTACTTTGGAGGATGTCGCAGCATAATGAGTTACACAGAGTGTCAAGTTTAACAAGGTGGATCTGTGGCGCAGGAGAATACACTACGGCCCCATAGTCTATGACTGGCATTAACATCTGTTGTTCAATACGTTTTCTTACCAGTGACTTAAACAGGATTTGTTTCTAAACAGAGCACCTATTTTGGTAAAAGTTTGGATGTTAATTTATCAATATGAAGACCAAAAGTGAGGTTGGGGTGAAGCCATACCAAGATATTTTACATTCAAATGGCAATTTCATGCATAATAAAGTGCCTCCCAAATAATTTTTCATATGGCGTTAAAGGGGATGTTTCGATCTCTGCCATTGAGAGCTCTTCAGCTTACAGACAGAAAGCTTCCATCATTGGAGGAGGCTGGATAGAAATGTCAGACTGCGGTACATGGTCAGTTAAACACGGTCTGCCTGGAAGTGGGTACAGAGCTGCAATTATTGTTTTATTTTCTCCAAATAAGCAGGTTCTTTTAACCCTTTGAGTGCCAGAGGCTCTGCTGAAGAGCCTCCGCCAGATCCCGGGACCAGGGTCTTCCTCTGTCAGCTAGAGCGCTGATGTATGAGAAAGGGGAGGGAGGGAGGGAATTTAAATGCTACGAACGCAAAAAGCGGGTGCACACAGTTTGACTGGGCCTGGGGGAGTAGAAAATCTAATTACATCACTCCTACACTGCTACATTGCTTTGCAGTGTATTGAAGACATCTAACATTCAAGGGGCTTGAAACCAATTTAAACTGATGGGAATTTGGGGAACTTTTATTTGTCCCTTATGGTGCAATTGGTTTGCTTCAGAACTGCCACAGTTCCTAGTACACCAGCCTCAATGTCTCAGATTGCCTTTATTTCATATTTAACCACTTAAGGACCAGAGGGGTACAATACAGATTGAATTGCAATGTGTTGCACACCCACCTTTACTTCAGGGGTCAAAGGGATAATAATCTTCATAGTATCTGGGCCATGGAGAGTGTTATTTCAATAATGTCAGAGTTGTAGTTCAAGAGTAATTGAATGATAAAGTATCCCCCTCCCGCCCCTTTTACCTAGTGTAACACTGCTCACTTCAGATGTAGAATCTGCTCTCTTGACCGGACAGATCACAGCAATGGACAATTTTCTGTGAGAACAATGAAAACCCTGCCCCTCTTGATAGGTTTTTCAGGTTTTTCCTTATGCTCACTGAAGATTGTCCCTCTCTGCGATCCATCTGGACAGTCTTGCTGCTGTGAGGTGAGCAGTGTTACATCAGTAGAGGGATGGGGATACTTTATCATTTAATTACTCAACCCTGACAGTATTGAAATAACACTCTCCATGGCCCAAATACTATAAAGATTAATTGGAGCTGCTTTTATTTTGAAACATTATGATCCCTTTAAGCTTTCAAGTGTCAGGGGGCAAGGAATGATTTGCATGGCGATCAAAAGGTTACATTTCAGCTGGCAAATCCCAAGAGCTTGGGTGTCTGTGCTCCCAAAATGTTACTTATGTAAATTGTATACATCATACGTTTGTACGTAGGGGAGAACTGATGTAGTCCACGACTGTTGGGGGGCCTCATTTGCTCCTAATGCAGAGTTCATATGTGACTTTTTCAGCAACATAAAGATGTAATTGAAAAATTATTGCAGCCATAAAATTCACCCATGGGAATAACCCCATAGAAAGCAATATGTAGTCTATGAAACTTGATGTTGCTACAATGGTGCCCTTGTGAACTAGGCCTTAGGGCAATTATGGACAACCTGAGACCCTCCAGTTGTGGGGGATGACAATTCCCAGCATGATGGAGATGTGGTCCTCCACAGCTGGGAGATGATAGGGCTTGTTCATACCGGTGATGTACAGAGCTCTGATACAGCTTTCTTCTGGTGTCCAGTTTCGTACCTGGGCTATCGTTTTCCTTGGGGAAGGGTGGGATGGAAGAACTCAGAGTGACAGCCACCTATAAAGGCATCAACTATGTAATATTGTTTGATACCCACATGTCATTGCATTGCATATTGTGATGAACATAGCAAATCACCATTGCTGCTAGCGTGCATGCATAGTGCAAATCCCCATAATGCATACATCCCCATAGAGCTGTTTTTTCAAGTCAACCCTGCTGTAACTTGTCAGTGTTCTTTGAATGCAGGGAAGTTGTAGCATGCTATAACAGAGGTGTCACACTAGGTGAAAATCTGCAGTGTGAATAGTCTCATATGGAGCCCACTGTGCTATATTCTGGCTGTTAGAGCAGTGTTAAAACTCTGTTTAGTCTCACTAGTTTGAACAGAGCCAGAAACTCATAATTGCCTTCTAACAATTCAGCCTGTTTTTAGATTGTATCCACCCATGTGTTCTATCAGGGTCAGAACTAACATTGGTGAAGTAAAAGCAAAGGACCAGGAACCCAAAAAACTTTAGGGGTCCTTTAAATACGTAAGATAGAAAATGTTAAGGATTTTTCAGCAGTTAGCTGTAATTTGGGCTCCAACAAAGTTTAACCTATAGTAACAGATTAAATGAAGTTAATTGTGGTCATATACATTTCAGACCATTGTGGTATTTTTGTGATAACCATTTTCATATGTGTAATTAACCTCCTGGGTGACAGGGGATGTCTAGCACATTGCAAAACACTAACAATGTTAAAGCTTGTGTCTTGGTCTCTGTTAGACTTTCAGGACCGGCCCTTTAAAAGGGCTCCAATGTCCGTCAGGGCTTAGAAGAGCAGTAACCCCTGTTCCCCACAGGATGTGGCACAGTTCTGCTGGCTCACCCACACTAGAGGACTTCTTTATCAAGCAGGATAGGGGAAATTCTGCAGGAAACCAGCTGCACCATAGGGAGAACAAATTGTGTTACTAAAACTGCATCAAATGATGTATCTATGAAGGCCAGTAGGTGGCAGAAAAGCCCTTCTACTTAGAATCAGGCCTTATTTTAGTAAGGTAACTACAATGAACTGAGAAATTAAAGGGGCTATATTATTTACATTTTAGAAATCTAAGTTTACCAGTTTTCTGTTTTATATAACCATTTGTTACAAATAGTAAAAAAAGTCATATTTTCTGTCTGCTGTATTGTTGCTGACTGTCTTTTTGCTTGTCTCAATAACTGTCACTATTATTGGTAAGCCATAACACATTGAAAGGGGATAGTTATACATTAGGCCATTTTAACAATAGAACACATTAGGCAGAGCGCATATCTTTCCAGTCCAGGAGAACCTTTGCCTGTCATACAATACAGTCTGGAACCCTCTGGTCCTCTCTCTTTGCCTGAGTATGTGGGTTACTATACAGTCTGCTCGATGTCTTATGTGGGGCACTATACAGTCTGCTTATATGACTGGGCACACGGTGCAGTTCTGGGACACACTGGACCACTGCGCTGGTGAGTCACGCTGCAGAGATTTTCACAGGAGTGGGCAGGGGTTTCAACCCCCCTTCCAACCCCTGATTCGCTGCCTGCTGCCAATCTCTGTCCCCTGCCGCCCCAGGATTGGGCAGACAGCGAAACAGGAACCCTTAGTGTATATATAAATATATATATATATATATATATATAACATGTAAGTCAAGTGTAAAAATTGTGTGAAGATGTCTATAAAAGCTCAGCTTTGTGTCTAGTTATTGCAAATGCTTAGCATTGTGTCAAGCAGGGTGAGGGCACAAATCACTCAGAAGCTGCTAATTCTGTTAGACAGAAATCACGATTAAAGGGACAGTACACTCCAAAACAATACTAATATAAAATATTGGTCATTTATCCCCATCTAAAGCTAAAACTCTCCAGTTGCACAGGTATAAACCAAATGAGTGCCATAAAGGCACCGCCTAGCAGTCAAAAGTTTATTAATTATCCAGCCACATGGCCGATTCTGTGCTGTCTGTTGAAGAGTAGGTTGAAGGTCTCTTAACGTCTAGATTTGTTGGGAAACTGGCTCTGTGGAGGCTGAGAAGGACAATCTTCCTGACTTCTCAAACCCAATAGCACCAATGCAATTGTGCAGAGTGGAAATCCCCAATCTACACAATCACACTGGTGTTGTGAGGCTTTGTCCTTTTCAGCCCCCATAGAGACAGACATAGCTCAAATTCAGAAGTCAAGAAGTCTATACCCCACTCTTCCATTCACAACTTGGGATTGGGCATACAGCTAGGTAAGTATTAACCCCTTATCTGGTATTCGGGGTACATGGCCAGTGTTTTATTTAGTTTAGGTGTGGACTTTACTGTTACTTTCAAGTGTTCGCAGAAGCATTATAATTAAAATGATAGTAATGTTTCACAAAAACAGCAGCTCCAATTAATCTTCATAGTATTTGGGCCATGGAGAGTGTTATTTCAATACTGTCAGAGTTGTAGTTCAAGAGTAATTGAATGATAAAGTATCCCCCCTCCCACCCCTTTTACTGATGTAACACTGCTCTCCTCAGATGTGGAATCTGGTTGCTTGACCAGATAGATAACAGCAAGGGACAATCTTCTTACTGTGAGAATAATGAAATCCTTGCCCCCCTTGACAAGTTTTTCAGCTTTTTCCTTTATCTTAATTGAAGACTGTCCCTCTCTGCAATCTACCAGGACACACCCTGCTGCTCTGAGCTGAGAAGTGTTATATCAGTAAAAGGGGCGGGAGGGGGATGCTTTGTCATTAAATTACTCTTGAACTACAACTCTGACAGAAGTGAAATAACACTCTCCAAGGCCCAAATACTATGATGATTAAACAGAGCTGCTTTTATTATGAAACATTACTATCCCTTTAAGCAAAGCAAGTTATTGGGTAGAGAACTGCAGCAGATGGTGTAAAATCGAAATATTCCTTCCGGTCAAGCTTTTATTTGATGTCTGATGTATTTGATACACCAGGTAAATATCTAAGATTTGGGTTCCAACTCTATTTGGCAATAAGGTTAGCAGGCAGCACCTGACAAAGACTTCCAACCTGCTTTACTGTCTGAGTGCAGACACCAGGGGGCGTTCTGCATCAATAAAAATGACCTGTCCTCCTAATATCATGTAATTGCACAGATTTGTTCCTCCTGTCAAAATAAATCATTGGAAGCTAATCTGTTAACTGTTCTGCATTTTTAATGTGATATGCTAGCAGTGGGCAACCTGTGGTTTTCCAGCTGCTGTTGGACTACAATTTCTCTGTAACATTCAAGAGATTAAAGGGACATTAGCATCTAAAAATGAACTAGGGGATATATATGCAACTAAATACCCTGTATGTCATGCTGCATCTGTGAACCATTTCTGTTTGTTTAAGATGCCACTGAATGCAGTTGTAGACATGTAAAATGTTATATGTCTATATATGGGTATCTGAAGACCCAAACTACATATAGGTGATTTTGAAAGTTCTTGAAAGGTGTTAGCTGAATTTTAGGATTTCTGAAGTGCTGGGTGCAATTAACACTAGTGAACTTGAGGATTACACACTGCACTATATGTAATTATGGGCTAAATTTCATTACACACAATTAGGTCTTTGGAATTGCTGAAAGGCAGGAGCTGCAATTTATTTTGTTTGGGTTTCAACATCAGTGAATCCCTGACAGATCGAGGTAAGGTGGGTGGGGGAAGATGCAAAGCAGTGCATTGTGTACCCCACTGGGACTCAAGGGGTTAAAATCTTTACCTTCCTGGAGGGCCACAAGTTATCAGGCAGAGGCCCACATGGGGCCTGTGTTTATGTATGTGTAGGTTTAAAGTGATAGTAATGTTTCACAAAAACAGCAGCTCCAATTAATCTTCATAGTATTTGGGCCATAGAGAGTGTTATTTCAATACTGTGATCATTGTAGTTCAAGAGTAATTGAATGATAAAGTTTCCCCTCCCGCCCCTTTTACCTAGTGTAGGCCACCTCCCCTCAGATGTGGAATCCAGTCCATAGACCGGACAGCTCACATCAAGGGTCAATATTCTTACTGTGAGAACAATGAAAACCCTGCCCCCCTTGACAGGTTGTTCAACTTTTTCCCTTATCTGCAATCTACCTGGACACCACCTTGCTGCTCTAAGCTGACTAGCGTTACATCAGTAAACGGGGCAGGAGGGGGATACTTTATCATTCAATAACTCTTGAACTACAACTCTGACAGAATTGAAATAACACTCTCTATGGCCCAAATACTATGATGATTAATTAGAGCTGCTTTTATTATGAAACATTACTATCCCTTTAACCCTTTGAGTGCCAGAGGGGTACGCAACGCATTGCAAAGCACTCAGAGGGTTAACACTAGGGGTGCACCGAAATTTCGGTGGCCGAAATGTTTCGGCCGAAAATGGCCTTTTCGGCAAAAAGCCAAAATAAAAAAAATGGCCGAAAATCCTTGGCACTGGATTAGATGTTGCCAGCCCGCATCATCACGCGCCCCTGCGGGCCGTGATGACATACAGACAGAGAAGAGGGCAGAGGCACCGGTAGAGAAGCGCTTGCTGCCAGCAGACTGATCGTTACTGTCTGGCAGCAAGCGCTTCTCTTCCGGTGCCTCTGCCCTCTTATCTGTATGTATGGCATCACGGCCCGCAGGGGCGAGTGATGATGCGGGCGGGCAGGAGGGAACTCAGAGCCAGCCAGCCGCAGGGGACCGGGAGAAAGAGAGGTACAAAGGGGAGAAAGAGAGGTACAAAGGGGGAGAAAGTACATAGGGGAGAAAGAGATGCACAAGTGGGAGAAAGTGAGGCACAAGGGAGAGAAAAGTACATGGAGGAGAAAGAGGCACAAGGGAGAGAAAGAGAGGCACAAGGAGGAGAAAGAGAGGCATAAAGAAGTACATGGGGGAGAAAGTGAGGCACAAGGGGGAGAAAGAGAGGCACAAGGGGTAGAAAGAAGTACATGGGGGAGAAAGAGAGGCACAAGGGGTAGAAAGAAGTACATGGGGGAGAAAGAGGCACAAGGGGTAGAAAGAAGTACAAGGGGGAGAAAGAGGCACATGGGGGAGAAAGAAGTACATGGGGGAGAAAGAAGTACATGGGGGAGAAAGAGGCACAAGGGGGAGAAAGAGAGGCACAAGGGGTAGAAAGAAGTACATGGGGGAGAAAGAAGTACATGGGGGAGAAAGAGGCACAAGGGGGAGAAAGAGAGGCACAAGGAGGAGAAAGAGAGGCATAAAGAAGTACATGGGGGAGAAAGTGAGGCACAAGGGGGAGAAAGAGAGGCACAAGGGGTAGAAAGAAGTACATGGGGGAGAAAGAGAGGCACAAGGGGTAGAAAGAAGTACATGGGGGAGAAAGAGGCACAAGGGGTAGAAAGAAGTACAAGGGGGAGAAAGAGGCACATGGGGGAGAAAGAGGCACAAGGGGTAGAAAGAAGTACAAGGGGGAGAAAGAGGCACAAGGGGTAGAAAGAAGTACAAGGGGGAGAAAGAGGCACAAGGGGTAGAAAGAAGTACAAGGGGGAGAAAGAGGCACATGGGGGAGAAAGAGGCACATGGGGGAGAAAGAGGCACATGGGGGAGAAAGAAGTACATGGGGTAGAAAGAAGTACATGGGGGAGAAAGAGAGGCACAAGGGGTAGAAAGAAGTACAAGGGGGGAGAAAGAGAGGCACAAGGGAGGAGAAAGAAGTACATGGGGGGACAAAGAAGTACATGGGGGAGAAAGAGAGGTGCATAGACCCCATAGTAAAATAATAACAATGATGCATGTTAACTGTGTAAAGTTTTTTATTCTACTGTTTGTTTTTAACACTCAGTTTGTTCATTAAATAATGAAAAATTAGCATATTGTTTTTTTTATCCGATTAATCGAAAAAATAATCGGCCAACTAATCGATTATCAAAATAATCGTTAGTTGCAGCCCTAGTAATCCTAGTACTGAGCAGCCGCGCTACGTCACAACGTAGCTAGCGCGGGCTGCTTAAAATCAACAGACACAAAAAAAACAGCTAGGTGGTAAGCTGTTACCACAGTGCTCCCCTGCTGCTGCTGCTTTTGGACATTTTCCGTGCCGAGAGTGACAGGAGACCTTGAGTGGCTGCTGTTGATGCCCAGCCTGCATTCCTCTGCTGGACCATAGAAGAGGTATTGGTAATACACATCCAAAATACCAAAAATGTTTAGAAGAACTAAAAGCTATAGAAAAAATAAATAATAATAATAAAAAGCCACACTAGATGTAAAAGGATAATTTTATAAAAACCTTTTTCAAAGTCAAGGTTTAAATACATTCATAATGCATATTTTAAAACCCTATCTCTGACTTTGAACCAGTTTTGACAAAATTATCTTTTAAAATTTGTTTTTGTTTGTAAAATAGAAACATCTTGGCCATTAATGGGCAGTCATAAGAATCTCATTTCTCCACTACCAGAAATGAGATTCTTATGTTTGCCCAACCCTGGCCAAAATATTTTTTTTCCTTTTTACAAACAAAAACATAATATAACAGGCTAAGTTTATGAAAACTTTTTAAAAGTCAGGGTTACGGTTTTAAAATATGCATTAAAGTCATTTTCGGTTTCGGTTTTTGGCCAAGTGCATCCTGACGTTTCGGTTTCGGTTCAAAATTTTCATTTCGGTGCACCCCTAGTTAACACCTGCCTTACAGTATCCCAACTTAACTGATCTTGAAATCTCAGCTACTTTGTTAGAAATAAAATTGCAGACCCAACATACAGTTTTTTTTTTGTTTGTTTTTTTGATGACTAAAGGGGGTCATTTATTTATTTATGGACACTACAGTATAGGTGAAGAGGTGCACACTTCACACATCCAGGTACTAAAGGTGGGATGCAGGAAGCCATATACCGAACGCTTCTTGATTTTAAGCACAAAAATTAAGCTTTTATGACAAAACTACACAGATGTATAAAATCGTTTGCAAAAGCACTTCCTGCATTAGACGCATTCGCTGTTCCATTCAGACAGATTTGTCCATTCTGACCACGCCCACAAAAGAAAGAAATATGCGCAGCTGTTCAACAAAATCATACACAAACCTATTGGATAGTGACTTTACATTGGAAATAGCGATTGTGCACGTTTCCTGCATTCCGCCCTAGGTGGTCAGTTTACGTAAATTAGCCATAGGGATATCCATCCGCTTGGAACTCGCATGGTAAAATAAACTTAGTTCTATTGTTTTTTGAGTGGCGAAAGAGGTCTTATGAACCTCTATAACCAGTCACTAAAATGCGATAAGTATGATGGAAGAAGGGAGAGGCAGGAGGGAGGAAGAGCAATGTGGAACGTTAGTATCTGCCAGTACTAGAAAACGTGGATAAACTGACAAATTTAGAAATCTGAATATTTCAAAAACTATTGCTTTAAAGAGGATCTATCGCCCCTATACAAGTTTGTCTTAATAGTTATGTTTTATAGCGAATATTTTGAACACTGTATTCATTTCTTTTTTAAAGCGGAACTACCACCCAATAATAAGATAGCATCACATCATTGCCCATCTGGCGACTATCTGCTCAGTAGCGCTAGTCGCCAGAATTCTTACCGGATTAAAGAGGAATTTCTATTCTTCATGGACTGATAGCAAGACGGAGCGCGGACATCTTGCCCTAGTGACGTCCACGCGCCTGCGCTGTCAGTCCCAGCCGGGTCTAGGAGGCGTTGCTAGGAGCCGACCGGCTCCAAAAGGGACTGTCTTGCGGTCAGTTCATGAAGAATAAAGATTTCTCTTTAATCCGGTAAGAATTCTGGTGACTAGCGCTACTGAGCAGCTAGTCGCCAGATGGGCAATGATGTGATGCTATCTTATTATTGGGTGGTAATTCCGCTTTAAATCACTATTTTCTGAAATTCAAGGAATAAATACTGCCCTGTACCCTACTTCTGGACAGACTGCAGTTACCTGCTCTGTACTGCAGTCTGTCACTCTGCCTCTCCTCCCCTCCCTCTATCCAGCCTCCTCCAATGACGGAGTCTTTCTGCCTGTAAGATGGAGTGTTCTCATTGGCTGGCGAGCAGTCCATCTTACATGCACAAAGCCTCTGTCATCAGAGGAGGCTGGATAGAGGGAGGGGAGCAGAGGCAGAGTGACAGAGGCAGAGTGATGGACTGCGGTACAGAGCAGGTAACCACAGTCTGTCCAGAAGTAGGGTGCAGGGCAGTATTTATTCCTTGAATTTTGGCAAAATAGAGATTTAAAAAAATAAATGAATACAGTATTCAACATATTGACCATATAACATAACTATTAAGACAAACTTGTATAGGGGTGATAGATCCCTTTAAATAAAAAAGGCGAACAACATATCGGCGTAATGAAAAACATTTTCAAAATTTCTTTACTCTAGCACTCAAAGGGATAAAAGCCCCATTTACATCAATGGAGATGTGGGATTTTTACATCTCCCCTAAGGTACTGTTGGTTTGCTCCAGATTTGTTTCTTTTTTTTTTTTGTCTAAAACCCTTTGTACCTAATTGGTGCAGAACAGTTTCAGTCCTGGAATGTCTGCTAAAAGCAGAGCGCCTTTAAAGGGATAGTAATGTTTCAAAATAAATGCAGCTCCAATTATTCTTTATAGCCTTTGGGCCATGTTGAGCGTTTTTATCACTCTCTATGATGTGCAGTTCCAGAGTAATTGAATGATAAAGTATCCCTCTCCTCCCCTTTTACCTATTGTAAACCGCCTCCCCTCAGCTGTGGAATCTGGTTGCTTGACCAGCAAGACCGTCTGGATGGATCTCAGCAAGGGCCAATCTTCTGGCTGTGAGCATAAGGAAAATCCTGCCCCCTTGATGGAGGAGGGCAGGTTTTTTCCCTTATGCTCATAGAAGATTGTCCCTTGCTGAGATCCATCCAGAGGGTCTTGCTGTGCAGCTGTACATAGGTAATAGGGACGGGAGGGCGACAGTTTATGAATCAATTACTCTGGAACTACCCATTGTAGAGAATGACAATTATACTTTACATGGCCCAAAAATTATAAAGAATAACAGGAGCTGCATTTATTTTGAAACATTACTATCCCTTTAATAATGCTCAAACTTTATTAGAGGAATTCCAGCATAATCTGCAGTCTACACTGAGCCTGATACAGAAAAGACACTGGAGTCCTGCGTGTGCGCCTTACAGAACAGAAACTGACCACCGCAGCTCACTTGTCAGTGCTATCCTGGACTATATATCACATATGAGTACACCCTGTGAGTCTTGTTAACTATTTGATTTGTAGACAGGAATGGCAGCAGAAAACCCCTGTTTGTATGTAAGCGAGAGAGACAGACAGACAATCAGTAGGGGTGAGAGAGAGAGAGAGACAGACAGAGACACTGAGAGCGACAGAGACAGACAGACAGACAATCAGTAGGAGTGGGAGAGAGAGATAGGCAGAAACAGACAAAGACACTGAGAGCGGCAGAGAGAGACAGACAGTGAGAGAGAGAGACAATGAGAGACGGACAGTACAAGTGAGAGAGAGGCAGAGACAGACTGAGAGACAGACTGTGAGAGAGACAGACTGAGACAGAGACAGACACTGAGAGAGGATGGTGAGAGAGAAACAGTGAGAGACAGAAAGTGTGACAGACAGAGAAAGATACTGATTGAGACAGAGACAAACTGAGACAGACTGAGATTAACAGACACAAACTGAGACAGGCTGAGATTAACTGAGACAGTGTGAGAGACAGACTGAGATTAACTGGGACAGTGTGAGAGACAGGCTGAGATTAACTGAGACAGTGTGAGAGACAGACTGAGATTAACTGGGACAGTGTGAGAGGCAGACTGAGATTAACTGAGATAGTGTGAGAGACAGACTGAGATTAACTGGGACAGTGTGAGAGACAGACTGAGATTAACTGAGACAGTGTGAGAGACAGACTGATATTAACTGGGACAGTGTGAGAGACAGGCTGAGATTAACTGGGACAGTGTGAGAGACAGACTGCTGAGATTAACTGGGACAGTGTGAGAGACAGACTGAGATTAACTGGGACAGTGTGAGAGATGGGCTAAGATTAACTGGGACAGTGTGAGAGACAGGCTGAGATTAACAGAGTCAAACTGAGACAGTGTGAGAGACAGGCTGAGATTAACAGAGACAAATTGAGACAGTGTGAGAGACAGAGACAGACAGATGTGAGAGAGAGAGATATACAGATTGTGACAGTGAGAAGCAGAGAAACTGAGACAGACTGAGATAGTCAGAAACAAACTGAGATACTGTGTGAGATACAGACACACAGACTGAGACAGACCAACAGCGAGAGGGACAGACATTGAGAGAAACAGAAAGAAACACAGATAGAAGATAAATGATTTAAATTGAGTCCCTTTCATTCAGACATACATCACTTTCCGTTTCCACTTACATTGGCCTGTTTTTTCACTCTCACCTAGAATTATATGTGTAAATCACTGATGCATTTGTAATTCAAAATGTCCCCAAGAAATAGGTTTCTTTCGGTCTCTGTGAAATGTCAGACCATTTATTTCACAGCACCCTGTTTTAACCCCTTGGATGCTCTGGCGACCTCCAGCGCATCGTAAGCAACGCACTGTAGACTTTTTTAGTATCCAAGGAATTATTATCTTCAATGTCAATAAAAAGATCTGCATTCTTTTATGTATTTAGCACACAGAATGGAAACCTTTCCCTTAATAAATATGTGATGTGCTGCCTTTCATTTTTATTGGTCTTTTAACGAGGGCTGAACAACCTTGCGTTTAAAAGACATAAATTATATTTCTGTTCCACTGGAGATTTTATGCTCTGTCCATAGTGATCATTTCTGTGGATATTCACTGAGGCTGCTGAACTGATGTGGACTTTAGTCATTGTGGAGTGAACCATCGGCATCCTTTAGCATTCATTCACAGGGCTTAAAGCCTTATTTAAATCAGCGGAACTTTACAAAATCTTTTTTTTTTTGTCCCCTACACCAGTCTATGGACATCTGTGGTCAGTGGCAATAAACCCCCATAAACTGCTGTAGCAACTGTGCACGCGTGAAACTGTAAAATTTACTAGAACGATAAACCCTGTAAGATATCTATCTATCTATCTATCTATCTATCTATCTATCTATCATCTGTCTATCTATCTATTTATCTATGTATCTATCATCTATATATCTATCTATCTATCATCTAGCTAGCTAGCTATCATCTATCTATCTATCTATCAATCTATCTATCATCTGTCTATCTATCTATTTATCTATGTATCTATCATCTATCTATCTCTATCATCTATCGATCTATCTATCTATCTATCTATCTATCTATCTATCTATCTATCTATCTATCTCATATCTATCTATATATCTATCTCATATCTATCTATCTATCTATCTATCTATCTATCTATCTACCTATCTAACATCTATCTATCTATCTATCTATCTATCTATCTATCTATCTACCTGTCTATCTATCTATCTATTGCTCTATCTATCTATCTATCTATCTATCTATCTATCTGTCTGTCTATCTATCTATATCTATATATATCTATCTAACATCTATCTATCTATCTATCTATCTATCTATCTATCTATCTATCTATCCATGTATCTATCATCTATCTATCTATCTAACATATATCTAGCATCTGTCAATCAAGTATCTTTCTTTCTGTCTATCCATGTATGTATCTATCTATCTATCTATCTATCTATCTATCTATCTATCTATCTATCTATCTAAAACACACACACACGCAGCAGAAGCTTCAAACTCCTTGCTTCTAGTACTATATATTTAGTGTTTGTTCCTGTTCCCATTAATCCAGTGATAGGAGCACTGGATGGTTATGCACTGTGCATATAGGGACACTTTCTAAAGCTGTTGGAGAGAAAGTTTCAAACTTGCTCTGAGGACAAACTCTAAGCAAGTCTGAAACTGGCACCCTGACAGATACAGAAAATGTACCAGCATGTGCAGTGCAGAACTGCTGGGTGTTTCACACACCAGTCCCCTGTTCATATCACTGGTTTTCTGTGAGCAGGGCACAAACACCTACATAATATGTAGCGGGGAAGGTATTATTGCCAGTAGACTATAACTAAACATTGAATCTGGGGGGACTTGCCCTCTAGGTTTGTACTCCCATGGCTTGTCTGATAAATGGGACAGGAACAGTAATTTCCGCAGTCAGATAGCTGATAGCTTGGCACTCTATAGGATTACAGCTGTGTATCATAATCCATTGACACAGCATGCAAAGCCATCATTTTACATCAGTATTGACTAGACAGACACATAATAACACTCCATAGACTAGCTTAAACCAGTGTCATTAAAGCCAGCGTCATGAAAGCTATATTGATTTAGCAGCAATGTGCTCTGTTTTTGTGAACTGTCAATATGGAGGGTTTAACACTACAGATGATATATAGAGATATAAAGGTACAAGTGACCAGACACTTGGTTTATTGTATTTTATTGCTTGTTTTACATCAGTGTTTTTTTTGTTTTGTTTTTTAAAGTACATTCCAATTCTGCATATCAAAATATCCTAATGGCCTCTTTGAATCAGTTTTGTGTGAACTGGTTCTCCAACATTAATGTTTAATTAGTACAGCTTATCGTGTCCATGGGGGCTGACATGATACTTTGCAGGAATCCAAACTCCTTCCTTCCTAAGAAGCCTTTAGTTGGAGGAGTTTATGGCTGTGGAGTTCTGAAAAAAAAAATGTCTGCCTCTATGGACATGATATCCGGTACTAGTTAAGGATGAATTTTCTGGAATCAAGTCCACAGAGAATTGATTTATAGTGGCCTGTTCCTTTAAAGGGCAACTGCCACTCAGATAGTACCCTATTGGCCGATCTATTCCCCTGTGATCAGACCTGCTGATGAATCCAGGGCTGTGTTGTGAGCTCCAGCAGACCAAGAGGAGAACAGACCAAGGTTCTGATAATGGACCCTGGTACTGCCTTGTTTGTCCTGTGAAAAGAAACTGAAAGGCAATACTGACTCACAGGCCCTTTTCACAAAAGAAAGGAGAAGCAATTCTGGGACAAATTAACTACAATATAGTGAAGACGTAAACATTCCCAAAATGCCCTTTGAGTTAAATGGGACTTTTAACGCCTTCAATTCTAGAGTGGATTCCAACGCAATTGCACTGCCCATTCTAGAGGTTAAAAACTCCATATAACAACCTTTCTCTAGATTGTGTAAAAAAAAGATGATTGATAATTTTTGTGTTCTAGTGCATTGAGAATCAATACACAGAGATGTCTATAGCACTGAAGATGAAGTCTTGAGAATGATTCAGTAGTTGGACCGACGCATTGACCAATAAAATTGGTGATTATTTTTTTTTAAAGTCCAGCTGGTGCTGCCTTGTTTGTTGCACGCATTCCGTTTTTGAGTCATTTAGTTCTATTAAAGCCCATTTTATTGTTGTGTAGATAGATAGATAGATAGACTGACATATAGAGGAAACTATAGTCATAATACAAAAGGTAAGGTGATTTTTTAAAAAAGGTTACAGATTTTTTCCTAGGGTGAGTTCCCATTTAACCATTTGAGGTCCAGAGTGGTGTGCATTGCAAACCAATGCATTGCATACCCTTTGGTTCTCAAAGATAAAAAGTGTAATATCACCCCCCCTCCTGTTTTTCTTTAAATTGCATGTCACTACCCACAATCCATTGCTTCTGTATGATGAACTTAAACTGTTGTTGCAAGAGGTGCAACATTTTTCTAAAGCATCTGTTATTAGCCCATTAGAAACCACTGCACTATACTGGAGAATCAGTTCCAACATTGGACCGGTATTGGTTTATACTACTCCGTGGTATAAGTAAGTATTGCATTCTTAGATCCATTGTCCGGCTATTGATTCGAAATATTGATTCGCCCTATGTGTCTCACATAACCGAAAGGTCCAGGGCTAATTGGTGTTAGGTTGGAGATCTTTCATACACTTATACACAAGTTTGTTTATTACATTTTTTATTTCTCTAATGTATGGCAGATTACGAAATCTTGGTTGTTTGAAATTGAAGGGTTTGAGTGGTTATATAGGTAATTAGAGTCATTAATATAAGAGTAAAGATTACCTATATTTCGCTTGTGTGACAGTAAACTGGATACGTATTTTCAGTAGATTATTAGAAAGTGGGATCTTAGACCAATTTGTATAGAGTTAAAGGGACAGTAATGTCCCATAAAAAGTGCTTAGAGTTTTGTAGAGGTTAAAAAAATAAACAATATGACACAAATCCTATCTCTCAAACCACTATGGTTTGAGAGATATCCTCCGCTAAAGATCCCCTCCTCCTGATGTCTGCTGTAAAGCTGACAGAAAGAGAACCATGTCGGCCAGCACGAGGAGGCTCTTCAGCAGAGCCGCAATAGCGCAATTTAAAAAGAAATACTTCTTTGGAACGGTCTACAAAGTGTGCCTGGTTTGAAGGTCACTATTTAGACAGTTCCAAAGAAGTATTTCTTTTTAAATTGCGCTGAAGAACCTCCTTGTGTCGGCCAACGGATCTTTACAGCTGACATCAGGAGAAGGGGAACTTTAGCGGAGGATATCTCTCAAACCATAGAGAGATACCATAGTGGTTTGAGAGATAGGATTTGTGTCATATTGTTTATTTTTTTAAACTCTGCAAAACTCTAAGTATTTTTTATGAGACATTACTGTCCCTTTAAAGGGGATCTGTCACATAGATATAAGTAGAGCATTAGTTAGAGCATTTAGTGAAAACATTTAAAACGTTGTTCATTAAAAAAAAAAAAAAAAAAAAAAAATTTATCTGCACAAAAATTAATGTTTTAAAAAGTGCCCAGCAGCCTATTTCCATCTTGCAGTACTGCCTCTGCTCCCATCCCACAACCCAGCATCCTCCGATGACGGAAGATGTCTGTTTCTAAACTGGAACAGTCTCATTGGCAGAGATCGATATCTAGCCAATGAGATCGCTCCAGCTTAGAGACAGACAGCCTCCGTCATCTTAGGAGGGAGGGGAGCAGAGGCAGTTCGGCAAGCCAGAAGTAGGCTGACGGACACTTTTTAAACATTAATTTTTGTGCAGATAAAGTTTTTTTTTTTTTTTTAATGAACAACGTTTTAAATGTTTTCCCTAAATGCTCTAACTAATGAGCATTACTTATATCTGTGTGAGAGATCCACTTTAAGAATTTTTTATATGTGTGGTTCAAGAGTAATCTTGTTCTATTTTAATAAAGATTATTATTCAATATTTGATATTTCTCTCATATCCTTTTTACTTGCCGCACTGTAGCAGCGCTTGATATTCTGTTTTTCTGTGTAGATATTTCTTTATCACTGTTTGGAGGTGTAGTGACTATATATTAAGCAGCTTTTTGTCAGTTTTTCTTTACTTGTCCACCCAACCATTGCACTATATTTTTGGATTTGTTACAATTCTGCAACAAACATCAGCAGCACCATAGAGGACAAGTACATTTCCCCCAAATTTTATTTGATTTATATGGGGCTTTTAACCCCTTGAATACTTGGAAGGTCTTCATCGCATTGATTATTTTCTCCAATATAGTGCAGGTGGTTTTCTCCACAATTACACCTCTGTATCTTATTGAATGTGCCCCTTTGGCTTAAATTACACTGCCGTTGATAAGAATATTTCCTGTTTTTAGCTAACAGATTTCCATTGTATAATTTGGTAGGAAAAAAAACCCTTGAGAAAGTTAACTGCCATGTATTCCAGGCCTTTGATTTTAATTAAAGCCTGGATTCCATTGCATTTGATAATTTTAGCAAGATATTTTATTTAAAATTTTCTACATAGTCTTGATTGTGAATCTATTCGATAAAACCAGTTGATAACATTTATCAACTACAATGTGATCTAGGTCTAAGACTCAGGATTACCTGTAGAATAGAATTTTCTTGCTTAGAAAAAAAAAGTATAAAACACAATATATTTTCTACCCCAACCCAACTGATACCCATTAAATGGCACCATTACCATATGACATAAACAAGATTTAGTGATGTATAAGTCATGCTTGGCAGGACATATTGAAAGCAGACGCAATAAAATCGCTTCTGTAGAAAACATTGGTGTTCTTAACGTTGCAGGGCTCTGTGGGACCATAACGTGGCAGAAAGCTGCCTTGAAGACATGCACCGCCATATCAATAAGGTGGAGTCATTTTAGCAGTCAGGGCAGATGGGCTTATAAAAGTTACTGCAATTTTCCGCTATGTGCCAATATCATTAGGAGACAAAGAGGGCTATTTATCAATGTCCCAGCTGTGAGACTGATGTGATAATCTCGCCATTGTGATCATCGTACACGCGGTCTTACTTCCAAGTAACGGAGAGTGATGTGTAACCCTTTGGATGCTAGTGGTCTCTTCGCAGTGAGTTGGAGACCGACTCTTGCACCCAAGCTGCTAAACTAATGTGTATCAGTTTGTACTTATGTCATGTGCTTGTAACGAGTATTCCGTAACTGTACACAATACAGAACATGGTGGATCTTTATAGATTAATGATAATACTAATACCAAAAAGTAATAAAATATAAAGATTTTTGTCATTCAAAGGGTTATTAAGGCAGATCTGCTTTTTTGTACAGGTGGAAAAAATATGTATTTGAGACATCAGTGAAATATTATATATTTTTATACACGTCATGTATATTTTTAGTGCAATGACATATTCTGCAGCTCTGTACGGTAAGGGTTAAAACATTCATATAACACTTCACCAAATGTAATAAAACTGCTCCTGACAATTGCAGGGCAAAAGGGTAATCTCGCTGAATCCGCTTAATTTATTTATGTTTTTAGTGCCAGCTGGGTTTTTATGAATGCACTCCAAAAGTTGTATTGTTCCTAATATTAATAAAGAAATGTTGCATTAAAGGGATAGTAATGTTTCACAAAAAAGCAGCTCCAATTAATCTTCATAGTATTTTGGCCATGGAAAGTGTTGTAGTTCAAGAGTAACTGAATGATAACGTATCCCCCTCCAACCCCTTTTACCTAGTGTAAGCCATCTTCCCTCAGATGTGGAATCTGGTCTCTTGATCGGACAGCTCATAGCAAGGGACAATCTTCTTACTGTGAGCATAAGGAAAACCTTGGCCCCTTTGACACGTTTTTCCTTATGCTTACTGAAGATTGTCCCCTCTCTGCGATCCATCTGGACAGTTTTGGTGCTCTGAGGTGAGCAGTGTTACATCAGTTAAAGGGGCGGGAGGGGTATATTTTACCATTCAGTTACTCTTGAACTACAACTCTGACAGTATTGAAATAACACTCTCCATGGCCCAAATACTATGTAGATTAATCGGAGCTTCTTTTTTGTGAAACATTACTATCCCTTTAAGAACGAGGGGTCTGTGCACTACACGTGTACACTGCAGAGATGATCAACGATGCCGGGCCCTCCACAATGCCTCCATTTCCTACCTCCCAGTCCCTGGTGGTCCAGTGGAGTGGCAGGAGAGGCGGGCTGGTGCGACGTGCTCCCGCGATGTCCTCTTCTGTAATGCAGAGCACTGGGAGATTATGTCATCTCACAGCGCTCTGCATTACTAGAGCACGGGAGGGAGCTTGCGGCGCCAGGAGGAGGGGGTCGCAGGGGGCAGCCGGGCCCCTGGAGTGATGGGCCCAGTCGCGGTTGCGACCCCTATAGTTACTCCACTGGTGCCCTGTGAGGACTTTTTCATCTTAGCCAATGGAAATACCTCAAGATCCTCTCAAGGCAAAACAGTAAATTCAATGCATATATCTCTGCATACTGGATGTACTGTATTGCCCTATGGAGACCTTAAGGTATTACCATGGGCTAAGATGAAAAGGTCCTCACAGGGCAGTGCTAGAAGTGGGCAGCAAATGCAAGCATGCCACCGCTGTGCAGAGATCACAGTCGACTCCAGAGGTGGTGAGTGGAAGCAGGGCAGGCATGCCGGGAGCGGGGAATCAGTAACAAAAACCTACGTTTCTTTTGGTGAGTAGATGGGGAAAACAAGGGTGAGTATTATACATATAGACTCTTGTTTTCCCCTAAAATCTTGGGTATAATTTGCAGCTGCATATTACACAGGTGAGTATTATACCTGAGATTTTACAGTAATTCATTTTTACATATGCTATCTATAAGCACATGAAATTTAAAGTTATACTGACCTTTTTCATGATTTTTTTCTTGATGTTCCTTTCAAAGTATGAATTTGATGAGACTAAAAGCTAGTAGGTAACAGGTTCACTTTAATTGTCATGCGTACACTGGAATGTGCCATTTTGTAAATACCAGCTTTATTGTTCAATATGTTTGGGTCAAAGACATTCTATAAAATTGGTTCACGTCGCTGTGCGTGTTCTCCTGTGTGCGCAGCTGGTGCGATCTTTATTGGAAGGCCTGGAATCACTGTTATTCCTGTGTTGGTTAATGCCTTTCTGTCCTCAAACAATAAGAAAGCACAGCGCAGTTATAATAACAGCATTTGATCAATGCACTTATCACAAATGAAATTTTGATTGGATGGAAATTGCAGGCCAATGCAGCTCAAAATGTAGGCTCATCTTTTCGGGTTCTATTAAAAATAAAATAGCACACAAGAAAATTATCTTTATTATGTCTGCTCAGGAAAAAAATATATGTTTCATGATGAATACAATTCACTGTGCTGTTTTAATGGCACAAAATGATGGCAGGACTTTGTAGGGGGTATAATTGTGTTTTTTTATATTGAACTATTTTTGGCAATTATCCATAATCTTGAGTGTGTGTTATGGCTAAACAAATGAATGTTGTGTTTTTCTCCTCCTTAGTCTGCGTGTTTTGTTATTTCATTTGTGGTTTTAGGAGCTATTATAAATATAAGATTAACTGGATCCTGATGATTTGTAATCATAAAGCAAAATAAAAATTCCCATTTGATTTAAAAGCCACATTTAAATCAATGTGAATCCTGTGAAGAAAAAATTAAATTACTCCCATGTTGATTTTCTGTATAATTGTTCCATTCCTTAATGGTGGGTCTGACTGCTAAATAAAAACTAGATGACATTGTTGGTGATAATCATTATCACTGTTTTTACTTTACAGATTCCTATGTAAATTTTTGGAGAATGTGAGAATGTTATCACCTGAAATGTAATCCAGCCCTACATTTCTAAACGTTGTATGTTACAGCATTGATACATACGTCCCAACATTTCAAACTGACAAAGAGGAACAATTGTGTTTTAGGGGGTGTTGCTGGGGGCGATGCCTGCGGGCGGAGCACTACCGAGAATTTTTATGCTATTTCACGACCTATTGATACCTCCATGTGTAACCTAATACATGATTTAGATCAATAAAGTGTTTTATTTACACAGACTAATGTATAACTGCACATATACTGATGTTTAAACAAACAAGAATTTTAGTTTTATTGCTGTAGAACAACACTTATACATATATATACACCACGCAGTCTGATCTCCTAAAAAGAGGGACATCAGGGTGGGAAAGAGGGACAGAGGGATTTGGGTTTAAAAGAGGGACTGTCCCTCCTACAGAGGGACACTTGGGAGGTATGTTGATATAAGCAGTAAAAATCTAAGGGCCATATATTTGCACCGAAACAAAAGTGGAGCAATTCTGGAGCAAACCAGTTGCACCAAATAGAAATAATACACATTTCCATTAGTTTAAAAATATATGAATTATTTATTTTATATTTTTGAATGGTTTAAAGGGATATGAATGCTTTATCTTCTATTTTTAAATGCATTATAAAGTATAAAAGAATGAGACTGATATCCATCTCAATCTTTAATACTTACTAGTTTAAAGGGATAGTAATGCTTGCTCTTAACAAACTTTAATACTGTAGATATTAACAATATAAATTCAATGATGTACGTGTTCTCTCAAACATGTATCGTTTGAGAGATATAAGCATTCAGAGTTCCCCTCTCCTACCCCTTTCACAGATGTTAGCGTTCTAGCTGACAGAATGAGATCCTGGTCGTGTGACCGGATGGTGGCTCTTCAGCAGAGCCCAAATAGCGTTGTCTAACTGTGAGGTTTGTAAGCAATGAAGTATTTCTATCTTTCTTTCTAGACAGCACTGTTCCGGCTCTGCTGAAGAGCCGCTGTCCAGTCACACAACCAGAATCTGATGCTGTGAGCTGGAGCTCTGACGTCTGTGAAAGGGGCGGGAGGGGGTAACTTTAAAAGCTTATATCTCTCAAACTATACATGTTTGCGAGACAACACACATACATCATTGAATTTATATTTTTAATATCTACAATATTAAAGTTGCATGCATGCATTGCGAAGCAATGCATTACACATCCCTGTGCCACTCAAAGGATAAAGGAGGGCTGATGCTGTTCTTGGTGCTGAAGTCTGAACGCATCCTCCCCTCCCTTCCCCTACCCAACACATTGGCAGCATTATGCCAACCTCATATGCTAATGATTAGTCATTCTTCCCCTTCCCATGCACAGACAATTCCTGGTGCATTTGACAAATTATGTTATACTAGTTGAACAGCCCGTTACACGGGCCACAGTGCCACTGCCACCCGCGGAGCAGTCACGTGCAGTAGAGACTGGCCGCGCCGCGGCTGATACAAGCTGGACGCTCCTTCGGAGCGCCCAGCTCTGTATCAGCCGCGGCGTGGGCAGCCTCTACTGCGCATGACTGCAGCACCCACAGCAGTGTCTACTGCGCATGTCGCGGCGTTACACGCGATTTAGTGAATTATTATATAGGATTCTCCAAGGCAAAGTGATCATCACATGACGCCAGACATACTTAACCATTCCATCAAACCTTTCTTCATCTCACCCCAAGTTGGTTTTATGGTTTGAACCAGATTACATCCGTTACATGTCTCATAGACAAATACAGATTAATGCATGAAAATAGTCGCTGATTACATGTTTTTAGGTTGAAACACATTTTCAGGATTCCAAATGACAAAATTGCTAAACTACAATTCCCATTGTCTTTAGCCATAAAATGGCAGGCTGAATATGATGGAAGTTGTAGTCCATCAGTATCTACAGTGCCAAAACTGGCCCACTCCTTTCCTAACTAAAAATGCACTCAGGACTATGACCCACCTTTAATTAGATTTTCTACATTAACAACATCTTGGTCTCTGCGGTTACATTGTAACATAATGGCTCAAAATAATTTATGTCGTTCAGCCTTAACACAGCTGTTAAACCTTTATAATGAAGATTGAAGCTTTAATAATGACAAGTGTTACAGATCTCTATTTAATCATTGTTAAATTGATTAGTTTTTTTTTTCTTTTTTGCCCACGTGCCTGCCAGTGGAAATCAGAAACAAAGAATCAAAGTGTTGTGATCGGAGATTGATAAATGTAACTTTAGTGCAGTATCAATTGGGTTATTGGATTTACCCAGCTACCAAACTGGATTTGCATTGTCTCAACCATATGTGTTTAGGGGCCTTGAAGCTGGTCATTAGTGGCTGAGCACTGGAGCCAGAGATGAGTTAAAGTGATTTTGAACTGGCAGTATTGTGCTTAGTCAATTAAAAGGAATAGCAGAGGCTAATGCCTTAGAAAGCCACTATACTCTCTGGTCAGTTGTAGAGTCCCAGAGGCCTATTTAAAATAGACTAAGGTCTACAGCGAGCGAATGTCTACACTGAGCCTGAGGCTCTTTAACCAGTGACAAATAGCCTTTGTGAACAAAAGGCCAAATGAGTAGAAAACACAATGCACACTGAGTGATCAAATGGGCAGTGTTGCTGCATCCTGCATAATCCTGCAATATCCAAAGAGCATTACTGTTCTTTTTAGTGCCAGACAGGAGCCTGACGATTAGTGATATAAAGTATACTAGTGTTGGGTAACCTGGTGTAGATACACAAATAAAAAAATAAGTGTGTGTGCGTATATATATATATATATACAGAGAGAGAGAGAGAGAGAGAGAGAGAAAAGGAGAATTTGACCAGCTCACCATTTTAACCCTTTGAGTGCCAGAGGGGTACGGAATGCATTGCAGAGCAATGCTTTCCGTCCCCCTTTGGCACTCAAAGGGTTAAAATATGCCTACTGTTAAAGGAACAGTAATGTCCCAGAAAAAAATCTTTATAGTTTTGTAGTGCTTAAAAAATGAATCTATATGCAACAAATTTTATCTCTCAAACTGATATGGTTTGAGAGATATTCGTATTCAAAGTCCCCCCCTCCCTCCTCTTTCACTGATGTGCTGACTGCAGGGGAATCCTGTCCGTGGACCAACTGGCAGCTCTTCAGCAGAGCCGCAATCGTGTTATTGGAAAATAATTACTTCATTGGAAAGGTCTACAAAGTGTGCCTGGTTTGCAAGCACACTTTGTAGACCATTCCAATTAAGTAATTCACTTTAAATAACACGATTTCGGCTCTGCTGAAGAACCTCCTCGTGTCGGCCAACACGGATCTCCTGCTGTCAGCTTTACAGCTGGGAGGGGGAACTTTGAATAAGATTATCTCTCAAACCATAGCGGTCTGAGAGATAGAATTTGTTGCATATAGATTCATTTTTTAAGCAGTACAAAACTATAAAGATTTTGTCTGGGACATTACTGTCCCTTAATTTATCTTCAGAACTTCACAAATACTCCTGCAGTGAGTGCTTTTAATTAGCTTCCCACATTAATCCTTTGATTGGCTAAGGGGTGTGCCTCTTTCATTCTCTGGGTTAAAATGTGATCTGGTCACATTATTTAAACACACACACTCACACAAGCTGCATCCAGGCTGCCTGAAGTGTGGCTTAACTGCCTGTGTGTGGAGCCTGATCTGCAAAAAGGGGGAGCAGCTTGGTGCATTTTACACACTATGTAAATCTCTTGAGCTGAAAACACCAGCGTGAGCTAAGCCTTATTTCTAGTGTACAGTTCCACATTAACCCCTTAAAGATCAGAGGGATGGGCACACTCTTCTGGTCATTAAATGGATAGTAATGTTTCAAAATAAATGCAGCTCCAATTATTCTTTATAGCTTTGGGGCCATGTAGAGCATTGTTATCATTATGTACGATGTTTAGTTCCAGAGTAATTGAATGATAAAGTTTCCCCCTCTCGCCCCTTTTACCTTTTGTAAGCCACCTCCCCTCAGATGTGGAATATGGTCACTTGACCGGATTGCGCTCAGCAAGGGACAATCTTCTTCCTGTGAGAACAATGAAAACCCTGCCCCCCTTGAAGGAGAAGGGCAAGTTTTTCCTTATGATAACAGAAGATTGTCCCTTGCTGCGATCCATCAGGACAGTCTTGCTGTGCAGCTTTACATATGTAGAAGGGGCGAGAGGGGGACATTTTATGATTCAGTTACTCTGGAGCTACCCATTGTAGAGAATGATCATACCGCTCTACATGGCCCAAAAACTCTAAAAATGTAATCAGAGCTGCATTTATTTTGAAACATTACTATCACTTTAAGGATTTAAAAAAAAATAAAAGAAACACTTAGATGATGTAACTCAGATGTATGATGTGACGTGGGATGTAGCTGTGCTTTATTTGTGATTTCTCTATTTACTGTCGGATTCTAAAATAATGTATACAACTCTTAGCTTAAATCAATGGTTATTTGGTGAGCACATAGCCCTAGGATAAGATGTTTGTTGATAAATGGTAATTGTCAGATAGCGTGGCAGGTCTTTGTCACTGGCCTTTTGCTTTTATTGCGGTAAATGACCAGTGCAAGAAAGGGGCCGTAGACTTAATTGTAATTGCCTGATGCCTATTGAACCTGAAAAGATTCTGCTCTGAGCACAAATAAATGGCTTTGCTATATCAGTTCAACCTTCATTCTGCTGCCTTGATCATTTGCCTTTTTTTGAAGGTGCCTAACGTATTATGGGCTTGAACACACTGGTGTGACGCAGCTCAGTTAAAAGTCGCCACTGTGATTGCTTAGTTTTTGCTGTATTCCCCCTGACTTCTTGTCACTTTTGGGGACATGGCTGATGTCTTGCACATCAGCCATTGTCATCAGCTGATCATACATAAAGAGGGGGCTGAGCAGTGACTGGAGGTTGTGGATCAAGCCTGAAGGAACATCTCGGTTTTTTGCAAGTGGGAACATGGTCCAAAAGGCTGCGTTCACACAAAGTAGTAGTCTCCCCTATGAACAGCTTAATAAGGCTACGGACCAGTTCCCATGGGCAACATTGTTTGTTACAGCAACTTTGTTGAGAGATGTTGTAACATCACACATTTGTCATGCGAATTAAGCTAGGTCGGGGAAGACAGATTTTTCTCTCCAGCTATTAGGGACTACAACGTCCATCATACCCTACCAGCCAAAGCCTGCTTACCCTTGTGTTAGATTCACACGTTTATCACTGTGTTTCTAAAGCTGTGCGCAAGAGCTTACAATCAGATTGCTGTCTTTAGTGCTGTTCACACTATCATCTTGCACGACAGAGAACCCAACACAGCATGCTGCATCTTTACTGCATTCCATGTAGAACACTGTGAAGTTGCAGCAGATATTATCTATATGGTGGTCTATGGGGACACTGTGCTGATTCATATTGTTCTGGTGTTCATCTCAAAGATCGAATGGTGGCCAAAGTGAGCATCAGCTAATCATGTTTGGCTGATGTTGTCATGTCCTGCACATCAGCCATATCTCTGGTATGCCGCATCATCCGAGCTTAGCTAACATGGAAGAACACGCAGAGCTGTGAAGTTGCCTTTGTGACCCTAGCCTTATCCTACAGAAAAAAGAGGATATTTTGTGAAACTTGATCTGAACTCTTCTTTGTGAACTAGGCCTTAAAAGGGATCTAACGCCGCCTAATAATTACTCTACACTTACCTTACACTGGCTAGAAAATCCTGATGGCCCTTTGAATGTTGCCAGCTTGTGCCTTAGTTCAAGAGCAAACATCTTCAGCCCAGGACATCATGTCCATGGAGGCAGCCATGTCAGGTACTATCAAGACCAATGGACCCCAAACTCTGGTATTTGTGCATGGTAATCTGCACCCTTTAAAGTGATAGTAACACTTACTATGTAAAAAATATATATACTGTAGGGGTAATCCTCCTGAGTAAAACGAGGCTACTCCCACTGCTGAGAGGTGTTTTATTCAAAAATTATTGCAGCTCAAACTTGAATTTTTTTATGTTCAGTATCTCAATTGCCTGAAATTGTACATTAGTGTCGTTGCTACCCCATCCTATGGAGACTTATGGTCAACTGACCAGATCTGTCCATAGGATGGTGTAGCAATAGCGCTACTATAAAATTTCAGGCCATTGAGATACTGTACTTAAATATTCCAGTTTGAACCTGAATAAATTTTAAATAAAATACCTTTCAGCAGTGGGAGTAGCCTTGTTTTATTCAGGAGGATAAACTCTGCAATATATATTTATTTACATATTAAGTGTTACTATCCAGTTAAGGCTTTCAATAGCAAGTATGTAAGGAATTGGTTTGCAGAAAAGTGCCCCCTCCAAAAAAAACAAACAAACAAAACTTTTAAGTTAAACAAGACAAGATCTCATGTGGGGGGGGGCACCATGAGTCTCCCAATGTATTCCTTAAAGGAGCAATAAACTTTTTTTTATGAAAAAATATATATTGTAGGTATTTTCCTATTGAGTAAAATAAGGGTACTCCCACTGCAGAGAGATTTATATTTCCAGAGTTATTACAGTTTAAACCCATGTTTTTTTAAATTAGCAGTGCCCTCTAGTGGTCAAATTCTAATTAGTTTTCCTGTTAGATTCTAGTGGAGAGGAAAGTCAGAAAAGTCAGAGACATACAGTTCTCCATAGAATGTGATAGAAACTGCCTGTCACTTCCTGTCAGTTAGAACTATCAGGAATTAAACACAGTAAATTCACTTCCTGGTTATTTAAACTGCTATGAATTTTGAATAAAACATCTGACAGTGATGGGAGTGACCTTGTTTTATTCAGCAGGAAATTCTCTATAAAATATGTGTTTTCATAAAAAATGTTTACTGCTCCTTTAAGTTCGATTTCCCAGCTGGTAGTTCAGGGTGATCAGTAGAGGCTTCTGTGGTAAGGAATATAACTCCACACAAATGTAGGTTGAGTGGGAGGAATGGAGGAAGCTAGCCTTAACATCAGAGATGGCACTATAGCTATGGGGATACATGGCTCTTAATTTGTGTAAAAGGCAGATTTATCTAAGAAGGTTTCCTTCATAAAATAGGAGTATCTAAATGCTTTTTCCATTGAAACTCGTTTGTAGTCTAAAGCTTTAGAGTGACATTTTACTATCTGAAAATGTTTACATTTTTCTAAAAAGTCTGGGTTATGTCATCCAGTCTGGTGATGCCTACTGTCTACTGTGATAACAGAGCTGAGTAAATACATTCAACTATTCTGTTCTAGACTGCTGCATGAAGGGTCCCTACCTCGTTCATTCCTTCTGTTAAACAAATCAAAGATTCACTTATATGTATAGATTCTCATTAGATTATCATAACTACCGCCCCTTCTCTTTGTACAAAAGTCTATAATAAGCAGTCAAGCCAATCATGTCAGAGGTCAACTCTGCCATCAGTTCTAATAATTTTGCCAGAATACCCATCTGCACTCTTCCGGTTGACACAAGGGTCACACACCAGGATCTTTTTTGCCTGCATACTCTTTGTTTGTTTATCAAGCAATGAAATATGTGTTTTTTTATATATATTTACTGTCCATATGTATAATGAGGAAAGTAAGACAAGGAAATCCATTTTAATGTCATAGCCCTCCCTTTTTATTGTCTGTGAGCCAATCACAGGGGAGTAGAATATTGCTGCGGTATAAAGACAATACAGGGACAGGAAAACGCAGGTGTTGGGGTGGGAATTAATATAGAAGTGCTGAAGATGTTAACCCTTTGCAGTACATTGAAGACCTCTCTAGTATCCCTTACCATCGAAAATCCACAAATAAACAACACACAATAAAGTTCCAGTTTTCACAAGGGGAGTAAAATGCCCTAAGTAAACGATACCATCAATTACACTGGTAGACATGCCTAAAATATTCCCCTGTGCACGCTGCGCTTTTACGGTAAGATGTTAATAAGTTTGATCTTTATTGCTGCTTATGTAGATCCTGGAGAATGCACAGATACAATATTTATCAGATACGTCCCCAAAGAGAAGATTACAACTTGGGGTGGGGGCTGCTAAGGAGAAGCAAAAGGAGGAGCACTAGTGTATAAACAGTGGGCAGCGTGCACAGAGTCAAAAACATTGAGCAATTCTGGGGCAATCCAGGTGCAAAACAACAACAAAAAACACATGTTTTACAGGACAGTCACAGATTTTAACCCTTTGAGAGACCGAGGGGTACGCGTATGCAAAGCATTGATTTGCAATGCATTGCATTCCCCTCTGGCATTCAAAGGATTAAATCTGTGTCCAGTGTCCTGGGCGGCTCCATTCCAGGACAATACAAAGTGCCGCAATGAATCCTCCTGGAAACAGAGATCTAAACACTGGAGATAGAACTGCCCACTGCTGTGACAGAAAATGTTGCCTGTGCTGGGCTACATGAAAATGGCCTCCACACAGAGTTGTAAACACCAGAGCAGTGGGGGGGGGGGCAACCTAAAGCCCACCAGCTGTTCAGAATGGCAATTCCCATCATTCAGCTATCTGAAGGAGATGGCACTTGTAGTACCAAACAGCTGGTAGGCCACATGTTACCAAGACCTGCAATAGAGAGAGAGATCTTAGGACCTTTTCCTAACATCAAACAGGAGGTTCACTTCCATTTTCATACCTCCCAAGTGTCCCTCTTTAGAAGGGACAGTCCCTCTTTGAGACCCAAATCCCTCTGTCCCTCTTTTCCACCCTGGTGTCCCTGTGTTTAGGAGATCAGACTGTGTGGTGTGTATATAAATGTATCACATTGCTCCACAGCAATAACACTCACATTAATGTTTGTAGAAACCTCAGTATGAGAGTATATAAATTCGTTTGTGTAAATAAAATACTTTGGCCTTGTTCTAAATCATTTATTCAGTTACACAAAGATGTGTCAGTAGGTCATGAAATAACCTAAAAATTCTCTGTTATGCCCCCCTCCCACCAGCCATGCCCCCAGAAACACCCACTAAAACAGATGGCTTCAATTCAGGTATGTTGTTGATCCAGGGAACTATCTGACTGCAATTTGGAGTCAGGAATACATTTTGTTTTAGCTAGTCTAATGCTTGGGCTTGGCATACATTTCTTGTAACCCAGCATTGGTGTCACTTTCTGTCACAGCAGTCAGTGGGCAGCAGTTCTCCCTCTAGTGTTCAGAACTCTGTGGTGCACAGGAGAAAGTGCAGGATGTGCAGTGAAATCCATTGATGTAATGAGTCCTGTCCTTCATAGCTGCACAAGAGCTGAGGACAAGCACTCTGCTGCCTTCATCTTCACAATGAACCTGAATGACATAAAGGAAATGTGATCAACCTAACCCAGGGGAGGGCTGGCAACATACAGCCCAGAGGGCAAATACATTCAAGTGGCCCATTTCTACTATCGGCCAAGCCCACTGTCCCAGCCCACCCCTGTTTCGTTAATTTTAAAATTGTCCTTAATGTTGTGAAGTAAGGCAAGAGATACAACACAGCTTACAGTTGAAATGGGGCTACATTAGTGATACTACAGTGCTTACAATTTAAGTAAAGCTACACTATTGATGCCATAGAGCTTACAAGGGAAATGGCCTATATTACTAGTGTAGCTCTATTTGGATTGTATTTAGATTAATTTCAAATGTAAGCTCTGTGGTATCACTAGTTTAGCTCCATTTACAAGTGGGAGATTGAGTGAGGCAGTGGCCCACCAGCCCAGACACATGACCAGCCCAGGGGCAATTGCCCTCCTGCCCCCCAGACCAGCCCTCCCCTGCCCTAACCACAGGAAAATCCTCGGTTGATCACAAGAGACCCCAGGGCCAACAGTTGCCCCACACTGTGCTAAATTGTGCAATGCTTCAATAATAGCTTTCTACATCTTATTTCTGTCATATACGTCTCAAGAATAACGATAAGGCCAGCTGAGGAAGATTGTAGTTGTAGTCCTAATGCAGCTGAAGTGCCCTGCCCTGGTTTGGCAGTTGGATTTTTGATATGTGAAGTGTCTTATAGGAAGTTTGGCAGTAAAGGGCTTAACAGTGTTAGGATGCACTTGTTTTTCACCCTTTGCAGTAAAAGTGTTAACAAATGAATGATGCAAGTGGTTGTTGTGTCTTCTGGACGGCCATGGAAGAAGAGATGTTAACAGGATGCACAGTTTGCAGTGTTATGTAGACATCCTTGGAAGTACACGGGTTAACAATGTCAGAGTACACGTTTGCAGTGTCTTCTAAATGCCCTTGGTAATAGAGGGGTTACAAATCTCAGTGGCTTGTAGACTCTATTTGAGGTAGAGTGGTTAAAGTGCAAGGAAAGTCCTGTTTGCAGTATCTTGTAGACACCTATGGCAGAAAACTGGTTACCAATGTCAGTATGCATGACTGCAGTATCTTTTGGGGGTTAACCCCTTGAGGACGAAAGGAGTGTGCAACAAATTGCTTCACAATGTGTAGTGTTCCCCTCTCGTCCCCAAGAGGTTAATAATGCCAGGATGCACGTGTTTGGAAGATAATTTAGTCCTGAGATAATAGAAGGCGCACACTTTATCCAGGGAGCTGTTATCAGCCCATTATGTGATCTTGTGTTAATACCAAGCGAGCACTGCCTTGTAATTGCAGATTTCAGCACAGCACAGAGCACAATATTCTTTGATTGCCTGTGTTATTGCTTCTACTTAACTCTGATGCTGCTGTACATGTTAAAAAGCTATTTTGAATTGACATGTAAAAAAAAAAATAGAGAACGTATTTTATGGAAAGCATCTGAAACATTTACAGAAAACTGGACTTTGTCAGTAGAGGAGAGATACTTGGACCATCCAGGGACATGTACGGAGAAAAGTGGAACATTAAATTAATCTAAATGGGGGTTTTAACTCCTAGAATGCGAAGCAATGCATTGATTGGTTGTGTTGGAGACATTTCTTGCATCCAAGAAGGGAGATGTGCTAAGGCAGTGGTTCTCAACCTTTCTAGTGCCGCGACCCTTTGATAAAATTTCCCAAGTTGTGGCGACCCCCAACAGTAAAATTATTTTAGTTTCTCCTTCATCGCTGTAATTTTGCTACTGTTATGAATAGAAATATAAATATCTGATGGTTTTAGGCGACCCCTGGCAAATCGTCATTCGACCCCCAAAGGGGTCCCGACCCACAGGTTGAGAACCACTGTGCTAAGGTGTGATAAAGAGGGGATAAAGTGGAGATAACTTCCCCAGTGATATCACTTTTCCAAGTCCTGTGTTAGGCTCCATAGAATAACACAGGACTTGGAGAAGTGATAAACTGGACACATCATTAGTACTTTATCACCTCTTTATCACCACTTAGTGAATCTTTCCCCAGGATCGAGATGCACTGTGTTATTCTGTGGAGCCTATGCACTAAGATTTGTCATGTGGGAGAGATCTTAGTTTGTAGGCTCCATAGAATAACATAGGAATTGGAGTAGGGATATCACTGGAGAAGCTGGAGGTTATGCACTAAGGGGTGATAAAGTGGTGATAAAGTGGTGATTAAGTGGAGATGACTTCTCCAGTGATATCACTTCTCCAATTCCTGTGTTATTCTATAGAGCCCAATGCAATAAGATTTCTCCAGCTATGGAGATCTTAGTGTATAGGCTGTATAGAATAACACAGGAACTGGAAAAGTGATATCACTGGAGACGTTATCTCCGTGTTATAACCACATTATCACACCTTAGTGCATCTCCCCAAAGGAGTTAAAGCAATGGGCATTTTTATGATACAGTTTTTTGTGTCACTTTTCTCTGTGAGAATTGTCCCTAGTGTGTGTCCATTCTTGTCTGGTTTACCGATTTACAACCCATTTGATCTTTCATCTGTCTTATATTGTACATCTCTGTTTCAGTCAATTTTGAGTTTCACTATTGTATTATCATTTTAAGAGTGTATCTTTTCCCTCTGGCACTCAAAGGGTTTACTACTTTCAACTCCGCTTACAGTATTTTAACAAGCATATTTGTGGACGATGAGAGCAGCTGACGTTCCGTGTGAGGGTGAGCAAAGGTGGGCAGCTCAGCACTGACTGTATTAAATGGCAATTAATATCAAATAGTTGCACAATGGGCTGATCTCTTTTCTGGGAGAAGACCCACTGATTAAGCTGGGAATGCATTTTTAGCACTGGCAGATCCCCGGTGTATCTGTGCAGTTTATCTTCTGTCCCTTGTGATGCAGATACCCATAGTACCCCCTGTATCAGGACGACTGAGCAGAAGAACATGCACAAAACCCAGGAATTTGTGGCTGAGATCCATAGACTTCTGGTTTGCTTTCCAGCTGAGAGAGTCCATTTTTTAGACCCCCCCCAACAGCTGATAGGATCCATTTTGGGGCTGCACAGAGTAGTCCCAGGCTTTTTTTAACTAAGTCAGCTCTCACTGGAGCAAACTTTGTCAAAGGTGATAATTGCCCTTTACAGAGAACTGTTAAGGCTGGGCTGGTGATAGTTGCCAATTAAAGAGGACTTTTTAGACCAGGCTGGTGATAATTGTCCATCTAAGAAGACTATTTAGACCGGGCTGGAGATCATTGCCCTTTAAAGAGTGCTATTTTAGGCTGGGTTGGTGATAATTGCATTTTGAAGAGGACTATTTAGGAAGGGATGTGATAATTTCCCTTTAAGACCTATTTAGGCTCTGCTTTATTGGAATCACAGATGCTCCCTGAAGTCCTACCAAGTTTGAATTACCCCTTTAGCTCTTTCAATGCTGAACTGCTCATGTATGCTCACAGTACAAGGAACACTAGTTGCTATCATGGTAAATTTTGCTCATCTTAGTGAGAACAATGAATATTATTATATTTTATATAGAGACAACTTATTCCATAGCTCTGTACAATAAGGAATAAACATACAGCAAAAATAAACACTAAAATGGAACATAGTAAAGATAAGGATCAGCGGGCCCTGCTTACAGTCTAGACTAGGCATGTCCAAGTTCAGTCCTCAAGGGCCACCAACAGGCCAGGATGTAAGGATTTCCCTGATTACACACAGGTGAGTCAGTCACAATGAATGATCCACTGATGCACTCACCTGTGCTTAATCAGGGAAATCCTTACATCCTGACCTGTAGGTGGCCCTTGAGGACTGAACTTGGACAGGCCTGGTCTAGACGGATGACAACGCGGCTATTGCTTGGGTCAGGAGAATAAGGGTTTCTGTTTTTGGTCTCATGCTTTCTGTGCACCTTATTTGGGTGGGATTGACAAGGTCATTACAATTTTATTAAACAGAAAATATGCCTTAATATGATCAAAAGAGTATTTAGCTGCTTTACCTCTGGAACCATGTTTTTTTTTTTATAAATTGTCTCTTTTTTATCACTTTATAAATTTGTGTTGTTGTTGCACCGCATCTACCTTCATGTCAGCTGGCCAGTGATCAGTAAAGGTTATTGGTAAATGTAGTCCAACAACAGCTGCAGGTTGCACATATCTGGCTGAGATGGAACATAATCTCTATGTATCATAAAGTCTTGGCCTGGGGTCTTGTCCCTTTCTGCTGCCTGTTTTTCACCTCTGACCTTTAAGTTCAGGGGATGGCAATTTCCAACAATCCATCTTTTGCTAGACTACAATTCCCATAATTCTCAGAAAGCTTTGAACCAGTGTTGTTGTCCAACAGCAGATGGAGGGCTTCTGACTGCCCACCCTTGTTCTAATACATTACCCAGCGGACTTTCTAAAGTGTTTTCTTTAAAACGAACACAGAGCAGTAATTGTATAAGTGAAAACCCCATTCTGCCCTATTAGAGAACAGATGACTGTACTTTCTATACTGCTCCTGTAATCTGGACTGACAACCACTTGTGCTGCATAAGCAGTCTTCATTTCCCAAACCCAATAGCCCGTGCCAGCTTTCCAAAATAATTTCTTTTTCTTTCATCGCAAGAGAGATTTCCTTGGAAGGAATAAAGGGACGTCTTCCACTTACAATGAGTCCCTGCTGAGGAGTGTGTGTGTAATGCAGAATAGGCCTGGTACTGACATTTTCTTAGTTCCTGTGCTGCATTCTTTGCTCAGGTTTTTTAAAGCAGTAGAGGAAATATATTATAGTGACTAGTATATTAATTGTTGGGAACATCTGGATTTACCCTGGAGTCTCCAGTATATACTGCTAATTACTGAATATTTTAGTCAATGTTATAATTAAGACTAAGCATATATTTTATTGTAGACCTGTCATGGAACCGTCACCTTGATTAAACTTACACATTTAATTTATAACTGCATATCTGTTATGTTAGGCAAAAGAGGAGAATATGTATATGTTTGTTTCTGAAATGTGAAAGTCCCTTTCAGTGCAGAACTGCATTCTAATTAATATCTTCTGCCCTGAGAGCTTATTTAGCATACAGTGCTGCACTCAAACAGTTGTGGGTGCACACCTACTTCCCTTCATAATAGGGGTGTGTCCAGTGCATGCACACCTACTTCCCTTCTTAATTTGTGTGTGTGTCCAGTGCATGCACACCTGCTTCCCTTCTTAATAGGTGTGTGTGTCCAGTGCATGCACACCTACTTCCCTTCTTAATAGGTGTGTGT
Source organism: Rhinophrynus dorsalis (assembly GCA_037306005.1). NCBI lineage: Eukaryota > Metazoa > Chordata > Amphibia > Anura > Rhinophrynidae > Rhinophrynus > Rhinophrynus dorsalis. The sequence continues at coordinate 50,338,585 of CM074722.1, forward strand.
GTCCAGTGCATGCACACCTACTTCCCTTCTTAATAGGTGTGTGTCCAGTGCATGCACACCTACTTCCCTTCTTAATAGGTGTGTGTGTCCAGTGCATGCACACCTACTTCCCTTCTTAATAGGGGTGTGTCCAGTGCATGCTCACCTACTTCCCTTCTTAATAGGGGTGTGTCCAGTGCATTCACACCTACTTACCTTCTTAATAGGTGTGTGTCCAGTGCATGCACACCTACTTCCCTTCTTAATAGGGGTGTACAGCGTATCCATACCTACTTCCCTTCTTAATAGGGGTGTACAGCGTATCCATACCTACTTCCCTTCTTAATAGGGGTGTGTCCAGTGCATGCACACCTACTTCCCTTCTTAATAGGTGTGTGTCCAGTGCATGCACACCTACTTCCCTTCTTAATAGGGGTGTACAGTGTATCCACACCTACTTCCCTTCTTAATAGGGGTGTGTCCAGTGCATTCACACCTACTTCCCTTCTTAATAGGGGTGTGTCCAGTGCATGCACACCTACTTCCCTTCTTAATAGGTGTGTGTCCAGTGCATGCACACCTACTTCCCTTCTTAATAGGTGAATGTTCAGTGTATCCACACCTATTTTCCCTGTCAGTGGGTTGTCCAATGCATTGAAGTGTATTGCACTGGACACGTTGCTAAACTCACTTGCTGCTCATTCTTTGCCTTCATCAAGCCATTGGCCAGTCTCACTGAAGCTCCAAACACATGAGACAACCATGGATACTTGTTGGCATCCAAGAGCTGGTGGAGTTGATACTATCACATTCTATATGGAATGCAAAAAAAATGCATTTGGACACCAGGTGGCACTGTTGTTAACAATGTCATGTAAAAATATTTTGAGCAATAAAAACATTGGAATGAACCATCTTCCTGTTGTAGTACAAAAGAAAAGTATATATAGATTAACACGCACATGGGTTCATCCATGGCAAATGGTATAGAAGCAAAGGATTGGAGCACTGGATTAAAGTGTGATTTGCTTTACGAATCCTGAGAGTGCTCCAGTCCTTTGCACCTCTAGTTATTAGAAACTGTTCACTGCTCCTTTAAGCACATGCCCTTTCTTGAGGTATGAAGGTGGATACCCCTTATTTCTCAATCACTCATGCTCTGCATTACTCCCATGTGGGAGGCAGGAAGTGTCTAAGACAGACTTGCTGGTGTTTGTTCTTATTTTGCCGATGGAGCTTCACAAAACACACAATTCAATCAACAAGTTCCCCTGACACGGCAGCTGGTGAGAGCAAGTGAGAGGAGTTGTGGAATGAATCTTCCCCCATGGCCTATCGCTTCTCTATCAGCGTGTCATGTGGGCATTGCTAGCCCAGGCTGACATGTATCCCCCTGCTGCGTGTCATCTTCCCTGCTTGTCACAAACAGCACCGAATGTCAACTGCTTTCAAACAGCAGCATTCATATTTAATGACATAAACAGCTCCGTTTCTTGGTAATTATTCCCAGTCCTCTTCAGACTAAAGTATTTACTTACAGACCCGCAGACGAGGTGGTGGGAGTGAAGTACCAAAGTGTCCCTTCTGCACAATCTGATAAGAACTGCGTCTGATCCATGGACGCAACCTTCCCAGTGAAAGCAGTTTCCAGGCCTTTATTACGTACAATAGAGTGCCAGAAGGATTTGCAACGCATTGCAAAGCTGGCACTCATGGAGTTAACTGGGAAGATATCAGCATGCAATTCCTAAAATCTTGCCAGGCTTTCCAGCTTGTACAGTGCAGCCAAGAATATTACGTTATGTGTATAAAACATTGGGCCAAATGTTTAACGCTTTGAGTGCCAGACAGATGTTCAGTGCACCATCTGGAAGCCAGAGGGTTAAGGGGCATATTGAAACTCATATTACACCTTCAATGGAAACCTATCACCCTTGAATTTAACCCTTTGAGAACTAGGGAGGTATCTAATGCAATAATTAACCATTTGAGTGCCAGAGAGGTATCAAGGGCATTGTGTTGCACTGCTCTGGATACCTCTTTGGTACTCAAAGGGTTAAATGTGTATTGGTGTAGTTCTGGAGCAAACCAGCTTTACCATGAGGGACAAATTTAAAAAATCCAGTTGACATAAATGGAACTTTTAACCCCTTGAGTGCTAGAGAGGTCTCCAATGCATTGCAAAGTAATGTGTTTGAGACTGCTCAATGAGTTTGGGTAATTTGTTTTTGTCCCCCCATGGTGCAGTTGGTTTGATCCAGAATTACTTCAGTTTTGCAACGTGTTGGATTTCCCTCTGGCACTTAAGCGGTTAAATAAGGTACAGTGAATCAAAAAAGTGGAACGATTATGGGGAAAACCATCTACTCCATAGGGAATAAATAAACATTTCCATTAGATTAAAGGGAAGAACAGTTAGAGGTCTCCAGTGCATTGCAAAGCAATTTGCCAGACACGTCGCTAACATTCAATGGTTAAAAGCCCCATTTAACTCCATGAGGAATTTTGGGAATATTTTATGTCCCCTATGGTACAGTCGGTCTACCCCAGAGTCACTCTAATTTTGTCTTTGTGCACTCGAACACAACTTGCTGTTGCTGGGACTTTGTTGTAAAATGTTCAGCTTAGTCCTGTCCTACCTGGACCCACCTTCATCCAGAGGACTGCAAAGGTCGTGGTGGCGCAGTCAGTGACCTGAGTGGAACATCAAACTTACAAGTACTTTCAGGACAGGCAGATTAGGTTTACATTGGCAGGGCTCCAAAATAAATTGTACCACAAGCTTGGCTTCATTCCCTTCTACCACAGTAATTACACACATGGACAAATATGTTAAACCCACTTGGACAACAGAGACATCTCCGATGCATTGCTTTGCAGTGAGCTGTAGAAACACTAGAATGCAGGGAGTCAAGGGAATATATGGTGTGTTCTAGCCTCCTGTCCCTGGATCCTGCAGTCCCTGATTTTGTCCCTGCTTTTACAATTTAAAGGCATAGTAATACCTTGCAGCTCCTATTGATCCTCCTATAAAGAGGATCATGTAATGCTTTATTTCAGTATGCTCCGTGTTGTAGTTCAAAAGAAATTAAATACTAAAGGATTCCCCCTCCCTCCCCTTTTACCCACGTTACCCTGCCTCTTTCAGCTGTCCTGTTGGAGCGCAGCGAGGGACAATCTTCACTGAGCATAAGGGAAATCCTGCCCTCCTTCCTCAAGGGGGCAGGGTTCTCCTCATACCCTGTGAATGAAGATTGTCCCTTGCTGTGCACTGCCCGGGCCCATGACCGCATTCCACATCTAAGGGGAGGGGGTCTGTAAAAGAGGCAGGAGGGGACTCCTTTAGCAGTGCATTTTTTTCAAACTACAACACAGAGGATCCTATATTATAATTCACTAGTTTGTCAGAAGCCGTCATGTACAATAGAGACAGCAGTGTGCGCTGCAGTCATGTGGAGTACAACCCATGCCGTGGCTGATATGGAGCGGGGTACTCCGAATTCAGACCGGAGTCCACTCTGCGCATCAGAAGGTGCACAGGGAGGACCACAATCTGAATTCAGAGCGCCGAGCTCAGTATCAGCCGTGACGTGGGCAGTGTCTACTGTGCATGACTGAACCGTGGCCATTGCTGGGTGGCACTGTGCCCCGTGTACACGGGCTCTTCAACTAGTATTGAAATAAAGCGTTACATGATGCTCTTTATAGGAGGATCAATCAGAGCTGCGTTTGTTTCAAGTTACTACTATACCTTTAATCTAAACTCTATATTGTATGTGCTTGTTATTAAAAGGTTTATAGTTGTTAGTGTAAAAGCCCGTCTACACGGGCCAAGGGCTGGGTAATGTTAACCCTTTGAGTGCCAGAGTGGTACGCAATGCTTTGCTTTGCAATGTGTTGCGTACCCCTCTGGCACTCAAAGGGTTAAGCAGTCACTACCTCACTGCTCCACTCGATGCAATCATGTGCATGACTGCATCGTGACAAACATCCTAGCAAATAATTATATAGGATGAGCTTCCCCACTTTTTAGCCCTTTCAGTGCCAGAGGAGTATCCAACGCTACCCCTCTGCACTGAAAGGGTTAATTTTAAATAATTTGTGTTATTTAGGTGTGGGCAGTGTATATTGTGCTGTGAGTCCAGCTTTATGTCTGTTCTGTTAGGTTTTCTGTTGGCATTGCCTGATACAGTACTATGACCATTAGTGGTATTCTGTGATGTGATGGTTCAGGTGAAGGTGTCCCTGGGTATTTTGTAAAATGTTGGCAAGTATGATACAGCAGTACAGCTAGACAGAAAAATATCCCTTTTTCTCTTTGCAAAGGAAGAATGATACATTATATCTCTAAGCATAACACTGATAACATGTTTCACTCTTCAGGTTTATAGATGCTGATTATTTATACATTTATACATTCTTTGTACAAGTGAAAGTATCAATTCGCAGTCTGTGATCAGACAGTGAGACAAGACTGTCCTTTTTACTCATAATTCACATATTTCCCTCATCTTCTGTCATACAAACAAATCATTGTGCCTAAAAATATTTAAAGAATATTCCAAGATTATATAAAAATATTTTTTTTGTTTGTATGTATCTTTTATGTTTACAGTTGATTGATAAGAGTTCTCTCTTGCTGTAGAGCAGTGATTCTCATACTGGGTTCCATGGAACCTCAGGGTCACCTGACAAAATGTAAGTGTTCTACTGAGCAAATTAGAACAGAGGAATAAATCTGGAGTGTCATAGAGTGAATGTGAGGTTCCGTGACTACCAGTGGTACAAGGCTGGTGTGTCAGGCAGTGTATGTGGGTTTATGAGACTACCAGTGGAACAAGGCTGGTATGTCACACAGTGTATGTGTGAGGTACCATGATTTCCAGTGAAAGGTGGAAAAAAGATGGAGTGGCAGACTGTATGTATGTGTGGTTCTGTAACTACCAGTGGAACAAGATTTGAATGTCAGACAGTGTATGTGTGAGATTCCATAATTCTTTTGGACAGTAGGACAAGGCTGGAGTGTTAGACAGTGCATGCATTGTTCCATGACTGCCAGTGGACAGTGGAAAAGAGCTGAGTGTCAGTTTATGTATGATTCTATGACTACAATGGGTTGGCAAACAGTATGTGGGGTTCCATGATTACCTGTGTACAAAAAAGACTAGAATGGCAGAAGGTGTATTTGTGGTTCTTTGGCTACTGGTGGACAGTGGAACAAGGCAGACAAGGCTTTGTGTTTATTACTGGATGTGTAGAAGCAGTGTAATTTTTTCTGAATAGATTTCTTTTAGCTTGAATCCTTTGAGAGTACTAGAGAGGTATCCAATGCATTGCAAAAAAATGATTGGATACCACAGTGGCACTCGAATGTTTACTTAGGAATATGTATCAGTTACCTAGTAAAAGTTAAGTCATATAGTTTAGCATACACATTTTGTCTTGGGTTACTACTTATGTCTAGCATTCAGATACATTTGACATTGATACTGTGTTAATCCCTTGGATTGGACGTTAGATTTTCCAGTGCATTTCATAGGCATATGTTGGCAACCTCTTCAACATCGAAGAACTTTCCTGATTCATAGGGAGAGATGCACTAAGGGGTGATAAAGTGGAGATGACTTCTCCAGTGATATCACTTCTCCAAATTCTATGTTATTCTATGGATTTGGATCAAATTCACCACAATATCACCAAACAGAATCCTTGTTGAATCTTAATGGAATAGTAATGCCTCAAGCATAATGCAGCTCCAAGTCTTCTTCGTACTATTTGTCCTGTATTTCAATACTATCAGTCTTGTAGTTCAGCAGCAACTGAATGAGAAAGTATCTCCCTCCCATGTCTTTTACTTACGTCACTCTGCTATGCAAGCCGGTCCGGATGGAACGCAGCAATCTACTGTGAGCACAATGAAAACCCTGCCCTCTTTCATCAAGGGGGGGGGCAGAGTATTCTTTCTTCTCACAGGAAGGAGAATGTCCCTCACTACGAGCTGTCAGGTCAAGCGTATTTCACATCTGAGGGGAGCTGGCTAAAAGGGGAAGGATGGGATAATTTCTCACTCAGTTGCTGCTCAACTAAAAGACTGATCATATTAAAGGGATAGTAATACTTAAAATGTAAAAAAATATATGTTGTAGGGTTTATCCCCCTGAGTAAAACTATGGAGATTTATGGTCCCGGGACCAGAGCTGTCCATAGGATCGTGTAGCAACAGCGCCACTGTACAATTTCAGGCCACTGTGATATTGCACCTAAAAAATTCAACTTTGAAAATTAATAACTTTTGAATGAAACACCTTTCAGCAGTGGGAGTACTCTTGTTTTACTCAGGGGGATAAACTCTACAACATGTTTTTTTTTACATTTTAAGTATTACTATCCCTTTAAAATACAGCGCTACATGGGACAAATAGTACCAAGAACAATCGGAGCTGCATTTTGTTTGCAGTATTACCAAACCTTTAACCCTTTGAGTGACAGAGGGGTACGCAGCGCATTGCTTTGCAATGCGTTGCGTACCCCTCTAGCACTTTAAGGGTTAATGTATCTCCCCATGTCCTTTTTAGAAAATCAGCCTCCCCGATGCCACATTTTATCCCCAACTAAATGGCAGCAGCTCTTAGAGACGCACTACACACACTAGACCATTAAGAACTAATTTCTAGAGCAAGTGAATTTTAATGACTGCTCCACTCTGAAAACCAGTGATGTGTATGCCAGCGAGTGGCTGAACGTCTTCACTAATGAAGGAGTTAAATAAGTGCTCTTCCATCAGCGAGAGACGTAACAGCTTTATGGTAGGCAGTTAACCGCATCTCTTCTTCCACCTGCTGCACGCAAGCTATTTTGTTTTTGCTGCTCAGAGTGATTGTTAATTACACTTAATTTGCACTCGTATCTTGTTCATGTCAGTAGCAACAAAAAAGCTGCAGTTCCACTTACAGCACAAAACGCAATTCTTTTCTTTTTGCTTTTTTTTTTGGACTGAGCGTACTTAATTTAACCCTTTATGTGCCAGAGGGGTGTACAAGGCTTTGAATGCCAGAGGGGTGTCCAACGCATTGTCCAACACATTTGTTGAATTCAAAGGGTTGAGAAAAAAAAAAAAAGCAGAATATTGTTATTCCTTTTGCTGCTGATCACATAGTAGAGATTATTCCTTTGTAGAACATTCTGGAACACGGTGAGGCTGATGTACTTAGAAGAATTTGAGCAATTTGGGGCAAACCAACTGAACCGTAGGGGACAAATTAGATGATCCCTTAGATTTAGATGATTAACCCGCTGACAGCGAGAGGGGTACACATTATGTCCCTTGAATGCAGTGGTGTCTGTAGAAATTTTTCCGGGGGGGGCAAAGCCATAATATGACCCCCAGGCCAGCCCATCCAGCCCCTTTGTTTATACGGAGGGGGTAACTGTAGGGAAGGACAAGTGCCCCCCCCTCCCCGGACGCCCATGTTTGAATGCTAGAGATTTCAGTGAAGAGCACAATAGCATTCAGGGAAATAAAAGACTAATTTAAATCAATGGTGCTCTGTACATATTAGTGTATCAGCCACAGTATGCTGCAACTACAATTCAGCACACATCACATCCAGTTGCAGCATGCCTATCTGTTCAGCGGTATATGGGACATTGTGCAGATATTCAGTTTGGCAACATTGCAGGCTGTGATGCCCTTAGCAGACTCCAGTGATTGGCTGATTCAAGTGGTCGCCAGCCAGTAATAATGACCAGATTGCTCCACTGTAAGGCAAGAAGCTTATAAAAATATAATTCTGCAGGACTGTATAGAAACCAGGACAGCCCTGCAGAGTGTCCTGAATTAAACTACAGTTATGGTCACAATAGCCAATTAAATTCCTCTGACTCCCACTTGGGCTGGCACCCATCGCCACCTCCCAAATCCCCATCCCCTGCCCCATTTCACACCGTAGGATTACAGGAGACTGCAAGTGAGTAAACAGACAACTTTAAATTGATAGTAATGTTTCATAATAAAAGCAGCTCTAATTAATCTTCATAGTATTTGGACTTTGTAGAGTGTTATTTCAAATCTGTCAGAGTTGTAGTTCAAGAGTAATTCAGTGACAAAGTCTCCCCCTCCCACCCCTTTTACTGATGTAACACTGCTCAGCCAGAGCAGAAGGGAGGTGCAGAGAGAGACAATCTTCAATTAAGATAAGGGAAAAACCTGAAAAACTTGTCAAGGGGGGCAGGGCTTTCATTGTTTTAATAGGAAGAAGAGTGTCACCTTCTGTTATCTGTCCAGTCTATGGACTGAACTCCACATCTGAGAAGAGATGGCTTACACTAGGTAAAAGGGACGGGAGGGGAAACTTTGCTTGTGAATATCTCTCAAACCATAAAGGTTTGAGAGATAAGACTTATATAGTTCTTCATGTTTTGTAATGCCTACAAAATAAAATAAAGATAAAACGAAGTATTACTATCCCTTTGAAGATGTTTTTTGGACTGATCACAATGTATTTAGCCTATAGAGTACTAGTAGGGTGCCCAACTCACTCCAAAGTTTTGCATTATTTTTAATTTGATTACATTATCAATCTACAGTAGGGATGGGCAACATGAAGTTCTCCAGATGTTGTGTATTTTAACTCCCTTATAATAGGAACTGTAGCCTTCAACAGCTGGAGGGCCTCAGCTTGCTCATTCCTACCTTAAAGTCTCCTACTCTGCCAAGGGAATGTCTTCATATTTTATCTTACTGCATTGATGTAAACAGTAGAACGTGTATGTCTGTTGAGGACTGTTTTCCAGTTCTCTGTAGAGATAAATTGACCCTGATGGTCAACAGGTAATATAAACACATTTGCACACATGATTTAATCATTTTAAGTTCCAGGAGTGTTTTGCCCAATGCAATGCATTGAACACCTCTTTGGCACTCAAAGGACTTGAAACTTTTTCTGATGATGAGATAGCTGCTAAATTATCTGTTGGACCAGTGACTCAACACTAACATCCTATAATCCATATTCATATCCATTTATTTATTGGGGAGACAGGGAGTGGAATCACTATATCCTGCATTATATAATGTATGAAATGAACTGTTATGGCTAACTCAACCATCTCTCTTTATCACTCCCTCTCTCTCCCTCTCTTCCTCCCTCACTCCCTCTCCTTCTTTCTCTCTTTCTCCCTCTTTCTCTCTTCTCCTTCTCTGTCTTGCTCTCTCTGTTATCTCTCTCGCTCTCTCTAAACCCCACTGGCACTCAAAGAGTTAACTCCTTGTATGCCATGAAGGTCTCCTATGTATTACGTATTTGAACAACTCTCTAGCACTCACATGGGTTAATTGTAACTAATTAATGGGCAGCGGAAATAAATTTGGTTAACCCTTTGAACTATCAGCAGATCTGCTCAACTGGGTGCAGAACTGCTGATTAAGCCGTGGCTGTATTGTGAGCCCTGCCAACCAATCAGTGTGGAGACACTTGATGCCCCTTGCCCCAGTGTATCTATACTGCATTGCTGTATTGAGCTTGAAAACCTGACGTAGCAGGTCTATGGGGACTACAAATTTGTGACAGAGAGCCACAGATTTCTGGTTTGCTTACCCGAGTGCTTTGCACACCATTCAGGTCCTCAAATGGTTAATCACATGAAGCTGTACAATAAAAGATAATTACTGGGATCTCTTTGGTTTATGAAATTTCTATATGTAGGGTACAATGCTTTTATCTATGTGTTTTGTTTTTGGGGTTTTTTTTTACACCTCAGTGGCACTCAAACAGTTAAATAAGTAAAAAAAAAAAATCCCATCACCACTGTGCAGTATTGGATTTAAGGCTCAGTCTGACAACTGCTTTTACATCTCCCAGCAGAGCCATCCCTGTGGCTGTTTATATTGGCTTTGATCAGTCTCTCTGCTTTGTGTTAATGTTGGTGTTGGAGAGTGATAACAAGCAATAGAACTATGTAGGAAAAGGAGAAGATTAAAGAGAATTAGAGAGTCAGGGAATGATAAGCTACAGGCCTGTTCGCAGTTATCCCTCTATTCCTGGTTTTGTAATAACACAATTTATTTTTATTTGACATTGTTACAAGTGTTCTCTTATTCTCCCAACTGTAAATTATACAGCAGTTTGCTGAGTGGATGGGATCACTTACTCTGGAAATCAACATTAACATTGACAGTTTGAGCCGTATGCAGAAAGCTGAAGAACAAACCAACTGTATCTTAACCCTTTGAGTGCCAGAGGGGGAGAAATAGCAATACACAAAATTCACATTGGCGTAAATGGGGCTTTTAAAGTCTTATTTAAATCAGCGTGAATCTTTATTTGCCCCCTATGGTGAGCTCAGCACCAGAATGACTCCTCTTTAAAGTTGGGTTGGACACACTGTATCTCCTGCAGTTGTTTGACTGCATCTCCCATCATCCTCAGAAGACCAACGATGGATGATGGGATTTATAGTTCAGCAACAGCTTGAGAGCTTTGGGTTGACCTTATAGGTTGTCATTATAAATGTACCATTGAGGAAACAATTGCTGTTTAAGGCCCCATTCACACTGGTGAGTTAACTGCACTACAATGCAGGTGGGGATGTGGTGGGAGTCGATATATTTTTGATTGAGTACCGTGTGGATTGGCCAGTCATTGGAGGTCGTGGAGAGCATCGAAACCAGGTGAAAGATCTGCAGGATTGTCCATTAGACTATTGTGCAATTCAGAAATGCTGCAGTTTGGATCAGTTGAACAGGAGAGGGCTGGCAACATGTGGCCCGGGGGGCAAATACAATCAAATAGCCCATTTCTACTATGGTTCAAGCCCACTGTCCCAGTCCACTCATTTTGTTAATTTTAAAAATAGCATTAATGTTGTGAAGGCAAGTGATACATACAGTTGAAAAGAGGCTACACTACAGAGCTTACAATTGAAGTAAAGCTATAATAGTAATACCATAAAGCTTACAAAGAAAATGTGTTATGCTAGTAGTGTAGCTCCATTTGGATTGTTCCTCTGTGGCATCATTTGTGTAGCTTCATTTCAATCGTAAGCTCTGTGGTATCACTAGTGTAGCTCCATTTACAACAGCAAGCGAGAGATTTAGAGAGTCAGTGGCCCACCGGCCCAGACATATGACCGGCCCAGGGGGCAATTGCCCCCTTGCCCCCCAGGCCAGCCCTCCCCTGCAGTTGAATGCACCAGAGTTGTAGCATGCTACTACAGCTTGTTAATTGCATAGAACAAGGGTTTCATTTGGCACTATTGTTTTAATGCATTAGAGACAATTCTAGCATTGAGTGAGTTCACTCATAAAAATCTCATCCAGTCCTGTGTTATTTTGTGATATCAGGGAGATTATTTTTCTTGGAATACTAATATCCCCTAATAACAACCACAAAACTTATCCTGCTATGGCCAGGAAATTCCAAGGCCACGACAGATCTTGCACTTGAGCCTTGCCATGTACACAGAGGTGTCCATGACTCTTGTGAGAAGGACTACTAGACCCAAGACTTTACCCACTGTAGTACTGACATGTTCTGCTCCTCATTCATTCTCATGCTTCAGTGTATGAAAAAAGCAGAGGTTCCAGTGGACAGAGTTTTGAGGTCCTAAAATCTTACCAGCAAGAGTCAGACTACCTCCGCAGGACAAGAAATTCACAACCGTTTAAAGGTGTTGTTGTTTGAGCCAAGGTGCTAGTGGCAAAATTCATAGGGAGTTATGCAGTAAAACATGATAAAGGGGTGATAAAGCAGAGTTGACTTCTCCAGTGATATCACTTCTCCAGTTCCTATATTTCCTATAAAACCTATGCAGTAATATCTCCGGAGATGGAGAAATCTTAGTGCATTGGCTCCATAGAATAACATAAGGCTTGGAGAAGTTATATCACATGAGAAATCATCTCTGCTTTATCACCTCTTTATCACGCCCATAGCGGCCATTAGGATACTTTGGGGGAGATGCACTAAGTGGTGATAAACAGATGGTAAAGTAGAGATGACTTCTCCATTGATATCACTTCTCGAATTTATATGTTATTCTATGGAGGCTATGCACTAAGATATCTCCCATTTGAGAAATGTTAGTGAATTGGCTCCATAGAATAGAATAGGAATTGTAGAAGTGATATCACTGGAGAAGTCATCTCCGTTTTATCACCTCTTTATCACACCTTAGTGCATCTCACCCTTTCTCTATAATAAGATAAGACGGAATATTATTACAATATGTTATTGTACCTATAACCCTTTGAATGCCAGAGGGGTACGCAACGCATTGCAATGCGTTGCACACCCCTCTGGCACTCAAATGGTTAACCCTTTGAGTGTAGGTATTCAATGCATTGTAACCCAATTCACTGGATAGCTCTCTGGCACGCAAAGGGTTAAGTCATGAAATACATAGGAGTTAACCAGTTGTGTACCAGCGAAGTATCCATGAATTCCAGTGCAATGCATTGGGTACCTCTCTGGCACTCAAAGGGTTAAAACAACCTAAGAATTAACATTTTCTTGTACTGCCAGAGCATTTTCTTCACTGATTACTAAATCCAGGCCTCAGTGTGAAAGGAGACTTGTAGAAATAATTTGGCTACATTTTGAATTTCACCAGTGATATAACGACCCAAGGGAATTAGTTAATTTTGATTGTGCCTCACTCCCGTCTCAAAATTTTTTTACTAAAATTCCAAAATGTCAGTTTCCTAATCTGCGTTGTTCTTGTGCTGTTTGCCTCAGAACAAATGTCAGCGGTGCGGCTGATAACTTGACAGGTGTCTGATAAATTATGCAGGAGCCGTCTAGCAATCCAAATATACTATTAGCAATATCACAGGTTAGGAGCATTATTAGGAATCCTACATAAGTGAACATACATTGATATTGTTACTGTACACAGTTCCATCAGAACAGAGCCAGCCAACCTGAGGCTGTTCAGCTGCTGCTTTTCTAAAATTCCCATCATTCTCAGCCAGCCGAAGTAGTTCAACAACAGCTGCAAGTTTTCAGGTTGCTCATCTGTGGTCTTCAAATTTACAAACATACACATTAGCATACCTGGAAACTCTCCCAGTTGGCCCCGGAGAGGTTTTGAGAGTGCATTACCGGGTCTCTGGGGCAGAGGGTGATTCTCAAGATGTGGGGAGTTTGCTTTAAACCTCTACCCACTTCTGCTCCTTCCCACCCTGTTCCTCCCACTTCCCGCCCACTTGTGTGATGCCCCCGAAAGCCCTGCCCCCACTCATGGGTAAACCCCGCCCTTTTTTGCAATATTTGCAGAAATTATACTCCCCAGCGGCATCAGAGGAGTCCCATCCGGGTTCCCATGTATGCATGCTAAATTTTAAGATGTTGATGCACTCTTATACCCTGCTTTTAGCCTTAACCCTTTGAGTGCCAGAGAGGTATCAGCGATGGATACCTCTCTGGCACTCAAAAAGTTAAAGGTGCAGTACACCTTTTAATGACAAACTGTATTCTTTATGGCTTTTCCTGTAAGTAAAGTAAGGGTGCTCCCACCGCATGCAGTTCCTTTATTCAAAAATGATAACTCTTGTCACAAAGTGATGAATGACAGTCTTTGTAAAACTGTAGTCTGTGACTAACCTCACACATAGAATGCAATAGAATAACTGACTGAAGAACTGTTGATGAATGAATTTGTAGTCCAGCAACAGCCTGAATGCGGTGATAACACTGAAACAACACATTTTCCAGAAGTGGGGGTATCTTTTTTTTATTCAGCAGGAAAAGACCAACAATATGTGTATTTATTTATACATATATATATTTTTTCATTTAAAAGGTTTACTTGTCCTTTCAGTAATCCATCTATTGCTTTGTTCTAGGGAACATTGGTGAATCAGTGACCATAGCGTTCCCCCTAACTCCTCTAGGGTGGGAAGGGGGTGCAGAGGGTTCAGTTGTGCTGGGACCCAACATCCAAGGGACCCAGCTGTGACAGTGTCCAGCAGATTATAGTTAGGCATCTGTGAAAATATTTTGTTAAGATGGAGCCCATAAAAATGTTTGCACTGTGGCCCTCCAATTTATTAGTTACACCACGGGAGGTGGGATTAAATGATGGGATTGTCATTGTATTGGGCAGGGCTTACAAGATACAGCAGCCTAGAAACATGTTATTTCATGGCAAATAAAAAATGAAATGGCCCACCTGGTCTCCCCATTTCCCTATCTAGTTAACCCCTTAAGGACCCATGACGGTCCTTAAGGATCCATGATGTGCCAGGACCGTCATGGATTTCAGGGCTTCCTGCGTGGCTGCACGCCATTTGGGGAGCCCTGAACCGGATAAAAAAAAATGGTCCATGGTCCTTAAGTGCTGACCGTGTGAGTGCACGGCCAGTCCTTAAGGGGTTAAAAAAACCACTTGTTTTATTCATTATGTATGAATGACGAATTATAGAAATTCTGGAGCAAACCAATTGCACTATAGAAACATAGAATTTGACGGCAGATAAGAACCATTCGGCCCATCTAGTCTGCCCAATTTCCTACTGTGTAAAAAAAAAAAAATCCTCAAACCTTTTTTGGTCCTTGGTCTTTTCTTATGTTAAGGACCGCCTTATGCCTATCCCATGCATGCTTAAATTCTGTCACTGTATTGACATCTACCACTTCTGCTGGTAGGCTATTCCACTTGTCTACTACCCTCTCAGTGAAGTAAAACTTTCTTACATTACATCTAAACCCGTGTCCCTCTAGTTTTAGACTATGGCCTCTTGTCCTAACGTTTTTACTCTTTTGAAATGTACTTCCATCCTGTACTTTGTTGAATCCCTTCATGTATTTGAATGTTTCTATCATATCCCCTCTCTCTTTTCTCTCCTCCAAGCTATACATATACATATACTATACATACTATAATGGACAAATAAAAAAATCTCACTGATTTAACTGGGGCTTTAACCCTTTGAGTGCCAGAGTGGTATGCATCCGGTTCCCTCTGGCACTGAAAGGGTTAACAGTTTGAGTGCCAGAGGGGTGTGCATGCTAAACAGGTCTTCAGTGCATTGCTCTGCAATGCATTGGAATTTTATGTCATTCAGGGGGTTAAAATTCCCATTTAAATCAAGTAAAATGTCTATTTGTCCACTGTTTTGCAATTGTTTTCCCCCAGAATAGCTCCAGTCCTTAGTACAACCACCTCTGTGAGTCTCAGTGAAAGTCTTTTTCCTCATCTCATCTGAGTGATCCCAGACATTGTACGTACATCGCTGTACCACAGTGATTAGCTACCCATTTAGTAAATCAGATGCTCAGCTAGATAACACCGTTCCCTGCTTCCTTGTGCTGCCTTTCATTTCTTCTGTCTAGTAATTGTGGCTGGGGTATAGTGGCATGACCAATGTGACAGACGTGCGTCTCTGTTGGATTAATCAGTGTGTTCTTTGATCCATAACCTATGCTCCCTGTAGACATTTGGAGTCAAAATATTCAACATTTGTGGTCTTGTACGTTAAGTGAGGCCTGTGTTATACTAGGAAGAAAGACAGTTTTCTTCATTGCTGATGATGTTCCTATTGGGTAGATCTACTAATAACATCAAACCGACACATAACACCTGGGGGAGATGTATTAAGGGGTGATAAAAGTGTGATAAACTCTCTAATCCCTCTATGTTTTCCTATGCAGGCTATGCATTAAGATGCCTCAAGCTGGAGAGAATTTAGTGTGTAAACTCAATAGAAATGAGAGAGTTTATCATACTGGAAAGGGCCCCCTTTCCCTGAACCAAAGTGTGAGGGGAAGGGGCATGACTGCGGGACGGCCCTGTTGAGCCCCAGTTTTCATAATATTTTTATTTTATGCGTTCGTTATTGGTTGTTTTCTTGGGTGTGGGGGGTTATTGTTTATAAATATTTCCCCTGGGCTTTCGGCACCATTTTGTGCAGCTGTGAGCCTCAGAGGGAATAGAAGTACGCTTTGCTTTTTGTTTCCCTCCCTATTTGTTTGTCACAGCGCTTAGTTTGTTACATGGCGGGGGTGGGTCCTCGCCAACGGTTAGATTTGTAATTGGCCTTGGTGATTTGGGGAGTTAGTCTCCCACTCGTGAGCTGACGGCGCAAATGGGAGCGGAGACTCATGGGAATTTGTGTTGTACATCGTGCCCCCCCAGCATGTGCTGGGGGGCAGGCATATTGTTAATAAATTTTGTGTTAATAAATGCTGTGGCCCTTTCTTCCCAAATGGTAGTCATGTTTTTATTGTGGGGAAGAGGGGGTTTGTTTGGGGTGTCCTTAGCAGTCAAGTGTATTTCACATCTTAGTGCATACGGTAACTCCCTGAAAAACTGGGGGGAGATGTACTAAGGAGTGATAAAGAAGTGATGAAGAGGATATCACTTCTCCAATTTCTATGTTATTCTGTGAAGCCAATGTACTAAGATTCATAAAAAAGTGTTAATTCATAGGCTAAACGGATGATAACATATAATATGGGAAAATAAGTAAAAATTGTATGGTTTATCCTGAGTAAATCAAGGTTAATCTCGCTTTTGAGAGATGTAGTTGTGCTGCTGCAAAAGCACTGCAACAGCGCCACCATAACATTTCAGGACATGGAGGTGCTGTACACAAAATAATGCAAGTTTGAGCTACAATACCTTCTGAGTAAAACAGTGGAAGTGTACTCAGCAGGATATATATATATAACAGAGTTAGTAGTTCAGAATAACCCCACTGCCAGGGCTTCTTGGTGAACGATGTAGATCTAGTTCAGTGATTCTCAACCAGGGTGCCGTGGCACTTTGGTGTGCCACAGACATCAGCTTAGGGTGCCCCATGTTTTCTATGAAGACTAACAAAAATGGACTTTTAAATAAAGATTTATAGAAATTGTTATGCACAATAGATTTAGTTTTCTTATTATGAATATAAAACCTAATCATAACTGTAAATGTATGTATTGTACCCTTCTTATGCCCTTGATAAAGTACATTAAATATTTTGGGGTGCCCTGAATGTTGTAGATTATGTGTTGTGGTGCCCCGAACAAAAATATTGAGAACCACTGATCTAGTTTATTGTGTCATTAACGTTTCGGCCCCTCCTTGGGCCTTTCGCAAGAAAGGCCCAAGATGGGGCCGAAACGTTGATGACACAATAAACTAGATCTGCTTTGTTCAGTAAGAAGCCCTATGAGTGCGGTTATTCTGGACTACTAACTGTATGCATTATCTACATGGCACCCAGGCTAATTGCCCTATATTTTCTGGAGAGTGCACAGACTTTGTATTGGTATATATATATATATATATATATACAGGGCTCAAAATTTCCACTCTCCACTAGCCAATGGTGAGTGAAAATTTAGCCCTGGTGAGTAGAAATTCAGTCCTGGTGGGTATGTTATGGCTTGCAGTGGCAAGTAACTTTTTAGGTCTGGCTAGTAGCAAAGGACTTCAAATTTTAAGCCCTGTATATATATATATATATATATATATATATATATACTAGTTGAAGAGCCTGTGTACACGGCCACAGTGCCAGCCGGTTGCGGGGCAGTCATGCGCAGTAGAGACTGCCCGCTCCGCGGCTGATACTTCGGAGCACCCCGCACCGTATCATAGCATCACAGGCAGTTTCTACTGTGCATGACTGCAGCACGCACAGCAGTCTCTACCGCGCATGACTTCGTCGTTACAAACTATTTAGCAAATTATTATATAGGATATTTAATATATATATATATATATATATATATATATATATATAAAAGAAAAAGCACAAGACCGAAGTTGTTGGAAAATTGTGGATCAACAATGGCTGAAGATGATGATGTATAATTTTCCATATTAAGTATTACTCTCACTTTAAAATCACAAAAGAAGATGCAAATTGGTCAGGAACAATACAATTCTGCAGTCACTTGCATTGTCACCAGGTCTTGTCCAAAATTTTGGAAGAGAACCAAATTTACATCACTTTTCAATAGGAAAGGAAATAATTATTCTTTCAATACAGATAAATCGCCCTAATAATTTTTAAATCAATGGGTACCCCAGGAGGATTGAGAGTGGATTACAGAGCCCACATTGCCCTTTCCTGATTTCCCTATCAATGTGATTCTTATGTTGAACCAGGAAACTTTCACAGAGAGACACATGTTCAGCTGAAACCATTGGGACTGAAATCAGAGCTTCCAGCAACGAAGTATGAATATTAATAGGGTGCAGGGCTGGAGTTCCTAGCTCACTTTGACAGCTTAAAGAAACACTTAGTTAATTAGAAGATGACATATCACCCCCAGGTCCCACAACACTGTCCTACCTTCTGCCTCCGTTGACTTTTTTTTCTTGACAAGTTAGATTACATCATTACATTCAGTTTTACTTGTTAACTGCGCCAAGGAAAAGGTGCATATTTTAAGCATTAATTGCATAAAAATATCTGGCTCTGAATTCAGTGGGAAACAAAATTATATTTCAGAGGATATCTCAATGCTATGACAGTAGCCCATTAAAGATATACTAGTTATAAGAGAGTTTGCTGTGGAAAAGGAGCTAGTGTACACCTCCTATTAACCCTTTAATGACCAGAGAAGCATGCAACGTATTGAGCAACAATGCATTGTACTACTCTGGTCCTTAAAAAATTAAAGGACAAAAAGCAGGACAGGCAGCGGGTACAGCTCTGTCCTGCGGTATCCTTTTGAATGGTCGCACGCAGAAGAGTGTGCAACCATTCAACTCTTTCAGCAGGTCGACTGGCTAAAAACCGCAAAGTGACAGTCTTGCAGTCCATGACAGCGCGAGATTGTCACGTTACCTAGTCAATGGGCGCATTATGCACACGGAGGCAGCTGGAGCGCCTCCGTGTGCTTAAGAAAAAAAGGGATTTTTTTTTTCAGGAAGCCTTTCATCATTTTAAGGACCCTGGTGCTCAGGTCCTGGTGCCCCAAAGTTTTATTGGCTGCTCTGTCCCAGAGACTTTGCCTTACTTTGTGCTGCAGATGAATGGAATCCCCTACATCTGAAATTAATTGACAAAGTAGCGACCTGTGTCCTCAGGACGCTACTTTGTCAATTAACCGCAGATTGAGGGGATCTAATTCGTCTGCAGCGCAAAGTCTTCGAGACAGAGGAGCCAATAAAACTTTGGGGCACTAGAGTCCTTAAAACAACGAAGGGCTTTCTGAAAAAAAATCCCTTTTTTCTTCAGCACACGGATGCACTCCAGCTGCCTCCGTGTGCTTAACGCTCCCATTGACTAAGTGACGTTACAGTCTCGCACTGTCATGCACTGCGAGATTGTCACATTGCTGTTTTTAGCCAGGTGACCTGCTGAAAGAGTTGAATGGTTGCGACCATTCAAAAGTGAATCCTGTTCCGCAGCCTGTCAATCTTTGTCTGCTCCCTCCCCAAGTATTGTCTCGTTCCAGCCTCCTCCAATGATGGAGGATTTCTCCATGTGTGCTGGAGCGCTCCATCATCGGAGGAGGCTAAAACAAGACAATATTTGGGGAGGGAACAGACAAAGACTGACAGGCTGCGGGACAGAGGTGTACCCACAGTCTGTCCTGAAGTAAGGCCATAGCCTGCATTATATTAAAAAAACAAACACAGATTACATGTTATCGCTATAGGAACATTCCACAGAGGCAAACTATTATAGAGGTGACAGTTCCCCTTTAAATAAATTAATGTTTTTCTTAATCGAAATATATTGTAGTCTATTTCATGTGGAGTAAAATAAGGATTCTTATTCTGCTGAGAAATTTTTCATTCAAAAGTTATAACTGTTTTTTGCTTAGTTTATTTTTTTCTTAGTTAAAATAATTCTATATAAGTGACCACCAAGTGGGGCTGTTTCATTAGTCCTTAGGGACATTTTCTATTAATTACTGTAATCCTCTCCAAACACTGAAATAGAGAAGTGTAATCCATAGATAGACAGATAGATAATATATAAATATATAGATAGATGATATATAGAGATAGATGGGTAGATAGATGATATGTATAGAAAGATAGAGCTATAGATGGATAGACAAATACAAGATAGATAGATAGATAGATAGATAGATAGATAGATAGATAGACAGATGATATCTAGATGGATGGATGGATAGATAGATTTTATATATAGATAAAGATATAGATGGATAGATAGACAGTGCTTCTCAGCTCCAGAACGCTGGGCATACCAACAGGCCATGTTTTAAAGTTATCCCTAATTAAACACAGATGCTCAATCACAATGACTGAACCATTAATTACTCATCTGTTAGAAACACTGACAGTTATAAATTTTTTTCATAGAGCAAACATTAATGTTCCTTTAGTTAGTTGATGCTTTGTCCACCTCTGAGAGTAGCAGCATTAAAATTTGCAGTCAGAATTGTATAGATTGTAGTCGGAATTATATAGATCCACCCAAAGCTTTTTGCACCTCCTACTATAAGAGCTGGAGCCAATAGTGTCAGCCTCATTCTTATTGGCTGTGCAGGTAGGTGTGTCAATAGGAATCCTCAGCTGTCTCATTGGCTCTCACAGCTAAACTCTGGGGATGAGAAGCTCACAGTGACCTCTACACTGATTTTATACCGTTGCTGTGCCAGAGGTGGTTGTAGCAGTGATTAACTAGTAAAAGGCAGGAATTTAACATATCCATTTTTATATTTTTTTTTCTAGAGTTGTGCCTTACAAATAGCTGTACAACACAAGGCTTTGTAAAATGATTGCTCAGTACATCTGTCACTGTAGAGCCACTCAGTAAAGCAATACATTGGAGCTGTCTCTGGCATTCGCTATGTTAAAATAATTTTTTATGACACAGTAACATAGTTGATGCGGCTGAAATAAGATATGTGTCCATCAAGGTTAGCCCATGCCAAATCACTCCTGTTGATCCAGAGGAAGACAGAAAAAAAAATATTTCCAATTAAACTCCAAGTGGGTAAGAAAATTCCTTCCTAACTCTAAAATTTAGTCAGATATTTCCCTGGATCATTATCCTGTCTGCTATGAAGCAAACTGTCGTAATTCTCAATCCATTACTTTTTGACATATATCTTATATAATAATTCACTAAAACGTGTGTAACAACACAGTCATGCACAGTAGAGACTGCCCGCGCAGCAGCTGATACAGAGCTAGACTCTCTGAAGGAGTGTCCAGCTCTGTATCAGCTGCGGAGCGGGCAGTCTCTGCTGTGCATGACTGCCCTGCATCCGGCTGGCACTGTATCAGCCACAGCGCTGCCAGTCTCTACTGTCCATGACTGCCCCGCGACCGGCTGGCACTGTATCAGCCACAGCACTGTCAGTCTCTACTGTCCATGACTGCCCCGCGACCGGCTGGCACTGTATCAGCCACAGCGCTGCCAGCCTCTACTGTGCATGACTGCCCCGCGACCGGCTGGCAGTGGCACTGTGGCCCGTGTAATGGGCTCTTCAACTAGTATATATATATATATATATATTTATCTCGCACGGGGGTTGGAGGCACTCACTCTTAAAATTTAAATTGCCCAGGTGCACAATCCTCAAACAAAATGATAAGTATTGAAAGAATGAGAGGCAGCACCAGTGGGACTTATTCAAAAGAATTTATTAATTGGTAATAAGGCAAAAAGAAGGTCGACGTTTCGACTGGCTTTTATTTACTTGTGACTGACTCAGCTACTCTACCGGCTGTACAGATTAACAGTATGTGTAGTTTCTTTATGTATCCAGCTGCGAGTTGACAGATCCCCTCGCGGACACCATACTGTCCCCGTGGCGATGACGTCATCAGCTTCCAAGCGGACACGTGTAATTGGCATTGGTGCCTTTAAAATGCCTGCCTGCCATTTTGTAAGTTGTCTTGAGAAAGATCCTGCTTTAGGATCTAAACGTCGGCCTTCTTTGTTGCCTTATTAGCATTTAATAAATTCTTCTGAATAAGTCCCACTGGTGCTGCCTCTCATTCTTTCTATACTTATATGTGGATATATATATATATATATATATATATATATATATATATATACTTATACAAGGATGGGGTGGTTGGAAGCACTCACTCTTAGTAATATGATTGCCCAGGTGCACAATCCTCAGAAGTGGTAGACAACGAACAAAGAGATGGGAGGCAGTACCAGTGGGACTTTTTAATAAGGTAAAAACAGCACACAAATGATCAACGTTTCGGTCCCACATGAGGACCGTCTTGAGAAAGATCCTCATGTAGAACTGAAACATTGACCATTTTTTTGCCTTTTTCACCTCATTAAAACTTATTAAAAAGTCCAACTGGTGCTGCCTCCCTTCTCTTTGTTCATTATGTATATATATATGTGTGTGTGTGTGTGTGTGTGTGTGTGTGTGTGTGTGTGTGTGTGTGTGTGTGTGTGTGTGTGTGTGTGTGTGTGTGTGTGTGTGTGTGTGTGTGTGTGTGTGTGTGTGTGTCTGAGCTGTAATACCTTTTCAGTGATGAATCTCTCAGCAGTAAGATAAACTTTGTTCTATGACATGTTTTAAATTAAATTAAAATTTTACATTCCTTTAATCTACATATACAGTACAAGTACTCGTTTTTCTTTCTTTCTCTTTCTTTCTGTTTTTCTTTCTCTCTCTCTCTCTATATATATATATATATGTCCCAATCCCCCTCTTTCTCTCCCTCCTTCCCTTTGTCTCTCTCCTCTCTCCCTAAAACCCCTTCCCTCTCTCTTTCTTTCTCCCTCCTACTCTCTACACCTCTGTCTCTTGCTCTTCACCCTCTTTCTCCATTTTCCTCTCCCTATGCCTGTTCTCTCTCCTCTCTTCCTCAATCTCCCTCCTTCATCTCTGTCTCTTGCTCCCTCTCTTGTTTATCTCAGTCACTCTCCTCCCTCCCTCTTTATCCCTCTTCCTCTAATTTCCTCACTTATTACCCCCTTTCTCTCTCCCTCTTTCTCTGTTTTCTCTACCTATCCACCTCCCTCTCCCTTTCCCTCTTTCTCTTTCCACCAGCCCCCCCCCCCCACCAAACACTGTTTTTGTCTATGTCACATAGTAAAGGAAGATTCATTGTGAAGTATCAGCTGTCCCTCCGCTGTTCCTGCCTTATCGTGTGCCTTCCAATGTGCTGTTCTGCAGTTAGTAATTGCATTAGTGGTGCATTAAGCTGAACAATAGCTGCGGGTTTTAACTGTCCAACAAACATCCATTTTTGCAAGTAAATGACTCATTTAACACTATATAGTGGCTTCTAGTGATCATTTACAAAGATTGAGAGCACTGGGAGAGAAAGAATGAAATTAGATTGGACTGAACATTCCTGGCCAGCGTTTGTACCCTGAAAGGCAGGTTAAAAGTTCACTCCTGCACAATCGGGACCTCTTTTATATTCATCACTATTTGCTTGGCATGTCCAGAGCACCCATTAGAGGGCATTACTGGTGAAAGGACTTGCTTCTTGACCTTTGCCACTGGCTAGAAATCTGGGCAACCAACTTTAACCTTTTAAGGTCCAAATGGATGCTAGGTTGCATATCTTTTAGTCCTTAAAGGTTTATAATTTTTACTAAGGAGCTATGGACTTCTCTACTTTGTACGCACTCTGTTTTACCCCTTCACTGCCAGATGAGACCTACTGAGCCATCCACAGATCCTAACACAGAAGTAACCCCCCTGCATTTCCAGAATATATTTGTTTATATGCACAAAGACAACAGTGGAGCATTTGTAGGGAAATCCAATTATACAATAGGATACAAGCAAATATTCCCAAAATGCACCACTGTTTAAATGGGCCTTTTAACCTCTTGAATGCTAAAGAGATCGCTAACACTTTGCAAGGCCTTCCTAGCATTCAAGGGTTTAAAAGCCACCATTTCAATAAACGTATATACTCTATGATGCAGTTAATTTCCCACCAAAATTTCTCCAACTTGGCTTTATCCATACATCCTTTTGGGTCAGAAGTGGAGCCATTGTGTGAAAAAAAATCAACGGACCCATAGAAAGCAAATACTAATCCCCATTGATTAACCCTTTGAGTGCCAGAGGGGTGTGCAACACATTGCTTTACAATGTGTTGCGTACCCCTCTGGCAAGCAAAGAGTTAAAAGCAGAACTAACACTTTATAATGACGGGTGATTTTGAAAGTGTTTTCAAAATGATCTGCATTTATGTTAGCAATTCTGTTTGATATGTTTAGCTTAATTTTTTGTCAGTTTATGCAAATTAGGCAGTATGGCATGGCACAGCTTGGTGTGCCAGATACTAACATTCTAGTCTTCCTCCCAACTGCCACTTCCTACCAGGAAGTACTAGCTAATTTGCAAAAATTGACAAATAAAACTAAATATCTCATAAACTAGCATTTTAACCTTTTGAGGTCCTTTGCAATGCATTCCGTACCCCTCTGGCACTCAAAGGGTTAAATAAAGGATTGCTAACGTAAATATAGGCGATTTTGAAAGCCTTTTCTTTCAAGTTGTTATTACACACACACACACACATATATATGGAAAATACCTTAAAGGGAAACAATCACCCCAACTAAAGTCCACCCCACCTAATTAGTCACTTAACGATAAGGTTAACCCCTTAACGTCCATGGTCCTGCTAAGTAACCTTCCCTTAAGGACCACTTTGGGGACTGAGAGAGACCGCTCCAGAATTGGAGCGGTCAGTTTCACTCCCTGGAGTAAAATGTACGTGAAGTGCTATGACCGTCACCGGTCCTTAACACAAAAAACGTGTGACGGTCATAGCACGCCTGTGGGTGTTAAGGGGTTAACAATCAAACTGTTATGTAGAATAAAGACAGAGTTAGTCAGAACTCCTACCTCGTCCGACACTGACGACCAGGCAACAGCGCAGACATCTTTGCTTACAGACGTCTGCGCTCCTGCACCATCAGTCCTGTCTCCTCTAGGAGGCGCTGCATGGTAACTTAACGTACCAGAAGGGAATGATGGCGCAGGCACACAGATGCATCTAGAGCACTACTGCCTGGCCGTCAGTGTCGGTTGAGGTAGGATTTTTGACTATTGCCGCCTTAATTCTGCATAACAGTTTATGATAGTTCCCCTTTAAGACCTTGAAACATGTGGATCTCTTTCTGTGCGCAAAATGAAGTCTCCCTCACTACTCCAAAGTAATTCCAGCAAAACAAGGTGATTCTCGCCACGTCTAGATGCCGTTCCTATAGTCTGGCTGTGATTCAGACAATTCTACACTTTGTAAAATCAATAAGTCATTGTTATATAACAACTAAAAATCATACCTGCATCCAGTGAGTTCAAGAAGCTAAGCAGGTGAGACTTACAAAGTGAGTAATGACAAGTTACTGGTGATGATCTCGATCAACGTGTTTCACACCAAATCGGTTCTTTATCATGATCAAAACGATGGTGCTAATCACCTTGTTTTGCTGGAATTAAAGGAACAGTAACCCCCTATTAAAGGCATAGTAATATTTTAGTCTGAAAAATACATATCGTACAGCTCTTCTTCTGCTAGTAAAACAAAGATACTCCCACTGCTGAGATGTTTTGTTTTATTTTTGTTTTCTTACTTTCAGTTATGTATTAATCATAGGAGAAAAGTCTATTCCTATGAGAGTAGACAGGAAAATTGCAGCCCCCAAACAGCTCCTATCCGCCAATCTGATTGGTCAAAAAACTGAACTCCTAAACAGGCAGCAGCTGGAATGTAAGCTGAAAGTCTGTGACACAGAGCCACAAACATTGTGAGTTGCACCCCGTTCTCATACACAGGTACAGCAAAGCTCTGAGTACCTCTCTGGCATTCAAAGGGTTAAAAGGCTTTCACTAGAATCAATGGGAGTTCCCCTCGCAGCCCAATGTGACTGATCCAGGTTCATCAGAAGTAAGCCTTCTGCCAGGGTGGTATGTAGTGGGTGGAATTTGGGGTCCAGGAATCCTAAAAGCAAAAGTTACATCCACCTCTGTGGACATGATATCATACTGACTGAGCATGTCATATCTTGAACCATGGTGTAAGGGCAGAATTCATAGAGGGCTTCTTGGCCACGGTGATGTCAGTGCGGTGTTATGTTTAAAGGGATAGTAATGTTTCCAATAATATCAGCTTCAATTAATCTTCATAGTGTTTGGGCCATGGAGAGTGTTATTTCAATACTGTCAGAGTTGTAGATCAAGAGTAATTGAATGATAAAGTATCCCTCCCCCCTCTCTGAGATCCATCCGGGCAGTCTTCCTGCTCTCACCTCAGAGCAGGAAGACTGCCCGGATGGATCTCAGAGAGGGACAATCTTCAGTGAGCATAAGGAAAAACCTGTCAAGGGGGTCATGGTTTTCCTTATGCTCACAGTAAGAAGACTGTCCCTTTCTGTGAGCTGTCTAGGCCCAGGGCCAGATTCCACATCTGAGGGGAGGTGGCTTACACTAGGTAAAAGGGTCGGTATACTTTATCATTCAATTACTCTTGAACTAGAACTGCTTTCTTTGTGAAACATTACTATCCCTTTAAGAGTTAGTATTCCATTAACTCCAGTGATGTTAGAGAGGTCACAGAGGCCTTTCTAGCATGCAAGGGGTTAAATTATTTTCATCCATGCTGGGTTGAATAATAGCAGACTCCAAAGTGTCACCGATGTCTTCCTGATTAATGCCAAGCTGTAGGAGGCACCCAGTGGTCAGTGCATTTGAAAGGGGCACCCAGCTGACTTGGCTTGGCACTATTCATTCAACATAGACCAGCGGTACTCAACCTGTGGGTCGCGACCCCTTCGGGGGTCGAATGACGATTTGCCAGGGGTCACCTAAAACCATCAGAAAATTGTTTTTTTTGTCTATTTTAATCTGTAAAACTTGTAATTGTCTGGGAGACTGGGACTGACAGCGCAGGCACGCAGATAAGATGTCTGCGCTGGTGCCTGGCTTCCGGAATCGTCACAGTAAGGATTTCTTTATAAAGGAGTAATTCAGTAATTACAGTGATGAAGGAGCAACGAAAATAATTTTACTGTTAGGGCAGTGGCGTAACTAGAAGCCACTGTGCCCTGGTGCAGAAATTGCCATGGGCCCAGCGGACTCCCCCCATCTTCACATTGCCCCATCTCCTACCTCCATCACCTGCTCCCGCGCGGTTCTCAGTAATGCAGAGTGCTGGGAGATGATGTCATCTCCCAGCGCTCTACAATACTAGAGAGCCAGGAGATCAGCTGAGCTGCTGCGGGCACAGGCTGCGGGCGAGTGGTGATGGGTTTGCAGGGGTCGGACGGGCCCGGTCGCAGGTGTGACCCCTGCGACCCCTATTGTTACCCCACTGTGTTAGGGGTTGCCACAACTTGGGATATTTTATTAAAGGGTGGCGGCGCTAGAAAGGTTGAGATCCGCTGACATAGACCCTTATGTGACAACTGGAGATAACAAAAGGCCATTATTTCCTATAGGTATAAATAGAATAGATGCATTTTGCTCCTTCCTCTATAATTGTCTTCTGGATAACAGCTCCAAATATAGGTCAATTTACGCATTCACACTCTGCACTAAATGAAAAGTAACACCTTCTAATTATAACAACCTCTGCCTACAGTACTATAGCTAGAAAATCCTAATGACCCCTATGAATTGGGTCCTTGCGCCTTTGTTCAAGAGACAGCATCTTCACACCGTCATGTATGTCATCTTCATGGAGGAAGACATGACAGTTGCTGGCAGATTTTTAAATGAGGCTGACAGAGTTCTTGAGCTTATTTAACCCTTTACGGATCAGAGTGGGAGTACAGTGCATCCATAAGCAATCCGTTCCACTCCCCTTGGTTCCATAAGTGGTTAACCCTTTGAGTGTCAAAGATGTATCCAAAGCATTGCGTTGCAATGCGATGGATACCTCTCTGCCCACATGAGCAGTGGGCAGTGCATGTGTCTTGTAGTCCTGCTAACAACTGTCATGTCAGCCTCCATCCAGAACTGATTATTGAAGATGTAATGTCTTAAACAGGGGCAGAATTCTCAGGGGCTGTTACTGTCCATTTTATTTTACTTGGTGGAGTAATTAGGAGTTGGTACTTCTTCAACTAGCAAAATAAAACAAAAAATAAACTATACAGAAAGACTGTCTTTTCTTGCACTCATGTTAATGTTTGCGTTACTGTATTTGCTAAGCTGGACAGCTTTGCTTCTAAAGAGGCTCTGCAGGAGCTTAGGGGAACTATCATTGAACATCTTTGTAAACTTATTATGGGAATTTACTAATACTGTTCTGCACTGAACTACTTGCTGGAACTGATTTCTTAGTCCTGTGGCTGCCCATTTACTAAAGTACCCCACAACGTAAAATGTTAGATACCTCTTTGGCACTCAAATGGTTAACACATCTTTCAATAAAGGGAGGACAGTGGGGGTTAGTGTTTGGGTGTTTCAGGGTGTTTCCTTGGCACCTTGTCTTATTTCATGTATTAAAGGGACAGTCAACTTTTTTAACCACATTTTCAGCAAGAGCGAATTGTTTTGTTGTTGTTGTTGGTTTGTTTTTTGTTTTTTTCTTGGGGGGGGGATTCTTTTACACTTTTATATTCATGACAGGGAGTACTCATAATGTGTTTCCACAAAGCTTTCTGTGTGGAACTGTGAAAGCAAGAAGACTGCAACAATGCAAAAATGATACAATGTATAAAAGTCACCTCTAAAGCAGTCACATCATTCAGTGTTGCAAGGAGACTACAACATTGTGTAAATACCTCTGCTTTCACAGTCCCCAACTGAAATCTCTCCGGAAACACAGGTCCAGCACTTAAAGAGATAGTAATACTTGAAATTACATAGATTTAATTCAGTAGATATTTAAAAAATAAATTAATTGCGCCGTTTCCGATCGCCCAATCCTTTATGGTTCGGGAGATATAAGTCTGCAAAGTAGCCTCTTCCCTCCCCTTGTGCTGACGTCAGCTTTCTAACGTAGAGACAGATTTCGCAGTACATAGACCATCCTGTGGCTCTTCAGCAGAGCTGTGATCGCGGTAGTTACAAAGAAATACTTCATTTGAACTGTCTACAACGTGTGCCTGGTTTGCAAGCACAAGTTGTAAATAATTCAAATGAAGTATTTCTTTGTAACTACCATGACTACGGCTCTGCTGAAGAGCCGCAGGATGGTCTATGGACTGGGATCTCCATCCCTATGTTAGAAAGCCGACGTCAGCACAAGGGGAGGGGAGGGGGAACTTTGCAGACTGATAGCTCCCAAACCATAAAGGTTTGGGAGATCGGAAAACGTCACAATTAATTTATTTTTTAAATATCTATTGAATTAAATCTATGTAATTTCAAGTATTACTATCACTTTAACGACCGGTGACAGTCCTGGCACGACATAGATTTCTGGTTTTGCGGTGCAGCTGCATGCCTCTCAGTGAACCTGGAATCCATTTGTGAAAAAAAAATGCTCTGTGGTCCATGACAGCCACCCTCCCATGGATCTGGTGGTCGTTAAAGGGTTAAAAAAAAAAAATAGGTGAGGATGGAATCTAATAATAAAAAGTATAGGCAATTTGACTTTACATATTATGAACCTATGAAGTATGTTAGCCGAAAAGGAGGTTGACTGTTTCTTTAAACATCGGGGCAGAGAAAATGGCCTAGCGTTACCCTATAGTCTGGGCAGGCGATAGCCGAGTGCATCTGCACAGAGTAAGAGTCTAATGCCATCAGAGCTGCCCTGATTGTTTAAATACAGCCTTAAAGGGATTGTAATGCCTGCTGTTAAGAAACTCTTCAGCAGAGTCGAAATAGCTCTATCTAAAAAAAATAATTCATTGGAACACTCTGCAAGGTGTGCCTGATTTGCAAGCACACTTTATAGACCATTCTTTTTAGATAGCAATGTTTTAGCTCTGCTGAAGAGCCCACATCGGGTCGCACAACCCGAATCTCCTGATGTCAGCTAGTGGCTGATGTCAGTGAAAGGGAAGGGAGGGGGTACTTTAGAGCGTAAATCTCTCAAACTATACATGTTTGAGACACAACGCACATTACTGAATTTATATTTTTAATGTCTACAATTTTAAAGTTTGTCAACAGCAGGCTTTACTATCCCTTTAACGTTCTATGTACTAGGGCTATCCAGTGTATTGTGTGTTCCCCTCTAGCACACAGTGAGTTAAACAGTGAAATACAGAGTAACTCCCAATTTGCATAAATAAAATCCCTGGGTGTTCTTTTATTTATATTGTATTTACAACACTGCTAATTAAGTGTCTGCTCTAATCTGAAAAGGCAACTAACATGATGGAATAAAATACATTATGTTAAGATTCAGTGTTCTAGTAGTTTACCCTTTAAGTGTCAGAGGGGTATGCAATGCATTGGGCACCCCTCTGGCACTCAAAGGGTTAATCAATGTCACTCGCTCTCTCACACACACACACACACACACACACACACACACTTCTCCAGTTCCTATGTTACTCTATGGAGTCTATGTACTAAGATTTTTCAAGTGGAAAAGATAGTGTATTGACTCCATAGAATAACATAAGAATTGGAGAAGTGATATCAATGGAGAAGTTGTCTCCTGTGTATGACCTCTTTATTACACTTTAGTACATTTCTCCATGTCTGACTCCCCCCCCCTCCTCACATACACACACATACACACACACACACATACACACACACACAGATCCATTGACAGCCAGGGACAACAGGGAAATGTTCCCATTAAATACAGCGGGTTTACACTCCTATGTAAGTAGGGGTAGTTTTACATATAAGTCTGCCCTAGCCAAGGCACCCTAGGTGCCTCTTGCTCCGACCATGTCACACCCATTCTGCTTACATGAGATCTCCCCAGTATCACCTCTTTTTATCTGGCACAGATAACAATGGGGAGAGTCACTAAATAGAAAGGTACCAGGTCTCCTCATTCTGTACAGGTGTGCTATGTTGCAGTTGGCATGTAATGGTGTATTAGTCTGCTGGTGGCATGTAATACCAGATAAATCATCATCATCATACATTTTGTACTGAGCCGCAGGACAATATATGATAATAATAAGTGAAGTTTGGGATCCCCGGATATGAATATTCAGTGAGATTTATGTACTAAGAAAAGCTGAAGGCAGCCAACTGCACCATAGGTCAAATCAAAATTCCCCAAATTCCCCATTGATTTAAATGGGACTTTTTATCCCCTGAGTGCCAGGAATGTCTGAAAAGTGAATTGTAGACCTTCCTAGCATTCAAGGGGTTAAAAGTTTACTTTAAATGGATGGTGATGTCTGCCTGTCCCCTGTGGTACAGTTGGTTTGATTCAGATTAACTCCAGTTCCTCTTAGTACATCAGTCTCAGTGAGAGCTGGTTAATATGCATGAGCAGCAGTATTTAAGTGTGTTCAGCGGACCAGTGCGCAGCAGCCTGGCTCAGACAGGAGAAGGGGAGGGCTGTGTGTGTGTGTGAATAGAGAGACTGGGGAGAGACCCACAGAGGCAGGATCAGTTGCCTTCTGTCACCAAAGTGTTCAAGACCAATGTGACTGCTTGCACTTCCCTGGAGTCTCCTGTACTGTGCGTGGATGTGGTGAGGTCTGAGCCTCCGCTGTGCTGGGAAATACATTCAGTAAACATGGGCTGCAGTCTGTGCAGCATGGGCAGACGGGATGAGGAATACCGATTGCTCTATGAAGTGTGCCAGGTAATAACTCTAGATTATTATTATTATACTGTAACCCTTTGAGTGCCAGAGGTGTATCTAATGCATTCTGGAGCATTGTGTTGGCACTCAGAAGGTTAATGTGACTGGTTGCCACTTTGAGCACCAAACAATCTGTTTAACCACATAAATGCCAGGTGGGCAGAAAACTAGCATATTTTTTTCCTGAATGATCCTTGAACTTCACTGAAAAATATCATAGGGGTCCTGGCACCTCTGACAATTGGATGGGGCTCTTAGAGTGCCAGGGCGTGTGTGTGTGGCACATTGCTCCTCAGTGGATGAGATTAACCTTTTGAGTGCCACTGGGGATGTGAAATGTGTACTTTATCATTGTGACTGAAAAATTGGTGTGCAATGTATTGCTGTACAATGGAAGGGGTTAACCCACTGAGTAGTAGAAGAGGCTCACATCACCGGATGAGCTATAACAGATTTAGTTCCAAATTGCTGTGCAATGCATTGCTCTGCAATAACTAGGTTTAATCCTTTGAATGCCAGAGAGAGTGTGCAGTGCATTGATTCTCAATGGATGGGAGTTAACAACTTCAATATATTGCACAACCTTGTGGTACCCAAAGGGTTACTAGTAAAACTTTTTGGGATGTCGCTCATTTTCTGTCTCTGTTATGTTTGGCTATGCTATTTTCTGAAGGACTTCTTATGCTAAAATACTGCATGATTTGTTTTAACCCATTAATGATCAGAGGACTGGAAAGCAATGATTTACACTCCCCTCTAGTATTTAAAGGGTTAAAGACTAAAGGCACCGAAAAGTTTCTGTACTTTGATAGAATTGATGTGTAACCCCTTTGAGAGCCAGAGAGGTTCAATGAGTTGGATACCTCTCTGGCGCTTATCGGGTTAAGCAGGCCTGGAGAACCAGTTTTGTTCACTACAAGGTGAGCAGATCCCCGCTCCGCTGTGTGTGACAATGTGGAGAGAAGAGGGAAAACTGCTTCCCCCCAGCCCGCTGGAAAACAGCCACGCAATGTGTGATATCTTCAGTTCTGTCATGACAAGGAAACCTTTAGCTACAGATTGTAGGTAAATGTTACAACATGTCATTTCATGGATGGGCACTTTTCTTTTATCTTTAGTATTATTTAACCTAGGGAAATTGTTAGGTACTGTCTGCTTAAAGTCCTGTATCCTCTGGCCAGTTTGAGGCATGAAAAGGTGTTAATCGCCCTTAACCCTTTGAGTGCCAGAGGGGTGCGTCCATACCCCTCTGGCACTCAAAGGGTTAACGTAATGGTGAACTTGGACTGCACAGTTCACTAATAATGCATTATGTTACCCCAAGTCCTAGGTCTTTTGGGAAATAATCAGTTCCCCTGCTTTTTTTTAACCCAATAAATGGCAGATACATTTCCAACAATGCAAGGTGTGAGGTTTTTTTTCTTGGATACTTTTAGTAAATTCACTGCAGTTCCCTCACATTACTATTGGATGATCTGTGCATGTCATCATTCTGTCACTGGATAATTCCCCCGTCCCATTGTTTTGCGTGATTTTACTGTCCGTTGGGTGGCACAGAGAGTCTTACAGCACCATTCCTGCCAGCAGTTCCTGATCTCCAGAGATAGTACCCACGTTTGTCTTCCTGGCCAACTCAAAAAATCAAATGGGAATAATTTGGGGACAAACCAGCTACACCATTAGGACACAAATAACATTCTTCAAATTCCCATTGATTTAAATGGGGCTTTTAACCCCATGGCTGTTAGAGAGATCTTCAGCACTTTACTAAACCTTGCTATCATTCAGGGGGTTAATATCAAGTGATCTATTCACTTGTCCCACATGGTGCAGCTGGTTTGCTCGGAATTGCACCACTAAATACATATTTCTGTCCCCAGGTCCTGCTGTCCTAGAATTTAAACCTGATTTTTAACCCCATATCTTAGGAACATATCCTGGGAGCTTTCTAAATGAGCTGACCCTGAGATTCTTAAAATATTAACCCTTAGTGTTTCTCACAGTGTATATTATATGTGATATGCCCCTTCTTGCTGTAACCCAGAGGTTCTCCAGGCAGTCCTCAATTAACACCTATGTTGCTGTAACTCGGAGATCTCACTACTTGAACACACACAAGACCAGCAGGACGTCTCCTTTTGCCATTCTGTTATAAATGGCAGCAATTTGAATACCAAAACAATCAGTTAATTTGCACAACTCATATGGTAGGAAGCACTGGACTCTCTCACCCTGGAAATTTGGCCCTTCTCCCTGAGATTTGATTCCAACCCCTGAATCTCAGAGTCAAACCCTGAGAGCCCCCTGGTATGCTATAGACATAGACACTATTAGTGTTTGGGCATGCTGTGACACTGACTTGCTGGTCTTCCTGGCATTAACCCTTTGAGTGCCAGAGGGATACGCAACGCATTGCAAAGCAATGCATTGTGTACCCCTCTGGTGCTCAAAGGGTTAAAAGTCCAATGCTGGTGGAGTGTGCCCACCTTTATGCACTGTGCAGCACCTGGCATTAGAGACTAACAAGAGGGTGAATTCACTCCGCTGTTGTGTTTGTCCTCTTTGTAATAAGAGATAATTTACTTAATTTATTGTGATTTGTACACTGCTTTTCTATTCATAAATGCTGTCACTTTGTCTTGTTGAAGTTACAGAAAATAAAACAACAGCACATCTCAGACACCTGAGATCACATTTAAGATTAGATATTAGGTCTCAGAAAACATAGAATGTTTACAGATAATAGAATGAAATACAGGCTATGCCAGTGTCAGTCAGTGTGAATTAGCCTAGATCGGTGGTTCTCAACCCGTGCCCTCAGTGGCCACTAACAGGCCAGGATGTGATGATTCCCTTGTTAGTGCACAGGTGAGTTAATCAATATGACTGAACCTCTGATCAACACACCTGTGCTGTAGCAGGGAAATTCCTAAGTCCTGGCCGGTTAGTGGCCACTGAGGGCACGGGTTGAGGACCACTGGCCTAGTCATTTTAGGTGTTAGTGTTGCTTTAAGTTGGAGCACATGCTTCTTTAACCCTTTGAGTGTCAGAGGGGTACGCAACGCATTGCTCTGCAATGAGTTGCATACCCCTCTAGCACTCGATGGGTTAACTCGTTAAGGACTGCACGATCCAGGAGCGGGGAGCTCGGGAGAAACAGGGTACATTTTTTTCCGCATATACATGATTCGCTGCAATCACAAACTTCCATGACGTGCCAGGACCATCACCGGTCCTTAACGTCAGGACAGGCATGACAATCTTGGCACGTCATGCGTCTTTAAGGAGTTAAATCCTGGTACATGTAGTTGAAAAAGAGATCTAAATATCAGTGACGTGTGCATAAAATATATTACAACTTATTGAGCATATCTGGAACGGTGTGACACGTTAAGCTTAGTGTCATGACACATAAATGGCCGTGATGCACTTGTTGGGTACCACAGGGCTATGCTGTTATGTTAATATTGCCTGTTTATTGTGGTTATGGATTAATTTGAGTGAGAGTTTTTATATGGATAATGTCTGTTTTGCTGCACAACTCAGTCTATTGTATGATGTCTCATTTTGGTGCTGTACATTACTGTGCACAACCTATGATGATTTGCTATGGCACTGCCCACTGGAGAGTGTCCCTGAATATTCTTTTTTTTTTTTTTTGTTAAACCTTTGAGTGCCGCAGTGGTGCCTAACACTTTATAAAGCATTGCGTTGGTCATCCCACTGGCACTCAAAGGGTTAAAGGGTTAAATTTGTTGTAAATGTGCAAAACCTTATTAGTATCTTGGATTACGTCTGGGAAAAACATCATTATTCACTCAGGGGTGCCCCAGTTTGAGCCTCAAGGTCTACAGACAGACAGACCAAGATTTAAAGGGGAACTACCACCCCGCAAAAACTTAACCTGGATTGATTCTTCATCTGGCGACTAGCTGCTTAGTAGCGCTAGTCGCCAGAAATATTCCCCGGTTCTGAAGATTTCGGCCTTTTTCTGACGGTCACTGGAACAGGAAGCACGGACATCTCATCCCAGTGACGTCCGTGCGCCTGCGCTGTCAGTCCCTTTTGAGGTTAAGTTTTTGCAGGGTGGTAGTTCCCCTTTAAGGATTTCCCTGCTTGAGTTCAGGTGGGTGAATCAGAATGAATGAGTCACTGAATAACTCACCTTAACATTTTATTTATTTACTAGTTGAACAGCCCGTTACACGGGCCACAGTGCCACTGCCAGCCGGTCGCGGGGCAGTCACGGAGCGCTCAGCTCTGTATCAGCCGCGGCGTGGGCAGTCTCTACTGCGCATGACTGCAGCATGTGCAGCAGTGTCTACTGCTCATGTCGCGGCGTTACACACGATTTAGCGAATTATTATATAGGATTAAGTTCTTTACCAGGAAGAATACACTGAGATTTCTCTTGTTTCCAAGTGTGTCCTGGAGCTGTGCCTTATTAGGGATGTTCATAACCCTTTGAGTGCAAGAGGGGTATGCGTTTCCTCTCTGGCACTCAAAGGAGTAAATCCTGGCCTGTTAATAATAACCACTGAGGACTGAAGTTGTCCAACCTGGCATTACGGTGACCCTCTAAGTCTGGTCCATCACGCACAGAGAACAGACTCGTTAGCCGTTGGTATCTAATGCACGTCACTAGTACCAATTGGGAAAATTATTTCTAACAATGCGTTTTATTGTTGAAATGACAACACAATCCATGGATTGTCTTTCTGATCTTTTCCTGCAATTTTTTCTATACATATTTCTGGAAAGTCCATCTCTTAATCCTTTGAGTGCTATTAGGGTGTGAATTGCAAAGCATTCAAAGAGTTAATGATGACAGTGTGTGTGTGGTACTTACTGTAAACATAATGTTTCTTAAAAGCTCAGAATTATTCCCCTGAATGTTTTGCAATGCATTGGAGACCCCTCAAGCAATCACCAGGTTAAAAGTCTGATTTAAATCAATGGGTATTTGGGGTGAATTTTTTTAACATCTCTGATGCAGTTAATCCTAGAACATCAGACTCCAAAAGTATATTATTTGCAAATGAGAAAAACATTTCTACATGGATGGAATCTTGATTCACTCACCTCTGCTCAATCAGGGAAACTTGGTCTGTTGGTGTTAACTAAGGACAGGCGTGGAACCACTGAGGTGCTACTGACTGCAGGATATGGTTTGATGTGAATGTTAGAAGTGCAGTTTTCAAGAAAACCACTAGAGAGAGCTAGGTTAAAAGAGAACATAGATGACTGACTATACAAACAAATGATTGATCAATGCAATAAGCTACTCTTGTACAAAAACAATATTTTGTGTTGCACACTACATTGGTGCTCAAAGGGTTAACCCTTTGTGTACTAGAGAGGTAGCCAGTGCATTGCAAAGCAGTGCATTAGCTACCCCTCTGGCAATCAAAAGATTAAAGGTGCTCAGGTGGCAGGACAATATTTTCTTTTAACCCTTTGAGTGCCAGAGGGGTACGCAATGCATTGCTTTGCAATGCGTTGCGTACCCCTCTGGCACTCAAAGGGTTAAGTATATACTAGGATTAAGTGGTTCTTAATAGTAGGGCTTCCTTGGATAGATGTCTTTAACCCTTTG
Source organism: Rhinophrynus dorsalis (assembly GCA_037306005.1). NCBI lineage: Eukaryota > Metazoa > Chordata > Amphibia > Anura > Rhinophrynidae > Rhinophrynus > Rhinophrynus dorsalis. The sequence continues at coordinate 50,375,771 of CM074722.1, forward strand.
ATTGCCTTCCTAGTTGAATAATTCTGTTAAACAAGTTAAGAGCCACTTTTTCCTGTACCATTGTTCCACTTTAACACTTTAGAGGCAGAACTGTATAATATTTGAGCCAATTCTTACAATAAAAAGCAATATTTAAGAAACAGAAACATATCTTACGTTAAGTAGCTTAGTAAATATTACCTTATTGTAGCCGTTCATTCTTGTAATGAACCAGTTATTTCATTTCTTTTCTTTCCACTTTCAATTACAAGAGTGCCCTCTAGTTGTAGACTGTAAAGACAGTCTGTAACTGAACAGGATCATAAGACTTGGCTCTGCATTTCCCATCTCTTTTTCTCGCACTGCTGACGCAAGAGAACACAGACAGTTCTTTACGATCCTATTGAGTCATTCAGTGAGGTATTTAGGCTGCCTAGGGTTATGCCAGGGGCAGCAGACTGAGCATCTTTGACTCTTTGTGCTTATATCCATTTTCTAAACAAATGTAATTCATGCTTCCAGGACTTTAAGGGAAAAGAAAGAGGCATGAGTATGTGAGGGTGTAGCAAAGCATGTATGGGCTGTATGTACTTGATTGGGTCTAGGGCAGCAAGACAACATTGAAGACATTGGTTCTTTATAAAGACTAGGCAGAAGGAGCTCCCATCACTGACAGTGTAGGGAGAAGAAGAACTGATCTAGCTGATACATCAACATACAGAAGTATAAGAGCACTGAACTTTTTTTTTATAAAAATGATATCCTATATAATAATTCGCTAAATTGTGTGTAACGCCGCGACATGCGCAGTAGACACTGCTGCACGTGCTGTGTGTGTATTTTAGATATTTCCACTTGACCATCTCTTCTTCAGGATATCGTTTTGATTAGGCAAACCTGGGAACTTTTCAATACAGACGCCCCTGAGAGGGGAGTCCTATGCTGCTGCTGGGTAAGATAAATGACACAATGCTTGTCAAAAGGGGGTGGTACTTAATCACGAGTGGGGGTGGGACTTGAAATAACATGAAAATCTTGAAGAATAGACTGGGGAAGGAGTTGAAGAGCGCAGGAAGTAGGCGGAACATGCTGGGAAGGAGGAGAAGTGGGCAGCGTTTTAATAAAAACTCCCCACAGCCGGAGAATCAGCCACTGCCCAGGAGACCTGGTAATTAACAGCTAAACCCGGAGTCCCCGGGGCAAAACCGGAGATTTCCCAGCTACTCCCGTGGTGTGGTAGGTCTCCAATGCATTGAGCAGCAATGCACGTACCTGGGAACTTTCAAAATGAGACGTCCCTGAGATCTTTATAATATTAACCCTTAGTGCTCCCCATAACATGGACTGATGATATATCCCACTTGCTATAATGGAGGGGTGCTCCCGTTAGTCATCAGTGAACCTATAACAGGTTATAATTTACGGTTATCACTACTTAAAGGGATAGTAATACTTCGTTTTAACTTTATTTTATTTTGTAGGCATTAAAAAAACATGAAGAATGATATAAGTCTTATCTCTCAAACCTTTATGGTTTAGGAAATATTCACAAGCAAAGTTCCCCTCCCCGCCCCTTTTTCCTAGTGTAAGCCATCTCTTCTCAGATGTGGATCAGGTTGTATGACAGTACAGATAACAGAAGGGGACAATTTTCTTTGTATGAAAACAATGAAAGCCCTGCCCCCCTTGACAAGTTTTTCAGCTTTTTCCCTTATCTTAATAGAAGATTGTCCCTCTCTGCAGTCTACCTGGGCACCTCCCTTCTGATCTGGTTGAACAGGGGGGGGGGATACTTTGCTTGTGAATATCTCTTAAACCATAAAGGTTTGAGAGATAAGACTTATATCATTCTTCATGTTTTTTTAATGCCTACAAAATAAAATAAAGTTAAAACGAAGTATTACTATCCCTTTAAATACACTCAAGCCAATAGGACTTATCTCTCTGCTTTTCTTGTATAAATGGCCCCAATTTAGAGACTAAACCAGCATTTACTTGGTGCGGATCACACACCGGATAACATTGGACTCTCTCACCCTGAGATCTTCGTCAAAACCCTGAGTCTCTGGGTCAAACCCAGAGAGTTTTTAGGTATGGCAATGTATTAGCGGCCTCTCTAGAATACAAAGAGTTAAAGAACCATGAAATTTAATAGGCAATAAAGCACTAATTTGCCCTATTCCTACGAGATTGCTTTAATCCCGGATCTTCTTTTTAATCAACCTTCTGTCTAGCCCAAGCCATTGTTAAATCCCCTTAGTATTAGCTGGAAATGTGTTTTTTTTTTCTTTCCCTTGAACATACAGGGCCATATGCACAAAAAGGGAAGTCTGCTGGACAAATATAAATTCCTATTGCTCCGCATTGCATTGGAGATCTGTCTAGCACTCAAGGGATTGAAATCTACATTTAAAGGGGAACTCTCACTCCACTAAATTGCTTCTTATATGAATCTTCAATGTCAATACATTTTCAATCCAGATAAAAAAAAAAAAAAAAAAAATTGCAGTATTAACGGAGAGATAGGCTTTTTAATGGAAGCACGTGACATCACTTCAGGACAGGCTGTGGTACAGCTCTGTACGGCAGCCTGTCAATCTTCATATCTTCCCCGTTACCTCCTCCTCTTCTGGCGGAGGAATACAGCATGTGACCTGGCGCTCTCTCATTGGCAAGAGACCGCTCCAGCTCACATGCTGAATTCCTCCGTTAGGGGATGAGGAGGTAACAGGTAGCTACTAGGGAGGGGCAGAGGTGAGGACTGACAATCTGTGGTACAGAGCTGTACCGCAGCCTGCCCTGAAGTGATGTTGCACGCTTCTATTAAAAAGCCAATATCTCTATTAATACTGCATTTAAAAAAAAATCCAGATTGAAAATGTATTGCCATCAAAGATTTATAAGAGGCAGTTAACTGGAGGTAACAGTTCCCCTTTAAATCAAAACTTTTTGAGGGAATATTTTATTTGTTGCCTATGGTACAGTTGGTTTGATCCAGAATTGCTCTTCAGTGCAAATGACCATCTAATGTGTATAAATTGTTATATTCAATCACCCCCTTATAGAGTTGCTACCCGGCCGGTATTTTACCGGCAGTCCGGTAAAAATTGGCTTCTTTCCAAAGTTAAGTCTGTGGAAGGAATGCCATGGCCGGTATTTTTTTGAAGAAAAGGTGGCAACTCTAAATAGTCCCCCTGTCCTGGGCATAATAGTGGTCAGACTGTTCATGTGAGGGCCTTAAAGAGTGGGATCTTGGCCTGTGTCCAAACTGGGAGACAGGCTCACGCTGGTGCCTTCCGCAGGAGGCCTGAGGTCTGCATTGTTCTTGTGAATCCTTGTGTTAAGATCAGGCCGTGTCTGTCGTAATGGTGAGCCCTCCACTCCGCCAAGTTTTCATGCAGTCTGGCTCCGGGGTAACTGTCGCCGATTCCTGGACTCAGAAGTGCAGCAGGCAGAACAAAAGCGAAAGCCGTCGAATCCTGAATACTCCTGTTTATATAACAGAGAAAACTGTATATGTGTGTGTGTGTGTATTAACCCTTTTACACACACATCTGGCAATAAATGGTTAATCTCTTGAATGCTAGAATTTATCACAAAAGAGTATGTTGTAACATTCATAGGTATTTACGTACATTACAGTATGTACAAATGAAGATATATGTTATTGCATATGTGGCTTGTCATTGTCAGCAGCTTGGGAAAGCAATTTTGCTTTGAACGCTTCACTTCCTGGTCAGGAGGCTGCACAGGACTGTGTAAGATACAGCAGAATGTGTATAGTGTACAGGAACACAACCCCCACCTCCATGTCTGTGTGTCTGTCTGTCTATCTATCTATCTTATATATTTTATCTGTCTGTCTGTCTATGTATCCATCCATACACCCATTGTATCTATCTATCTATCTATCTATCTATCTATCTATCTATCTATCTATCTATTTATCTCTGCATTAGCTCTTTAACCATTTCAGCAAAACAATATGTTGTGCACCCCCTCTGGTCCATAAAGTGTTAATATGACCAAACTGATTTGCATACTAATGTTATAGTTCAATCAGCTGGGCATCGCTTTTCCACTTAAAGGGTTAAATCTGTTGAGGGTACCTTCTCTGCATCCAGGAAGTTACAGTGCACTGTATACCATGCCTGTCTGTGACAGTCCCATGCAGGCTGGCAGTGTAGTACACAGGTGTGGTTCTGACCATTGGGATTTTTTCATCTTCCCTTTAATTAACTCTCTCATTGCCATAGGGGGCTAGAGACCATTGATTACTCCATAACTCAATGTTGGAGGCCCCTCTGGCAGCAGATGGATTATCTAGTGGCTTTAACTGATGGAATTGATGGAGTTTAGCTCCCCTAATGCTGAATTAATGAGCTTTGATCTAGCAATTTGACACACACCAGCGCATGAGAGGTTAATTCTGTTTGTGTTTCATGTCACTGCTTCTTGAAATCTTAATTTCAAGAATTTCTGTCGATCTTATCTTCTGCAAGAGTGTATTGTCTGTTCTGAGTGACCCCTGGTTTCCCCCGTTTCTGTTTGGTACATCACCCTGTATGTCACCTTATTGTAATTTAGATTTTATGGGATGCACATGTGTAATAGGACACTGAATGAAAATGCTTGATAAGAGATGCTCTTAACCCTTTGCGTGCCTGAGGGCTGAGCAGCACAGTGATACACTTGTGTCAAATCCCACTGCCCACACATGCTTGAGGTCACACTCTTCTAACCCTCTGAGTGCCAGAGAGGTATCCAACGCATTGCATTGCACAGAGGCGTATCTAGAATTCACCGAGCCCTTCTGCAAAAATTGCCGTGGGCCCCCCGACCACATTGCCGCCAATCTCCTCATTGCCTCCACATTGCCCCCAGTCTCCACATTGCTCCCCCATTGCCCCCAATCTCCACATTGCCTCCACATTGCCCCAAGTCTCCGCAATACTCCCAGTCTCCACACTGCCCCCAATCTCCACCTCCACATTCCTCCTATTGACCCCCCCCAGTGTCCAGATGGTGGTGCAGCGGTGTGGCAGGAGAGGTCTGTGCCTCCTTCTGCACAGCCCTCTATACCGCTGGAGCTCCCGCGCGGTCCTCTCTTCAGTAATGCAGAGCGCTGGGAGGTGCTCCCAGAGCTCTGCATTACTAAAGTGCTGGAGGGGTAGATCAGCTCCTAGAGGTCTGTGCTGGAGAAGGCACAGACCTCAGCTTGCGTTGTTGCAGGAGCCGGTCGGGAAGGGGGGGGATCACAGGGGTCGGCCGGGCTCCTGGAGTGATGGGCCCGGTCACAGCTGAGAATCTTCTTTATGCTTTTTTATAACACGTAGAGCTATGTTTAATTACCTACAGTTCTGTAGTTCAAAAGCTATTCAAGCTGAAAGAATCCCCTTCCCGCCCCTTTCCCTGAGTCAGACTGTCTGTAAGCATGGGCCTGATGGAGAGAGCGGCGAGGCACAATCTTCAGTAAGCAAAAGGAAAATCCCGCCCTCCTTCGTCAAGGGCACAGGGTTTGTGTGAAGATTGTCCCACGCTGCATCCGTACGGTCCCACGACCAGATTCCAGATCTTATTGGAGGAGGCCAGAAGGGGGCAGGAGGGGGATCCTTTCAGCTTGAATAGCTTTTGGACATGGAGCTGCAATTTAATAGAGACATTACTATCCCTTTAAAAAGCTCCTGCTGAGCATGATGGGAACAGTAGTCCAAAAACTGATGGATTGCCTAATGTCACCACCTCATCTCTCTCTGAAATCGGTGACCAATAATGGAGAAAGCCAACATCACAAACACAGTAAAAAAAAATATATAAATAATAATAATAATAAATGTGGCTATTAGCCCTTTGAGTGCCCAAGGGGTATGCAACGTATTGCAGAGCAATGCGTTGCGTACCCCTCGGGCACTCAAAGGGCTTACCCCTTCACAATGAACTGGATACATCGCGAGCATTCAAGGAGATAATAGACACATTTAAGTGAATGAGAATTTGGGGAATTTTTATTTGCCCCATGATGCAGTTGGTTTGCTCCAGAATTGCTGTCCATCTATTATATTTTGCATAAGGTGCTAAGTCTACTCCTGTAGGAGCATCCTGATTCCTTTATAGGCAGAAGCACAGAAGGATCCAATATGCAAGCGCTCCTCCTGGATTCCCTCCTTCATCCACTAATAACCCAGAGAGTCTCTCTTCATTAAGGGATTTGGCTCCGTGCCTACAATTTCATTTTTAGCTGCTTGGAGCTTAATGATGCAGAACAATATTTCCCCCACTCTTGTAGTGCAAATACCTTTATTGTACATTTTAATCACATAATAAAAGATGAATTAAGACATCTAGTCATTACAGGCTGCGGGGGTATATTGTATGTGGAGTTAAATAATTAACCCTTTTACTGCAGTAAAGGCCTGCAATACATTGGGGGAGATTCACTAAGCGGTGATAAAGAGGTGATAAAGTGGAGATGACTTCTCCAGTGATATCACTTCTCCAGTTCCTATGTTATTCTATAGAACCTATGCACTAAGATCGCCAAAGCGGAAGAGATCTTAGTGCATAGGCTCCATGGAATGACATAGGAACTGGAGAAGTGATATCACTGGAGAAGTAAGGCCACTGTGATGCCGCACCTCATAAAAATCATGTCTGAGCTGTAATAACTTTTGAATAAAATACCTTTCAGCGGTGGGAGTACCCTTGTTTTCTCAGGGGGATAAACCCTTCAACATATATATTTTTTACATAATAAGTATTTCTATCCCTTTAAATCCTATCAGTATAGATTAAAGGGTAACGATCATGCAGACAGTGCCCTATCAGCAGCTCAGCCTACCTTGTGAGCTGACCTACAGGTGAGGCAGAGGTTGCGTTGTGAGCTCTGGCAGACCAACGGAGGAAGGGAGGGGTTCGAGCAAAAGCCTCAAAAGAGACCCCAAGGACTCCCTCTTTGCTCCTGTGAGAAGTGACTGAACTGGACTGGAAGTCACAGTTCAGTCTCATTGGCCTACATGGTTCACTTTTAAAAGGTTGCATGCAAAAGAGCGTGCGACCACTTGACATAGTAACCATGTCGCCTGGATAAAAATGTTGACATGAGAATCTAGCGCTGCATGACACTGCGAGATTCTCATGTTGCTTACTGAAAGGTCGCATAGAATAATTATAGTGCCAATGTATATAAGCATAAGAGGCCCGAGCGATTTATTCATTTTCTCCCCTAGTGCTCAGCTGCTTGTACAAAGCTCTCCATCTCCCCATTGAACCCCAGTTATTCTTCAGTCCTTCTTTTCATGCAGGATGATGTGGGTCAAAGCAGACAACAAGTAAAAGAAGCTGTATTTATATGCTTCCTAATTGTCTTTCTGTCTATCTGTCCTCTGACGTGGCCATGCAAGTGGAGAACACCAGCCTCTCACTCCCTTACTCTGCTTGCAGAATGACAGGGAGGAGGAGTGATGAAGCGGAGTGAGAGGCCGTAGTTCTCAACTTGCATGGCCATAAACTTGCATGGCATAAAGTGCACCACAGTGCCACAAACAAATACTAATTTCTCAAAATGCTTCGAATTACAACAATCTAGCACAACACGCAGGCAGATCTTACTTTTGATTGAAAGTAACTTTGCTTATTTTAGGGTGATAGGTCCACTTTAAGAGCTCTTTAACACTAGTGATAGAATTGTAGTAGCTCCTTGCTGTAGTTCTGTTGCCTGTGTTCTGAACTCACCTTTTTTCTACTCCCCCCTCCAATCCAATTGCAGGGGGCATGGCTAATGGCCGGCCCACATGAGCACCAGCCAAATATTGGTCATTCATTGGAGGTTGCAATGACCATCTTAACCTCCAACATCACTTATGGTAGACCAGTAGGTCATTGATCAGATGTTCTTTGTTGCATTCTTGCATAGACACAATAAAGATTGCGCTTTCTGGACTTTATGCGATCTTGAGAGGTGATGGTTGCTTTGGTGAAAGATGCCATAAGGCAGCATTACAACTTTCAGTATGGTCAGCATAACTTGTGTATCCCCTTTGTTAAAGGGGCCTAACTCCGTAGACCTTCTTGTAGACCGGGGTTTCCACAGTGAAATGTGATTGGAAGAAAAAAGATAACATAAAGAGAGAGAAATCCCCAGCTTGGCAGCCTGGAAGCTCCGTAATCTTCTAATGATCGTGGCGCCTACGAATGGCTCAGAACTTGCCTGCGCTTAATTAGACATTCATCAGAAGCTGGCAATTGAAATTTTCCTCTTGACTTGCAGATGAATAATGCAGCGTCTCTGTATGAATCCACACATGGAAGAACCTTTTATTACACATAAATCCATGTGAATGGAGGAATACGCAGTTATGAGCAAATTAACAATTAAACCTTCAGCTTTATGTAAAAGGCAAGACTCTTGAGAATATTTATTTTTATTTAGAATACTTCCAGTGAGGTTTTTAGCTGCTTAACCCCTTAGATGGATTCTAATTGCTTTACAGTGCATATCAGACATGTCTAACATCCATGGGGTCTAATATCCAAGGGGTTAAAATATTACTTGCAGTTATTTAAAGGATAAATATTGTTTTTTTTTTTTAATATAAAAATAAAAATATTTCCTGCTGATTAAATCAAGGGTACTTCCTCTGGTAGAACTGAAGCCTGGAGCTCTGCTTTCCCATAGAATACTATAGAAGATCAGCCTGGACACCACAGGGGAGATGCAATAAGGTGTAGTAAAGTGACTTCTCCATTTAAAGGGATAGTAATACTTCATTTTCTATTTATTCTGTTTTATAGGCATTAAAAAAAATATGAAGAACGATATAAGTTTTATTTCTCAAAGCTTTATGGTTTGAGAGATATTCACAAGCAAAGTTCCCCCTCCCGCCCCTTTTACCTAGTGTAAGCCATCTCTTCTCAGATGTGGAATCCAGTCCATAGACCAGACAGATAACAGCAAGGGACAATCTTCTTCCTATGAGAATAATGAAAACCCTGCCCCCTTGACAAGTTTTTCAGGTTTTTCCCTTATCTTAATTGAAGATTGTCCCTCTCTGCAGTCTACCTGGGCACCTCCCTTCTGATCTGGCTGAGCAGTGTTACATCAGTAAAAGGGGCGGGAGGGGGATACTTTGTCATTGAATTACTCTTGTGCTACAACTCTGACAGTATTGAAATAACTCTCTCCAAAGTCCAAATACTATGATGATTAATTAGAGCTACTTTTATTATGAAACATTACTATCCCTTTAACTCTCCAAATCCTATGTTATTCTATGGGGCTATTCAGCAGCTCAGCTTACCTTGTGAGCAGACCTGCAGATGAGGCAGAGGCTGCATTGTGAGCTCTGGCAGACCAACTGAGGAAGGGAGGGGTTAGAGCAGGAGCCTAAAAAGAGACCCATTTTATCACTTGTTTATTAAACCTTAGTGCATCTCCCTCCAGGTTGTACTGTTGCTAAGAGTTTAATCTGGAAAAAAAACAATTGTTTGAACTGTGTTAACTTTGTTATCTCTCAGCAGTGGGAGTGACTTGTTTAACTCAGCAGGAAAGCCTTGCAATGTATATGTTTTGTGCATACTAAACATTTAATGTACTTTTAAAGGAAAAATATATTAAAAAATTAGACTTTAAGGCAAACAAATGTGTCATGTCTACACTAGGTTTTCTTTTTGCTAAATTGGAATCTTCTGCTTTCACTTTGGAAAGTGATCTAATGGAGGCTTCCATTTTATTGTCTGAGATGCATCACTGATGCCCACAAGAGGTGGATCAGGGCTGGATTTCCCTTCAGACAAAGTGGTCAGCCGTGTAGGTTGTCTTATTTTTAGTGTTGTCTTAACTGGGTTGGCCACTCCTACTTTTGAGTTGTGAGGATGGCCAGTGCAGTTCCATTGCATCAAATTATACACTGGCCAGCTTATTTAACCCCTTAGTGTCTTTAGAGATCTCTAAAGCGTTTCTTCGCAAGTGTTTATATATTAAGGACAAGGGTTTTTTTCTGTGCCAGGCAACACCGGGTGATGCATGGGGTTGGGACTTATGAAGAGTCAGAAGGTGGCCATGGATGGGGCTTAGGGAACTTAAAGGTATATTTGGCCTTCAGGAGAATTACAGTACTTCAGATGGATTTTGGTTGCTTTAAGTTCTTTACAATGGCAGAGTTTTGTGCTCCTTTATGCAGCTGGTAAAATTAGACCTCTATATACCTGCTCAGTCTCACTAGCCTTTAATTGATTGACCAATCCTATACCTTCATTCTTACTCTGAATGTACCTTGAGTTTCACTTTCTCCTCTGTGTCCTCTGGATTGTAGACTCTCTCTAGCAGGGTCCTCTCCATCATGTATACTTGACTACTGTCCTAAATTACCAAGGACTGTGCCTGGGTTTGGCTTCCTGTCCCTGGATTCCCTGTTTTTTTTTGTCCTTCTTCTAAATTTTAATATCTACCCTGTAATTGATATGCTTGTGATTAAAATGTTAACAATCTATAAGTTTCCCCACATGTTAATACTGCTTATGGGTGTTATTTCATGTAGTATTTAGCAGAGCCGGATCATCCATTATGTCAACCTAGGCTACTGCCCAGGGCCCATGGCAATATGAGGGACCCTGCCTGCAAGTGATGGGTCAGAGACAGAGGCCCTTCTGTAGCTGCCACTAACCACTTGTGTCAGTCTCAGATGCCCTTTTTGTTTAAAGAATCCAGCATTATCCATTTGTTCCCATTCCCGTTAGAGCCTCAATGACAGTGTCTTCTAGCAGCACTCTGTGTCAGATGCACCAGATCAAGAGAAGTGAGGCCCCCAAATTGCTTAGGGCCCTGTGGAGTCTTACATTAACAGTGCCACCAGGGGGGTTATGGACTAAGGTGTTATACATGTGAGATAAACTCTCCAGTAAAAGAAACTTTCAGATTCTTATGTTATTCTATAAGACCTTTACACCCAGCTTGACAGATATTAGTATATAAGCTCCGTAGAATAACAAAGAAATTGGAGAATTGATCAGACTTAAGAGTTTGTCTCACTTTTATCACACCTTATCAGGGAGTGCATAACTACCTTATATCAGTTACACTAAGCTCTGCAATGCTAAGAAAAACTGTGTGTGTGTGGGGTGGAGTTACGTACTTAGATGTGACGTCATAGCGGATCAGATGCATTAGGGTGTGATAAAGAGGTGATGACATTGAGATGACCTCTCCAGTGATATCACTTCTCCAAGCCATATGTTATTCTGTGGAGCCAATGCATTAAAATATCAAACGTTGGAGAAATCTTTGTGCATAGGCTCCATAGAATAACACAGGAACTGGAGACGGGATATCACTGGAGAAATCATCTCCACTGTATCACCTTTTTATCACCCCTTAGTTCATAACCTCCAACTTCTCCAGTGATATCCCTACTCCAATTCCTATGTTATTCTATGGAGCCTATGCACTAAGATTTCTTCACCTTTGGAGAGCTTAGTGCATTGGCTCTATAGAATAACATAGGAACTGGAGAAGCGATAAACTGGAGAAGTCATCTCCACTTTACCCCCCTTTTTTATCACCGCTTAGGGAATCTACCTCCTGGTGCCAAGACAGTTATTCTACTGCATTCAAAGGGAGAGCAGAGCCACTGGCTACAGTTCTCCATACAATATAATAGTAATAGATCTACCAATTTGTGACAGTTTGAATTGCTATCATTTGTACTAAAGCAATGGCCAGCAGTGGTACTATCCTTGTTTTACTCAGTAAAACAATCTCTGAAATATATGTTTTTCATAATAAATCTCCTGATCCTCTTAGTGTGTTGTGTGATGTTTTTTGCTGGGATTGCACTACATGGTATTATAAACCACTAGTGACGCTCTGTCATGTGACGTGTGTCTAGGGGAAAAGTGTCCCTGGAAATGGTTTTGAAATGTTGGCACTTATATCACTGCATCAGCCTGGTATTTAATTATTCTTCTCAGCCACGTGTAATATGGGCGTTGTTTCGAAATAAACAATATTTCCAATGTAACCCCTTTAAACCCCTTCAGGGATCAGACCATTGATTGCAGTGCTCCTCTATATGCTGAAATACATAACCTACGCTGGTGTATTGATTTCCAGCATTACTGTGTGTAATCAAATCCCTTTTACATAGATATATTATGTTCTTTTTCCACGTGAGATCAGAAACAGACACTCACTGTAAAGTCATCTGCTTGGGTGTCAGTTGATGGAATTGTTGCCTTGTAACCACCTTCAGATATAGATAGAATAGAAGAGCAAATCTGGGACAAACGAACTTAATCATAGAGGCCAAATAAAAATAATCACTAATTTAAAATTTAGTTTTTAACCACTTGAATTAATTTCTTTGGAGACCTTTCTAGTGTTCAAGAGGTTAACCCTTTGAGTGTCAGAGGGGTACGCAACACATTGCATACCCCGCTGGCACTCAAAGGTTTAAAAGCGGAATTTAAATAAATTATTTGTCTAATATGGTACAGTTATTTCACCCCAGGTTTTAGAACATCAGTCTTACTGATGGGCACCAACAAAGAGGCAGAAACGCGCGCCCTTGGAAGCATTTTATGATGTCACAATACGATTCTGCTTTTGTTAATATAAAGACTGGCTGTCCGCTAAGAAAATGAGGATTAAGTAGAACTGCTAGCGGAATTAACTTGGACATTGAGTCTGCTTTTAAACTTCATCAGGAACAGACATACAGAAAGGGAGGACTGTAGTAGCTCCATAAGTTCTTAAAATGCTACTGTCTTAGAGACTCATTAAAGATGTTTATTAGACCATAAAGGGGCCTTGAGTAGAAAACAAGCATCTGTATAAACCGTTGACACTAGAATTAACGCAGCGCGGTTCCCAAGGATTTGCATGGCTTGGTTCTAGAGAAAGGTTCTTAGTCACTCCTGGGAATAAAAACTTTCCCTCCCAGACATCCAGAAATAAAGAGCTGCCAGCAAGCCATTTAATGCATACAAATGTTTACTATTCATTGCAATAAATAGACAGAAAACACCCAAAGCGGCACAGACAGAAGCAGAAACAACACACTTTGTTCTCAGTGCCAAAGAGTTATGTCATTCCTATTTGTACACACCAGAAAGTTGGAGATTCATTAGAAGATAAAAAAATGGTATCGCTAAAACACTCTACACTATATGATACTGCATTTAGCTGTAATGTCAGTGTAACGTAGGGGTGGCCATATTGGCTCTGTCCATCCTTACTGATGGAACATCCTGCAAGCAGAATTCCAGTTGCAGATGGGACATCACAGTGGCCCTGTTAGCTTAAGTTTAGTTCATTTTTAAGACCAGTAAATACAGCCTGTGTGTGTCATATTAACCATTTATTTGTAACTAGTGTAAAAGCCTGTGTACATGGGCCAAGGTCCGGGTAATGTTGACCCTTTGAGTGCCAGAGGTGTACGCAACGCATTGCTTTGCAATGCGTTGCATACCCCTCTGGCACTCAAAGGGTTAAGAGGCCGCTACCTCGGTGTTCCACGCAATGCAGTCTTGCCTCGCCTCACTCACGCCATGCAATCATGCGCAGTAGAGACTGCCCCGAATGCGGGCAGTCTCTACTGAGCATGACTGCATCGTGACAAACATCCTAGTGAATTATTATATAAGGCTGTGAGAAATTAGTTTTTATTTGTTGATGGTGCAGTCTGACACAGTCTCTGTGCTCAGCCAATATAATCATATACTATGCTATAAATAAATTTAGGCACAACACACACACACTATCGTTATTGCTGATAGCACAGCGACACATCATTTTGACCTTGATCAAAAATAATAAGACACTGAATTGGCATGAAGTGGCTCAAAAATCTTATAAAAGTAACAGAAAAATGGGCAGCACAACAAAGAGGCAGAGTTTAATTATGTAAATCAAATTATACTTGTCTTAAGGTGACAGCCCCATCAATATGTTTTAATAGCTATTTTTCAGTAAATTAATGTTTGAGGTCAAAGGATTAAAGCGGAACTTTCAGTTACTAATAAGTCGCCCTTGAATTATTAAACATATGGCGAATAGCATACTAATACATGTATTACCTCTGTAAAGTGCCGCATTCTAAAGAAATCTTTCCTCTAAAGAGACTGGCATCTGGAAGCCAGGCATCAGCTTAGACATCTTGTCTGCACACCTGCGCTGTCAGTCCTGGTCTCCTATAAGAAGCATTGCAGTGTGCCACATGGTAACCAGAAGGACTGATGGCACAGGCAATGCAGACTGAACTAACCTGCCCGTCTGTCTCCTTAGAGGAAAGATTTCTTTAGAATGTGGCACTTTACAGAGGTAATACATATATTAGGATGCTAGTCGCCATATGTTTATTAATTCAAGAGCAACTTATTAGTAACTGAAAGTTCAGCTTTAAGCATTTGCATGCCAAAGGGGTAGACAATGCACTGCTTTTCAATATGTTGCTTACAGCTCTGGCACTCAAAAGGTTAAATGATCTGTGCAGCATTAAGATAGAATTGTCACTTTGTAACAGATGCCATTTTTTCCCTTTGAGGAAAGGAGAAGTGAGCAACTCCTTCCTTTACAATGCTTTTCATCCCCCCAAAGGGTTAAACTATTTGAGCTTTATGTATAAAACAAACGTGGCACGCTTTTATAGCAAACAGTCTGCTCCATAAGAGGGACTAGAATAATCCCCCAAATTCTCGTTTATTTAAATAGAGTTTTTAACTCATTGAATGCTAGAAAGGTTTCCAGTGCATTGCATTTTTGAGACCTCATTAGAATTCAGTGGGTTACAAGTCTCATTTAAATCAATAGGCATTGTCACGTGTTCCAGAATCACGTTACTTTTATATGTAAATCATTATCATTGCTATGTGCAAAGCATTGAAGTATGGAGCACACACCTGTGGCACCATAGGGGTTAATCCCATATCAGTATCAAAGCAATGCCCACAGTAGGCAAGAGCGACATCAGCCTTCTGTGCTGACCAAGTCAACAAACAAGTTATTTGTTCAAATACATCAGATTTGTAAATAGCCTGTGTTCAGCTGCCACTTGCATTTCTCTGGATCTCGGAAATTACATTCCGGCACCTGCTCCCGGCAAGATCATGATGACTAATATCCATGGGGCAAATCAACTGCACCATAAGGGACAAATACAAATTCCTCTTAATCCTATTGATTTAAAGGGATAGTAATGGCTGATTTTAACAACATTTAATATTGGAGATAATAAACAAATAAATTAACTGATGCAAGTCCAGTCTTTCAAATAGTTTGAGAGATATACGCTTCTAAAGTTTCCCCCCTCCCTCACCTTTCACAGACGTCAGCGCTGTAGCTGAGAGAAGGAGATCCTGGTCCCGGGACTGTCTGGTGGCTCTTTAGCAGATCCAAAATAGCGCTATCTAAAAAGAACTACTTCATTGGAACAGTCTACAAAGTTTGGACCATATTGATTATTTTTTTAAAGGCTACAAAACTGGATATCTTTTTTTTGGGGGGGACATTACTGTCCCTTTAATGAAAAATAAATTTTTCAATGAAATGGTCTTCTATGTGTGCGTGCAAACCAAGCACACGTAGGAGATCGTTCCAGTGAAGGATTTCTTTTTCCATAATGTGATCTTGGCTCTGCTGAAGAGCCTCTGCCAGATCTGGGACCAGATTCCCCTGCAGTCAGCTAGAGCGCTGACGTCAGGGGAGGGGTAACTTTGAAAGCGGATATCTCTCAAACCATAAAGGTTTGAGAGATGCCGCTGTGGTAATTTAATTTGGTTTTTTAAGGACTGTAAGATGAATTAAAGTTACATTTTATATTACTATCCCTTTAAGTGCTGGCATGAGTTGGAAGCGTAACTTTGTATGATAACCTATCAGTGACAAGACAGGGATTGACCGCACAATCGCACTGATCCCTCTTTGCCAAGATGTCTGCTCTGTCCCCAATGGGTGGGGGACCTCGCTAGCATTTAAGGGGTTAAAATCCCCATTTAAATCAATGTGAATTTTAGCTCTCACCTATAGTATGTCTCTTTGTATGTATATCTCTTTATTTATATAGCTCCATACATGTACACAGCGCTTTATAGAAGTTGAAATAGTGCAATACAAAAATACTGAATCGGGTTAAGAGCATTACAATAAAGAGCGATCATTGCATTATTTATGGGGGAAAGTGCAACACCTATGGAACGATGCAAGAAACGTTCGCATTGGATAAAGGCATTTTTGCTCGCAGATAGATTTTGCACATGTTCTTATGCAGGAAGCTGAATACCGAATGCTTCTTGAATTGCGCATAAAAATTCCATTTTACGACAACACTACACAGACGTATAAATGAATTCGCAATAACACTTCCTGCATTAGGTGCATTCGCTATTCCACTCACACAGATTTGTTAATCTTAGCCACGCCCACAAAAAAAATAAATATACGCAGCTGTTCGCTAATCTTGAATTTTCTTGCGTAATTCAACAAAATCACGCGCAAACCTATTCCCTAGTGGTTTTCACACGGGAAATAGCAATTGTGCACGTTTCCTGCATCGCGCCATAAGTTCCTCCTACTTTTCCTCCTTCCCCACCCAGTTCCTCCCACTTCGCACCCACTTGGTGATGCCCCGGAAGATCCCGACCCAACTCGCGGGTAAACCCCACCACCTTTTTGCCATGATTTGCGGCATCAGAAAGTTCTCAGGTATGCCAATTAAGGAATTAATTACAAACTCATTACAAACATATAACACACTTAAGAAATGGATACAGATGGTGACTAGGCCCTGCTCTCAAGAGCTTGCATTCCTCTCTGTTCTTTAAACGGTTAGCCAAACTTGTCTTTAGGTGATAGGTCCAATTTAACCTTTTGAGTGCCATAGGGGTGTCCAATGCATTGATTTGCAATGTGTTGGGAACTCCTCTGTCATGCAAAGAGTTAAATGAGGCATGTAATCCCTTCAGTGCTATAGAGGTTCCAAATGAGAGTTGGTACCATGTTAGCCATAGAAGTACAGGAGGCAAGTATAGTTGTTGATACCTTTATTGGCTAACTAAGCAGATTTAACTTGTGTACTTGTATATACGAGATGTTTTCATATTTATCTGTATAACATGCCTGAGGAAGAGACCTAAGGTCTTGAAAGCTTGTATTCTAAATCTGCTTAGTTAGCCAATAAAGGTATCAACAACTATATTTGCCTCCTATAAAGGTTTCAGCACATTGGTGTATCTTTTGTACTTCTTTGGGGGGGGCATTTGCATTTGAACATTTACAGTCTACAGCGGAACAGTGCTAGTTCACCATATGAAAATAATACTTATATGGTTCTGCCGAATCAGAGTGGTTCTTTTTTTCTGCAGGTTGTTTTATTCATTGAATGGATGCCCATTATCTGTTGCGCGTTAGTTCACCTTTAAAATTATAGTAATGTTTCACAAAAAAAAGCAGTTTCAATTAATCTTCATAGTATTTGGGCCATGGAGAGTGTTATTTCAATACTGTCAGAGTTGTAATTCAAGAGTAATTGAATGATGACATATGCCCCTCTCGCCCCTTTTACGTAGTGTAAGCCACCTTCCCTCAGATGTGGAATCTGGTCTCTTGACCGGACAGATCACAGCAAGGGACAATCTTCTTACTGTGAGCATAAGGAAAACCCTGCCCCCTTGACAGGTTTTTCAGGTTTTTCCTTATTCTCACTGAAGATTGTCCCTCTCTGTGATCCATCCAGACAGTCTTGCTGCTCTGAGGTGAGCAGTGTTACATCTGTAAAAGGGGCGGGAGGGGGATACTTTATCATTCAGTTACTCTTGTATTGCACCTCTGACAGTATTGAAATAATGCTCATCACAGCCCAAATACTATGAAAATTAAGCAGAGCTGCTTTTATGGTGAAATATTACTATCCCTTTAAGAGCTCTTTCTTACAGGTGACTTTATAGTACAATATTTTAATAGAATGAGATTTTTTTAGCATTTTTTTGTAGCAACTGAAAATGTAGGTGCATTATTAGTTCTACATCCCATTCTCTCAATAAAAACAGAAGTGTGAAAATTGCTGTGAAAATGCAGGTACCTGTTATAATTGTGTGATTTTATTGGGATTTCAATGCCGTTGACATAAACACTATAGATTTGTAGCTACATTTTTACAGTATCTGAGGAAAGTTGTAGTATGATGCTTCTCTGTCTGACAATCACAGAGCATGTTCACTGTGTGAAATGCTCCATAGAACACGATTCACAACCCATTTGTTTTCACAATTTTCTGTTGCTTCGACAATGATGCACATACCCCAGGTGTCCCTTTTTAGGACAGTCCATCTTAGAGATCCAAATCCCTCTGTCTCTCTTTCCCACCCTGGTATCCCTCTGTTTAGGAGATCAGACTGTGTGGTGTGTATACGTGTACCACATTGCTCCACAGCAATAACACTCACAGCCGCGCAGGGAGCCCTGAAATCCATGACGTGCCAGGACCGTCATGGGTCCTTATGGCAAGTTCACCCATGATGGTCCTGGCATGTCATGGGTCCTTAATGGGTTAAAGGGATAGTAATACTTAAAATGTAAAAAAAAATATGTTGCAGAGTTTATCCCCCTGAGTAAAACAAGAGTACTCCCACTGCTGAAAGGTGTTTCATTCAAAAGATATTAATTTTCAAAGTTTAATTTTTTAGGTGCAATATCACAGTGGCCTGAAATTGTACAGTGGCGCTGTTGCTACATGATCCTATGGACAGCTCTGGTCAGTTGACCATAAATCTCCATAGGATGGTGTAGCAACAGCGCCACTGTACAATTTCAGGCCACTGTGATATTGCACCTAAAAAATTCAACTTTGAAAATTAATAACTTTTGAATGAAACACCTTTCAGCAGTGGGAGTACCCTTGTTTTACTCAGGGGGATAAACTGTACAACATATTTTTTTTTACATTTTAAGTATTACTATCCCTTTAAAGGTCAGTATATGTGTTTATACATGTCCTTGTAAATAAAAAAAAATTTGGTCTTGCTCTAACTCATTTATTCAGTTACATAAAGAGGTGTCAATAGGTCATTAAATAACCTAAAAATTCTCAATAATGCACCCCTCACCAACCACACCCCCAGCAGCACCCCCTAAAAACACAAGTGTCGCTCTTTGTCCATTTGAAATGTTGGGAGATATGATGATGCCTGTGTGTAAGGGCACTAAAAGTCATGCTTTGTAGGCCATTGTACGTAAGGGCACTAAAAGTCCTGCTTTGTAAGCCATTGTATGTAAGGGCATTAAAAGTCCTGCTTTGTAGGCCATTGTGCAACAGATAACAAGAAAGATTCATTTTTCTTGCAGTACATAGATATATTGGATAAGGAGAAGTCAGCAGATCCTTTAAGAGGATTTCAATTGTAAAACATAATTAGTCTAATAGACCGTCTCTGTGGAATTATCCTGAGGGTCTCTCCTGTACTGGGGTTTGGAAGGGCAGCTGCCAAGACTGATTATTTTGAAGGACCTGGAATACAATTGCAGATGAGACAAGCATAAACATCATGTGTAGAGGAAGGGGTGTAAATACAAGGGGGTATTTGAACCAGAACCCAGAATTCAAGGGGGCCCCATCCACCCCACGGTCCAATAGATTCTAGCTATGCCTCTGAAAATATTTTCGTGATAGGAAGCCCAAAAATATGTTTGCACCAGGGTCCTACAATGACTAATTATGTCACTGTATAGAGGCTCAAGTACAAAGGGGAACGGAATTAATTCTGGAACAAACTAACGACACCATAGGGGTGAAATAAAACTTCCCCAAATATTGATCATGGTGGGGCATTGAATGATAGTTTTCCAGTGCATTGATTTTCAGTGCTTTGGAGACCTCTCTAGCGTTCAGTGGGTTAAATGCCCATTTTAATCAACTGAAATTGAATTCTCCCCTGTGGTGCAGTTGGTTTGCCCCAAAATATCTCCAGTTTTTCTAAGGGCATCAGAGTCTCCTCCCGATGCTTTGCAATATGCTGAACACCTCCCTAGAATCCAATGAGTTAAAAAAAAAACCCTCTACTTTAATTTAACCCTTTGAGTGCCAGAGGGGTACGCAACGCGTTGCTTTGCAGTGCTTTGCATACCCCTCTGGCACATAAAGGGTAATAATAATAGGATACAAATTTCCAGTTGTCTGGAAGGACATCTTTGAGATGAAACCATTGATACGATTAACCCACTTCAGTCCATAATTTGGTGTAAACAGTTGGGGTTACCAGACCTTTATTGAACATATAAGACACTGAGCTTTATTCACACATATAGTGAACCAATTCTGGGGCAAACCAACAGCTCCAGTAAAAACAACTAAAAAATGTTTTTGTATTTTTTTTATTATGCATTTGGCCTTTTAAAGTGATAGTAACGTTTCACAAAAACAGCATCACGGAGAGTGTTATTTCAAGTGGAACTATCAACATCATAACACTGCCCCCAATCCATTACTAATATAGCAATAGGTAAAGCCATACTTCTATTATGCCGAGTAAGTCCGCGTTATTGAAGAAAACCGACTTTGTCTGCAGGTGTCCACTGCATAGAGCTTACAAGAGAAGCTCTTTTCAGCTGCGCCATCAGCAACTTCCTTTACTTTAACTTAACCAACGAACGTCTCCACCAATCCGGGCAGTGCACGGGACAGACAGAGCAGACTCAGAGGTACCTTTCCTTTAGGATGTCTGTGCTGTTGTCTGCAGAAGAAGTTGGTTTTCTTCAATACCGTGGACTTATTCAGCATAATAGAAGTATGGCTTTACCTATCGCTATATTAGTAATGGATTGGGGGGCAATGTTATGATGTTGATAGTTCCACTTTCAATACTGACAGACTTGTAGTGCAAGAGTAATTGAATGATAAATTATCTCCCTCCTTCCCCTTTTATCTAGTGCAAGCCTCCTCCCTTCAGATTTGGAATCTGGTCCTGGGACCGGACAGCTCACAGCAAGGGACACTCTTCTTACTGTGAGCATAAGGAAACCCTGTCCCCCTTGACAGGTTTTTCAGGTTTCTCCTAATGCTTGTCCCTCTCTGAGATCCATCCGGGCAGTCTTGCTGCTCTGGGGTGAGCAGTGTTTCATCAGTAAAAGGGGCGGGAGGGGGATACCTTATCATTCAATAGCTACAAATTGGACAGTATTAAATTAATACTCGTCGTAGCCCAAATACTATGAAAATTAATTGGAACTGCTTTTTTATGAAATATTACTATCCCTTTAAATAGCATAATTCTGCCTTAGAACAGTGGTTCTCATCCCATCCGTCCATGAACAGTCCAGTCATTGAAGATTTTCTTACTTGAGCACAGGTGAATCAATCAGGGGCTTGGTCATTCCGACTCACTCAGCTGTGCTCAGGCAGGGAAATCCTCATGTCCTGTCTGTTAGTGGGTGCCGAGGGCACAGACTGGTAACCACAGCCATTGAACACTATGGTTAGACAAGCAATTTATTCTGTTTTCTGTTTTTTTCCTTCAGGTGAACGGGAAGGATTTATCGCGCGCCACCCATGACCAGGCAGTGGAAGCGTTTAAAACGGCCAAAGAACCCATTGTTGTACAAGTCCTTAGGAGAACACCGCGTACCAAAATGTACAGTCCTGCCGCGGATGTGCAGCTTGTAGATACAGGAACACAGACAGAAATCACTTTTGAGCACATAGCGGCTTTGACCAAAATGAATTCTCCTTCCCCATCTGTGGCTGTACTGGATCCGTATCTCTTAACTGAAGGGTAAGCATATTTTAATTAGCTTTTATTTGTAACTAGTGTAAAAGCCCATGTACACGGGCCAAGGTTCGGGTGATGTTATGAGGCCGGTCCTGCTCTGTGTCATGCACTGTAGAGACTGCCCGAAAGCACAGAATGCTCCCAGCATTCTGTGCGGTCTGGCAGTCTCTACTGTGCATGACGGCTTCTGACAAACATCCTAGCAAATTATTATATAGGATGTGCCAACGTTTTCGCTGTGCAGTACAAAAGTGGAGAGACAATACCATAAAATATTAAATATTAAATATTATATAACGGCTAACCCCCTTTTTTGTTCCACCAGAGCCAGACTAGATTCAGGGGTTGGACATTTCTAATGATATTAAACACAAGTTTGCACAAAATTAGCCTTTATATGAAATAATATCTGTAATTCATCTCTAGGATAATAAGCTACATTTCACTTTACCTTATAAATTTACATATTAAACATTAACCCCAGGGCTGGATTTCCCAGTAGGCAATGTAGGCCACTGCCTGGAGCTCCAGGTATTGAGGGACGGTACCTCAACTATGCTAGCCACACCCATATTCTGATCTGTGGGTGTGGCCACAACAATCTTAATATTCCTTCACCAGCTTCATAGCCTTTTAAAGGCTATTATTTAACCCCTTGGATGCTAGAGAGCTCTTCAGCATGTTGCGGAGCAAGGTATTGGAGATCTGTTTATCAACCAAAGGATTAACCTTTCTGGAATTTAAGGACCACGGACCATTTTTTTTTAAGCGATCCAAATCAGGGCTCCCCAAAAGGTGTGCAGCCATGCGGAGAGCCCTGAAATCCATGACGGTCCTGGCACATCATGGTGTCCTTATCGCACACCAATCCATGATGTGCCAGGACCGTCATGGGTTCTTAAAGAGTTAATATTATTTGTTCCTCCTTGTTATAACCCAATGGTATTTTCTGTGTGAGGAAACAGTGGATGGGACTGGGGACGGGGTCATGTGAGAAGTGGGGTATGGCCATGGGCAAAGTAAAGGGCACCTAGAGTGCCGTACCTAGGGATGCCTGCAATGTAAATTCTTCCCTGATTAATCCTTTGTGTGCCAGAGCAGATCCCAATGCATTGCTTCTCTTTGCTCTGGATACCTGTCAGTCACTCAAAGGGTTAAAGGGACAGTAATGTCCCAGAAAAAATCATTAAAATTTTGTAGTGTTTAAAAAATTAAACTATATGCAACAAATCCTATAGGTTTGAGAAATATTTGGCATTAAAGTCCCCCCCTCTCTCCCCTTTCCCTGACGTCAGTGCTGTGCTGACTGCATGGGAATCCTGTTCGGGGACCAACTGACGGCTCTGCAGCAGAGCCAAAATCACGTTACTGAAAAATAATTACTTCACTGGAAAGGTCTACAATGTGTGCCTGGTTTGCAAGCACACTTGGTAAACCATTCCAATGAAGTAATTCATTTTAAATAATTCTATTGTGGCTCTGCTGAAGAGCTTCCTCATGTCGGCCGACACGGATCTCCTTCTGTCAGCTTTACAGCCGACAGCAGGAGAAGGGAAACTTTAGCGAACGATATCTCTCAAACCGTAGCGGTTTGAGAGATAGGATTTGTTGCATATAGTTTCATTTTTTAAGCACTACAAAACTATAAAGATTTTTTCTGGGACATTACTGTCCCTTTAAGGGCCTTATTTGTCATTCTTAAGAGGTGCTGTACTGGGGCAAACCTGCTCAATATTAAAAGACATATTTTAGTCAATGAGAATTTATGGACGTTTCATGCAGTGCTGGATCTTTGTAGCTTGGTAAATACAGCCACATTATTACTTATTCCCTATGGTGCAGCTGAACTGACCAAAAATGACTCAACTTTCGTTTTCATGCAAATATGAACACGGACTACTAATAGCCAGGAGATTCTTCCACTAACTAAGCTCACAGGGGACACAATGTTAATTTTAAGTCATTAAAAACTTTTCTTTTCCTTCATCGAAATGATGTTCCGGTTGGGTAATTTAGCTCATCACCAATCCACTTCTCTGAAGGGTATCACATCTAGGCTGGCCCACCGACCAGGCACAGGGCATTAGCTCCAAAATATTCAGCATCCCAGATGCAAATTCACATGCTAATTAGGAATCCAGAGGCACAGATTTGTGTGCAGGAATGATAAGCACCAGCATGGTATGTCATGCAGAAAGGAGAGCCATACTCCCAGCTGTGAGGAGGAATTCCAGCGCAGTGGGGTAGAGACGGCTGCTGGTACGGCTTCACAAACCATGGCAGGTCACTGCCAACATGCCAGACATTCTGTGCTCTGCCACTGACTGCTGAAATATTCATTATGACACTCACTGCAAGGAGACAACATTATGCTTATCAGGCAGACTAGCAAGGCCGTTTTAACCCTGCTTTGAGTTCCATTGCAAAGCAATGCATTCCATACCTCTCTGGCACTCAAAGGGTTAAAGGAGAACCAACACATCCTAATAATCCTAATACCCCCCCACACACCGCTTACCTTACTATTGTCAGAAAATCCTAATAGCCCCTATGAATTGTGCCTTTTGTTAATGAGTTAACATCTTCAATCAGTCCTGTTTGTCACGAGGCAGACATGATGGCTGCAGACTATTGGTCCTTATAAGGTTTTCATTATTATGTACAATGAGAAGAGTTTGAGTTCTGGGGGTGCTGCCAGCAACAGTCATGTCCTCCCCCACGGACATACATCTAGAACTGGCTGAAAGTGTTATCTTTTGAATGAAGGCTCAAAGTTAACATTCATCAAGGCCATTCTGAGTTTCTGCCCACAATAAGCTAAGTGAGGGGTTATATTAAGGGTGGTTGGTTTTCCTTCAAAGAGAAATGAACACCTGAACAATAATGCAGAATCTCCTGTTAATCCTTTGAGTGATTTCCAATCATTGCCTACTCCCTGGCACTCAAAGGGTTAAATTCTTGAATATTAGAAGCATATCCAAGGCCTTGTGAAGCGAAATGTTGGGGACATCTTTAGCATCCAAAAGGTTAATACTTTGAGTGCCAGGGAGGTACTCAACTCATTGCAACGCAATTCAGTCAAAGGGTTAAACTTGCTTTTGTTATTAGCCATGTTTTGTGTATACCTTGCCTATTAACCCTTTGAGTAGCAGCAGGGTAGGAAGCGCATTGCAAAGCAATGCGTTGCTTACCTCTCTGGTACTCAAAGGGTTAGCATGTCGGAAGAAAGCGCACTATGTCTAATTACAAAGTGGGAAGTTAGTATGTTGAAGGAGAGCACTTTATGTCGAATTACAAAGTGGGGGTTTAGTATATCAAAGGGGGTGCTCTATGTCGGATTTTGAACATGTTGTGCAGCATGGGGAACAACACCATTGTGTATTAGCCTGATATACACTGCCTGACACCCCCAGCCTTCTTCCCTTTCCCATGCAGTGCCCATAGGGATTTGTGGCTAGCAATGGCAAGGGGAAAAGGCTGGAGAGGGTCAGACAGTGTACATGGGGATCTGTGGTTACTAGTGGTTAATGGAACAATTCTGGGGGCCATGCAGTGTATATGGGGTTCTAAGGTTGCCAGCAGGCTAGAGAACAAGGCTGGGAGGCAAGTGGAAGCCACAAATCCCCACAGATGCTGCATGACCCCCAGTCTTGTTCCTCTGGGAGTGCACAACATGTATAATATATAATATGTAGGTAAGGGGATAATTGTGTAGTGCTTTGTGTACTAGTTTTTTTTTTACCCTTTGAGTGCCACAGGGATGAGCAATGCACATCCCTATGGCACTCAATGCTGTCCATGGTGCTGAAAGTAGGGAAGCAGAGAGAATGCTGTTCAACTTCAGAATTGTGGCAGTGTTGGTGATATGTGAGGGAGGAAACCCTTCCACACCGACTACAGGTCACAGCCCTCCCTGCTTGTAACTGATGGAGGGCTGTTACTGCATAGGAAAGTACAGGGAGATCCCAACTTCACCAACCTCAGGTAGGTGAAGTTGAGAATGTGAACTCCAACAGCAGAGGCTACTATAGAGAATATGTCGAAGTGTCGTCACATTAACATATCAGCACACCCCCTTGCATACGAAACTGTCTCATTATTCAGCATTTCCATATGGAAATGAGTCATTATGCTTCATTTTCATATGGAGATAGGCCATTGTCAATGTGATGAATGAAAATCCGTAATCCTATCAGACTGATGTCGATGTGAGCATCAGAGTTCTGGTGATGTGATGTCCTAGACACTATAGTGAATACTATTGATGTACCTATGACAATGCTCCGACAGGACATCAACGTTTTCAGCCCTCTTCAAATTTTAGTGAATCTAGGGCCTTAAATGCTAGGAAGGTTCTCCAAGCTTTGCAATGAAATGCACTGGAGATCTTTCTAGCATTCAAGGAGATAAAAGCCACATTTATATAATTTGAACATTTTAATTGTCCCCAGTGGTGCAGTTGGTTTGCTTCAGAATTTTTCTATTTTGCATTTATTCATTATGCTCGATATGTGTAAATGGAGTAGGTTTGACCTGACCGTGCCCTCAACTCAGTATAGTAGGTGCAGCCAGCACAGCCAAGGCTCCTTTAACAATTTAAATGTATAGTAATGTTTCACAAAAACAGCAGCTTCGATTAATCGTCATAGT
This sequence comes from Rhinophrynus dorsalis, assembly GCA_037306005.1. NCBI lineage: Eukaryota > Metazoa > Chordata > Amphibia > Anura > Rhinophrynidae > Rhinophrynus > Rhinophrynus dorsalis. Next base: position 50,402,150 of record CM074722.1, read on the forward strand.
ATTTGGGCCATGGAGAGTGTCATTTCAGTACTGTCAGAGTTGTAGTTCAAGAGTAATTGAATGATAAAGTTTCCCCCTTCCGCCCCTTTTACCTAGTGTAACACTGCTCACCTCAGATGTGGAATCTGGTCTGTTGACCAGACAGATCACAGCAAGGGACAATCTTCTTACTGTGATCATAAGGAAAATCCTGCCCCCCTTGACAGGTTTTTCAGGTTTTTCCTTATTCTCACTGAAGATTGTCCCTCTCTGCGATCCATCCGGACAGTCTTGCTGCTCTGAGGTGAGCAGTGTTACATCAGTAAAAGGGGCAGGAAGGAGATACTTTATCATTCAATTACTCTTGAACTACAACTCTAACAGTATTGAAATAACACTCTCCATGGCCCAAATACTATGGAGATTAATCAGTGCTGTTTTTATTGTGAAATATTACTATACCTTTAAGTTTTGGAGATCTTAGTGAATAGGCTCCATAGAATACCATTGGAATTAGAGAAGTGATATCACTGGAGAAGTCATCTCCGCTCTATCACCTCTTTGTCGCTCCTTAGTGCATAACCCCCATGGATGCTAGAGATGCCTCCAGTGCATTGCATCTCTAACATTTAAGGGGTTAAAAGCCCTGGTTAAATCTATGGAAAATTGGGGAGTGTTTGCTTGTCCCCTACAGTGAAGGTGAGGTTTATTCTATTTTCATTCTTACTGAAATGGATACAGTGACCTGGGGCCAGACACATGGGTAATAAGCAGGAACTTGTAACCCAGGCCTTACTCTCCTGAACTAGATACATGAATGAAATAAAAACCCTTTGTTTTTAGTTCAGAGAAGCAAAAAGAATTCATATCCCTGTCATTATTTCAGTATGATTTCTGATACGTCTATTATCATTTTGCATAAACACACATTGATACTGCTGCTCTGAAATGGATCCTTACATGAGACTGTGCAACATCATTAAGATTTTAAGGCTACTGCATCACATATATCATTTTTACAGATGAGTGGGAGAACAAGATAAAGCTGTACTTAACAGTGTGTGGCTGTAGTTACACTTTCTTGGCTCTCATGGATACATTGTAAGCTGTATAGCAGTGGTCCGCAACCAGGTTGCTGTGGCACTTTTGGATGCCATGGATATTTACTTAGTGTGCCCCTTTGACAAAAATGTTCATTGTTGATTGTAAAACCTAACAATGTATGTATGTATGTATGTATGTATGTATAGCTTTATTTATATGGTGCCACACGGTGTACACAGCGCCTTACAATAGACATATGTTACAATAAATGAGAGGGGATGAAATAAGTGCGACATTCATAGAAACAATGGGAGAGAGGTCCCTGCCCCAAGGAGCTTACCGTCTAAATGGGTAAAAGGAGACAGACAATGGGGTAAGAGGGTGTCAAGTGCTGAGATTACAAGTGCTGAGTTTGCCAAAGCTAGTGCATGGTCCTCGTGCTCCAGAAGATAAGATTTCAGGGTAGACTTAAAGACAGAGGGGGATTGTTCAAGACATAGGGACAGGGGTATGGAGTTACACAGGTAAGGAGCAGAAAGAGAGAAAAGTTTGAGATGGGAGAGGGCAGAGGGTGTGGATGGTGTAAGAAGAAGGGCGCTGTGTGCAGGAGGAGGCCAGGAACATAAGAGGAGATGAAGGAAGAGATGTAAGGAGGGGTAGCAGTGCGGAGAGCATTAAATGTAAGAAGAAGGACTTTGTAAGTGATGCGCTGCTGAATCGGGAGCCATGACAAATGTCTGAGAATTATGTGGGCAGGTTCAGTTTTTGGGGAGAGTGTGGTGATTTGTGCAGCTGAGTTGAAAACAGGTTCTATAGGTGAAAATGAGTAGCAGGGAGGCCAGTTAGTAGGATATTGCAATATATGAATAGGCAATAACTGCATATTTATTCATTATACTCTTGATAATTTGCATAAAATATGTGAAGGGGGCCCCCAAACACTCCAGTTTGCATGTTAGGGGTGCCTTGAGTGAAAACAGATTGAGAACCATTGCTCTATAATATCATTAGTGTAGCTTTGTTTAAATTGCAAGTTCTGTGTTATCAGTAGAACAGCTCATTCAACTGTAAGCACTGTAGTATCAGCAGTGTAGCCCAATTTCAATTGTAAGCTACGTGGTATAACTTGCATTACTTCACAAAATGAATGCCAATTTTAAAATTAACAAAAGGGGGTGGGCTGGGATAGTGGGCTGGAAAAGATAATAGAAACTGGCCACTTGATTGTATTTGCACCCAGGCCACAAGTTTCCAGCCCTGGTTTTAAAACACTCTGCAATTACAGCCCTCTGAATGAAAAATGTCAGCAAACCTCCACTGTTTTGAAAACGGAAGTTCTTGACCAGAATTGACCTGCAGACCCTTAACCTTTATGACTCTCTTCTGGCCTGGTAGCAGCGACAGTAGTGTGGACATAGATCAGGAATGACAGAACAACCACTAAACATACCAATTTTGCTTATTTAAAAAGTGTTTTACCAGGAAGATTTCTCACATTTTCAAGTATGTCCTGGACATACAAATGTATACATTTACAAATGAATGGAAAAGAAAAATGACACATTAACATTTTTATACAGTTACATGTTATATAAATTAAAAAAAAACAGTTTTTGGGCGATTTTAAATTGGAAGATGATTTGTTTGTTTGTTTATTTATTTATCTATCTTCTGGGGGTTATTCCGGGCTTGTGGGTCATGGTAGAAGACAGATTGACCCGTTCATTCTTGTAATGTGGAATAGTATAATAATATCAAAGTATTTTACCAGGAAGGATACATTGAGATTGTCTCTCGTTTTCAAGTATGTCCTGGGGGTATAGATATTATTACCCAATTTAATGGTACTCATTTTATCTACCTCGGAAGGATGAAAGGCTGAGTCGACCTTGCCGGGACTAGAACCTGTGACTTTGCGGTTTCAACAGATTCTACAGCTGGTGCCTTAACCAGCTGAGCTGTCTCACCAGTATGGGAACTGCTATCAGTTGATAGTTAAAGGGAACTATCACCCCAACTAAAGTCTACCCCACCTTGTTAGGCATCTAGCGATAAGCTTAACAATCAAACTATTATGCGGATTAAAGACCATGTTGGTCAGAAATCCTTCCTGAGCCGACACTGATGGCCAGGCAACAGCGCTCTAGAGGCATCTGCACGCCTGCATCATCAGTCCGTTCCAGTACCTTATGGTTCCATGCAACAATTCCTAGAGGCAGAGGAGTAACTAGAAGCCTCCGGGCCCTGGTGCAAGAAGTGTCACGGGCCCCCTACCACCACCACATTGGCCCCCCTCAACCACACTGACCCCGTCTACAATGCCTCTCAATCTTCACAATGACCCCATCTCCTACCTCCCTGGAGCTCCCGCACAGTCCTCTTAGTAATGCAGAGCGCTGGGAGATGATGTCATCTCCCAGAGCTCTGCATTACTAGAGCGCCGGAGGGAGATTGCGTGCGGAGGGGTCGCAGGGGGTGGCCGGACCCCTGGAGTGACGGGCTTGGTCGCAGGTGCGACCCCTATAGTTACGCCACTGCCTAGAGGAGAGCGGGACTGATGGCGCAGTCGAGTCGATATCTGTAAGCAAAGATGTCTGAGATGTTTCCTGGCCATCAGTGTTGGCTGAGGTAGGATTTTTGACTAACGCTGTCTTTATTCTACGCTTACCTCTAGATGCCTAATTAGGTGGAGTGGACTTTAGTTGGGGTGATAGTGGCCCTTTAACCAGAGGATATAGGAAGTATGGAGATCTGGAGTGAGCATACTGCTCAGATAGTGTGGAAGCTTTCCAGAGAAATGGCGATAAACTAGGCAAAAATAGGCAAAATGTATTATACTTCATCTGCAGAGAAATCCAGAAGTGGAATGGAATCTATTTAAAAGTACTGCAGTATTTTGTAGATTTCTGGCTGAAACTAGAGCATGTAACATTTTCCCTGTGAAGTTAATATCTATAATTGTTATTACTGTAGAGCTGTGGTATTTATTTCTTTCTGTAATCCTGAGCTTTAGATTAATAGGAGCCGCTTCACTGTAACTTCATGGTCATGCTTCTTCCTGTTGTATTAATTAATGGTTTTGCACTTCAATCACAGCAGACTTCAGTTTTGTCTTTACTGCAAAAGTCTGCTATAGCGTCACCTCGTGTATCTTTTCATCTCACTCTTTTGTATGTTTTAATTATGAATAATAGAGAGTAGAGGTTCTGCTCTTTTGACAGCAAAATAAGAATAACGTGATAATTGGTCATTAGTCAGAATAATTCTGTTTTCTGAAAAAAAATCTCTTGATTTATTTTTTAGGCATTCATCAGCACATGAATATTTCGACCCCAATGACTTTATGGGAGGTTTGCACCAAGAAATGGATAGAGATGAACTGGAATTAGAGGTAGAATGTTTTTTTTGGGGGGGTTTTTTGGGGTGGTGGGAGTTTACATCATTGTTTTGTTGTCTGAATTAAGTGAATTTGAGGTGAGAAAATGCAAAACAGTTCAGTACATAACAATGAAAAATAATAAGATGTCTGTATGGAAAAAGCAGTGGTTCTCAAACTGAGTTCCAAGGCTGATGCATTATGTAACGTGGCTTGTCATGCGCATGAGGTAATGATCAGTAAATACACATACAACTTTGTTGGATGAAAACAGGCCACAGCTTTATTAAATGTTTACAACTTACAACAACAACAACCACTTTAAAGCCCTTGCCAACTACCCAGCATACCCTGTATGCCCAACCCATACAAAGCTGAAAGCTCAACCCACATGTACCACTTCACCCACCACACCTCATTAGCTGGTCTAGGTAGCTCAATGGGGAGTGGTGACCTAACCCGCGACAAAAGTCCGGGTGCAATATGAACCAGTGCCATCGGCCTGACCTCCACCTGTTAGATTAAGAAAACCATACAAATATTTTAACATTTACCATTGGCAAGGGCCCTAAGCGCCAAAGCTGTGACAAAAACAAACCCCAGGTGCTTTTACAACCTGAACACCCCAAACCCAACACATAAAAAACCCAGGGAGGGAGGGACGGAGATTTGGCAAACTGAAAGAGGAAGAACTACTACCGGTAACCCTTTATATCAACTTTCTACACCCACCCCTTCCTCTTTGCGTAGCCCTCCTAGCCAATACGAACATTACTTACTGATCATCCCCCAGCCCAGACATGATTCCCCTTCTTTATGGGTGGGGGAATTCCTAATTCTAGTTGAAACCAAATGCATCACATACAACAAATCTTGTTTATTCATATGTTTTTTTTTAACCATCATCCTCTCTAGCATTCATGGGGTTAAAAAACTTAATTTAATTCAACTAAAAGGTCGGGCAGCTTTATTTGTTTTCTATGTTGCAGTCATTTGTTTTCCAGAATTTGTCCACATTTACTTAGTACATCAGCCTCAGTGTGTGTGTGTGTGTGTGTATGTGTGCGCTGTGCTGTGACTACCATGGACCCGTGGAAGATGATGATAATGGTTACCTGAAATGTTAGCCTAATCATTTAATCTAAATGTTAGTTTTAGCACAAACTAGCATTTCTATACATTTTATACTGATACCGTAAAACCCTTTAAAGGGAAAGTAATGTCACAAAACATTTTTTACAGTTATGTAGAGTTTAAAATATGAATCAAATCGCTCCAAACCCTATCTCTCAAACCGCTATAGTTTGAGAGATATAGGGATTCAAAGTTCCCCCCTCCCCTGCTCCTGATGTCAGCTGTAAAAGCTGACAGCAGGAGAATTGAGTCATACGACTCGAGGAGGAGCTACAGCAGAGCCCGAATCGTGTTACTTAAAAATAATTAATTCATTGGAAAGGTCTAAAAAGTGTGCCTGGTTTGCAAGCACACTTTGTAGATCTTTCCAATTAATTAATTCTTTTTAAGTACCACGATTTCGGCTCTGCTGCAGAGCCGCCTGCTGGTCCCCGGACCGACATCTCCTGCTGTTGGCTAGACGGTTTGAGAGATAGGGTTTGGAGTGATTTGATTAATACTTTAAGCTCTACATAGCTGTAAAAAATGTTTTTGGGACATTACTGTCCCTTTAAAGGCCAGAGAGGTAGCCAAAGCAATGTGTTGAATTTTTCTCGGGCACTCAAAGGGTTAACCCCTTAAATGCAAAGCAAGGTGTTAAACAATTTGGTTGTTACAGTTACACTGAGATGTCTTGTGAAACCAAGGATTTTCACCAGCACAAAAAGTTTAAAGGGATAGTAATGTTTCACAAAAAATAAAGCAGCTCTGATTAATCTTCATAGTATTTGTGCCATGGAGAGTGTCAGGGACGTGCACAGACATTTTGGGGGGCAGGGGCTCAAATGAAAAAAAGGGCACTTTTCATAATTGTTTGTTTTTTTATTTTATTTTTTTAAAGGGCACGAGGGCACTTTGGACAAAAAGGGCAGGTGCTCAAGCCCCCCTTGGTGTCTATGTGTGCACGTGCCTGGAGAGTGTTATTTCAATACTGTCAGAGTTGTAGTTCAAGACTAATTGAATGATAAAGTATCCCCTTCCCGCCTCTTATACCTAGTGTAAGCCGCCTCCCCTCAGATTTGGAATCTGGTCTCTTGACCGGACAGATCACAGCAAGGGACAGTCTTCTAACTGTGATCATAAGGATAACCCTGCCCGCCCCCCCCGACAGGTTTTTCCTTATTCTCACTGAAGATTGTCCCTCTCTGTATCCATCCAGACAGTCTTGCTGCTCTGAGGTGAGCAGTGTTACATCAGTAAAATGGAGGGGAGGAGGATACTTTATCATTCAATTACTCTGAACTACAACTCTGACAGTATTGAAATAATTCTCTCCAAGGCCCAAATACTATGACTATTAATCAGAGCTGCTTTTTTTTGTGAATCATTACTATCCCTTAAAGAACCTCTGTGGTAAAAGCAAAGTGTCTTGCTAGTTTTATTGACCACATTCAAGACTCTAGAGGTCAGATGCACTAAGGTGAGATCAGACAATGAAAGTACCACCAGAGGTCTCTGGAGAACTGTGAACAGAGGCCCCCATATCTAGGTAAAAGTTTGGCTCTTTGTAAGTTTAATAGTAACCTTCCTTTTACCCTTCTTATTTGTTGGAATTGGGGAAATATAATATACAGTATAACAATGTATGTTCCCTCTTGAAAGAAATGAATCTAATGTTCTCTAAAATGTATCTATTGTATCTGCCATTACCACATCCTTGAGCAAAGAATTCTACAATTTAACGGACCTTACTTAAAAAAAACCCTTCCTCTGCTGAAGTTGAAGCCTTCTTTCCTTAAACGTTAAAGGATGTCCCCTAGTTATTTGCTCGGGTCTTGGAATGAAAAGCTCACCACATGCACAGCACTAGTGATGTACCGTAATCTGCGGTGTAATGGACAGAAAACACACAGAGCTAGTGATGTACTGTAATCTGCGGTGTAATGGACAGAAAACACACAGTGCTAGTGATGTACCGTAATCTGCAGTGTAGTGGACAGAGCACACGCAGTGCTAGTGATGTTCAGTAATCTGCAGTGTAATGGACAGAAAACAGTGCAAGTGATGTACCATAATGTGCATGGTAATGGACAGGGCACATGCAGTGCTAGTGATGTACAGTAATCTGCAGTGTAATGGACAGAAGACATTCAGTGCTAGTGATGTACCATAATCTGCAGTGTAGTGGACAGAACGCACATAGTGCTAGTGATGTACCGTAACCTGCTGTGTAATGGACAGAAAACAGTGCAAGTGATGTACCATAATGTGCATGGTAATGGACAGGGCACACGCAGTGCTAGTGATGTACAGTAATCTGTAGTGTAATGGACAGAAGGCATGCAGTGCTAGTGATGTGCCATCATCTGCAGTGTAATGGACAGTACACACAGTGCTAATTATATACCATAATCTGTAATGTAATGAACAGTACACACAATGCTAGTGATGTACCATAATATACTGGGTAATGGACAGACTATGCAGTGCTAGTGAAATACCTCTTTGTCTGCAGTGTAACTGACAGCACACACAGTGCTACTGATGTACCATTATCTGCAGTGTAATGGACATCACACACAGTGCTAATGATATGCCATAATCTGCAGTGTAATGGACAGTAAACAAACACATTGCCAGTGATGTACTTCAATCTGCAGTCTAATGGGCAGTACTCACACAACACAAGTGATGTACTCTAATCTGTAGAGTAATGGACAGTACACACAGTGATAGTGATGTACAGTAATCTGTAAAGTGATAAACAGTACACACAGTGTTATTTATGTACAGTAATCTGTAATGTAATGGACAGTATACACACGCGCAGTGATAGTGATGTACTGTAATCTGTAATGTAATGGAGAGTATATACACACACACACACACGCAGTGATAATGATGTACTGTAATCTGTGTTGTAATGGCCAGTGCACACACAGTGCTAGTGATACCCTGTAATCTGTAATGTAATGGACAGTATACACACACACAGTGATAGTGATGTACTGTAATCTGTGTTGTAATGGCCAGTGCACACACAGTGCTAGTGATACCCTGTAATCTGTAATGTAATGGACAGTATACACACACACAGTGATAGTGATGTACTGTAATCTGTGTTGTAATGGCCAGTGCACACACAGTGCTAGTGATACCCTGTAATCTGTAATGTAATGGACAGTATACACACACACAGTGATAGTGATGTACTGTAATCTGTGTTGTAATGGCCAGTGCGCACACACAGTGCTAGTGATACCCTATAATCTGTAATGTAATGGACAGTACACACAGTGATAGTGATGTACTGTAATCTGTAAAGTGATGAACAGTACACACAGTGTTATTGATGTACAGTAATCTATAATATAATGGACAGTATACACACACACACAGTGATAGTGATGTACTGTAATCTGTGTTGTAATGGCCAGTGCACACACAGTGCTAGTGATACCCTGTAATCTGTAATGTAATGGACAGTACACAGTGCTAGTAATGTACAGAAACCTGTTCTGTTTGGGATGCACTATAATCTGCAGTGCAGATTTTTTATATCCTCTTCATCCTTTTTTGTTTTGTAACCAGGGCAGACAATCTTTGACTCTCCTGTTGTTTGGAACTACAATTCCCATCATCCCCAGCCAGCCATGGGCTGATTGGGAATGATGGGAGTTACACTGTCCAACAGCAGGAAAACTAAATGTAACCTATCCTTCCTCTAAACTGCACAAAAAAAACATCTGATGTGATTTAACTCCCTGGAGTGGTTTAATCTCTTGTTAAAATGTCACTACCATTCTCCATTGTTCTGTATAACAAACAGTGCATGTGGACAAGTCACTAAAGCAAGACTGTGGTTTTTGGCAGCTGTCAGATTGACATTTCCATAAATTATTCATATCACTTTATTTTATTGCTGTCGTGGGGTTTTAGAATTGTGTCCTGCTTGGTATTTGCAAGAGAACCAAAAAAATATGTCACCGTCTTTCATTAAAATACTTATTTTTTTCAACAATTTCCATGTTCATTTTCGGAATTACTTCCATCTATTTTAAAGCGAAAAACTATTACGACAAACAATAACTCCTAAATCTCTGACTAGTAACCTGATACCAAGGAAGGAGTTAACTGTTTGAGTGATAGAGGGGTGCGCAAAGTGCTGTAATGGCTTATTAAAGGGATAGTAATGTCAGGAAAAAAGTATTAACTATATGGTAGATACGGTTAAAAGAGATTACTTGCACTTATTTGTATCTCTCAAACCATTTTGATTTGAGAGATATAGGAAAATAAAGTTCTCCACTCCCTCCCCTTTCTGCTCGACGAGCTGTAAAGCTGTCAGAAGCAGATTCTGGTTCCTGGATCAGACGGCTGCTCTTCAGCAGCGCCGACATAGTGATACCTAAAAATAAATACTTCAAGGGAATGGTCTACAACGTGTGCCTGGTTTGCAAGAACACATTGTAGACCATTCCGTTTAAGTATTTATCTTTAGATATGATTATATCGGCTCTGCTGGAGAGCCGCGTCTGGTCAAGCGACCAGAATCTGTTTCTGACAGCTTTACAGCTCATCAAGCAGAAAGGGGAGGGAGCGGAGAACTTTATTTTCCTATATCTCTCAAACCATAATGGTTTGAGAGATACAAATAAGTGCAAGAACTCTCTTTTAATTGTATATACCATATAGTATATTACTATCCCTTTAACAACTAAACATTAGATGGATTTATATAACTAAATAGTGTGTTCCTAGGTAGCAACTGTTAAAAAATGTAATAGCCAATGTAGAAATAGGTAATAGTAAACAATATACATACTTTCTATTTCTGGCGGTTTGTCTGCCTCTGTCTGTGGGTCTGTCTGTCTATCTATCTCTATCTATGCCCAGGACCCTCTTTTAAATCTTTGAGTGCGAGAGGGGTATGCAAGGCGAAGCAAGGCGTTGCACACTCCTCTGGCACTCAAAGGGTTAAACAATCTTCAGTAGCGATAGTGCAGTAATATCTATATATTGTTATAAGTAAGATAACAGGCAATTTGAATAGAAGACAGATGGGTAGTAACATCACTTAAAAGGGCAATGCATTCTACAACAAAACTGAGACACGTATTGCTGCATATTAAGGTGAAGAGAATAAATCTGACGTGTTTTTTTGTCCTTTCATCTTTTAATCACATCATATACAGTTCATTGAGATTCTTGTGTTGTCATGGCAATGGGAAAAGTCTCAATTTCTTTAACTCTGGTGATATCAGTTTCTCAAATCCCACGCACCTACCCCTCTCAGATCAGGCTTTCCCTTCCTTATGCGAATTTAGCTTTTCATCATCTGTGGAATGTTTAAATTAAGAAAGAGGCAGAAAGAAGAGCAGGCAAGCTAAATTTAGAGGCCCATTGAAAATATCAAAAACTCATATGTATGGTTCCTGAGGCCTCTCAGTAATGTCAGGGATAGGCTTCTATCTATCTATCTATCTATCTATCTATCTATCTATCTATCTATCTATCTATCTATCTGTCTGTCTGTCTGTCTGTCTGTCTGTCTGTCTGTCTATTTAAATAGACAGACAGACAGACAGACAGACAGACAGACAGACAGATAGATAGATAGATAGATAGATAGATAGATAGATAGATAGATAGATAGATAGACAGATAGAATGAATGGTGGTGGGATGCATTTACTGTGAATGAAATGAATGACCTGGGTGCACATCAAGTGTCAGTAATACATATAGCTCTTAGCGGATAGATAGCACTCACATGCTCCTTTGCAACTGAAACACAGGTGTTTATTGAATCGATGTTTTATCAAGATAAAGGCCACAAGTGCTGCCCAAAACATTGATTCAATAAACACCTGTGTTTTATCTGCAAATGAGTCTGTGAGTGCTAGGTAAAGAACTGTATATAAACACATATATATATATTATTTATTTATTTATTTATTTTTTACTTAGGATAACTGTGTTAGACTAGTGGTGTAAATGCAAAATGAACGAATATCGCAGTATGTGATAATCATAGCTGGGAAATCTCTGAATTTGCCCCGGAGACTCCAGTTATGACTCTGCATTACCAGGTCTCCGAGGCGTAAGCTGATTCTCTGGATGTGGTCAGGTTCTAGTAGTTGTAGTAGGAATGCACACACTGTGGATAAACTACACAAACCTGGGTGCTCATCAAAGGAGAAGGATGATACATACAGTTCATGGAGAGAGACGCCGCTCACAGGAATTCGATAAAATGTGAAAACGCTGTTACATGTTTATTGGGATCGACGTTTCGACTATCAGTGTAGCCTTCATCAAGATTCAATCTTGATAAAAGCTACGCTGATATCTGAAACATCGATCTCAATAAACATGTAACAGCGTTTTCACATTTTATCGAATTCATGTGAGCGGCGTCTCTCTCCATGAACTGTATGTATGTATATATATATATATATCCTATATAATAATTCGCCAAGTTGTGTGTAACGCCCGACATGCGCAGTAGACACTGCTGTGCGTGCGGCAGTCATGCGCAGTAGAGACTGCCCGCGCCGTGGCTGATACAGAGCTGGGCGCTCCGAAGGAGCGTCCAGCTCTGTATCAGCTGAGGCGTGGGCAGTCTCCACCGCGTGTGACTGCCCCGAGACCGGCTGCCAGAGGCACTGTGGCCCGTGTAACGGGCTGTTCAACTAGTATAAAATAAAAGTAAAGTGGGCACTCCAAAAATGTTCTATAAAAGTGAATGCCTGGTGCTGCTTGAAAAATTATGTATATAGGTATATGGAATGAGATATCCCCATCCTGATACAAGCGCACTCAAAGGTCTCTAAATAAGTTTTTTATTTCCAAACACGGATCAACGTTTCGACCCCCTCAGGGGCCTTTATCAAGTATATACAAGTTTACGCAGCGCTTTACAATACAGGGTGACAAGTGCTTAGGAAAATTAAACATTGGAAATGGGATCTCTGCTCAAAAGCTTACAATCAAAAGTGGTAAAGGGAGACATACGGAGAACATAGGGGTTAAGCGCAGAATATAGTGCTCGATTTCTGTCAGGATAGTGGAACATAAATAAGTAAATTATAAGAGCCTTTGGCTGTATGAAGTCACTGCCTTCTAGCTTGTTAACGCCTTGTTGAGAAGGTGTAATAGAACAGAATCACAGCTTTCTACGCATGTATTACAAAAGCAAGTTTAGGATTCGATCTTAGGCACCTACAATAAATAAGGATGTTTTTTACAAGTATTAGCTTGCATTACATGCTATTTCTCTGTAGAATAATTGTTATTTTTCTTTTAACCCCTTAAATGTTAGAGATATCGCCAGTGCATTGCTTGATAATGTGGTGGAAATGTCTGTAGCATCCAAGGGATTTGGAGGGCTGCCGGCCCCTGCCAAAAAAAGCAATGTACACTTCAAAAATGACAGCTTTAGGGCTCTTCCTTTAACTGTTCCCCAAGATGTCACATTTAAATGTTTTTCCCATTAGCCAGCCCAGAACACAATGCCTTATGTCCGTTCACTGGAGGAAGGGCTGACATCTGGCCCTGCAAGAAGAATTTTGTCAATGGCACTACTTTAATTGGCTGACAGATACTCCTAAGTGTATTGCATGTCCGGCCCAGGGGATTCAGGGCATAACCTGTTTATTGTGATCACTGCTCACCAGAGAAAAAGGGGACTGCTTAGCTGTAGCCTTGCTAAATGAACTGTTTTTCAGGGTCAGCTGGTGAACTTCCCACATGTATACACTGCAGTGAGTCCTGGCTAATCATCAAGCATAGAGAATGGATGATGTTTAAGCTTTCAAAGACCAGGGGATTGTGCAACGCAATGCATCACACACCCCTTAAAGTATTAATGTTTCTACAGACTCAATGCTTATCAGAGGCAAAGATACCAATGTTAGTTGTCAGAACATAATAACAGGTCTGTTTTAAAGAAATACTAACAGCCTCTAATTATAAATCCTCATTTATCTTAATATGTTCCAGAAATAGTAATTGTCTGTGGTTTGGTTCTCCAAAATGAATCTTTATTACTATTAGACATTAAGTCCTTGGAGGCAGAAATTATTCAGGACTCCAGGATTCCTACCTTCTCCTTCCTACCTTCTCCTTCCCACTATTCTTCAGTGGGAGGAGAATTCTTCAGTGGAAGGAGTTTAGAATTCTTGAGTTCTACAACAAGCAGTCATGTCTGCCCCCATGAACATAATATCTACTAATGTAAGATTAATTTTTAAGAAGCAATCCTTGCAGAACTGAGTTATAGGTGCTCTATGCAGCCCCAAAATTACTCCTAGAATCCGTTTTGGGGGTCAGAACACAGATCTCCTCTGCTGGAATTTAGGTTCTCAGCCAAAACTCCTGGGTTGTGTGCACATTTCCCAATAGACCTTCTGTGTCAGGTTTTGAAGAAATCATCATACATTAGATGCCTTTAAAAGGGGCCTGGATACTTATTTAAAAGAGCATAACACAGAGGGCTATGTACGTTAGTATTGGGATTAATATTTAGTTAGGGCTTGTTGATCCAGGGAGAAATCTCTTCTTTTGGATCAACGATGGTAAACAGGAATAGAAAAAGGGTTGAACTGGATGGACGCAAGTCTTTTTTCAGCCTAAATTACTATGTTACTATGATGTAGCATAAATACACTCGTTCATAGTGTTTCCAGATAATCACTTCATACTTCCAAACATTCTAAATGGCCACTTTAGTTTTAGGTGTTCTTTCTGGGGGTGTGGCCTATGGGTGGGGCATTACCAACAATTTTTAGGTAACTCATGACTTATTGACAGATCTATGTCATTTACTACATTTTTAGAACAAAACCAATGCATTTTATTTAACTAGACTAATAATTAAACACATATAGCAACTTGTAAAGAAACATTAGTGTGAGTTTTATTGCCATGGATCAGTGTGATATACTTATATACATACCACATAGTCTAATCTCCTATTAGAGTTTAAATCACAAAATATAAAATGGGCAAAAAGGGATGCTGGTGTTGCTGCGGTCGTGGCTGGTGGGTAGGACATTATCGAGAATTTTTATGTTGCTTCATGATCTATTGACAGAATTTTGTGTAACTGAATAAATGGTTTAGAGCAAGACCAAAATACTTTATTTATGCAGACTCATTTATAAACCCATATATTGAAGTTTATACAAACATGAATGTGAGTTTTATTGCTGTGGAGCAATGTGATACACTTATATACACACCACACAGTCTGATCTCAAAACAGAGGGACACCAGGGTGATACACATATATACACACCACACAGTATGATCTTCTAAACACAGGGACACCAAGGTGGGAAAGAAGGACAGAGGTATTTGGGCCCCAAACGGGACTGTCTCTCCTAAAGAGGGACACTTGGGAGGTATGAAAGAGGGACACCAATGTTGGGAAGGAGGGACAGAGGGAATATGGTCTCTGGGCTGTCCTGACCATAAAGGGACACTTTGGAGGTATGTCCCTTTAAAAAGAAATACATATGCAAAAGGGGAGGTCTGGACATCTTGGATTAAGATTTTCTATTAAAATGTGTGGGCTTATTGAAAGGAGGCGTTAGTGTTCCTTTAATTAGGGGTATCCTTAGGGACTGTTCTGTGGGACAGTGAAGTGAATGTAGCACTGGTGCAGTTCTGATGCAAACCAATTGCACAAAAGGTGACAATTATAAATTTCCATTCACTTGAATGGGGCTTTTAACCCTCTGAATGCTAGAGTGGTCTCCAAAGCATTGTTTTGTATAAAAAGGTTTAATTTATTACTTTCATTTAACCCCTTAACGACCCTTGACGGTCATAGCATGTCATGGGTTGTTTTGAGTTAACGGCCCATGAAGTACTATGAACGTCATGGAATTCCGGCCGCGGATGCACGCCGTTCGGGGAGTCCGGAACCGGAAATTGAAGACAAAAAAAAAGGTCCGTGGTAATCGAGGATTTTATTTTATTTATTCGATAGTGCTCCAGCCCTCCATCAGTCATAGTGGGGCAAACTGTCCAGGATAACTACTTTATATTTATCTATAAAACCATGACCTCCCACTGAGACATACAGAGGTGGAATACAGGAAATACTGAAACAGAAGGAGATTATTCTACAATAATTACATTTGCCTCTGAGATCAAAAGGGTGTAATATATCACTTGCAGCGATTGTGTGATCAATAAAGTTTTTACTTTTTCATCTCTCTCTGCACAAGAGGGGTGTGTTGTCCAACCCATTATGAAGCAATACTTTAGACACACTTTAGACACTAGGGAAACTATTGTTAAAGGGGAACTCTCACCTCTATGCAAGTTTGCCTCTGTGTAATGTTCCTATAGCGATAACATGTAATCTGTGTGTTGTTTTTTTTTATATAATCATACCTGGGAACTCTCCGGTTTTGCCCCAGAGACTCCAGATTTAGCTGTTAATTACCAGGTCTCCTGGGCATAGGCTGATTCTCCGATTGTGGGGAGTTTTTATTAAAACTCTGCCCCCTTCTCCTCCTTCCCAGCATGTTCTGCCCACTTCCCGCCCCCTTCACCTCCTTCCGCAGCCTATTCCTCCAAGAGTTTCATTTTATTTTAAATCCCGCCCCCACTCACGATTAAGCCTCGCCCCTTTTGACAAGCATTGTGTCATTTATCTTACCCAGCAGCAGCATAGGACTCACCTCTCTGGGGGAGTCTATATTGAAAAGTTCCCAGTTATGAATATAAGACTATGGAGAAATTTTACAGTTTTAAAAAGGAGCAGGTGATGTGATGTCACTTCAGGAGAGGTTGTGGTGCAGTTCTGTCCCGCAGCCTGTCAGTCTTCGTCTGTTGCCCTCCCCAAGTATTGCCTCTTTCCAACCTCATCCGAGGACGAAGGATTTCCCCATATAAGCTGGGACCGTCTCATTGGCAAGAGAGTTCTCTAGCTTACATGGAGAAATCCTCTATCCTCACAGGAGGTTGGAAAGAGGCAATGCTTGGGGAGGGGGGACAGACTAAGACTGACAGGCTGCGGGACAGAGCTGTACCCGCAACCTGTCCTGAAGTGACGTTACTTGCTCCATTTTGAAAATGTGAACGTCTCCATAGCCTGCATTCTATAAAAAAAAAAAAAAACACAGATGATATGTTATCGCCATAGGAACATTGCACAGAGGCAAACTTGTATCCCAAGTGATGCCAAAGGGGCATCACTTGGGATACCTAACCACTTATATGATTAAATGAGAGAGAGCATGCTGTAACATTCACAGATGCGTACTTCCCTCTATGAGATCCAAATCCCTCTGTGCCCCTTCCCCACCCTGGTGTTCCTCTGTTTAGGAGATCAGACTGTGTGGTTTGTATATGTGTATCACTGCTCCACAGCAGTAAAATTCAAATGAATGTTTTTTTTAAACATACTTCGGTCTTTTTCAAAAACATGTATTTAGTTACATAAAGAGCTACCTGTAGGTCATGATGACGTAAAAATGCCATAGAACCCTCAGCATCACCACCTAAAAGAAACTTCCCTCCTTGGCCATCTGAAGTTTTGGGAGGTATGCAGATATACGTATGTGTAAAAGTTTAGGAAGAAGAAGAAATCCAAATGAACCTTTGGTGGACTAAGAAAATTGCCCAATCTCCATTTCATAATGTCTTGTATGCTAGAGATGTTTTAAACATATTGCTTTTGTAATGCATAAAGAACTCTCCAATATTGAAAGGGTTACAAGCCTCCATTTAAATCAATATTAATTTGCATTGTTCTACTATAATGTTGGTTTGACCCATAACTGTTTCACTTTTTTGTGCATGTTGCCCCTGCTATTTCATGTACTATTTTTCAGAAGTCCAGGGGAATCAATACTCCTACGCACTCCTCACTTCCTGTTCTGTCTTACACATTAGCATACGGATTTCCAACCAGAAACCCTAATACCTAAAAATTAACCTGGGGCTATGTACACATAGATACCAAGTACTCCGTGCTACCATGTATTCCTCACATTTTTGTCTTTTGCAGGATTCCCACACTCAATTGCCATTGCAGTCTTTATAAGAGATATTGCAGTATTGTCTGTAAATGGTATGAAGTAAAGTAAGAGCCTTTCTGAATTCAAGAGTGGAGGGGTACTCAATTAACTTCCTTAGCCCTCGGCTGTCATTCCTAACATCACAAACAAAAATCCATACACGTTAAAAATTAGGTTTATGGCTATATTGCTGGGATTCAACATAAAATATATAATTTTGACAAATTCTGGGTGCAAGTACATGATATTTAAAGTTATTCCAACCAATGTAATTTTTAGGTGTGAGTGTTAATTTAAGAGTAACAAAGAAGTGTGAAATTATTATATAAACCTATAAAGTAATAATTTAATATCTGCTATGCATTAGAACATAATGAGGCCTTCCAGTAGTTGTTGGATTACAAATCCCATCATCCCCAACGAACGTTTGGCTGATGGTGAATGATTGCGACTTGTAGTCCAGCAGCAGCTGGTGGGCCCCACATCCCTACATTAGGAGCGTGTAATACAGTGTAAGTGGGGTCTTTTCTGTGTGAACTAGGATTCATTTTTTATTCGTTCCTGAATTCATTTTGACAACTTTCTGTTAAGGTTAACCTGCCGATGTCACAAAAAACATACTCCAGTGTGTTAGCTTTCACAGCCTGGATATTTTGTGAAATGCATCTAATTTTCTTTGTCTACAATCAATGAAATGTTATTTTTTTCTTTGTAAAATGGCTTTGCATTGACAAAGAGGCCCACAAACCCATACATATCGATCCCACAATGTGTAATAACTCAGATGGGAGTAAGTTAGCCTGCCCTTTTCATGGGAATGAAAACTGATTTGGAGTACATCACCAGAATGAAATGTTTTCATCGTGTTTCACAAATATCTTTCCCGATATGCAATGATGATATCTCTGTGGTCTCTCTCTTTTATCAGGAAATAGACCTCTACAGAATGAACAGCCAAGACAAGCTGGGTCTGACCGTGTGTTACAGAACGGATGATGAAGATGACATGGGGATTTACGTTAGCGAGGTAAGATCAAACCATTAGAAGATTTGAAGGGGATGTACATTTTTAAAGGGAAACGATACCTATAGGAATAATTGTCTATTAACCCTTGAAGGAGCAGAAGGTTGCACAGTGCATTTTGAAGCAATCCTTTGCACATAACTCTGGTCCTTAAAGGGATATTAATACTTAAAATGTAAAAAAAAATATGTTGTAGGGTTTATCCCCCTGAGTAAAATAAGGGTACTCCCACTGCTGAAAGGTGTTTCATTCAAAAGTTATTAATTTTCAAAGATTAATTTTTAGGTGCAATATCACAGTGGCCTGAAAATGTACAGTGGCGCTGTTGCTACACCATCCTATGGAGATTTATGGTCCCGGGACCAGAGCTGTCCATAGGATCGTGTAACAACAGCGCCACTGTACAATTTCAGGCCACTGTGATATTGCACCTAAAAAATTCAACTTTGAAAATTAATAACTTTTGAATGAAACACCTTTCAGCAGTGGGAGTACCCTTATTTTACTCAGGGGGATAAACCCTACAACATATTTTTTTTTTACATTTTAAGTATTACTATCCCTTTAAAGGGATAGTAATACTTAAGTATTACTAATCCCTATAGCAAAGTACTACTTAAAAAAAATGTATTGCCCCCAGTGTCATCTCTCAAACCTTTATGGTTTGAGAGATGATCGCTTTTAAAGTTGCCCTCTCCCTCTCCCTTCCCCGTAGTCAGCATTCTAGCTGACTGAAGGGAAGAAAGTCGTACGACTTTCAGGTGGCTCTCCAGCACAGCCTGATCACGTTACTAAAAAATAAAACTTTCACTGAAATGGTCTTCTACATGTGCTTGGCTTGCAAGCACACATAGAAGACCGTTTTAGTGAAAGTTTTTTTTTTAGTTAACACGAACGTGGCTCTGCTGCAGAGCCGCCTGATGATCTCTGACCAGATTTCCCTGAGTCAGCTAGAACGCTGACTACGGGGAATGGGGAGGGAAAGGGCAACTTTAAAAGCGATCATCTCTCAAACCATAAAGGTTTGAGAGATGACACTGGGGGCAATACGTTTTTTTAAGTAGTACTTTGCTATAGGGATTAGTAATACTTAAGTATTACTATCCCTTTTAAGCAGAGCTTTCCAAACTTTTCATGTTGGTGACACACTTTTTAGACATGCATCGTTTCGTGACACATTAATTCAGTTTTTTTAGCAAACCGGAGGTTAAACTAATAATCCCTTATAAGAGATACGGACACATTCATAAACTGTAATAAGAAGATGTATGGTGACACAACATATCTCATGAAAACCTTTCATTCATACTGCGGAAGGCATTAAGCATGTTGTGTGGTTTTTAGAAGGGCAACATGAGAATGTTGCGCTACATATAAGCGCAAGATTCTCATGTCGCATTATTGAATAGCGCATTAACTGATTTTTGAAGTACTGTCCGTCTTTCCTGTCTCATCGGCACCACAAGCGGAAGCAGCAGCCATGTGACAGGCAGCCTCGGCACACAGGAACACTCCAGCCTGGCAGTCCAAAGAGAGGGCAGAGGTATAAAGGAGGTGGCATCTCAAAAGATTTTAGCAGCTGAACCACCAAAAGATTTGTAACAGCTGGAGTGCCTCCGTGTGTTGCATACATATTATGTATGCAGCCCACAGAGTCACTCCAGCTGTTACAAATCTTTTGTGGAGCTCCAGCTGTATGCAGCACACGGAGGCAATCTCCCGCTGTGTCAATGCGACCATTAAGTAATAGTGTTTTATCTCAGCTCCCAGTGTAGCTCGTGCTTGGGTTGAATGACAATCTCGCGCTGTGTAAATGGCACCTTTGCCTGTGACACACTTACATACTGCAGCCGACACACTAACATGTCGCACACAGTTTGGAAAGCGCTGCCTTAAAGGGTTTTAATATACATGTCTCCTTAAGATATGTTTAGTTTATTTTAAATAGCTTTAAAACTTTTGTAGTAGCCTTTTTAGTTGAGAAATTATCCTTTATTTTTTTTATACCATAGTGTGACACTTTATGCTGTTTCATTTCTGTGCTTTGCCAATATTACACTGTGCTATGAACGAATCTAGGTAGAGTCCACTCTCTGTGCTATGAATGAATCTAGATAGAGCCCACACACTGTGATATGAATGAATCTAGGTAGAGCCCACACACTGTGCTATGAATGAGTCTAGTTAAATCCCAAATACTGTTCTATGAATGAATCTAGACAGTGCCCACACACTGTGTTATGAATGAATCTAGACAGAGCCCAAAAGTTGAAGAAAGTGCAAAAAAAAGTCTCTCTCAAACCAAGCACACTTTTTAGACCATTCCAATGAAGTCATTAGTTGTAAGTAATGCAATTGCGTCTCTGCTGCAGAGCCTCCATGTCGGCCGACACAGATCTCCTGCTGACAGCTTAACAGCTGACAGCAGGAAACATCGAACTTTAAATGCAGATATCTCTCAAACCATAGTGGCTTGACAGATACTTTTTTTGTACTTTCTTCAACTTTTTAAGCACTACATCATGAAAAATATTTTTTCTGTCCCTTTAATACATTTCAACCTTTTATCTTTAATAAAGAAACCTAAGATATAAATGTTATAGGTTCCATTTGCTAAGCAGCCAGGAGGAACAGCAGTGCACACCTGACACATTTCATGGTGGTTACTTCTTCAAACTGCAGAAGTTATTGTGAAATACGTTCAGTGTGACATGCTAAGGGTATCTATGCCAGTACTGGGTAACTCAAGATTCTGTAACTTTTATTTGATAAAAATTCTCATACTCTTCTGCCAGCCAAGGACAAGCCCTTACAAAGTCACCCCAGCGCATTTCAAGATAACAGCTTCCTCAGAGAGAAAGACATATATTTTCTTGCAGTTTCAGGAAGTGGTCTCCATTCTAGCATACTGAAAAACTTGTCCTATACCATATCTTCTTTGCTTCGTTTTCATCTTTATTTATACATTCTAACCTTTTACTTTTATGTCACAGTAAAGTTCTTCAATGATCAAGAAGCTTTGTCTTATGTCTTGCTTGTCTTTACGCTATATGCTTTGTGCACACAATACAATTGTATATTTCTGGACCCACATAAATGATATGTCTTAGTCTGAATTCATGCTCTAACTTTTATTTGTAACTCATTTTGTACAATTAATTATTCTCTGTCTCAATCTGCTTTCCAGATTGATCCCAACAGTATTGCTGCTAAAGACGGACGAATAAGAGAGGGAGATCGGATCATACAAGTAAGATTTAGTCTTCAGCTGGTCATCTCAAAATCACTATGCTGTGTGCAAAATAAATCAATATGCATTTCTCATGATACAAATTTCACTTTCCCCAGCATCCTCCGATGACGGAGGCATTCTGTTAGTAAGCTGGAGAGATCTCATTGGCTAGATATCGATCTCTGCCAATGAGATCTCTCTCCAGCTTACTAACAGAACGCCTCCGTCATCGGAGGATGCTGGGGCAAGTGAAAGGAGCTGAGACTGTGCTGGATGGACGATTCACTGCCAAGCCCTGTGGGAGTGTCTTCTGCACCATACGGTGCGCGGCTGTGCGGCTGCTAACGTCATCAGGTACAAAATTCAAGTATCTTTTTGCTTCATTTAAACAGATTTTTAGGCAAAAAGAAACACAGCAATGTACACAGGGGACACAAAGGAAGGGATACAACCATGATCATGCGGAGGTGAAAGTTTCCCTTTAACATCATATTTTAGGGATCTGCCTTTCGTTAAAGTGGATGTATCACCTTTATATAAGTTAGACTAAATACGTTACATAGCGAATATGATTAAAAGTGTCTTTCATTTTTTTTTTGAGAGAGAGTTATTTTGTCGAAACTCTTCCTTTTATCTACTTCTGCGTAGACTGAGTTTACCTGTTCTGTAACCGCAGTCCGTCACTCTGCCTCTGCTCGCCTCCCTCTATCCAGCTTCCACCAATGATGGAGGCTTTCTGCCTGTAAGTTGGGGCGTACTTATTGGCTAAATATTGATCTCTGCCAATGAGACTGCTCCGGTTTACAGATAGAAAGCCTCCGTCATCGGAGGAGGCTGGTTAGAGGGAGGCGAGCAGAGGCAGAGTGATGGACTGCGCTTACAGAACAGGTAAACTCAGTTTATGCGGAAGTAGGTACATGGCAGAGTTTATAACTTGAATTTTGACAAATAACTCTTTAAAAAAAAATTAAAGACTCTTTTAATCATAGTCGCTATATAACCTAACTATTTAGCCTAACTTATATAGAGACGATACATCCACTTTAAACACCTGACATTAGTGAATTCAGACAGATGTTAAATTAAAGAAGAACATTACTGTCGGTTAAACAGAAATGTATCCTTGTCTTGCAGATTAATGGTGTCGATGTTCACAACCACGAAGAAGCAGTGGCCCTTCTAACAAGCGAAGACACAAAAAATGTTTTCTTGCTGGTAGCGAGGCCAGAATTACAGGTATTGTACAACTGGCAAATGACAAACATCTAGTTCTGTCAGTTATAATGACTGAGATGCAGATCACTACAAGAAAGAGACAGAGACTTCTAGCAGCAGTCCATTGTTAAAGTGGACCTATCACCTTGAATCTTTTTTTTCATATCTGATGTCTACTTTAGGGAACATTCACACTTTTATTTCTGGGGAAAATAAAAGTGAAAGTCTCCTGGTGCAGCACAGAGCTTCATTAGCATATAAAACATCACCGAAAACCTTAATTAGCCTCTGCAACATCACTGGTAGTGTATGGAAGCTGCAATTAGCATAACTTATCATAAAGTTCTAAGTACAAATCTCTCCTTTACTGTACATTTGCTGGTCTTTTGGCTAACATGACACATCAGCAGTTTTTGATGGCTTTCAAAGGTGACAGGTCCACTTTAACCCCTAAGGACCAGAGGGTGGTGCAACTCATTGCTTATCATAGGCTTGCACACCATTCTGGTTGTTAAATAAATCACTTACATAGTTTGTTCTTTATGAAAGTGCATGTTCTTATGCCTTAATAGGTCTTAAAGTTGCTCTAAAGTTTTACTGTATATAGGAAATAATTGTACTCCTGTAAATGAGGATAAAGCGAAGGGAATAGCTGTTAATTATGTAGCTTTTAAAGGGATAGTAATGTTTCACAATAACAGCAACTCCAGTTAATCTTCATAGTATTTGGGCCGTGGAGAGTATTATTTCAATACTGTCAGAGTTGTTTTTCAAGAATTATTGAATGATAAAGTATCCCCCTCCTGCCCCTTTTACCTAGTGTAAGCCACCTTCCCTCAGATGTGGAATCTGGTCTCTTGACCAGACAGATCACAGTAAGGGACAAACTTCTTACTGTGAGCATAAGGAAAACACTTGATGGGTTTTTCCTTATGCTCACTGAAGATTGTCCCTCTCTGCAATCCATCCGGACAGTCTTGCTGCTGTGAGGTGTAGCAGTGTTACATAAGTAAAATGGGTGGGAGGGGGGATACTTTACCATTCAATTACTCTTGAACTACAACACTGACAGTATTGAAATAACACTCTCCATGGCCCCAGTACTATGAAGATTAATTGGATCTGCTTTGATTGTGAAACATTACTATCCCTTTAAGCCTTTCGGTGCCACAGGGGTGTACAATGTACATCAATATGGTACTGAAATGGTTAAAGGGGGGAAGCTGCACACACACAGTCTTATATACCATAGTAGTTGAAGAGCCCGTGTACATGGGCCACAGTGCCACCCAGCAACGGCCGCAGTGTAATCATGCACAGTAGAGACTGCCCGCAGTGCGGCTGATGACAGAGCAGGCCGCTCCGAATTCAGACCATAGTCCTCTCTGCGCACCAAAGCTGAATTGGGAGCGGCCCGCACCGTTATCAGCCGCAGTCTCTACTGTGCATGACTGCAGCACACGCAGCCAACTGTACTGTGCATGACGGCTTCTGACAAACTTTAGCGAATTATTATATAGGATTTCCTTGAATATAGGGCAAGAATTTGAACCTACAGAGGTGCAATTCTGGTGCAAACCAACTGCACCAGAAGTGGGAGATGAAAATTCCTACTAATTTAAATGTCCCTTTTTCCCCATGAATTACAGACATGTTTTCAACTCTAGATGCCTTTCTAGCATGCAGTGATTTGAAAGCACTGTTTAAATCAATGGAAATGTGCATCATTTTCATTTCAGCCCTATGGGTGGTTGGTTTAATCCAGAATTGCACCTCTGTATTTTGATTAAAATAGTGCAACTGTTTTCCTCCTGATTGACTTAGTGTTTGCATGTGTGTGTATGTGTAGGGTGTCAGCCAGTGTATGTTTGGTTCTGTGACAACCATTGGAACAAGTCTGGGGGTGATGTCAAACAGTGTATGTGTTCTTCTTTGACTACATGTGGATAGTGGAACAAGACTGTGGCATCAGACAGTGTATGTGTCATTCAATGACTACCTATAGACACCGGATGCTGGGTGTCAGACTGTTTGTTTGGTTCTTTGACTATGAGTGGACAATGGAACAAGGCTGAGGAATGTAGGTTGTTCTGTGTCTTTCATTGGAAGTGGAACAAGACGTAGTTGTCTGTGACTCCCAGTTATAAATGTAACAGTGGGTATCAGCCAGTGTATGTGTAGTTTTGTGACTTTCATTTGACAGTGGAACAAGGCTGTTAATCATATGTGCAAGATTACCACTTCATTGTCTGTTACTGGTATCAAAACCTAATAAGCAGAATTTCAAAGTGAATTTTTATGTTTCCAAATGTACACTCTTAACCCCTTAGTGACCGGCCACGCGCACACGCGGCCGGCACTTAACGCCCACCGAGCATTTTTTTTTATTTTTTAAAAAGAATCTGGAGTCCCCGAACGGCGTGCAGCCGCGAGGAGACCTGGATTTCTGGGACGTACATGTACGTCCTCTGTCCACAAGGGACATCCGCTCGGGACACACATGTACGTCCTTGGGCGGTAAGGGGTTAAAGGGATGCAGCATCACAGTGGCCTGAAATTGTACAGTGGCGCTGTTGCTACACCATCCTATGGACAGCATTTCTCAGTTAACCACAGCGCCACTGTGCATTTTCAGGCTACTCAGAGTTCACGTTTGAGCTGTAATAACTTTTGAATAAACACCTTTCAGCAGTGGAAATACCCTTGTATTACTCAGCGGATAAGTAAATATTTCTATTACATTTTAAGTATTACTATCCATTTCAAATCAAAAAATTATAATGAGTGAAACAACCGAAACTGATAAAAAACGGAGACATGGAACACTACTTATTTTAGTTTTTGGGAAATCCCTCTCTTGAAATCCTCAGTTTACCCCTGCTTTGTGTTACATGTTTAATCTAGTTCGCTCTACAGCACATTGATGTCATCTCTGGTTCTGTACCCCACAGCTAGATGAAGGATGGATGGACGATGACAGGAATGATTTCCTCGATGATTTACACATGGACATGTTGGAAGAACAGCATCACCAGGCAATGCAATTTACTGCTAGCATGCTTCAGCAGGTAATGTGATTCTCCTCAACTACTCAGTCAACATCTCTTGTCAGATGTGATATTCGGGATTCTGAGCCTCCATTAAATGGATTAAACAAACCAGTCATTTTAATGAATATATAAGGTTATGAATAGTATGAGAGGATTTGTCAAAGTTTTACATTATCTGTTCAGTGGAGGAAAAGAAAATAGATTTCTACAGTGAAAACAATGTGATTATTCTGGTAGACTGATACAAAATGTAAAAGGAATAAGATCAAACTGAAAACTATTTTATAAGTGCTAGAGATGGGAATAATTCTTCTTGTCACATGTGCAAATGTGCCCTTGCAATTTAAAGGAACAGTAAACTTTTTTAATGAAAAAATATATATTGTAGGATATTTCCTCTTAAGTAAAATATGGATACTCTCACTGCTGAGATATGCATATTTCCAAAGTTATTACCATTTAAACCTGATTTTTTTACATTAGCAATACCCTCTAGTGGTCAAATTCCAATTAGTTATTCTGGTACATTCTAATGGAGAGAAAAGTCAGTGACTTAGTCCTCCATAGAATGTGATAGAAACTGCTGAGTCACTCACTTCCTGTCAGGTACAACAATCAGGAAGTAAACACAGTAAATTCACTTTCTGATTATTTGAACTGTTACAGATTTTTAATAAATCATCTGACAGCAGTGTGAGTGCTCTTGTCTTACTCAACAGGAAAAGCTCTATAACGTATAGGTTATCATAAAAAAAAGTACTGTTCCTTTAAAAATATATTTTAAAGAAATAGTAATGGCTAATTATAACCTAAGCTACAATTATTTCTTATAGTGTATATTAACACTATCCAACTCTGGCAATGTTGATATTGCATTAGTTTCTGTGAATTTATATTATAAAGTGTCCCTCGTCCGCCCCATTTCCTTACGTCAGTCTTCTTTCTTCAGAGCTAAAAGCTGGTCTGGACGGATCACGACAATCTTCTGTCAGTATAAGGAAAAAATCTGCCCTGCTCCGTCAAGGGGACAGATTTCTCCTTATACTGATAAACAGAAGATTGTCCCACATTGCAATCTGTCCGGTCAAACGACCAGATTTCAGATCTGAGAGGAGGCTGCTTAATTCTTTGAGTGCCAGAAGGGTATGCAATGCATTGCATTCCCCTCTGGCACTCAAAGGGTTAACATATTGAAAAGGGGCGGGAGGGGAAAACTTTATAATATAATTTCATAGAAACTAGAACGATATCAACAGTGCTAACGTTGTACAGCATTAATATACACTATAAGGAACAATCGTAGCTTAGGTGGCCTGCAATTGCACAGTAGCACTGCTGCTACACCATCCTATGGACAGCTCTTGTCAGTTGACCATAAATCTCAATAGCATGGTGTAGCAACAGCACCACTGTACAATTTCAGGCAACTGTGATACTGCACCTACAAAAATTGAAGCTTGGGCTGTTATAACTTTTGAATAAAACACCTTTCAGCAGTGGGTGTACCCTTGTTTTACTCAGGGGGATAAACCCTACAATATATATTTTTCTACATTTTAAGTATTACTATCCCTTTAAAGCAGTACTTACGCACATCTAAATTGTCCACCTCTAAGTTTAGATCCAGTCCTCTTTTTCTATTATTCCTCTTTTTCTTAAAAATGCTTCACTCCTGAACTACATTAAATCCCTTAAAGGGATAGCAATACTTTGTTTTAACTTTATTTTATTTTGTAGGCATTAAAAGAACATGAAGAATGATATAAGTCTTATCTCTCAAACCTTTATGGTTATTCACAAGCAAAGTTCCCCTCCCGTCCCTTTTACCTAGTGTAAGCCATCTCTTCTCAGATGTGAATCTGGTTGTAAGACCAGACAGATAACAGCAGGGGACAATCTTCTTCCTATGAGAACAATGAAGGCCCTGCCCCCCTTGACAAGTTTTTCAGGTTTTTCCCTTATCTTAATTGAAGATTGTCCCTCTCTGCAGTCTACCTGGGCACCTCCCTTCTGATCTGGCTGAGCAGTGTTACATCAGTAAAAGGGGCGGGAGGGGGATACTTTGTCATTGAATTACTCTTGAACTACAACTCTGACAGAATTGAAATAACACTCTCCAAAGTCCATATACTATGATGATTAATTAGAGCTGCTTTTTTTATGAAACATTACTATCCCTTTAATATAGTTAAAGATTTATATCATATTAACCCTCTCAATAGAAGCATAGAATCTTTTCATTCCTGCATCTTTGTCGTTGCAATAGAAAAATCCCAAATGGTCATACCTGGGAACTTTTTATTCTGGCCTCCCTGGGGGGTGAGGCCTATGGTGCTGCTGAGGAAGACAAATGATGCAATTTGTGTCGAAAGGGGGTGGGGCTTAATCACGACTGGGGGAGGGGCTTCAGACAAGTATAGTGGAATAGTCTGGGGAAGGAGTAGAAGTGGGCGGGGAGTTAAAACCAGAGTCTATGGGGCAAACCAGGAGAGTTCCCAGCTATGCAAATGGAAATTGTGTTAGTGTGGCCAGAAAATGCTAATGTTTCCAGAGATTTTTACCTTTTTGCATTTGTTCCAGTGATAATATCTTCAATAAGTCCTGGAGGCAGACATGACAGTTGATGGTAGTTTTTTTCTAACTGAGGAATGCAGAGTACATGAGACTTCTTAACCTTTTAAGAACTAGAGGTCTAATCAGATCATTGTGAGGTACTGAAGGGCTAAAGGGGAACTTTCACCTTAATTCAAGTTTGCATATTTGAAAACTGCATTAAAAACTGGCTATGTGTCATGATAACCAAATGACCAGCAAATGTACAGTTAAGGAGATACTCAGACTTGTTACCATATGCTAATGTATGCTAATTGTGGTACATGTGCTATACCTGTGAAGTTTCATATGCTAATGAATCATAGTCAGTGACATTTCATATGCTAATGACCTTGGTTCTGTTCCAGGACATTTTCACTTTCAATTTTGCCAGAAATAAAAGTATGAATATCTCCTAAACTAGCAACAAAATAACGGCAATGGCACTATTGGAGATGAGTGATCAAATAGTAACAAAGTGTCATACAATAAGTAGCTCACCACTCGTAGGCTTCACAAATCGCGGTGCAAGTCCTTGGGGCTTCCAATCCCCTCATATAACACGAAATGGAAAAAATGAACTGCACTCCAACGTGAAGTTTAGAACCAAATTCTTCTTTATTGAGGGCTTATAGACAATGGACACTACACGAATGTTAACTGTCTCACGCGTTTCACACCTGAGTGCTTAATCATAGACTGAAGAGAGAGGCTGCTTCTCCCAAATCTTAAAGGCATGGTGTGCACGTGTCCGGTAAGGCAACCAATCCAGCAAAGGGGAAAGATTGCCTTACCGGACACGTGCACACCATGCCTTTAAGATTTGGGAGAAGCAGCCTCTCTCTTCAGTCTATGATTAAGCACTCAGGTGTGAAACGCGTGAGACAGTTAACATTCGTGTAGTGTCCATTGTCTATAAGCCCTCAATAAAGAAGAATTTGGTTTTAAACTTCACGTTGGAGTGCAGTTCATTTTTTCCATTTCGTATCTCCTAAACTAGACATCTGCTGGAATTTTGGTTAACATCACACATAGGTAGTTTTGAATGATGTTTTCAAATATGTAAAGAAAATTCAAGATGATAGTTCCACTTTAATATTAACAAGTGCAGCAAGAAAAGTCACCATGTGGTCCTCTGTTAGAAACTGTCATGTTCACTCTATGGACATGACATCCAGGACTGATTGAAGATTTTATCTCTAAAACAATGGCATGAGAGCAAAATTCATAGAGGCCATTAGGATTATCTGACGATTGTAAGATAAGCGAAGGTTATTATTAGAAGTTGCTAGTTCTCCTTTAAAGGGTTTAGTTATAATTTATTTGTACCTTTAAATACTTAATTATTATTATTTTTTACTTCAGAAAAAGCTTGAAGAGGAAGGAGGAACCACTGATACTGCAACTATGTTGTCCAACCAGCTAGAGAAGGACAGTGGAGTCGGACGCACTGATGAGAGCACTCGAAATGATGAAAGTTCTGAGCAGGAGAACAATGCTGATGACCACACAACGTCCTCCAACACTCTAGGTAGTCAGAAGAAACTCATGTACAGCCAGGACACCTTGGGTAGTGGGGATATGCAGTTCAGCAATGAGTCCTTCATATCAGCAGATTGCACAGATGCAGATTTTCTGGGAATCCCAATGGATGAGTGTGAAAGATTCCGGGAGCTTCTAGAACTGAAATGCCAAGTGCAGAGCTCCAACCAGCGCAGCCGCTATTACCAAAACAACACTATCGAGACCAACAGGAGTGACCAAGAGAGTGTGGACAGAGAGTTAGAAATGCTGAACGAAGAGCTGCACAGCATTGAGCTGGAGTGTTTGAACATTGTCCGTGCACATAAAATGCAGCAGTTGAAAGAGCAATACAGAGAGTCCTGGATGCTGCACGATAGTGGCTTCCGCAATTACAACACCAGTATTGATGTACGTCGCCATGAACTCTCTGACATAACAGAACTGCCAGAGAAGTCAGACAAGGATAGTTCAAGTGCCTATAATACTGGGGAAAGCTGCCGTAGCACTCCTCTGACATTGGAAATTTCCCCAGACAACTCTCTGCGTAGGACGGCAGATGTTCTTAACTGCCCGAATGTGGGAGGCGCTGCAGGCAGTGTTCCGTACAATCCTTCCCAGAAGAGTCTGCGACCACAGGGAGACAGCCGTGAGTCTAGTCCTGCCAGATACCACCTTCCAGCTAAGGATTTTGACTCAAGTAAGGCAACAGAGGCAAGAGACAGAAAAACCACTGAAGTGGGTAAAAATCAAACTACCCAAGATAAACTGTCTGGCTCATTTGCACCTCCATATCGCCACTCTCCGTATAAACATGCTCACATACCTGCACATGCCCAGCACTATCAGAGTTACATGCAACTGATCCAGCAGAAATCAGCAGTGGAGTATGCACAAAGTCAGATGAGTTTGGTCAGTATGTGTAAAGATCTGTCTAACTCAGGAGAACCCAGGATGGAATGGAAAGTGAAGGTGAGGAGCGATGGGACTCGTTATATCACAAAGCGCCCAGTGAGAGACAAGCTTTTGAGAGAAAGGGCCATAAAAATTAAGGAAGAGAGAAGTGGAATGACGACAGATGATGATGCCATCAGTGAAATGAAAATGGGACGTTACTGGAGCAAGGAAGAACGGAAGCAGCATGTTCGG
Organism: Rhinophrynus dorsalis; assembly: GCA_037306005.1. Taxonomy (NCBI): domain Eukaryota; kingdom Metazoa; phylum Chordata; class Amphibia; order Anura; family Rhinophrynidae; genus Rhinophrynus; species Rhinophrynus dorsalis. Next base: position 50,433,482 of record CM074722.1, read on the forward strand.
AAAGCCTCAGAACAGAGAAAGAGAAAAGAGTATATGATTCAGAGCAGGATGGATTGTTTGAAGGAGAAGCAAAGCACCGATGACAGCAAGGAGGTCAGTATCATTGACCTCAGTCACAAAAAGATGATGAAGAAGAGGAATAAGAAGATATTCGACAACTGGATGACAATCCAAGAACTCTTGACACACGGCACTAAGTCTCCTGATGGAACACGAGTGTACAACTCTTTGCTGTCGGTGACAACTGTATAATTTCACAGATCAAATTTTTGTACATAAACTACCCTTGCGGTAGAATTCCCCCGCCTCGTTAAATGTGGCAAGGTTCTCTTTTTTTTTTTAATTTGTAAATATAAGAAAATGACAGTCACTGTATTAACCTTTAAAGGACTTGAGGTGTGCGCAATGCTCTGCACTCCCCTTTAGTTCTGAACCCTTTGAGTGCCAGGGAGATACCCAAGCAATGCGTTGCGTACCCCACTGGCGCTCAAAGGGATAAAGGGTTAATAGATTTGTCTTTTAAAAAAATATATATCATTTTACGACTTTGGATGACAGAATTTTGTATGTACCTTGATTACCGCTAGCAGTGGAAAGTAGCAAATTACAGGGCAACACCTTGGTGCTCCATCTGGCAGTGAAAAGTTTAATAGATCTTTAAAGTTTTATTATGAAAATACAAATGTGGGGCTTTTCCTGACTGAGTAATTCAAGGTTACTCCCACTGTCATATTCAGATTTTAGCAAACATGAGCCTTTTTTTTATATGACACTTAGCAACAGCTCCATCTAGTGTCCAGCAGGCAATTTCTCTTTCTGTTGAGCTCTATGGCAGAGATTGCGTTTTAGACTAAATCTGTCAATAGCAAGTAGTAGAAACTTGACTACTGGCCCTTGACTAGTACAATAGCTAATTGTAGTTTAATAAAAACAGGTTAGAGCTATAATCATTGTTAAATAAAGCATCTCCCGCCAGTCGGAGCTCACTTATTTGAATCCGTAGTAAAAGCCCTATATACATATATATATATATATATATATATATATATATGTGTGTGTATTTCTCATGATGAAACATTTCTACTCTATTTTACCCTTTGGGTGCCTGAAGGTTGCTGCAATGTATTGGAAATTCCACTGTCACTCAAGGGGTTAAAATAGCGCCTATTGCTGGAGGTGTTTTCTGCGTTTATTTGAAATGTCAACTGCTTTTTGTTTAATTCTTGCCTTTTACATACAGTTATTAAATAAGAGAATGCTGAATAGCCTTAATTACACACGTAATATCGTTAATCTGTGTTCATAAGAGAAACACAAGCTTTTTTTGTTTATGTTTTTTTTATCCTGAAAACACAGACTCAACTGCCAATATAAAATTATATTTTATATAACTGTATTTTGTGATATTACTTTGCTGTAGTGTTCTTTTATACTATCTGCCTCCTATCCTATATAATAATTCGCTAGAATGTTTGTCAGAAGCCATCATACACTGTAGAGACTGCCTGAATGCACGGAATGCTGGGAGTTCTGTGCTGGAAGCATTCTGTGCTTTCGGGCAGTCTCTACAGTGCATGACTGCATCGGCGGCAGGACGCATAGCAGGACCGGCCTCCTGACCTTTTGAGTGCCAGAGTGTTGCTTTGCAATGCGTTGCGTACCCCTCTGGCACTCAAAGGGTTAACATCACCCGGCCCTTGGCCCTTGTACACGGGCTTTTACACTAGTTTATCAATATTTTACAATATCTGGATTTACCATAATGTCAACAGTCCTTACAGTTTTCAGCAAATGAAAATTTGCCTAATGTTTAAGGACCAGAGGGGTATGCAACGCATTGCAAAGCAATGAGTTGTGTACCACTCTGGTTCTTAACTGTTTGAGTGCTAGAGAGCACTCAAAGGGTTAAAGGTTAACGAGTTCTTAAGAATCATTTTTATATGAAAAGAATGTTATTCAATGTGTAGCTTTAAAGGATTTTTTAACAGTTTATTGCCAAAGCACTGTGCTCCAGAAATGAAACCTTTGAGGGTGGTTGGGCAAAACATATTGCTCTGCAATGCATCTTGTACCAATCCTGGCTATCAAATGTTTATTCATGAACAGGGCATATCGCTTTGAATCGTAGAGAGGGAAATTTTTAAAACACAGTTATGTGCCATTTACAAAAACCTGTTTGCTTTCTAGATTTGTTTGTATTGAACTGAAAAAAAAAGAAAAAAAACACAGTTTCATAAAATCACAATTAGTTATAAAAATGCCAATGAAACAAAAAATAAATTATTGTTTTGTATCCACTATATAGAGTTGAGTTATTTTTCCATTTAGTACTTTCTGAAGTTACCGTGAACCTCTCAACTTGAATTCAAGTTTACATATTTGAAAATGTCATTCCACCCTGCCTGTGTATCATTAACCCTTTGAGTGCCAGAGAACATTCTGTAACTACAACTCTGACAGTATTGAAATAACGCTCTCCACGACCCAAATACTATGAAGATTAATCAGAGCTGCTTTTATTATGAAACATTACTATCCCTTTAACAGAAGGACTTGCCTAGGTCTGTGTCCTTCCTACTTTAGTCGAGTATATCTTTATACACTGTTTATATTTGAGCTCTGCTGTAGTCTATCTGGACAGTGATAGCTTGCTATCTTGAGAATGTTTACATTATTCTAAAGGACCCTACGCACGAATTTCACTCTCTATAGCTAATCTCATTCCGACTGATCAAGTATATTGTTCATTTTGAGCATGTGTGCACAAAATCCTTATCTAAAATGAGGAACAACAAATAAAGGCAACATACCATACAAAAAATATAAACAGCTATATCTGTATGAAGAACTGCTATCTAGTTAAAGGGATAGTAATACTTGCAAATTACTAATCCCCATATTGTAGCTTTGTTATAAAGAAACGTGTTGCCCCCAGTGTCATCTCTCATACCCTTATGGATTGAGAGATGATAGCGCTCAAAGTTCCCCCCTCCCTTCCCCTTCCCTGACTGAATGCTGACTGCAGGGGAAGCGGTCATATGACAGTCTTATGTGCATCAGGTGGCTCTGCAGCTGAGCCGAGATCGCGTTTATAAAAAATAAATCTTTCACTGAAATGGTCTTCTACGTGTGCTTGGTTTGCAAGCACACGTAGAAGACCGTTTTAGTGAAAGATTTATTTTTTATAAACACGATCTCAGCAATGCTGCAGAGCCGCCTGATGCAAGTAATACCGGATATCCCTGAAGTCAGCGTTCAGTCAGGAAAGGGGGAGGGAGTGGGAACTTTGAGCGCTATCATCTCTCTAACCATAAGGGTTTGAGAGATGACACTGGGGGCAATAAGGTTTTTTTTAACAAAGCTACAATATGGGGATTAGTATTTTGCAAGTATTACTGTCCCTTTAGGTATTTTGCTTAAAGGGTTAGTAATGCCCAAAATCAAGTTGATTCTATATGTTAGATTTTATAAAAATAAAGTATTTGGAGAGATATCCTCAGTTAAAGTTCCCTTCTCCCTCCTCTTCTCTTGTCGTCAGCTGTAAGCTGACAGGAGTTCCTGGTCTGGGGACTGACAGGCGGCTCTTCGGTAGAGCCGCAATAGCGTGATTTAAAAAGAAATACTTCTTTGCAATGGTCTACAAAGTGTGCCTGGTTTGAAAGTACATTTTGTAGACCATTCCATATAAATATTTCTTTTTAAATCACACTATTGTGGCTCTGCTGAAGAGCCTTTTCCAATAGATATTCCCACCAATAGATAAACCCATACATTTTGTTCCATTTCGCTAACACCACAGAATTTCCCAGAAGAACGTTTCCATTTCCTGCCTATGTTTCCAATGGTGCCACCAGCCATAGTATGAAATCTGAGTATTTTCCGCCATCAGTCATGGTGTAGTTTAAAAGACAAAGAGACCAGAAGCAGACAGAGAGAAAAAAACATAATAATAAAAGTTAAAATTAAAATAAAATATACTTTTTGAGTCCTGGCTAACAGTATGATGAGCAGGTGAGGCTTTATGGACCCTGATGCTGCTACTAATACAGAGGGGGAGGAGGAAGTCAGCAACACCAGCAGTAAATGGAGCCCACATATCCCTGACCCTGACCCAGTGATTTTCATTCCTCTGTTATTATCCCTCTGGGGAAGTATATTGAAGAAGGCAGACCTGGCTAGCAGTGTGAGCAGCACACGTCAGCTACTTGGGCCTGCCTCTACTGCCGCCAGTGGACCTTCTTCTGAGAAGGAGATGACAAGTATGAATGAAGGGGCCCTTGGTCACACTTGTCATCCCCAAAGAGTCCCATAGAGTGGAAAAAAGACCCATTGAAGCCATTTCCAATTAAGACCCAAGTTGGCAAAATAAAATTCCTTCCTGACTCCAAATGGCATTCAGATATTTCCCTGGATCAGCATCCTATCTGCTTTGAAGCCAACTGTCAAAATTCTCAATATTGTTCTGTGCTAGATAGGTATCCTTTGCTTTCTTGAAAGCAGTTACAGTTTCTGCAAGCACAGCATTTTGAGAATTTCATAACTTTGCTGCCCTTACTGTAAAAAAATTGCTGCTTTTGTTTTGGTAGAAGCGCCTTTCCTCTAGTCTTAATGGATAACCTCTTGCTCAGCTCTTTGAGTAAATAGTTGATTGGAGAGTTCATTGGATCACAGCTGCCTGTATCTTCTCAGTCATACAAAAATGTTGGAGATTTGGAGTAAATCTCCTTTGCTCCCTTCACATACCCCTTAACTCCCCTGACACAAAGAAAACCACCAGATCAGGAAGGAACTTGGATCACAGCTGCCTGTGTCTTCACAGTCATGCAGAATTTTAGGGTATTTGGGATAAATCTCCTTTTTTCCATTCACACCCCCAAAACTCCTCTAACACAGAGAAAACAGCCAGATGTGGAAGGAACTTGGATCATGGCTGCTTGTGTCAATCCAGTCAGTCACACAAGATTTCGGGGTAAATCTCCTTTGTACCCTTCACACACCTCCAGACGCCCCTAACACAGAGAACAGCCAGATCAAGAAGGAACCTGGATCACAGCTGCCTGTGTCTTCTCAGTCACACAAAATATTAGGGTATTTGGTAAAAATATATTTTCTCCCTTCATACAGCCCCAGACTCCCCTAACACAGAGATAAAAGCCAGACCTGGAAAGAACCAATCAGTCACATAATTTTGGGGTAAATCTTCATTACTCCCTTCTCACGCCCCAGACTCCCCTAGCACAGAGACAACAGCCCGATCAGGAAGGAACTTCGATCATGGCTGCCTTGTCTTCCAAATCAGTCATATAATACTTTGGGGTATCTCCTTTCCTCTCTTCTCACACCCCCAGACTCCCCTAACACAGAGATAACAGCTAGATCAAGTAAGGAACTTGGATCACATCTGATTCAGGCAACCAAGAATTTGGGGTATTTTGGGTGAGCCTCCTTTCTCCCTTCACAATTCCCCAGAGTCCCCCAGACTCCCCTAATACAGAGAATAAATGTCCTGCAAAACTGCACTACAATTTCACTTTGTCTATCCTAAGTAGCTGGACAATTGTGCTGCTTTCTCTTTGTCTAACAAACACGGAATGGAGTGGTGAATGAACCTGACACCCCTTTTATAATATGCCTGCGGGAAAAGAAGGGAAATTTTCCACTTGGTTACCTAGCTTCGCCCCCTGTCTCCTCAGCCACTTGCTTAAAAAAAAGTCAGACCTAGTATTGGGGCACCAGGACCCCTCCTGACGCCCCCCAACTATTTATCTACCAGCTGATTTGGATGAGAAATTGATAGAGGTGACGCAGGGGAGGAAGAGAGCTCATTGATATGAGAGCATTTGCCGATGCCACCCACTCCTACCCAGCTCTGGATAGAATGAAAGCAGGAGAGATCAATAGCTGGGGGCATCAGAATTGGCTGGGAGATCAGTAACTCGGGGCATTAGTAAGGGTCCTGGTGCCCCACCATGAGTTCTGACTTTTAATTCAAATTAGCCCTTTCAGTGCCATAGAGGTATCCCACATGGCTGAAGCTGTGCCATGTACCTGCTAGTTTTCTAAATAAAAATGGCTAATACAACATATAGCTGATTTTTAAGTGATTTAAAGTTATTTTCTGATGTGTCCCTTTAAAGTGCCTTGGCCTCCTAGGAAACAGTTCAATAAGTGCACTACCATGTGCTAAGAGAATAAAATAAAACATCTGAATTAGTAAAAAAAATACTGAAAAACAATTTACCAAGCCTCTGTTGCTAGGGCAACAGGAAATGCCCGTGCTCTTAAAGGATATGTGGCACCTAATAATAACCCCCACTTAACTTTATTTGAACAGGAGTTCCTAATGTCCCCTATGAATTTTTCCTAAACCCTTTGTTCAGTGATGCTCCATGAAGGTGGGCACAATGCCTGCCCTACCCTACAGCTGGCAGAGGGCATGAGCCTTTTAACCCTGTATGGATCAGAGGGTTAGTCTACACATTGAGAAGCAATGCACAGCGTAAAGATAATCACGTGAGGTTGAAGTCCTGTGGTCCTGCCAGCAACTGTCATGTCCTTTTCCATGGACCTGGCATCCAAGACTGATTGAAGGTGTTATCCCTTGAACAAAGGCACAAGGGCAACATTCACAGGGGCTATTGAATGTTGTACCCATAGAATGTTCTACCTGCAGTTACTGGAGAAGCTGGACCCAATGAAGGAGAGCAAGGTGAATCGCCCAAAGCTCTAATGCGTTAATGGTCACAAGACTCTCTTTTTTGGACCAAAGGCCCAGGGCCATCTGACAGGTGAATGAGTCTCCCCAGTCCTTCAGACTGGCATCTGACATGACTACGGACCAATTCAGTAAGATCAACAGATGACCCATACTCAGGTGGGTGTCCTGGAGCCACCAATAATGGTCTGACTTTGGCTTGAAAGAGCAATCACACTGGAAAGAATACACTGCTGAATGGTCCAGTTCCTAAGAATCTACAGCTGCAGTTTCAGAAAGTGAAATTGGGCAAATGAGACTGCATCCATGGCAGAAACCAAGTACTATAGCATGTTTATGTATCCCCACAACAAAGTATGGGCGAGGTAAAACCTGAGACACCTGCTGAAACAACATCTGAACCTTGCCTTATGGTAGAACCACTTGCCTCTAAAGGGGTGTTGAATATCATGCAGAGAAAGACAAGAACCTGGGACAGAACCAGAGAAGATTTCTTCAAATTGATCATCCAGCCTAGATACACCAGTATGGACACGTCTGAAGATGGAGTTGCAATGCCTTGGATAAAGAAGCCTTTAGTAAAATGCCATCTATATAAGTAGTAAGGGAAACTCCTAAGGAATGAATTTAGGCAGACAATGCTGCCATAACCTTTTGTAAAAACCTACAGAGCTTACTCCAGCCCAAAATGGAGGATGGTTAATTGAAAATGATGGTCTTGAAATGCAAAGCAAAGGAACACAGATGATCTGCATGAATGGAAATGTGCTGATCAGCATCTTTTATGTCTAGGGAAACAAAAAAACTCCTCTGGACACATGGTTGCAATGACAGAGCACAAAGACTCCATCTTGAACCAAGGTTCATGGTCAAAGGGATTGAGAAGCTTTAGATCCAGAACAGTATGACAGGGAACTATGAAATGGATAGAATAGAATTCCATGAACCTCTCCTGTGTCGGAACAGGCACCAGGACCTGTATATCTACCATGGAAGAAACCACTTCTAGGAATAAATGGCCCAGCACTGGATAGCAAGGGAATCTGGACAAGAGGAAGCAGAAATGGGGAAGAGATTTTAAATCTATGTGATAACCTTTCCCTGTCCTGTAGTGGTAGAGTACTTTATCCCATAGTTCCACAGTGAACAAAAGAGAAAAAGTCCTTTAAATCAATGGACATTTTTATTTCTGCTCTGCGGTACAGTTCTTCCAAAACTGCTCCTGTTTTGTGTATGAATCCCAAAGAGTTATAATCATACCAGGGAACTTTTCAAGCAGGGCCCCCCGGAGGGTAACCCTGTCAGTGCCGAAAATGACGCGATTCGTGTCATAAAAGGGGCGGGGCTTAGTCATTGAGGGGGCGGGACAAAAAAATGAAGGTAAGAGGGTGGGGAGTCGGAGGAACCAGGCAGGATGGAGTACAAGTGGGCAGAGTTTCTACTTAAACTCTGCCCACCCGGTGATTCACACATTGCCCCGGAGACCCGGTAATTCAGTTTGAAATCCGGAGTCTCTGGGGCAAAACCGGAGAGTTCCCAGGTATGGTTATAATCATACCTGGGAACTTTCATTCGTAGAGACTCCTCTGATGCCGCTGGGGTGTATAGTAGTAGAAAATCATGGCCAAAAGGGGTGGAGTTTACCCGTTAGTGAGGGTGGGGCTGTCTGGGGCATCAAACAAGTGAGCGGGAAGTAGGAGGAACAGGGTGGGGAAGGAGGAAAAGTGTGAGGAACAGGGTGGGAAGGTTGCAGAAGTGGGCAGAGTTTTAAAGAAAACTCCCCACATCCAGAGAATCAGCCTCTGCCCTGAAGACTCGGTAATGCACTCTCAAAACTGGAGTCTCCGGGGCAAATCTGAAGAGTTCCCAGATATGGTTATAATATCAGATTCATGTTTATGTATTAATATTTCCTACGTGCAGTGTACCGGTCCTCCAGAACGTCATCTTCTGCCTTTATACAATAGTTTTCAAATAATATGACATTAAAAGGTGCTGAGTCACCATGCATCCCCCCCATGTAATATCAAAAGTCCTACTCTGCAACACCAAAATCCCTTCTCTACATAAACTATCACCCAGCAATATGAACCCACTCAACATTAAAATACCAGTGGGGGTTATTTTCTTCCATCACAAATATGCTGCACAGGCAGTGATGGGTTAAAAGGGGAGGCTTATGTTGTTATTTGTACCAGGAGGGCCCCAGCTCTGTCATGTGGGTCTGTATAGATTGCTAGTTCTGTGTCATGTGGAGGTCACTATAGATTGTTAGTTCTGTGTCATGTGGGGGTCACTACAATTGCTTCTCATTGTTTTATTGATCTCTTTATTTTACTGTTACAACATCATATTTTTCTTCTTGTGAGCAGGAATGGAGAGCAAAACCAAGAAGGGGAGACAGAAATCCTGATTATTGCACAGGGCACCAAATAGTTTAAAGGGATAGTAATGTTACACAAAAAAAGCAGCTCAAATTAATCTTCGTAGTATTTGGGCCATGAAGAGTGTTATTTCATTACTGTCACAGTTGTAGTTCAAAAGTAATTGAATGATAAAGTATCCCCCTCCCACTCCTTTTATGCTCACTGAAGATTGTCCCTCTCTGCAATCCATCCAGACAGTCTTGCTGCTCTGAGGAGAGCAGTGTTACATCAGTAAAAGGGGAGGGAGGGGGATACTTTATCATTCAATTACTCTTGAACTACAACTCTGACAGTATTGGAATAATGTTTCCATGGCCCAAATACTGTGAAGATTAATCGGAACTGCTTTTTTTGTGAAACATTACTGTCCGTTTAAGACTAAACATATGTGTAAATACATACAAGGGGAAGAAGGCAGCCTGAGATATTGCATTGGGCCCAGAACGTTTTCATGACCCCCTGTTCTGAAGCAATTCAATGAAAACATCTTTACCATTAATAGGGCTAAAAGCCCCATATAAATCAGTGGATATTTTCATTTGTAACACAAGCTACAGTTGTTTTGGTCCATAATTGCACCAATTTTGTCTCTATACATATGCCCATTGCAATTTATCTGAGTGTGTCTTGAGATTTTTTTTATTGCTGTCTATGTTGCCTCTAATGTTGCACAATTTGTTGTGTCTCACTGGAGAAACGATCACATTTAATATTTCTACAAAACTATTGAACCCAGAGATCAAGATTTGGGCCTTATGGCTCGGTCAGAATTTCCTCATCAGCCAGAAATGTGGATATTTTATGATTTGGGTTATATTCCCAGCTGGCCATTTCTACAATTGCATTCTGACCGAGAGTCAAATCTGGACTGCTGAATTGCATTTTGCTCAAGCAAAAATGCCTCATTGGAATCCATTTGGAATGCTGAAAAATACTCCAAAACAACCCCAAAGTGAGGCCAGGGTTAAAGGGATAGTAATACTTTGTTTTTTCTTTATTTTATTTTGCAGGCATTAAAAAAACATGAAGAACGATATAAGTCTTATCTCTCAAACCTTTATGGTTTGAGAGATATTCACAAGCAAAGTTTCCCCCTCCCGCCCCTTTTACCTAGTGTAAGCCATCTCTTCTCAGATGTGAAATGCAGTCCATAGACCAGACAGATAACAGAAGGGGACAATCTTCATCCTATGAGAACAATGAAAGCCCTGCCCCCCTTGACAAGTTTTTCAGGTTTTTCCCTTATCTTAATTGAAGATTGTCCCTCTCTGCAGTCTACCTGGGCACCTCCCTTCTGCTCTGGCTGAGCAGTGTTACATTAGTAAAAGGGGTGGGAGGGGGATACTTTGTCATTGAATTACTCCTCAACTACAACTCTGACTGCACTGAAATAACACTCTCCATGGCCCAAATACTATGATGATTAATTAGAGCTGTTTTTATTATGAAACATTACTATCCAAGGAAACTGGTCAAAGATCAGCTGCCTTCCTTGGGTTGAATCAGACAGGGGACTCCAGGTGTACACAAGCCCCACCCTCCCAGGTCTCCTGCCTGATCTCCTATGTGCCTGAGCCCTCTGCCCACATTCCCACCACCCATGGTTACCCCCCACCTCCATTGCCAGATCACAGAGAACTTTCTGCACCAGCAAAAAAGAGGACCATGTTAAATAAAATAAGACCGCCAAACTCCCCATCCACAAACAAATATTAACCCCTCCATTGCTATGGCAGCTCCTGTTAGCAAAACTGGCAATGGATGAGTTAATGATTGTAAAAAATAATAATATGGGGTCCAGTCAACCCATATTATTCTTCACTATAAAAACAAAAGAAATAACTTGTGGTCCAGAAACCCCATATTAATTTTTTGTCTGCGGCACTTGTCCTTCAAATCAATAATCTAAACGAATTAAAAGAAATGAATAAAAAGGCACAAAAATCCTGCCGCTACACTTTCCTTAGGGTGACCACACATCCCGAAATGCCCAGGACTGTCCCTTATTGGGGGTCTGTGTCCCGCATCCCGGGTCACCCCCTCACAGGGACAACAAAGAGTCCCGGAATGGAGCAACACGCACCAGTCCAGCCAGCCAATGAAATGTATTTGCTCTATGGTCCTCATTGGCTGGCTGAGCAAGCCAATGAAGACCATATAGCAAATACATTTCATTGGCTGGCTGGACTGTTGCATGCGAGACAGCTGGGATGGAGCAGGTATTCTGGTGCTGCAAGTGAGACCTGCGGCTGAGGCTCCTGCCGGCGCTGACCATCTTTCTGAGGCTGACAGAGTCAGCCTCAGAAAGATGGTCAGCTCCGGTGGGAGCCTCAGTCGCGAGACTAGAGTGACCACATGTCCCGGAATGGCAGAATGGAAATGTGGTCATCCTAACTCTCCTCTACTAAGAATTTACAGAGAAAAAAAAACCCTAATCCTGATTGGGCTGTTGACAGGCCACTATGAGAAAAACAAACACAAAACAGGAATTTGCATTATATAACCAATCCCTCTTTACATTTTTCACACATTCTCTGTGGCAGGGAACATGCCCTTGTGTAACATCACCTCACAGCCAATCACGGATAAGAAGAAGGGGGCCACACATGAGCAATATGTGACCCTTTCCTCAATCTAATTAGAGAAGAACCAACAGGGTAGGGGATGATGGGAGTGGTAGTCTCCAACAGCTGGAGAGTTAATGTTGCATACCTCTGTCTCACATTTATTTATACCCCTCCACTTTAATTTTTATTTTATTAAAATTATTGGCGCACCGTTGTTGTTGCCCACCATTACCAATAGATCATTTACTTCTGTTGCTGTCAGAATTGTTTCCTCACTTTAATGAACACCAAGATCCATGAAATGCAGCTCAACCCATGAAGAATAAACTAATTTTCCACTTAATTTCCTTACGGTAAAAGAGTTGTCTGCACTCTCCGTGAAAGTATTCAAGATTACATCAAAAGGAATTCTGTGTAATCCTTATGGTATATTGAAGGTAGATTTCATGCATAAAAAATGGAACACTCTATTAAAAACACAATAGTCATTATTAAAGGGATAGTAATACTTCGTTTTATCTTTATTTTATTTTGTAGGCATTAAATAAACATGAAGAACGGTATAAGTCTTATCTCTTTGGTTATGGTTTAAGAGATATTCACAAACAAAGTATCCCCCCCTGTTCAGCCAGATCAGAAGGGAGATGCCCAGGTAGATTGCAGAGAGGGACAATCTTCAATTAAGATAAGGGAAAAACCTGAAAAACTTGTCAAGGGGGGAAGGGCTTTCATTGTTCTCATAGAAAGAAGATTGTCCCCTGCTGTTATCTGTCTGGTCTATGAACTGCATTCCACATCTGAGAAGAGATGGCTTACACTAGGTAAAAGGGACGGGAGGGGAAACTTTGCTTGTGAATATCTCTCAAACCATAAAGGTTTGAGAGATAAGACTTCTATCATTCTTCATGTTTTTTTAATGCCTACAAAATAAAATAAAGTTAAAACGAAGTATTACTATCCCTTTAAACAATTAATAATTCCACTATCTCCTTCACAGTATAGCTGATTATAATATTACTGTGCTCCTGCATTTAATACAATTTTATTACTAGTTCCCCTATGAAAAATACCCTTGATGTTTATCAGTTTAATAAGATGAGGGATATCCTGAAAGTGTGATTAAGTGCTGCCACGATTGCTCCTAAGAAATAATCATTTTTCTGTTTATGGATGATTTATTGTCTACTACCAGGAACGTAACAATGTAAATGGAGGTATGTGTTTGATGAATAATTGGTAGAGACTTATGCCTTTTTCTCCCACTAATGAAGATTGTTTATTATTGCTATTACACTTTTTTTTACGGTAAGGTGGCTTTTTCAGAGTTCATGATACACACATATTTTAGCTCGTATCCCACTACAATGTAGAACAAGTGAAAAGGCACTCACTGAAACTGGGACATCTCCAAAGCTTTATTCAGTCATTAACAGTTGAATAGCATTAAGGCAGAGATGCTCACAGGCCATAGACGTTTTCAGGGGAAACCCACTTCCTCAGATTGGCCACTATACACGTGTACAAAAATGGAAATAACCACCTTTAATTACCCTCCCATTCCCTTGATGGATCCGGCGTGTCAGTCCCGCTCTAACGAGCCCAAATCAGCACGGCTGTGACGTCATCAGAGCAAGATGGGATGTAACTGTTGCCATGACCACATAAACAAACACAATCATCAGATAGAGAGCCACAGGACGCATGCGTCAATCCCTATTCTCGGTAAACAAACACATACTCTCATGCTGTCCCATAATTGGCAATCTGGAAAAAATAAAAACAATAGAAAATACATTAGAAACGTAATCGTGCATTTTGAAAAGGGCCTGCAACAGATAACACTCTTGAAGAAGATTCAAAGTGGCTACAAAAAACACAATGAACTACACCAAAGGTTGCAGGTTCGAATCCCAGCAGGGTAAACTCAGCCCTTCATCCTTCCGAGGCTGATAAATGAGTACCTTTGATTGGGTGATAATAATATCTATTATTTCAGCTGCCGATTCGGTTAATTCCAAGAGCGTGCACTGAAAGCGCTTTGAGTCCCGCTGGGAGAAAGGCACTATATAAATACTAGTTATTATTATTATTATTACACCTATCATCAGAGAATATGGTTATAAAAACCATCTATATTCGATACACGCATTTAAACCATGTGGAGCCACAGTATCTAGAATATAAGTCCATGTTGTAGTGCTATCCCACTACACATATTTTGTGGGGATTTCTAGCCATTCAGAATTAAGGGAGTAATTATTGAAGAAACCAGTCCACCATGAATTGATTCATAGTGGCCACTTTTGTTTTTTGAACAGATAGGAGTAATAACAGAAGTGCACTATCACAGTCTGGTAGATAAAGCTTTCCACAGATACGAGTAATAAGAGAAGTGCACTATCACAGACTGGTAGATAAAGTGTTCCACAGATAGGAGTAATAAGAGAAGTGCACTATCGCAGACTGGTAGATAATGTGTTCCACAGATGGGAGTAATAAGAGAAGTGCACTATGACAGACTGGTAGATAAAGTGTTCCACAGATAGGAGTAATAAGTGAAGTGCACTATGACAGACTGGTAGATAAAGTGTTCCACAGATAGGAGTAATAAGAGAAGTGCACTATCGCAGACTGGTAGATAAAGTGTTCCACAGATGGGAGTAATAAGAGAAGTGCACTATCGCAGACTGGTAACATAGTAACATAGTAATTTAGGTTGAAAAAAGACCTGCGTCCATCTAGTTCAACTCTTTTCCTATTCCTGTTTACCATCGTTGATCCAAAAGAAGGCAAACCCCCCCCCCCTCAATATAGCAATTTCAAATTCTGCCTTGAAGGGGGGGGGAGGAATTCCTTCTTGATTCCAAATGGCAATCAGATTTCTCCCTGGATCAACAATCCCTAACTAAATATTAATCCCAACACTAACGTACATAGCCCTCTATGTTATGCTGTTTTAAATAAGTATCCAGGCACCTTTTAAAGGCATCTAATGTAATCAATAGCACCACCTCCTCAGGCAGTGAATTCCATACCTTTACTGTCCTTACTGTAAAGAAACCCTTCCTCTGTTGTAGATTAAATCTCCTTTCCTCAAGTTTAAACGGGTGGCCCCTTGTCCTGTGTACTGTTCTGTTAATGAACAGGTCTTTGGAGAGCCCTTTGTATGGGCCCTGAACATATTTATATAGTGTTATCATATCCCCTCTAAGTCGCCGCTTCTCTAGTGTGTACAAGTTTAACTTTTCTAGTCTTTCTTCATAACTAAAACTTTCCATTCCCCTTACTAGTTTTGTAGCCCTCCTCTGCCCTCTCTAGTTCCATAATGTCCTTTTTCAGAAAGGGTGCCCAGAATTGAACAGCATATTCTAGGTGGGGTCTTACCATGGACCTGTAAAGAGGCATAATTATATCTTCCTCCCTTGAGTCAATACCCCTTTTAATACATGCCAATATCTTATTGGCCTTTGCAGCTGCCAGCTGGCATTGCATGCTACTGCTAAGTCAATTGTTTACCATAACTGCCAAATCCTTTTCATTTGTAGATTTCCCCAGATGCTATAACAGACTGGTAGATAAAGTGTTCCACAGATAGGAGTAATAAGAGAAGTGCACTATCACAGACTGGTAAATAAAGTGTTCCACAGATAGGAGAAATAAGAGAAGTGTATTATGACAGACTGGTAGATAATGTGTTCCACAGATGGGAGTAATAAGAGAAGTGCACTATCACAGACTGGTAGATAAAGTGTTCCACAGATGGGAGTAATAAGAGAAGTGCTCTCTCACAGACTGGTAGATAAAGTGTTCCACAGATAGGAGTAATAAGAGAAGTGCACTATTACAGACTGGTAGATAAAGTGTTCCACAGATAGGAGTAATAAGAGAAGTGTACTATCACAGACTGGTAGATAAAGTGTTCCACAGATAGGAGTAATAAGAGAAGTGCTCTCTCACAGACTGGTAGATAAAGTGTTCCACAGATGGGAGTAATAAGAGAAGTGCACTGTCACAGACTGGTAGATAAAGTGTTCCACAGATACGAGTGATAAGAGAAGTGCACTATCACGGACTGTTAGATAATGAGTTCCACAGATACAAGTAATAAGAGAAGTGCACTATGACAGACTGGTAGATAAAGTGTTCCACAGATAGTAGTAATAAGTGAAGTGCACAATGACAGACTGGTAGATAATGTGTTCCACAGATGGGAGTAATAATAGAAGTGCTCTCTCACAGACTGGTAGATAAAGTGTTCCACAGATAGGAGTAATAAGAGAAGTGCACTATGACAGACTGGTAGATAAAGTGTTCCACAGATAGGAGTAATAAGTGAAGTGCACTATCACAGACTGGTAGATAAAGTGTTCCACAGATGGGAGTAATAAGAGAAGTGTATTATGACAGACTGGTAGATAAAGCTTTCCACAGATAGGAGTAATAAGAGAAGTGCACTATCACAGACTGGTAGATAAAGTGTTCCACAGATACGAGTAATAACAGAAGTGCACTATCACAGACTGGTAGGTAAAGCTTTCCAGAGATATGAGTAATAAGAGAAGTGCACTATCACAGACTGGTATATAAAGTGTTCCACAGATGGGAGTAATAAGAGAAGTGCACTGTCGCAGACTGGTAGATAAAGTGTTCCACAGATACGAGTAATAACATTAAGTACACAAAATAATCTCGGCAACGTCAGGAAGTTCAGAGCTACTTCCTTGTGGTATAGTACAGGACCCCTATAGCCAATAGGGAGGAAATAGGCAACCACAGGTCCAACCTGCACAGTCAAAGCTCCCGGAATCAGAACTAACTGTGCCACAGGTCCGCACCTGAAGGCACCAGTTATAGGATGGTAGCAAAGGAGAAGTCTGTCTGAGCCACTGATTAGCACCAGAAAGGATATCCACTGAAGCGTTGGTATGCTGGGTACGCAGTGGACAGAGCCTCAGGTAACACCAGAGTGGGTAGTCAGACAAACCGGGTCATACACGGAACAGGTAGTGAACTAGAGCTGCAGGTCTGCACCAGACTGGTTATCGGACTAGCCAGGGTATTACACGGAGCGGGTAGTCAGACAGAGCCACAGGTCAGCACCAGAACGGATAGTCAGCCAGGCCAGAGGTCATACACAGAGGAGGTAGTCTACCAGAGCTGCAGGTCCACACCAGAATGGATATCAGACTAAGTCAGGGTCATACACAAAGACAGAGCCAGAGGTCGGCACCAGAATGGGTAGTCAGACAAACCAGGTAATACACAACGATAAAGCCAAATTGCATAGAACACCACGAAAGGGCAACTGAGCATTTTGTCCAGGCACTATAAGAACCTTTGACCCAGGAAGAGGAGGAGCCATCTCTGCACAGCTGCCCCTTTAAATGGAGCGCACACCCATGCCCTTGGACATGCGCCCATTATGACGTCATCTAGCCACCGTGGCAGAGGAGGAAGAGATCGGAACCCAGAACACAGGAAGTGGCTGAGCCGCTACAAGCAGAATGATGCTGGGGCCGCCAGATTAATGATACGGCCGGAGCCGCCGGATGAAAGCTGCGTCTCCTGTTTGGTGGTTCATGCATTGTGAGGAGCTCAGGGCAACCGTAATAAAACACATACTATAATTGCTGAGTCTGTTCTTTATCTGCCCAGACTCTCAGTAAAGACACAGGATTCACATGCAGGAGCAACAACAGGTTTGCCCTGTTTATTTAAAGGGTACTAGGGTGAGAAAGCTTGATGTGTTCAGCTCAGTCCCCTTTCTGTTCCTGTTCCTACAGCCTCTCAGAGCAGCATACACTTGTCTGAGAACATAGCTAGATAACAATCTCTCCAGCCTCTCTACACCATATAATCTCTTCTGCATGAAGCCAATACATCAGCTTCATGCACAATGCCCTTATACTTTTGAGTGGCTCTGTCATGACCTTTTTAACTGGCAGAGCCAACCAAAATGTATCAGAGGAATGTGTGTGTTTTGGGTAGAGCAGTTCCATGTATAAAGAGTCAAGCATCACAGGCCTGTCCGGCAGGGCTGAGGTTCAGTCAGTTTTGTTTCTGCAGCTACCAGTGATCAGTGGAACAAGGCTGGTGTGGTCCAAAGTATGTGTGTTGTTCCGGGGTTAGTAGAACAAAGCTGAAGTGTCATAGATTGGTTCTATGGAACTTTGCTGGGGTATCACACAGTGTATATGTGGTGCTGTGGCTACAAGTAACCAGTGGAACAATGCTGGAGTAGCAGAGAGTGCTTCTGTTTTTACTAGTTACAAATGAAATAATGCTGGGGTATCTGACAGTGTATGTATGGTTCTATGGCTGCTCGTAGTCAGTGGAACAAGGCTGAATAGCAGAGAATTCATATGTTGCTACTAGTGGCCAATGGCATAAGTCTTAAATATCAGACACCCTATGTATGATTTTGTGGCCAGTGACCAATGGACCAAGGCTGGGGTATCATAAAATGTGTGTGTGTGTGTGTGTTTCTGTGACTACCAGCGGATCAGTGCTGGGGAATCGGTTTATGTGTGGTTTTGTGGCTTCCAGTGGAAAAAGGCTGGGGTGGCACAAAGTGTATGTGTTGTTCTGTGGCTACCAGTGGCTACTGGAACAAAGCTAGGGTATTAGAGAGTGTATCTGGGTTCCTGTGGCTACTAGTAACCAGAAAAAGTAGATCCCTTATTACTAAAGTGTGAGAACATCTGCTCTACAGAATTCAAACTCTCTAATGCAGTTCTGTTTTAAATTGCAGTTTCTATGGGTCAGTTCACCTGTAGATTGTAAGCTCTACACATAATTTATGAGTACCAAATACAATTTTCAACAACAACATAACATAGTAACATAGTTGGCGAGGCTGAAAAAAGACATGCGTCTATCAAGTCCAGCCCATGCCAAAATACCCCTGTTGATCCAGAGGAAGGTATCAAAACCCCACTGAAGCCATTTCTAATTTAGCCCCAAGTGGGTAAAATTAATCTGTCCTGACTCCAAATGGCAGACTGATTGTTCCCTGGATTAACCACCTATCTACATTGAAGCCATCTGTCATAATTCTCAATATTGTTCTGTGCTAGACAGGTATCAATTGTTTTTTTGAAAGCAGTTACAGTATCTGCAAGCACAAAATCCAGAGGCAAAGAATTCCATAGCTTTACCACCCTTACTGTAAAAAAGCCCTGCCTTTGTTTTAGTCAAACCTGCCTTTCCTCTAGTCTTAATGGATGACCTCTTGTTCTTAGCTCAGCCCTTTGCGTAAATAATTCATTGGATAGTTCTTTTTAAAACAAAAACATGGGCCTAGGCATTAGTAGTACAATTGAATTTCAGTTGTAAGCTATGTGGTATCCGTAGAGCAGTTCCACTTCAACTGTAAGCTCTGTGGTATCAATATTGCAGCTACATTTCAGTTGCAAGTTCTGTAGAATCGCTAATGTAGTTAATTTCAGTTTTAAGCTCTGTGGCATCACTTTATAGCTCCATTTCAATTGTAAGCTCCTTGTTAATTGTGTTGTAGCTCTATTTGTATTATAAACGCTGTGGTTTGTATCATTAGTGTAGCACCACTTTAATTGTAAGCTCTGTGGTATCAGTAGTGTAGCTCCATTTCAGTTGTATGCTCGCTGGTGTCACTAGGGTAGCATCATTTCAACTGTAAATCTCTGTGGTATCATTAAAGAAGTTCTGTTTCAGTTTAAAGGGATAGTAATACTTTGTTTTAACTTTATTTTATTTTGTAGGCATTAAAAAAACATGAAGAATGATATAAGTCTTATCTCTCAAACCTTTATGTTTTATGAGATATTCACAAACAAAGTTTCCCCTCCCGCCCCTTTTACCTACTGTAAACAATCTCTTCTCAGATGTGGAATGCAGTCCATAGACCAGACAGATAACAGAAGGGGACACTCTTATTCCTATGAAAACAATGAAATCCCTGCCCCCCTTGACAAGCTTTTCAGGTTTTTCCCCATATCTTAATTGAAGATTGTCCCTCTCTGCAGTCTACCTGGGCACTTCCTTTCTGCTCTGGCTGAACAGTGTGACATCAGTAAAAGGGGCGGGAGGGGGATACTTTGTCATTGAATTACTCCTGAACTACAACTCTGACAGAATTGAAATAACACTCTCCAAAGTACAAATACTATGATGATTAATTAGAGCTGCTTTTATTATGAAACATTACTATCCCTTTAAGCTCTTTGGTATCACTAGGTTAGCTCTATTTCAATTGTAAGCTTTGTGGTATCACTATCGAAACAACATTCTAATTGTAAGCTCTGTGGTATCACTATCGAAACAACATTCTAATTGTAATCTCTGTGGTATCACTAGAGTAGCTCCAGTTCACTTGTTAGCTCTGTGGTATCACTTTGTAGCTCCATTTCAACTGTAAGCTCTGTGGTTTGTCTATCAGTTATACAAACCACAGTACTTACAAATGAAATGGTGCTACACTAGTTATACTATAACTAGCGCAGCATCATTTCAATTGTAAGCTCCGTGTCATCACTTGTGTAGCTCCATTTCATTTGTAAGCTCTGTGGTATCACTTACCTTATTTCACAAAATTAATGTCAATTCTAAACTTAACGGGTTTTTGGTTTTTTTGCCATTCTAGCGAATGGCTTCCGGGATGTGCATGTACGTCCTCTGTCCTCCTGGGACATCTGGCAAGGATGTATATGTACGTCCATTGTCGGCAACAGGTAAATAAAAGGGGGTGGGCTGGAATGATAGTAGAAGTGGGCCACTTGATTGTACTTGCCCCCAGGCCAAAAGTTGCTAGCCTTCCCCTGCTTGGGATGATAAGAATTGTAGTACTGAACAACTGGTGGACTTCATGTTGCCCATCACCATATTCCAGTAGTGCGTATGCTCAACAGAGTAACATTGGAACAGGAGAGTTATCTCACTGAGGGTCATGTCAGCTCTTTCCAGTTTGAGTTTTAGAGATAAGGATAATATACCTGACTGACATCAAATTTCCTAGCCCTGAACTTTAACCCTTTGAGTGGCAGATAGGTATCCAGTGCACAGTGCTGCAATTGCTTTGCATACCTCTCGGCCACTCAAAGGTTTAAAACGGAATAAATAGTAAGGTGCTCAAGCCAAACTAAATTAATTTGTGTTTAGTGAATTAAAACAAGGAATTGTGCACACTGGAGATCTTAAATAAAATGAGGCAGGGACGCATATTCCCTGGGGACTTGTGGTGGAAGTAATTATATTAAAAATGTGAAAGAATGAAAATTAGCATAATATAATTATCTTCTTGTGGCCTTTAGAAATAGGTTACAGGATACTTGTTAGCAGAATTCCAGAGATGCCTGTAAGCAGCTAGATACTGCAGGGTTTGTTAGTGGTGATGTGATGCACTTTAAAGGAAAACTATAACTGCATTAATAAATACTTCTTAAAGGAGAAGTAACACCTCCTAATAATAACCTCCCCATTTAAATTAATATGGCCAAAAAATACTAATGCCCCAAATAAATTTTGCTCCTAGTTCATGGTAGCAGATTTATTTACTGCTTTACATACTTTTTGCTGGCTATTATGTAACCCCTTAGCGTGGTTGACAGAACATTGTGAAGCAATATGTTGGAAACACCTGTGGCAGCCAAGGGATTAAAGGGATAGTAATGTTTCATAATAAAAGCAGCTCTAATTAATCATCATAGTATTTGGACTTTGGAGAATGTTATTTCAATTCTGTCAGAGTTGTAGTTTAGGTGTAATTCAACGACAAAGTATCCCCCTCCCGCCCCTTTTACTGATGTAACACTGCTCAGCCGGATCAGAAGGGAGGTGCCCAGGTAGACTGCAGAGAGGGACAATCTTCAATTAAGATAAGGGAAAAACCTGAAAAGCTTGTCAAGGGGGGCAGGGCTTTCATTGTTCTCATAGGAAGAAGATTGTCCCCTGCTGTTATCTGTCTGGTCTATGGACTGGATTCCACATCTGAGAAGAGATGGCTTACACTAGGTAAAAGGGGCGGGAGGGGAAACTTTGCTTGTGAATATCTCTCAAACCATAAAGGTTTGAGAGATAAGACTTATATCATTATTCATGTTTTTTTAATGCCTACAAAATAAAATAAAGTTAAAATGAAGTATTACTATCCCTTTAAGAGTCTTTTTTGTGCTTGTATGTTACAGTATAAATGTATTTTCGGTGATATGAAACTGTGAATGGGGTCAGGGGTGGAGTCAATTAAGGAGTAGAGGGTGGTCATGGGAGGAGAAAAGGGTGCCTTGAGCATCTTGCCTAGGATTGCTTAAAACAGTGGTTCTGGTGTGACATACTGTGAAAGTTGAGTTCCTAATGGGTATTTATGGAAACTATGAAGGAAGCTATTTTCCTTTGTACTACTCACTTTCTGATCATTGTACCTAGGAACTCTCTGGATCTTCCCCAAAGACTCTGATTTTCACCTTGAATTACCAGATTTGAGAGGATAGAGGCAAAATCTCCTGCATGGTAAATTGAACTATAACCCCACCCACTTTGCAGCCTATTAAGTCCACTCCAGCCCTATTCCGCCCATTTTCCCATTTATTTCATGACAAACAACTACTTTCAACCACCCATGCCCACCCGATTAAGCCCCACCCAAATATGATGTAAAATGTATCATTTAGGCACTACTTTTCTCAGTTCTACATTGTTTCTCCAGGAACTTGGGACAAGAAGGTTCTCAGGTTTGCTGGTCAGGAGGCAGCACTATACAACTGTGTAAGCAGGAAGTGAGTGTTGTGCACAAAAATTGTTTCCTCACCATGTATTCTGTAATGTAACGCTTGTAAAATCACATGTATTTTGCATTACAACAATCCATGAAAAATTGTATGGGTCCTGTTTTCAAAAGAAAATTGGAGTAACACTGGGAAAAATGAAACGTTCGGTTTTGGATAAATAAAATTCCTCAAATTCCTTTTGCATAGTAGAGAGTTCACCAACACATTGCTTAGCATTCAAGGGGTTACAACTCCCATTTAAATCACTGGAAACGTTTTGCCTGCTATTCATTAAAACATAGGATCCTTAGACAATGAGCTACAGAAGAATCTGCACAATTTTGCAGATAACTTGGCCTTGTTCAATACATTTAACTCATTAGATGCTACATATATCTCCAGTGAACTGAGATGCATCATGGATGTCTGCATACATTTTCCCAGGTGGTGGGGGGTGTGCTAATGCCATAATCAGGGTAGGTCTTAAAGGGATAGTAATGTTTCACAAAAACAGAAGCTCCAATTAATCTTCATAGTATTTGAGCCATAGTGAGTGTTATTTAAATACTGTCAGAGCTATAGTTCAAGAGTAATTGAATTATAAAGTATCCCCCTCCCGCCCCTTTTACCTAGTGCTCACCTCAGATGTGGAATCTGGTTGCTTGACCAGACAGATAATAGCAAGTGACAATCTTCTTACTGTGAGAACAATGAAAACCCTGCCCCCCTTGACAGGTTCTTTAGCTTTTTCCCTTATTGTAATTGAAGATTGTCCCTCTCTGCAATCTACCTGGGCACCTCCCTGCTGCTCTGAACTGAGCAGTGTTATATCAGTAAAAGGGGCGGTAGGGGGACACTTTATCATTCAATTACTCTTGAACTACAGCTCTGACAGAACTGAAATAACACTCTCCATGGCCCAAATACTATGAAGATTAATTAGAGCTTCTTTTATTATGAAACATTACTATACCTTTAAAGTCTATGTCAGCAATTATGTGCTGAACTTGGGCAAGTTCAGAGGGGAGCAAGTGCCCATTCATGCACCATCCACTGCAGACTCCCATGGAAGCAGTGCACTGAAGCATCTGAAGGGGTTAAATGAAGTGTTTCACAAAACAAACAAGAACAGCAAATGGGTTGCACTGCAGATTCATACATCCCCATGATTTTGCTTTGGGTGAGTTAACATTTTACCGGTTCTCACTGTGGCGGAACTTCCCTTAGTAAATACAGACCAACACTGAATGAAATATGTCTGCCTCTCTCCTCTCTTTAATGCCCCCTTGCAATTCATTACCACAGTAAAATGAAATGGGTTAAACTCCTGTCCTGTGTGCGCTACAATAACCAGATTAGACATCTACTAATCTTCCCAAAATGCCCAGGAGAGTGTCTAATAATACAAACAGGATTATTAGGTTGCGCTCATCCCTGATTTAAGCCAGGCACTCACAGAGCAAGCAGCTGCGCAACATGATCAGAGGAATTGTCTACGTTGTCCCCTGTGGATCGTCATTCTTACCGGAAACCCATGGAACAGCCTCTAGTTATTACAGCACTTTAATAAAGACATTATCTCCCTGTATACTGGATTGTGCAACTTCCACCGTGCCGTTAAACTATTTCCTAGTTCAATATTTTGTTAACCCTTTAAGAGCAAGAGGGGTGTTCAATTCAGTGCAGAGTGTTAATGATGAAAACAGGTGTGTGTTTATCTATAGATAGAAAGACAGACACACACATTATAAATATATATATACATGAACCAAGATCTGTGCATTCACAAGTAGTAGAAGCAATTGCCTGGGAGTGAATCATTAGATTATAATGGTTTGGGCAGGGCTGAAACGTCGATAAATGATAGATAGATAGATAGATAGATAGATAGATAGATAGATAGATAGATAGATAGATAGATAGACAGAGGTTATCAACCTTTGACACTCCAGTTGTTGGGGCGTATAACTCCCATCTTCCCCAGACAGAGAATTTTTGTCTTTCCTCGCAGTGCCCTTACTAATTTTATTTTACCTAACATAATATGCAAATGTATAATATGTAAAATCTATATTTATTATTATTATTATCCTATATAATAATTCGCTAAGTTGTGTGTAACGCCCGACATGCGCAGTAGACACTGCTGCGCGTGTGGCAGTCATGCACAGTACAGACTGCCCGCGCCACGGCTGATACAGAGCTGGGCGCTCCGAAGGAGCGGGCGTGACTGCCCCGCGACCGGCTGCCAGAGGCACTGTGGCCCGTGTAACGGGCTGTTCAACTAGTTTTTTATATTTACCTAGTGTTTTACATTTTTATGCCCTAGTAATATAATATAACACTACCCCTGCATCAGGAAACCCTGCCTCCAATCTATATACAGCATATACAGTACTCAGTGCTGTATGGATACTGTTACACTGTAACATTATCCCTGCTTTCACATCCCTGACAGAAAGCTCTCTTGAAATAGATCCAGGGAGCTCACTGTCAGGAATATACAAGTAAAAAAATACAGGTGCTGATAACTAAAATGAAGGCAAAGTATAGGCAAATTGACTTTACAAATTATGCACTTGAAGAATATATTAAAGGAGCAGTAAATCTTTTATATGAAAAAATATCTATTGTAGGGCTTTTCCTGTTGAGTAAAATAAGGGTACTCCCACTGCCAAAAGATGCATATTTCCAGAGTTATTACAGTTTAAACGGGTGGTTTTTTACATTAAGTGGTCAAATTCCTATTAGTTATTCTGTTACGTTCTAATGTAGAGGAAAGTCAGTGACATTCTGTTCTCCATAGAATTGATAGAAACTGCCAGGTCACTTCCTGTCAGTTAGAACTATCAGGAAGTAAACACAGTAAATTCACTTCCTGGTTATTTGACCAGTTATACATTTTGAACAAAAAAATTCTATAACACATACCTCCCAAGTGTCCCTCTTTAGGAGGGACAGTCCCTCTTTTAGACCCAAATCCCTCTGTCCCTCTTTCCCACTCTGATGTCCCTCTTTTTAGGAGATCAGACTGAGTGGTGTATAGATAAGTGTATCATATTGTTCTACAGCAATATAACTTGCATTATTGTTTGTTTAAACGTCAGTATATGTGTTTATAAATTAGTCTGTGTAAATAAAATACTTTGGTCTTGTTATAAGTCATTTATTAGGTTACACAAAGAGGTATGAATAGGTCATGAAATAGCCGAAAAATCCCCGGTAATGCCCCACCCACCAGCCATGCCCCCAGTAACACCCCCTAAAATACAAGTGTCCCTCTTTGGCAATTTGAAATGTTGGGAGGTATGATAACGTATATATTTTCATAAAAATGTTTACTGCTCCTTTAGGTCAAAAAGAAGGTTTAATGTAATTGTAAGTGTTGGCAGGAAGCGGTGACCTTCATCACTGACAGTGGCTGTGTCTAGGCACTTGCTGCAGATTTTCTTTGTGCTGTTTTCTTTCCTTGCCAGGCTGATAGAAATCCCTGCTTGTCTGATGGTCTCTCCCCTGCAGGGCTCATGCTGATTGTGAAAGAGAAGCAGGTGGTGCGCCTGCTGCTACCCAGCATGGTTCGAGACCAGCCTGCAGTGTGTGTGTTTTGTTTTAGCATAAGAGGTTTTCAGTATTTTGAAAACCAACTGATGGATTTCACAAAAATATCAAAGACCTCAACGTGTATGTTTCATTAAGAGATTATTGCACTTTATTGTTACAAGTATCCACTTCCCTGACCTACAAATGTTCAACACATATCTGTTTAACCCCTTAAGGACTACTGATGTAGCTGCCCGAAACTTAAAGGGTTAGTAATGTTGTAGATTTAAAAAAAAGAAATTATGTGGAGCAAATCCCGTCTCAAATCTTTATGGTTTGAGAGATGTTCGCCACTAAAGTTCCCCCCTCCCTCCCCTTCTCCTGATGTCAGTATTCTATTGACAACAGGAGATCCCAGTCCGGGGACCAGCCGGCAGCTCTTCAGCAAAGCCGAAATAGCGTTATTTAAAGGGATAGTAATACTTCAAAATTACTATCCCTTATATTGAAGCCCTTTAAAAACTGAATTAAATGCCACCAATGGCATATCTCAAAACTTTATGGTATGCGAAATAGCCGCTTTTAAACTTCGCTCTCCCCTGCCTCTCCCATGACGTCATCGTTCAATTACTCTGCAATGCGTTGTGTACCCCTCTGGCACTCAAAGGGTTAATCCCCTTGGATGCTTTAGCTGGGAACTTGCCGTAATGGACCTTGTGTCTCTGGGTTTATGGGTAAATCTCTGGAACTCTGTGCCAATCACCTACTTCTCTGGGAGGTGGTTACACTAGGTAAAATGAGTGGGAGGAGGATACTTTATCATTCAATTACTCTTGAATTACAACTCTGACAGTATTGAAAACAGCGCTCTCCATGGCCCCAATACTATGAAGATTAATTGGAGATGCTTTTATTTTGAAACAATACTATCCCTTTAAGCGTTAATATCCCTTTAAGTGGAAGCATCACTTTGTAACAAATATGTGATTTTGAAAGTGTTCAAAAATGTTAGCCATTTTTTATTTAACCCCTTAAGGACTGTAGCGCGCACGCGTGGCTGGCACTTGAGGACCACAGGGCTTTTTTTGTTTTTTTTTTAAGTTATGGTTCAGTGCTTCCGGAGCGGTGTGCAGCCACGCTGGGAACCCTGGTCCTTAAGTGCCGGACCTCCTTGACAGTCCTGGCACTTCAATGGTCCTTAACGGGTTAAAACAATCATTTATGAGATAGTTCGCTTTATTTATTTGTTAGTTAATGCAAATCTGGGAGGCATTCCAACATTCTACGCCGCTCTCCATCCCAACTACTGCTCCCTGCCAGTCAGTTATAGCTTATTTGCATAAAATGATGAATAAAGCTAAATACCTTCTAAACTATTGTTTAAAATAAAAAATAATTTATGACATAAAATAAATAAAATGCAGATGTTTTTCAAAATCCCCCCATTTACTACAAAATGACAGTTCCACAGAATTATGATAATTGCCATTTAACTTCAGACATCAATCAGGTCCAAAAAAACAGGAGAACTTAAGAAGTGCCTGCCCAGAATGCTGGATGACTACTGTAAAATCTCGGGTATAATGCGCACCTGTGTATAATGCGCAGGTGTATATTATACTCAAGATTTTAGGGGAAAACAAGAGTGCCTATGTATATTGGATAATACACACCCTTGTTTTCCCCTGTCATTCACAAAAAATCCCTTTGCAGTACTACTTGCCTCCCTCCACGCTTACCCATAGCCTCCTGTCCCACTCTGTTGTCCAATTGCGGCAGCCTGATAAGGTCCCACCGGGCAGCATGCATGCATCTGCCGCCCGCTTTCGCCATTGCCCTGTCAGGACCTCTTCTGCCTTGCCAATGATAATGTCTTCGGTCCTTGCAGGGGAATACCGTAGATCCAATGCGCATAGCTATGTGCATTGGATCTATGGTATTGCCCTGTGAGGACCTTGCAGTCCTCACAACACATTACCATTGGTTGGGCAGAAGAAGTACCGACAGGGCAATGGTGAAAGCGGGCAGCAGACGCAAGCATGCCGACCGCTGTGACCCTGTCAGGCAGCCACAACTGGACAACAGAGGGGGACAGGAGGCTATGGGTAACAGGCCCGGACTGGGACAAAACATAGGCCAGGGCATTTAAGGCTGAGCAGACCATTTTTATTTTTTGAGCAGCCCATGGGTGCCCATCATGGGCGGAGCTTATAATCACGTGCGGTGCGCCGCACGGCCGCACGTTGATTGCCCGCCCACCAGGAAACTTGTAACGAGGTGGCCGTGTTTCAGAAAGTGAAAGACGGCCCAAACTCGTTTAATGATTAATTTTTTTTTTCAAATGCCCGGTATGCCCGATGGGTAAGCGGGGAGGGAAGGAAGCAGTGCTGCAATGGCATTTTTTTTCTTTTTCCTTCGTATATAATACGCACCTCTCTACGTAAGAGGGGCAAAATTGTGCATGTTATACGCAAGATTTTACGGTATTCCCCTCTGTCTATAGTACTAATTGTAAATTCATTTTGAAGAACCAGCCAAAGCAGAATTAATTCATTGTCACCATTGGGCTTTTCTGCCAGTATTAAAGGAGAACTTACCTTGATATAAGAAGAAAATCCTAATAGTCCCTGACAATTTTGCCATTTTGCCTTTGTTCAAAAGATAGCATCTTCAATTAGTCCTGGATGTCTTGCCCACGGAGGAGACGGGCATGACAGTTACTGGCAGCTTCTTCAAATTGAAGCAGAGTGCATCAGCCTCCTTAACCCTTTAAGGATCCATGATCCAAAGATCCAAGAGTTGAATGCATTGCACACCACTCTGGTCCATACAGGGTTAAGATTACTATGTGCAGTGGCCAGAATTTGCGTTCTGTGGTCCTGCCATGGACATGACATCCAGAACTAACTGAAGAAATCAATTCATAGAGGCCACTAGCATTTGATGACCATAGTAGGGTAAAGGTGTGGTATTATTAGGCAATGTTACTTCTCCTTTAAGGGTTTAATAATAATGAAGTATTAGTGTTCCTTTAAAGATAAATGCATATAGGGTATAATAAAATGTAATAATAGTTTTCCTTTATCAATGCCAGTCTCCTTATCTTCCAGGTCACTAGCCCTGTCCAGACACCAGGGTGATGAGCATTGTGTAGCGCTGTGCAGCAGAGGAAAGATTAGACAGACACGTATTTAAGATAAGACATCTGGAGGCGGCCCTGCTGATCCCTCTTGGCAGATGTTCTGCCCTCTCGCAGGAGAAGCTGTAATACTGATAGTGCCAGTCTAACATCTACCCTCACCTTCAAAGCTCCGGTTTAATTACATACAGTTTAACTCTGTGCGTGCCAGAGAGGTATCCAATCGAACCCTTGGACTCTAGCTAACAACTCCAGCATATTGAGACTGTCTCTATACGTGCCTCACTCTGTATCCCCTATGCTGTCTTTTCAGATGAACAACAGGGAGCAGACACACGGACAGCGGAGGATGTACTTAGGAAAAGTAGGGCAACTGCAGAGTAAAGCAGCTGCACCATGAGAGGGTTTGACCCCTTGAATGCTAGAGAGGTTTAAAATGCATTTATTTCTAGCACTCCTTGAGTTAACGCCACACTTAAGTCAATGATAATTTGAGGAATTGTTATTTGTCCCCCTTTGCTATAGTTTGTTTGCTCCAAATTTGCCCCACTCTCTTAGTACATCACCCTCATAGATCCTTTAGATCAGCTGAAGCCAACGTCAGTAGCTACTAACAGCGGATTTTTCAGGATATGTCTGTTTGATTACAGGTGGATTATTTAAAATAACGGAACCACTGACTGATCCGCCTGTACTCAAGCACCCTGAAAAGTTGCAGTGTCGGTTGCTTTTGCGCACCAGCCATGGCTTCCTCTGTTGTAGACACTTCCTACAGGAAACTTGAACAGTGATTCACTGTTGTCCTGTTTACTTTTGCTGCCCTGCTTTCTCCCAGTGATTCAGTTGCTGGTGTGACATGAATGATTGCAGGAACCTATCACCATTCGGCATATATAATTGACTAATGCCCACCTGAATATGAATGGGTGAAAATTTTAACCTCAAAAGCAAAACATGTGAAAAACGGCACAACTAGCATTAGCAGAAGCACTCCTAAACGTTCCCGGGGCTCTGAGGTACATAGTAGAAGTGTTGTTGATGTGTCAAACAGTATGCCAAGATTTTGTTCATTTAAATAACACCTATGGCTCCTACGGAAGATGAGTATGACTCTGAGTTTGTTGTAGGAAATGACGAGTCGCTGAGTGCCCACACATGCCGCCCATTACCTCCACAAGTAATGTGGTTAAAGCAACACAGTTATGCTGTTCTTCTGCCATGTACTGCCAACCCAGCACTTACTGAGTCCTTGGCATGGAGTCAAAAACTTAAAAAAATAATCCCAAAGTAAACTTCTGGAATGGCATAGCTGACAAGATGTTGGCAGTTGACATGCTGCCTTATTCCTTTGTAGAAAAACAAAGTTTTAAAGAACTGATGTCATGTGTTGCACTTTGCTGGCCAGAATTGTGCAAGGCGGTCTGTGTCAGAATTGTACAAACAGGTGGTTAGTGTGGTGGGCAAAGGGCTGCAAACCTCAAATTAAAGAAAGTCGCCTGACAACAGATACATGGACAAGTGATCAGAGTAAAGACTATTTGACTGTCACTGCTCACTGAGTTTCCCTCCCACATCCAGTGTGCAACAATAACTTGCAGCATCATGTGACAGACATTAATCTTGCCTCTGGTTCTGGCTGTATTATTAAAGGACAGCAGCAGGGCAGACCATACCATTGGCATGCCACTTTGTGCATATGAGTATTGGTAGACAATCACAGAAAGCCATAGATGTGTTACATAAAGTAGAGCAGGAGATAGAGGAATGGCTTGTACCCCACTCCTTGAAAGGTGTTTTGTGTCTGCTGATAATGGCTCCAACATAATAACTGCCTTGAGAATCGGTGATATGGTGCATGTATGTGCGAAGTGGAAGACAGAGATGCTAAACTATGAACAAGCCTACTATATAATTTAGCAGGCTTTACTGGAATGGTATCCTACCCAGGGTGCAGTCAATTTTAGTTCATACACAGAGAGGAAATGTCCTAAAGCACATCTTACTAATTCTGCCAAAATGGCAGTGACAGCCAACCCCAGATGTATGTTTCAGTCTTTTGGGCCTCATCAGTGAGGTGTAGCTGATCTCTCTAGGCACCATGAGCAAAGAGTCCATGTCTGGATTAATAAAGAGCCACCGAGGGAGCACCAGCAGGATCTCACTGGGCGGCAGGCAGCTGGTAGGGTGAATGAAAATATAAAAAAAAATAAATAAAAAAAAATCTAGAACCTTTGTTTTAGTGTGGTGCAATTCAACATCTGTCTTTATATTAAACCACACAGAGTGATGATCACTGGAGCCCAAACTCTCTCCTACAGCTGGAGCCCAAACACTCTCCTACAGCTACATCTGATACCAAGGGGTAGATTCACTAAGCAGTGATGAAGAGGTGCTATAGTGGAGCTGACTTCTCCAGTTTATCACTTCTCCTATTTCTATGTTATTCTATGAAGCCTATGCACTAAGATTTCTTCAGCTTTGGAGATCTTAGTGAATAGACTCTACAGAATAACACAGGAACTGGAGAAGTAATAAACTGGACAAGTTTTCTTCACTTTATCACCACTTAGTGAATTTCCCCCCGAGTCTCCATTTGTAAATAACAAATCTAGTATGGCTTCCTTCCTAGTCGGCTCTTCTACTAATTGGCTAAGAGCTAATTCATGTAAAGAATTTAGGATATCTCTACTCCCTATGAGTAGGCTATCTCTGTTCTTTATGAGTTGGTAACTGATACATACAACACTATGCAGCTCTTAGGAGTGGTCCCACTGCAAATGAGATGGTAGCAGCATATTGCAGGATGCAAAGTAAAAGAAAATCGGCAGCACCGCAATAGTGTAATATTGTACATATATTATAAATACTAGTATGAAAGCCTGTATACATGGGCTAAAGTGCACCCAGATGCCCTGACTGCTGCCCCGGAGCCAGGAGCAGAGACAGGACGTGAGCCGCCCGGAGCAGGGCAGAGCATTTGGCGAGTCTCTACTGCAGATGACTGCAGTCATGCGCAGTAGAGAGTCGCCAAACAAGCTGATCCTTAGCGGGGAGCACCAGACGGCTCACAGAGAAGCTCCCTGTGTGCGAAACCACATATGCACAGTAGAGACTCTCTACTGCGCATGTGCGGTTACGGCTGACAGTGATCAACGCATTCTACCACTTTATGTAATAGGATAAGCCAGAATTCACCCACACGATTCCACAGTCATCGATGCAATACTCCAAACGCTGACAAACAGGCATACGAAGATAACTTCCTTCTTTGCTTGGGATCCCACGTAATTCAGGAACTACTTCTCCCAATATGAAGAAGAAGAAGAAAACTAAACTAATAACATACTTACAGTATGTATAAAATGTAATGGAAATGTATAAATGTGATCATTCACAAAATAGATAGTAGGAAATTATTTCCTAAGCTAATGCGTTTCATGGTTCACAGCCTCTTTCTCAAAGCTACATCCATATGACGGCGGCCGCTTACAAATATGGCTTAAATATCCTATCCATCAACACAACTGGCCAATTTGAATTCAACAAATGCAATTCTATAGGATAATGAAGACAAGACTCCAGATTACATATAATGTATAATATGTACTTATGTACATTTGGTGTATATATTTTACAGCTGTGGCATATATCTTAATTAAGATTAGGTTTACATTAGGTGTATATTAGGTTTTTTATATTTGATTATTTGCATATGTAACTATTTATACATATATTTTAAAACAGTACGTTTATTTATTACTATTAGATTGCATACTCCAAAGTTTGCTTGAGAATTTTTATGATTTTATATATTAGTTTGTTTTTAGTTTTGGTTTTATTTTGTTTTCTAATACTGCTGTCACCCTTTATTATTTACTAGTTGAAGAGCCTGTTACACGGGCCACAGTGCCACTGCCAGCCGGTCTCGGGGCAGTCATGCACAGTAGAGGCTGCGGGAGCATCCAGCTCTGTATCAGCCACGGAGCAGGCAGTCTCTACTGCGCATGACTGCGTCGTTACATACGTTTTAGTGAATTATTATATAGGATGGTTTTGTAGATTTGTAGACTGTCACATCTTGGCTAAGAGGCTTATGCGTATTGTATTGCTGGGTCACCATGGTAACTATTGTTGTTTTCCTATTATGGATATCATGTAATTATCCTCTGTTGTTTTTTATTAATTGGTTGTATCCATTACATTGGGTGATAAAGTTTAGTAACCAATGGACGTTTGGGAGGTGTGACAGTGTGACCAGGCCTGGACTGGCCATCGGGCATACTGGGCTGGTCCGGCGACCCAGGCTCTGAAGCAATACAGAGCGCTGGGAGATGACATCATCTCCCATCGCTCTGTATTACTGAGAACCGCGCACGGGAGCTTCACCTCTGTGCCGAAGGAGGCACAGATCTCTTCTATAGCATGCCGCTAGACTACCAGGGACTCATGGTAGAGGATCAAGGGGCAATGTGGAGATGAAGGGGCTTTATGGGGCATTGATGAAGGGGAATTGTGGAAGGGGCAATGTGGAGATGAAGGGGCTTTATGGGGCATTGATGAAGGGGCAATGTGGAGATGAAGGGGAATTGTGGAAGGGGCAATGTAGAGATGAAAGGGGCAATGTGGAGATGAAGGGGGTATTGTGGAAGGTGCAATGTGGAGATGAAGGGGGCATTGTGGAAGGGGCAATGTGGAGATGAAGGGGGTATTGTGGAAGGTGCAATGTGGAGATGAAGGGGGCATTCTGGAAGGGGCATTGTGGAGGTGGACAGTGTGGGCAATGTAGAGGTGGGGAGGAGGATGGGGTGGGCAGTGTGGAGATGGGCAGAGTGTGGAGGTGATTATGTGGACAGGGGCAGGGGATTGTGGCAAGGGGGGCCATAGGATTGTGTCTGAGTCAGAGGGGGGTGGGGGCATCAAAATGCACCTTCTCCTGTATATACCAAAAATCTTGCACTGGCCCTGGGTCTGGGCATTAAAAAAAAAAAAAAATAATGAACGCCCATCGCCGCCCCCTCCCCCCCCCCCCCCATGGGCTGCTCAGCCTTAAATGCCCGGGCCTATTTTTTGTCCCAGTCCGGGCCTGAGTGTGACAGTTATACCTGCTCCCTTTCTTATACTTAATCTGGAGGCTTGTCTTCATTATCCTATAAAGTTTTATTTGTTGAATTCAAATTGGCTAATCGTGATGATGGATGGGATAGTTAAGCCGTGTTTGTAAGCGGCGGCCGTTTATGGGTGTAGCTTTGAGAAAGCAGGCTATGAACTGCAAAACACTGTAGCTTATTAGGAAATAGATTCTACTGATCTATCCATTTTGTGTATGGTCACATTTATGCATTTCCATTAAATTTTATACATTAGTATGTTATTAGTCTAGTGTTTTATTCTTCATATTGGGAGCAGCAGTTCCTGATCCTGAGTGAAGACGGAAGTTATCTTCATATGCCTGTTTGTCAGCATTAGGATTATTGCCTCTCTGACTGTGGAATCAAATGAGTGAAGTCTGGTTTAAATTATATTTATAATATATGCACAATATTACACTATTGTGGCTCCCCCCTTTTTCTTTTCGTTTGCATCTGGTTTGCTGTTTTCAAGGGAACATGATAAAGAGGAGGAGCAGCCTCTCATATGCTAGAGTGAAAATTGTCCAGTATACTGTCCTGGGTCAGCTGAATACTGAGACCTGAGTATTCACTTGATATCATATATTTGATTGATAGCCACTCCATTTGTGGGTACCCACGTGTGGGATGTTTATGGTGGTGGAACTTATTTTGGATTCAGTGCACTAGGAGCACTCCTTGTGCTCTCTCTCTTTTTCCTTATATTTGCAGGATATCTACATTCTAGGCACAAATAACAACTTTATTGACAACTGGCATAAAAAACAGTGTGTGTGTGGCCAGCACTTACACATGCTACCATGGAAACCCTTAGTTGCCCACCAACAAGTGTGCAGTGTGAGGGAGTTTTCAGTGCAGCTGGTTATACCGTGCATGACAGCAGTACATGGCTATCAGTCAGCAGTGTTGGTAGTCTTACATTTCTAAAAATGAACCAACATCTTCTTTCCAGGTAGCAGAAGTGGAGAAAACCACACATAGCAGGGAAACCCACGACACAAGCACCGAGGGTGAGGAGGAGGGATTTGAAGTGTTGTTACCATCTACCCCAGCTGGGACTACTGCTATGACCACTGAATAAAGATAAAGGGATAGTAATACTTAAAATGTAAAAAAAAATATGTTGTAGGGTTTATCCCCCTGAGTTGAAACAAGAGTACTCCCACTGCTGAAAGGTGTTTCATTCAAAAGTTATTAATTTTCAAAGTTGAATTTTTTAAGTGCAATATCACAGTGGCCTAAAATTGTACAGTGGCGCTGTTGCTACACCATCCTATGGAGATTTATGGTCCCGGGACCAGAGCTGTCCATAGGATCGTGTAGCAACAGTGCCACTGTACAATTTCAGGCCACTGTGATATTGTACCTAAAAAAAAATACTTTGAAAATGAATAACTTTTGAATGAAACACCTTTCAGCAGTGGGAGTACTCTTATTTTACTCAGGAGGATAAACCCTACAACATATTTTTTTTTACATTTTAAGTATTACTATCCCTTTAAGAGAATAATGCAAGCTTAAATTAGACTCAAAGATGATAATGCAAATAATTGGTCTAGCTTTCAGCCCTATCAGTCATGTTGATATATATAAATACATCAATCACACCACACCAGTCCACCACCTCCATACACATTGGTCACATTCAGTGGAAGTTGTAACCTTATTTATTTATCTTAATGCTTAGCAGGCATAGCAGCAGGCTTGAAGAAAGAAAATCCTGAAAAATATTTATTGTGCAGGCTTACAGAAAGTTAAACATTCAAAATATTATGGCAAAGCTACTCTTAAAAATTGATTGTGGGGTTTCAAACAAGGCTACCACTGAAAAAAATGTGTGTGTAGGACTCAGGCTTGCCAAAGCAAACCCTGGGAAAAGTTGTAGGACTCAGGTTTGGTAAAAACGGCAAGTGTAGGATTTAAATAAGCACTCAGCACAAAAATCAGAACACAAATAGCATACGAAATCTATACAAATGTATTATAATAATATCACCCAGAATTAATAATACAAACATACTCATAATCAGTCATTTGATATGGCTTAATGTTCTGGTGATACCCTCCTCCATAAATCTACAACATAATCACCCATAGAAGTCCCTAAATCTCAAGAGTGCCTAATATAAAAACAAAAGGAGACCCTTAAAGTTACAGTCACTGAGTTAGTACTGGTACCAGTGGAAAAAATGTGCCAAAAATATCAAAAACGGTATTCATTATCAAGAGATTAGTTCCACATAAACGGTTAATAATTCTCAACATCCAGATGGTAAATTAATGGATAGAAGCACATGATCCACATACTCCAAACACTCTTCAAATGAAAGCACACTGGCAGCAGTTTCAGCAGGCACATGCAGCTACTGTGTGCTACTGCTCACGCTGCTGTCCAGTTCCGCCTTCTTCAATACACTTGTACAGAGGGACAATGCCAGCAGGAGACTGGGAATCATTGGATCAGGGTTATGTGGGCTTCCTTGAACACTGACGCATCTGACTTCCTCATTCTATATCAGCATCAGCAGGGCTCATACAGCTACATCTGTTTGTCATAGTGCTAGCCAGCACATAAAACCAATTTTAATTTAATTTTTAGTTTTTATTTTTTTCTCTCTCCCTACTTCCACTCAGTGGCTTAACTATAGGAGTCGCACCCGCAACCGGGCCCGTGCACTCCAGGGGCCCGGCCACCCCCTGCGACCCCTCCGCCTGGCACCCTCAATCTCTTGCCGGCGCTCTAGTAATGCAGAGCACTGGGAGATGACATCATCTCCCAGCGCTTTGCATTACTAAGAGGACCGTGTGGGAGCTCCAGGTAGGAGATTGGGGCATTGTGGAGGGGGTCAGTGTGGTGGTGGTGGGGCCTGTGGCACTTCTTTTTCCAGGGCCCGGAGGCTTCTAGTTACGCCTCTGCTTCCACTTTCCTTTTCTCCTAAACTACACCACGCTGCATGATGGGAAATTCTGGGTTTTTATAATATGGAGACTGGAAGTTTTGCCGCCACTGAAAAAAGTAGTTGGGAAAAGGAACCATTCTCACGGGAAATTCTGTGGTGTTAATGAAACAGAGGAAAATCTATGGGTTTTTGTAAAAAAGCAGAAAAACTTTTCGCCCATCCCTACACGTAAATAGGTGGTTTTTTGGAGGTTACTTTTCTGTATTACATCAGGGTGTGTTTGAGTGTATGTATATAGGTGTGCGTGCCGGTGTGGTAAGAGAGAGAGAGAGAGAGAGAGAAAGTGGGGGATGATGGGAGTTGTAGTACCCAACAGCTAGAGGGCCACCAATTGAATGCTGAAGGTGAATCAATGTGTTGCATATCCTTCTGCCACTGAAAAGGTTAAAAGGATTACTTTCATTTAAATGCAAGCAAATGCAGAAATGATCTTTGTTTTCTCAGGCCTAATATCTAGACTTACATATGTTCTATGGGATTAGAAGCTATTCCAGGGCTCCTTGAATCCCTTTAACAGCAAGCTTGACAGGTGACTTGAAAGTGATAGTGCACAATTGTCTGTAAATATACTGAGATAAGGTAAAAGCCTTTCTGAATAAAAGAGCAGTGGGTTATAATCTCAATACATTAGCTGTCTTAGCTCTTTTCCTTTTTTTTTTTTACAAACAACACAAACAAAATTAACTAAAACAGTATCTCTTTAGGATTATATTTTAGGCATTCTATATAATAATTCGCTAGGATGTTTGTCACGATGCAGTCATGTGCAGTAGAGACTGCCCATGTTCAGGCAGTCTCTACTGCGCATGATTGCATCACGAGTGAGGCGACGCAAGACTGCATCGCATGGAGCAGTGAGGTAGCGGCCTCTTAACATTACGCAGACCTTGTCCCGTGTACACGGGATTTTACACTAGTCTAAAATAAAACATCAGTGTTTTTACTGATGCTCTCTGTAAGCACACGGAATTTAAAATGACATAACCCAATTAAATTTTTAGGCTTTAGTGTTTCTTTAAATTCTGCATTGGACCCCTCTGCGCTAACCCCATCTTGAATCTAGGAAACTGATTATTTTGACAGGAACATTTATACTCTATATATTACAAAGAACAGAACATTTTTCAAATCCATTGTAAATCCCAGGGAGATGTTATCCGCCTGTGCCCTCTTATCAGTGCATTTTGGCGACCACATGGACCAGAGTGTAATTACTGTACATTGATTTTAGCCAATCCATTTGTCTGAACTCATGCTGTTTATTAGAAACTCTATCTGACAAATTCAACAGTCTCTGCTATCTATCTTTAATTGCTACCTCCAATTTTTTGCCTGTTAAACTGACAGGTCTATAATTTATCAGGATCCTTTTTTTGTTGTTGTTGAATGGCAACAAATATCTGTTCTTATCAACATGTCCATCCCAAAGCCAAAGGCGTCTTAAATATTTACCATGAGGCTTTACTGTCCTGCAGAGAGCTGTTTCTGGAATGGCTTGTTCTTCTGTTCTCACCCACTGGATATCAGACAGAATACTGACCTGTATGCACCCCCACTCGTATAATCCATAAAGACAGAGAGGTGGATGTACTAAGGATGGAATATATTTTGTGGCAAACCAGCTGCAGCATAGGGGACAAATACATATTCCCATGGATTTAAGAGGGGTTTTTAACACTCTGAATACTAGAGAGGTCTCCAACGTATTGACTATATACGTATATATCTATATATATAAAAGAATAAGCCTCATTGCATAATTTATGGTACCCCACACACAGAACATAAT
Organism: Rhinophrynus dorsalis; assembly: GCA_037306005.1. Lineage (NCBI taxonomy): Eukaryota > Metazoa > Chordata > Amphibia > Anura > Rhinophrynidae > Rhinophrynus > Rhinophrynus dorsalis. The sequence goes on from CM074722.1 coordinate 50,472,486, forward strand.
TTATGTCTCCTCAGAAAAGAAACTCGCATTGAACAGAATGTCTAATTACATAATTTATGTCTCATTAGGAGACACAACTCCTATTGGGTGATTGAATGGGGACTTTACTGCTCTCATTGGGTGATTCAAAGGGGGCGTGTTTATCATACAGGGAGTTGGCCCGCCCTCTCCAGCCCGCCCACCAGTATCCAACTGACAAAAAAAAAATATATAACTGCCACTCGCTCCTGAGGTAGGGATATCAGTAACTTCTCCCGGTCCACTCACACTCTCACTCAGGATCATGACCCCACAAACACACTGTTTCACCTCCCACAGATAACTGTAACCCTCCATACACTCTGTTTCAGTATGAGGGTGTAATGTTCCCATAAAATACAAACTTAATAGCAACTCTTATTTAACTCATCATCTCTTCAGTCACCTCACAGTCTCAACTGTCACTCCTCCACTTCCTGCTTCCTGATTCCCACCCTTTCTCCTTAAAGGGAGAGATATGCTTTGCTGTATGTTACAGAGGGCAAGCCTCAAACACCACTTTCTATTTGATACCTCAGCATATTGCTACATTGCCTCAACTGAAGAGCTACCGTGTGTTATATTGCTATGTTAGCTCAACGTAACCCTTTGAGTGCCAGAGGGATAAGCAACGCATTGCAAAGCACACATTCTGTCTCACACTCTCACACAGTCTCTCACACAGTCTCACAGTCGCACACAGTCTCACACAGTCTCTCACACAGTCTCACAGTCGCACACAGTCTCACACAGTCTCACACAGTCTCACACACTCAGTCTCACACACTCAGTCTCACACACTCTCAGTCTCACACACTCTCAGTCTCACACACTCTCAGTCTCACACTCTCAGTCTCACACTCTCAGTCTCACACAGTCTCACACTCTCAGTCTCACACACTCACAGTCTCACACACTCACAGTCTCACACACTCACAGTCTCTCTCGCAGTCTCACACAGTCTCTCTCGCAGTCTCTCAGTCCCTCACACTCTCACAGTCTCACACTCTCTGTCTCACACTCTCTGTCTCACACTCTCTGTCTCACACTCTCTGTCTCACACTCACACACAGTCTCTCACACACACAGTCTCTCACACACACAGTCTCTCACACACACACTCTCACACACACACTCTCACACACACACTCACACACACACTCACACACACACTCACACACGCACGCTCTCAGTCTCGCACGCTCTCAGTCTCACACGCTCTCACTCTCACACGCTCTCACTCTCACAGTCTCTCTCTCACAGTCTCACTCTCACAGTCTCACTCTCACAGTCTCACTCTCACAGTCTCTCTCTCACAGTCTCTCTGTCACAGTCTCTCTCTCTCAGTCTCTCACTCATTCACACTCTCAGTCTCACACGCTCTCACACTCTGTCTCACACGCTCTCACACTCTCACTCTCTCACTCATCCACACTCTCAGTCTCACTCATTCACACTCTCAGTCTCACTCATTCACACTCTCAGTCTCGCACTCTCTGTCTCGCACTCTCTCAGTCTCGCACAGTCTCTCACACTCTCTCAGTCTCGCACAGTCTCTCACAGTCTCTCACACTCTCACAGTCTCTCACACTCTCACAGTCTCTCACACACACAGTCTCACACACACTCTCTCACAGTCTCACTCTCTCACAGTCTCACACTCTCTCACAGTCTCACACTCTCTCACAGTCTCACACTCTTTCAGTCTCACACTCTCTCACACTCTCACAGTCTCTCTCACAGTCTCAGTCTCACAGTCTCACACAGTCTCACAGTCTCTCACACTCTCAGTCTCACAGTCTCTCACACTCTCAGTCTCACACTCTCACAGTCTCACACTCTTTCAGTCTCACACTCTCTCACAGTCTCTCTCACAGTCTCTCTCACAGTCTCTCTCACAGTCTCTCTCACAGTCTCAGTCTCACACAGTCTCACAGTCTCTCACACTCTCAGTCTCTCACACTCTCTGTCTCGCACTCTCTCAGTCTCGCACAGTCTCTCACACTCTCTCAGTCTCGCACAGTCTCTCACACTCTCACAGTCTCTCACACTCACAGTCTCTCACACACACAGTCTCACACACACACAGTCTCACACACACTCTCTCACAGTCTCACACTCTCTCACAGTCTCACACTCTCTCACAGTCTCACACTCTTTCAGTCTCACACTCTCTCACACTCTCACAGTCTCTCTCACAGTCTCAGTCACACAGTCTCTCACACTCTCAGTCTCACAGTCTCAGTCTCTCACACTCTCAGTCTCAGTCTCTCACACTCTCAGTCTCTCACACTCTCAGTCTCACACTCTCACAGTCTCACACACTCTCACAGTCTCACACTCTTTCAGTCTCACACTCTCTCACAGTCTCTCTCACATTCTCTCTCACAGTCTCTCTCACAGTCTCTCTCACAGTCTCAGTCTCACACAGTCTCACAGTCTCTCACACTCTCAGTCTCTCACACTCTCAGTCTCACAGTCTCACACACTCTCACAGTCTCACACTCTTTCAGTCTCACACTCTCTCACAGTCTCTCTCACAGTCTCTCTCACAGTCTCTCTCACAGTCTCTCTCACAGTCTCAGTCTCACACAGTCTCACAGTCTCTCACACTCTCAGTCTCTCACACTCTCAGTCTCTCTGTCTCAGTCTCTCTCAGTCTCAGTCTCACACTCTCGCAGTCTCACACTCTCAGTCTCTCTCAGTCTCTCTCAGTCTCAGTCTCTCACACTCTCGCAGTCTCACACTCTCTGTCTCACACTCTCTGTCTCACACTCTCTGTCTCACACTCTCTGTCTCACACTCACACACAGTCTCTCTCACACACAGTCTCTCTCACACACAGTCTCTCACACACACAGTCTCTCACACACACTCTCACACACACGCTCTCACACACACGCTCTCACACACACGCTCTCACACACACGCTCTCACTCTCACACGCTCTCACTCTCACAGTCTCTCTCTCTCACAGTCTCTCTCTCTCACAGTCTCTCTCTCTCACACTCTCAGTCTCACACGCTCTCACACTCTGTCTCACACGCTCTCACACTCTCACTCTCTCACTCATCCACACTCTCAGTCTCACTCATCCACACTCTCAGTCTCACTCATTCACACTCTCAGTCTCACTCATTCACACTCTCAGTCTCGCACTCTCTCAGTCTCGCACTCTCTCAGTCTCGCACAGTCTCTCACACTCTCTCAGTCTCGCACTCTCTCAGTCTCGCACAGTCTCTCACACTCTCACAGTCTCTCACACTCTCACAGTCTCACACACACACAGTCTCACACTCTCTCACAGTCTCACACTCTTTCAGTCTCACACTCTCTCACACTCTCTCTCACAGTCTCACACAGTCTCACAGTCTCTCACACTCTCAGTCTCACAGTCTCAGTCTCTCACACTCTCAGTCTCACACTCTCACACTCTTTCAGTCTCACACTCTCTCACAGTCTCTCTCACAGTCTCAGTCTCACAGTCTCTCACACTCTCAGTCTCACAGTCTCTCACACTCTCAGTCTCACACTCTCACAGTCTCACACACTCTCACAGTCTCACACTCTTTCAGTCTCACACTCTCTCACACTCTCACAGTCTCTCTCACAGTCTCAGTCTCACAGTCTCTCACACTCTCAGTCTCACAGTCTCAGTCTCTCACACTCTCAGTCTCACACTCTCACAGTCTCACACACTCTTTCAGTCTCACACACTCTTTCAGTCTCACACTCTCTCACACTCTCACAGTCTCTCTCACAGTCTCAGTCTCACACAGTCTCACAGTCTCTCACACTCTCAGTCTCACAGTCTCAGTCTCTCACACTCTCAGTCTCAGTCTCTCACACTCTCAGTCTCACACTCTCACAGTCTCACACACTCTCACAGTCTCACACACTCTCAAAGTCTCACACACTCTCTCACACTCACATTCTCACACTCTCAGTCTCACACGGTCTCTCTCACTCTCTCAGTCTCACACCCAATCACTCACACACTCAATCACACTCACAGTCTCACTCAATCACACTCACACACTCTCACTCAATCACACTCACACACTCTCACTCACACTCTCACAGTCTCACTCAATCACACTCACACACTCTCAATCACACTCTCACAGTCTCACTCAATCACACTGTCTCACTCTCACACTCAATCACTCAATCACAGTCTCACACTCAATCACACTCTCACACTTACAGTCTCGCAGTCACACTCTCACACTCACACTCAATCACACTCTCACCCTCAATCACACTCTCACCCTCTCACTATCATACACACTCTCACTCACACATTCTTACTCAATCACACACTCACTAACACACTCAATCACTCACACGCAATCACTCAATCTCGCACTCAAACACAATCACTCACACGTAATCACACCCCGGGAGCCAGCACGATCCACCTTCCACCATAGTATGTGCAATTACCACATGCATTTCAATTACATGAATGAATGCCAGTCACTCACATCCCGGGAGCCAGCACGATCCACCTTCCACCATACTATTTGCAATCACCACATGCATTTCAACTATATGAATGAATGCCACAGTGGAGGCATAAGTACAAACACAAACTCATTACAATGACACATAAGTCAACCCCTTATGACTCACTTCTGTGTGTGTGTGTCTCTGTGTGTGACTGTGTGTTTCTCACTGTGTGTTTTGCATGTCTGTATCACACTCTATGTGTCTGCATGTATGTGTGTATGACTGTCGCTCTTTAAGCATCTCAGTGCATGCGTGTGCATTTGCGTGTGTGTCTCTGTGTTTGTCTCGAATCCGTGTGTGTGCATTAATTCCCTATATATCCTGACGGGCAACGCCGTCCCACATTGCTAGTATATATATATAAATAAATAAATATATATATATATATATATATATATATATATATATATATATATATGACTATGGAGCAGTTGGTTTGCTCCAGAATAGCTCAAGTTCTTCTTATTAAATCAGCCTCACTGCTGCTGATGTACTAAGACAAACTGGATATGAGATTCACTAAGCAGTGATAAAGAAGTGATAAAGTGGAGATGACTTCTCCAGTGATATCACTTCCCCAATTCCTATGTTATTCTATGTAGCCAATGCACTAAGATTTCGTCAACTCTGGAGATCTTGCATAGGCTCCATAGAATAACATAGAAATTGGGGAAGTGATATCACTTCTTTATCACTGCTTAGTGAATCCCCCCCTAGAGTACTCTGGGGTAAACCACTGCATCATAGAGGAGAAATAAATAAAATTTGCATTGGTTAAAAAAGAGACTTGAGCGCCAGAAAGGTACCCAATGCATTGCAACACATAATTCACAATCTATAGAAACCACTTTTAAAATAATCTTTAAGCGCAACTGTCACCTTAAGACAATTTAGGAAAAATCTAACACCTTGAATACCAGAGGGTACGCAACTCACTGTGAAGCAACGCCTTGTGCACACGTCTGGTACTCAAAGGGTTAAAACATCTTGCAAAAGCAAGACCGCTTGTCTACCTATACTCTATGAACCCCTTAACGACTGTCCAATCTGGCATGTGGGCGGCTGTTAAGGACCATTGAGCTCTTTTTTTGACCCCAAGCATAATATTCCAGTATGGCAGAGTGGCGTGGAGCCGCTCTGCCATTCCAGAATTCCATGATGTGCCAGGACCATTACTGGTCCTTAAAGGGACAGTAATGTTTCACAATAAAAGCAGCTCCAATTAATCTTCATAGTATTTGAGACGTGTAGAGTATTATTTCAATACTGTCAGAGTGGTAGTTCAAGAGTAATTGAATTATAAAGTATCCCCCCCCTTTTACTGATGGGACACTGCTCACCTCAGAGCAGAAAGGTGGTGTCCAAGTGGCTTGCAGAGAGGGACAATGTTCAATTAGCATAAGGAAAAAACCTGAAAAACCTGTCAATGGGGGCAGGGTTTTCATTGTTCTCACAGTAAGAACATTGTCCCTTGCTGTGAGCTGTCCGGTCCCAGGACCCGATTCCACATCTGAGGTGAGCAGTGTTCCACTAGGTAAAAGGGATGGGAGGGGGATATTTTATAATTCAATAACTCTTGAACTACAACTCTGACAGTACTGAAATAACACTCTTCATGGCCCAAATCCTATGAAGATTAATTGGAGCTGCTGTTTTTGTGAAACATTACTAGCCCTTTAATGCCAGAACCGGCATGACGGTCCTGGCATGTCATGGATTTAAGGGCTTCCTGAATAGGATAGTGAAAAAAAAAGCCCCATGGTCCTTAAATGCCGGACACACGCTCTTAGTTTTTTTTAAACCCCTTGAGTGCCAGAGGGGTACACAAAGCATTGCTCTGCAATGTGTTGCGTACCCCTCTGGCACTCAAGGGGTTAAGATAACAGGTCCACTTTAAGATGTTATAGAACACCAGACTGACACTAACTGGATCCTACTATTGATCCTAACTGTGGAGGTGTAATAACGCTCTGAGGAACAAGCCCCATATTTGGTGGCGTTGCTCCCTCTTATCCAATTTGGTCCTTGGTCTTATCTTAAGTTAAGGACAGCCTTATGCCTATCCCATGCATGCTTACATTCTGTCACTGTATTATCGTCTACCACTTCTGCTGGTAGGCTATTTCACTTATCTACCACCCTCTCAGTGAAGTAAAACTTCCTTACATTACATGTAAGCTATTGTCGAGATTATATGGGTTTTCTTAACCCAGCATTTGCCAGCAAGGTGAAAGTATCTCAAACCACAGGAACGTACCCCAGTAATGGTGCCTTGAGCCGCAATGGAAGTCAAGATGGTGATGCTATGGAGAGGAACAAGGGTAGTGGGTGGAGCTGACGTCAAGATGGGAACAGCCTTGCAGATCTGTGCGTGCATGCCTCACAGTTCTGTACCGAGCACATCTTCAAAAGGTAAAGTTTGCAAAAGAAAATAAAAAAATAATACAAAAACCCATATAATCGCTATAATACGCATCCAATTAGATTAACTTGCTTGGTTGGTGGGAGTTCCCCTTTAAGGCAAGTAATACCACAATGCTTATGATTGAAATGGTGCTACACTAGTGATACCACAGAGCTTATAATTGAAATGGAGCCATACAAGTGATGCCACAGAGCTTACAATTGAAATGGAGACACACAAGTGATGCCCCAGAGCTTACATTTGAAATAGAGCCACACTAGTGATACCACAGAGCTCACAACTGAAATAGTGGTACACTAGTACACTAATGATACCTTGGCCCAACATTTTTTTTTCTTTGCTGATAAACCAGCTGCATCATAGAGTTTGCATTCTCTAGAGCAAGGGTGACCAGACTTTAGTGAGATGGTATCTACTTTTTTTGTTAGTCATCCTAATATTTCCAATTTTACCAGCATGGAATCAGTCACTCGCCAACTCTTTTTTTGGTCAGTGCAACTTAAGACCCCACTTCCACTCCTCTCTTTTATGCTCATTGCAGATTTCCTTCCTCTGCCCTTTTTACTGCCCCCATACCTATATTCTTCCCCATCCTTCCTGTCACAATCTTTACAGCCTCTTTACTTCCCATTGTCACTGTTTTCCTGCTGTTATTCCACAAACCAGACATAATACCAGCCAGTATGCCTACATATCCTATGCTGGTTATAGAATAACACAGGGAGACAGTGGGAAATGGGAAGGAAAGAGGCAGTGAAACAGGGAATGTTAGTCAGGTAGTAGCGGGAATGACAGCAATTGACTGTGGGAATTAAGAGAAAAGAACATATCAGAGAAAGAGTGTGGCCCGAAGGATGGGGTTGGTGCTGCAATGGCTACTACTTATATCTTGTTACACTACAACTCCCACTATCTTCAAATAGCTGGCTTAGGATAATTAGAGGTGTAGCTCATTAACAACAGGGCTGTAGGTTGCTCTGCCTAGGGCGAGATGTACAAAAAGTCATCATAATGAAACACTTGTCGGATCATGAGTTGGTCATAGGCATGCGCACAGAGTGTGCCAGGTGTGCCTAGGCACACCCTAATTGGGCCCGTGCGCACCTGCTTTTCAGAAGTTAAATGGCCATTTCCCCATATTAATGCGGCTGCGACACTGGCTTTATACCTTAGCCGCTTGCCACGGCTATCTGCCGTTGACTGCTCTGTTAGGGGAGACCAAGGGAGGCAGGACAAACACTCAGGCTCAAACACTGCAAAAGCCTGCATGAGCCTTCCCTCCTTCGTTGCGGAGCTGAGAGGAAGTGATGTCACATCCTTTCAGTGCTTGTTACATTGGGGGAAGGTGTCAGGGAGCGAACAGCAGGTGAGGAGGCTGCAGGCACTGGCACTGACCCGGCTGTGAGACAGACACCCGCAACTTCGCAACTTAGTTACTGTGCGCAGACTGCAAACAGAGTGAGTGAGTGTCTTGTATGTATGATACATGAGTGAATTTGTTAGTGTTTAATGTGTGTGCGTGTGAAAGATAACTTACACCTAATCATTTATTTAGCACACACATATTATTTATATATATATATATATATATATATATATATACACACACACATACGTGCGTGCTCACGTGTGTGTTTGTGCTTTTGGGTGCACACCCTAATGTAATTGGCTGCGCACGCCTGTGGAGTTGGTGGTAAAAGAAGGACAATATTTTCAGAAGTAAATCTGTCACGTTTGAAAATTCATCTAAAGAATGAAAAATGACGATAAGAAGATCTCATTGAACAGTGCCGTTAAAAATTCTGATCTTAAAAATTGTTATTTGATTTTGTCTTTGAAACGAAGATTTTCAAGGAAACAAAAACATTTTTTTGTCTTTAAAACAAAACTTTTCAAAGAAACAAAGACTTTTTTGTTTTTGAAATGAAATTTTTCAAAGAAACAAAAACTTTTTTTGTCTTTGAAACGAAAAATTGCTTTTCAGAGCTTTAATTTTTCTTCTCCAAGTTTAGACCATTTTTATTGTCAGGAAAAAATTACGTTAATCAGACAAAAAAATGACGTTGAAACGAATATTTTTTTCTGAGAATACCATTATGACAGAAGATTAAACCACACCTACTTTTAAGACGGCTTTTTCCCTTTGACGGAGATGGCAGAATTGGATGCAAAAAATGACAGAAACATGTCTGAGAATTGACGGATCATGGTGTAAGAACTTTTTTATTCTGATTACAGACAATTTCAGTTACCACCACTTTCTGAACAGCTCGCCCCTAGAGTCATGTGCATATAATATAAATACCCCAGGGTCACTTCACACACACACACAACACACGCACACACACACACACACACATACACACACACACATACATACACACACATACACACGCATACATACATACATACACACACACACACACACATATACACACACACACACACACACACACACAAATATATAGCATGTGGAGCTTTCAAGCAAGGACCTCGCTTCCAGTGTTTCACTTTGCAAAGCACTTGTAACCCTGCATAAACCCTTAAATTGTAAAGTTCTGGGTACACTTGTGGCGCTATATAAATAACCATATTCATTAATTCATGTGGTACATGACTGCGTGATGTTGCATGCCCGACTCCACAAAGCTCCCTTTTACTAGTTTCAACACCTGTCCCCAGTCACCACTTTGTTTCAATCAGGACATGAGATGGGGAGGTGGGCAACACAACAGGACTGTCTTCAGACAGATAAACCACACATACACTGACTGATACCCAGCCTTGTTTCACTGGTAGCCACAGAAAATCATATACATTGTATGATACCCCAGGTTTGTTCCACTTGCCACTGGTAGCCACAGACCCACATGCACGCAGCGGTGGGACTCAAAACACATCTCATCCACTTGATTTGAAAATAAAGACAAGGTAAGATAGTTTTCCAGTAGAAGATATGCTCTAACCAACCTCAGGGCATACCCCCTCCCCACACACACACACAGTCCAGAAGTTACGAGTTGATTCACAGTGGCCATTAGTCTGACCCTGCGTAAAATAGGGGATAAAATAAGTGTCACATTCATAGAATCAATAGGAGAGAGGTCCCTGCACCAATGAGCTTACAGTCTAAATGGGTAATAGGAGACAGACAGCAGGGTAAGAGGGTGTAAAGTGCTGAGATTACAAGTGCTGAGTTTGGCCAAAGTTAGTTCATGGTGCTAGTGCTCCAGAAGATAAGATTTCTGGATAGACTTAAAGACAGAGGGGGATTGTTCAAGACATAGGGAGAGGGGTATGGAGTTCCACAGGTAGGGAGCAGAAAGCAGGAAAGGTTTGAGATGGAAGAGGGCAGAGGGTGTGGATGGTGCAACAAGAAGGGCGTTGTGTGCTGAGTGAAGAGGAGATGAGGGAAGAGGTGGGGGTAGAAGTGCGGAGAGCATTAAAGGTAAGAAGAAGGACTTTGTAAGTGATGTGTTGCTGAATAGGGAGTCATGAAAGTACTATTTAGATGCAACTATAAACTCTCAATTCCTTCTTTCATAAACTTTTTATAATTTTCTTCTAATATTCTCATCTCCCCCTTTTCTTTCTCTTACATTTGTTTTGTTTCCTTTTTTTCTTCTTTTGCTTCTTTTTCTTCTTCTTAATTTAACGTGTTATTTCACATTTCTCTATGTTCGTATTGATACCACTGAATTCTGATATGGCACTTTATATCTTGTTATTCTTATTTCTCTTGGATATGCATGCTCATGTCATATATATTTAAAGCCACAAAAAATGTATATTCTAAAAAAGCCCCATTCAATTCAATGGTAATTTGTATTTCACCCTAAACTGAAGTGTATTTAATTAGTGCAAGAGAGGGCTTCAGATAGCAAGAAAAGATATGCGTGTCTGTGGGGTGGAGTGGCAGACAAGAGTAAGGAACATATCATATTTGTAACATGTAACATAATACATGGAAATGTGGTCCATGGACGCAGAGGTCCATCTGTGCCAGTGGATAGGGAATTAAGTGCAGTCCAGGTTGCCCATCTCATATTTTCCAAAAAAAGGTTTGGACTGTTCATGTGAATAAGCAGTGAGTTTGTCCATTTCAGAGTTGTCCCAGATCTTTTCTTTGATCTTCTACAGAGGGGAACTGAAGTTCTTTTCCCAGACCTCTGTGATACCCCTTTGGATTGCTAGGCTAATAAGGGCTATCAATTTATTATGGGGGCAGGGTGGGATGGAACAGGGTTGGATAGCAGACAATACAAAGGGTCAGGATTAAACGCCTGGTCAATACAGTCTTTAATCAATTGTCCTACCTAGTCCCCAAAGGGAGAAAGTCTAGGGCAAGACCACCAGCAGTGGGGGGTTTCTTAATGCATTCCTTGTTTCCCAGATGGCTTCCATACTTCCTGTTTACCCACTGGTGACAAAAACTTTTACATTTGCATAATATATTTTGGTGAATTAAAATCTTGTTATTTAATTTTTGTTTGTGATTTATTTTACCATGTTAAATATCCTATTACCAGTATAGCCAAGCTTAATTGTAAAAACACCAACCCCTCTCCTCATAGTTTAATCCCCATTTGGGACCAGTTTTTCAGTTGCCATAATTACTGCCAACTGTACAGTATGGTTGTTTCATTATAACCAACACCCATTTAAGACAAAAGTTAGAGTTAAAGGAGCAGTAAAGTTTTTCATATAAAAAAGCTATAGGGTTTTCAAACGGTTAGCATAATTGATAACCGGTGTCCAAAAGGTTTTTTTTTTATTGTTATTTTTTTTATAATTCACTCTGTCAGTGACTACAAGTTTCCATAAGTGAGTACCACTTGAAGACCTTAAAGGGATAACAATATTTCAAAATTAAAGCAGCTCCAATTAATCTTAATAGTATTTGGGCCACGGAGAGTGTTATTTCAATACTGTCAGAGTTGTAGTTCAAGAGTAATTGAATGTAAAGTTTCCCCCTCTGGCCCTTTTACTGATGTAACACTGCTCACCTCAGAGCAGCAAGACTGTCTGGATGGATCACAGAGAGGGACAATCTTCAGTGAGTATAAGGAAAAACCTGAAAAACCTGTCAAAGAGGCAGGGTTTTCCTTATGATCACAGTAAGAAGACTGAACTTTGCTGTGACCTCTCCGATCCCAGGACCAGATTCCACATCTAAGGAAAGGTGACACACTAGGTAAAAGGGGTTGGAGGGGAATACTTTATCATTCAATTACTCTTGAACTACAACTCTGACAGTACTGAAATAACACTCTCCATGGCCAAATACTATGAAGATTAATTGGAGCTGCTTTTTTGTGAAACAATACTATACCTTTAAAAGAAAATTCCAGTTCAGTGTAAGAGAAAAAGCATGTTTGAACACCAATAACATCTGGTTTCCAAATGTGTGCTCAAGACTCCCCAACAGTGCTGGGTTTTCAGTATTTCCTAAGTAGAGCACAGGTGATTCTATCATTAGAACAGGAGGAGCTCTCATATTGACAGTCACTGGGTAATCCTCTTTTGCTCATTAGGGGAGATCCTGAAACCTCCACTGTTTGGAAAGATTGAGGACAGGTTTGAGAACTGTTAGTTTATTGTGAAAAGCAATCTAGAAATAAAGGTCTGTAAATGAATATAACTACAGATATTATAAAGCACACACACAAAAAAAAAACAGATACCAGATGTCTGTATGAAGAACACCTACTAAGGTAAGTCCTTCTGTTAACCCCGTGAGGATCAGAGGGGTGTGCAACGCATTGCAAGGGAATGTTCTGCCCATCTAAGAGTCAGTTATTTCAACACACATAGTTTCCCTATGAGTGCCAGAGGGGTACGGAATGCATTGTGGGTAACCTTGTCGCAGCTACAATAAAGCATGAAAAAAATGCTTGAGCTGTGAATCCTGGGATCCACTAAGCAGTGATAAAGAGGTGACTTCTCTAGTGATACCACTTCTCCAGTTCCTATGTTTTTCTATGGAGGCTATGCACTAACATTTCTTAAGTTTTTGAGATCTTAGTGCATAGGCTGTATAGAATAACATAGGAACTGGAGTGCTAAACTGGAGAAGTTTATCACCTCGTTATCACCGCTTAGTGAAACTCCCCCATTGTGTCCTATGGGACATTTCACAGGCAACATGCACTGATTGTAACAGAGAGATGCAGCATGATTCTGCTTTGGTCAGACATTGTGAAAATTCAGGTACAAATCTGTAGTATCGGTTTCAATAGAATTCCATTGAAATCACACAATAATCGCAGGTAGCTGCATTTTAAAGAGATAGCAAGGTTTCAAAATAAAAACAGCTCCATTTAATCTTCATAGTGTTTGGGCCATGGAGAGTGTTATTTCAGTACTGTCAGAGTTGTAGTTCAAGAGTAATTGAATGATAAAATAGCCTCCTCCTACCCCTTTTACTGATGTAACACTGCTCACCTTAGAACAGAGAGGTGGTGTCCAGATGGCTTGCAGAGAGGGACAATCTTCAGTTCTCATAGTAAGAAGATTGTCTCTTGTTGTGGTCTGTCTGGTCTTAAGACCAGATTTCCCATCTGAGAGGAGACGGCTTATACTAGGTAAAAGGGGTGGGAGGGGGATATTTTATCATGCAATTACTCTTGAACTACAACTCAGACAGTACTGAAATAACACTCTCCATGGTCCAATATTATGAAGATTAATTGGAGCTGCTTTTATTCTGAAACATTACTATCCCTTTAAGTGCAACTATGTCACATCTGTTTGCTTTGAGAGAATGGGATGTTAGGGAAATATTGATATACAGTAGCACTACAGTAGCACTAAAAAGGCACTAACATTTTTAGTTGCTACAAAAAAGTTGTGCTACACACTTCCATACCTCCCAACATTTCAAATTGCCAAAGAGGGACACTTGTGTTTTAAGGGGTGTTGCTGGGGGCAGGGCTGGTGGGCAGGGCATTACTGAGAATTTTTAGGTTATTTCATGACCTACTGACAGCTCCTTTTGTAACCTAATAAATGACTTATAACAAGACCAAAGTATTTTATATACAGACTAATTTATAAACACATATACTTATGTTTAATCAAACAATAATGTGAGTTTTATTGCAGTAAAGCAGTATGATACATTTATATACACAACATACAGGCTGATCTCCTAAAAAGAGGGACATCAGGGTGGGAAAGCGGGACAGAGGGATTTGGGTATAAAAGAGGTGCTATCCCTCCAAAAAAGGGACACTTGGGAGGTATGCACTTCCCTGTGTGATATAGTCCTTACAGCCAAAAATAAATAAACTGATATGACTTCAAATATAATGTACTTACAGATAAGAGATGTCAAAATTCATTATTCATATGTTATATCCCTAAAATATAATATTAAGCTTACTTTTTAAAGCATATGTAAGCTGTCCTATTCAGAAATCTTTATTTCTTTCTGTGTGAATTTAGTATACATCTGTGTTTAATCCTTGAATAGATGTGTTCTGGTAAAATCTGAGTAGTCTAAACGCCTTATTTTAAGATTCTCATAGATCAGTTCCCTTCTGTTTATGTTTATTAGCTGCAAACACTCCTTACGGAATAAGGTGCTAATTTTGTGGTTTTGTAGATTGTAGAATCTAACGTTAATTAGGGGTTTCGCAACACAACCACTTTCACAGCTGGAAACATCAATCTTCAATTTCAAACGTGCACTTACTATCCATTTCCTCCCCTTAAGAGAAAATTGACAGTGCACTGACTGTGGGTGGGGGCTGTTATTGTCCTTTCCTGTGAATCGTCTTAGAAATTATCTGGGAAAGGCTGGACTCAATGACTTTCTGTCTTTTGTACTTTCACAAATTTATGTAAATTTGTATAAGACACTTTTAGATAATGATTAGTAGGGATATGTACTACATACGGTCACCAGTTGTAAATATATTTCTTAAAATTGGGAGGCAAAATTGTAGGGTCGTTAAAATATAACAAGTAAGGGAAATGTGTTTATTTAGCCTTAAAACAACTATTATGTGTTTGAATACTATGTATGTACAGGAATCTGCATTTTACTGTATTTAATAAATCCTGCCTCACTGATGGCTTGCGACCTTGACACACATACACACACCCAAATGCAAACACACACATTTTCACATGCATTGTCTCACATGCACACATGCAGGCAAACTGTCTCAAACACAAACACAAATACAATATAAGCCATGCTACTCTAAACAGCTTCATTTTGTACTTTATAATTTGAACAGGCTTAAATCATATAATCAAGCTGTTAATGGAGTTAATGGTAGCACAACAGGTGGATCAGATGCTGAGCCAGCAACAATGAGGATGCAAGAGCTGTAATCTCACTGGCAGGGCTGGAGTTCATTAAGTAGATAAGGCAGCCTGAGGGATACATGTTATGGATGGGAATGCTACTGGAATAGCTTCGCCTAAATGGCAGCTGTAACAGAAACCCAGGACGCCGTGTTGTCCTGGGCCGTTGTGCAGGGTTTCTCTCTCCTGATGTCGGCTAGATGGGTAACTGGTCCGGTAGATGGATGAAGCAGGCTGATCACTGGAACGTAGCTCTTCTGACTGGGGGTCAAAGGGGACCCTTTAAACCATTCAGGAATAAAACACAGGACATAGTTCTAGTCCAAAACGACTACTACTTTATTCATGAAATAGGGGACATTTTATATGTATCCTCAATACAATAGTACAATGGGAATACAAACAAAATATACAAAGGGACAATGGGTAGGTGGAGACATGATACAATCGGCACAATAGGGAGTAAACATAGGACAAAGGGACTGTACACAGTAAAAGCATCTTTACATTATTCAATCATGCCATTCAAATTCCGAACCAATAGGAATTGGAGTGGCAAGAGGCAACCAACCAATCAAGACCGGGCCATTGTTCTCCTTAGGAGATGGAATTACCCTGGTCTGACAAATAACCCAGTTAACTCGATTATGTCACTCCGGCCCCTCAACCAATTGGAAATGGAGCTACAGACTAGGAGGATGCCTACCTCTCCAGTGCATTCCCTATACCATTTTAACATGGGAGGGTAGGCGACCAATCAGGAAGCAACCTACTTGTAGCACACATTCTCCTGGCCAATCGGAAGGCTGCCTATTTTTCAAAAGGGAGGTGGCATTTCCCGTTAGTCCTGCTGACAGCCTCCTTTATGTGGGAAAACCAGTCTCTTTTGAGTAATTTAAGTTCCTAGGCCTGATAAGGCTTAAGAGTAACGGCCGAGGGACCGTTACAGCAACCTCGAAGGGTGACATCAAAATGCTGCCCCAAGACAAGAGGGCAACATCAAAATGTTGCCCACTTCACAAGGAAAACTTAAAAATGTTGCCCATGTTGCCAGAGTTAAAACAGTGTGATAGGTGGGATAAAAATGTGACCAACTTATAATCATCATCCTCTGATGAGGAAAGACGGAAACCAAAGCTGCCTACCAGCAACAGGAATTGCACACTTGCTGCAGCTGCCATTTTCCTCTCTTGGTAGCTCTGCTACAGCTCACTTTTGGGGTCTCCATCCCAGTGGTGACCTGCCCCTGAAAATGGAACCTATCCTTCGGGAGGGAAAGTAAAAAAGGGCAGGCTCTCTAGTACCACTGCCCATCAGACTCTACAGATATTTCACAGTGCTCTTTGTGGGTGCAGAGGCGCCAAACTGAACCTATCCTTCTGGTGGGCAAGTACTTGGTTATCTGAACCCCTGTGCCCTCAACCCTTGAACTGTGGGTTGATGGGACCTACAAATATTAAGGTACTTAAAGGGAAATGGGAAATGTATTATTCACGGGTATTTGATCCCAACTGCATTTATTAAAATGGGCGAAGGGTATATATTAAAATGTATTGTGGGTTCAAAACCTGCCACACACTAATCACACCCTTTTTACTGCAATGGAACATACAAATATAGGAGCTCTTACTCTCCCAAATTTCAGCATCCTTGGTCCACCAGACAGAGCAATGGGGACATAGATAGAAGCCACTAGTGATCCTGGGCATGTTTGCTATGTTTGTTTATTTTTAATTGGATGTACCAGTAGGATACAATGGACCCTCTAATGCATTTCTAATTCTGCATTTGAAAGAAAAATACATTAATAAATACATTACCTATGCCTCCATAGTAAATTAGAGACACTTTTATGTTTAAATAAAATAATTAGATGTGGCACTAAGCAGTGCAGAAAAAGCTGGTCATTGTTCTGAGTGAAGAGCCTGAAGATGTATGCTATTAAGTCTTATAATAGATGTGCTTGTGTGTGTTTGTGCTGCTTTAAAACTATAATACTTAAATGCATCTCTCTACCCCATTGGAACCAAACAGTTTAACCCCTTAGATCAGTGGCTGACAATCTTTTTTCCTCAAAGCACACCTAACATGCTGTCTAGAATTTTCAAGGCACACCTATAAGTCATTTGTCAAAAATGTAATGAGGATTGAACTTATATATATAGTACTGTGCAAAAGTTTTAGGCAGGTGTGAAAAAATGCTGTAAAGTAAGAATGCTTTCAAAAATACACATGTTAATAGTTTATTTTTATCAATTAACAAAATACATAGTGAGTGAACAGAAGACAAATCTAAATCAAATCAGTGTTTGGTGTGACCATCCTTTACCTTCAAAACAGCATCAATTCTTCTAGATAAACTTGCACACAGTTTGTTAAGGAACTCGGTAGGTAGGTTGTTTCAAACATCTCGGAGAGCTAACCACAGTTCTGTGGATTTAGGCAGACTCAGTTGCTTCTTTCTCTTCAGGTAATCCCAGACAGATTCGATGATGTTTAAATTAGGGCTCTGTGAGGTCCATACCATCACTTACAGGACTCCTAGTTCTTCTTTACACTGAAGATAGTTCTTAATGACTTTAACTATATGTTTGGGGTCATTGTTATGCTGCAGAATAAACTTGGGGCCAATCAGAAGCCTCCATGATGGTATTGCATGATGGATAAGTATCTTCCTGTACTTTTCAGCATTGAGGAGACCATTAATTCTGACCAAATCCCCAACTCCATTTGCATAAATGCAGCCCCAAACTTGCAAGGAACCTCCCCATGCCTGCTGCCATCTGCTACAGCCAAATATTTAAAATTTTGACTCATCAGTCCGGAGCACCTGCTGCCATTTTTCTGTGTTTTTGTGCATAGTTGAGTTGCTTGGCCTTGTTTCCAAATCAGAGGTATGGCTTTTTGGCTGCAATTCTTCCATGAAGACCACTTCTGACCAGACGTCTCCAGACAGTAGATAGATGTATCAGGTTCCCTCTGTTTTCTGCCTATTCTGAGCTGATGGCACTTCTGGATATTTTCGGATTGCGAAGGGAAGTAAGCATGATGTGTCTTCCATCTGCTGTACTAAGATTCCTTGACCGACCACTGTGTCTATGGTCCTTAACTTTGCCCGTTTCTTTGTGCTTCTTCAATAGAGGTTGGTCAGCAAATCTGAAAACCCCTGTCTGCCTTGAAAACTCTGCCTGGGACAGACCTTGCTAATGTAGTATAACCTTGTGTCTTGTTGCTGTGCTCAGTCTTGCCATGGTGTATGACTATAGACATTAAACTGTCTTCAGCAACCTCACCTTGTTAGCTGAGTTTGGCTGTTCCTCGCACAGATTTATTCCTCCTACACAGCTGTTTCTGTTTCAGTTAATGATTGTGTTTCAACTTATATATTAAATTGATGATCATTAGCACCTGCTTGGTATAATTATACTCCTGACTATATGTCTACAAAATCCCTGACTTTGTGAAAGTGTACCTAGAAGAATTTATGCTGTTTTGATGGCAAAAGGTTGCCACTCCAAATATTGATTTGATTTAGATTTTTCTTCTGTTCACTCACAATGCATTTTGTTAATGATGCATATAAACTATTAACATGTCTGTTTTTGAAATCATTATTACTAAACATACTTTATTCACACCTGCCTTTTGCACAGTGCTGTACATATATATATATTTATTTATTTATTTATATTTGGTCTTGCAATCAGAATGACAAAAACAAACATTTTTATATAATAATTTCTTTAAATATACATTTAAAACTTAAGATTCCCACATTCGAAGGGCACCTAAGTGGATGTTTGAGGCACCCCAAGGTGCAACGGCAACCTGGTTGAGAGCTACTGCCTTAGATTATAGAGGCAACTCCAGTGCAATGTTTTACAACATGTGCATCCACAAGGTAAATAGATTGTTTCTAGAAGCAACATTTGCAAAAATTGTAGAAATGCTACTTATCCCTTTGAGATTCTGAAACAATTCATTGCTCCCTGCTCCATCATCACCCTCTGCCCTGTTTTAACTATAGAACAAAATGAACAACTGTCCATCCCTGTAACGGTTTGTTTGACACTCAGACACAGTAGGTTAGGATAAAACACAATTTTATTGAATCAGTTGCAACAACAATAACCCTCACGGGTTCAGTAATATATAAGCAATGTAGTACAGACACAGGACAGGTTACAATGAGGTATACCCACATGGGTCCAGTATATGCAAATTACAACATACAATATACTGACACAGGCCAGGCAACCTTTGTGTGATACTCAAGTTAGGCAGCACTGAATGGGTTACTATTAGGCCAGGAGGACTGACAGGCCTTAATAGCTTGAGGCCCTTTAAGACTCTCAATCTGAAGAGAGAGCACAATATCGAGTAACACCCAAGCAGACAACGGAGACCAGAGCAACTTTGTGGACTGCCGTAGCAGTAACAGAGACTAGCAACGAGTGGACTGCCGTGGCAGTAACGGAGACCAGAGCAACTTGTGGACTGCCGTAGCAGTAACGGAGACTAGCAACGAGCCCGGAGAGGCACCCAGCCAGGGTCTGCACGGAAGGATAGCTGGTGTCTGGCACCCACCCTGAAGAGTTAACACACTCAGACCAGAGTCGACTGCACAATCAGGTGGACTGCCTGAGGCTCCCAGAGAACCCAACCTCAGCGTGAATGGCAGGAAACGTTCAGCGAAAAGGTGCACGGATGGAAGGAACACACCAGCAAAGTTGCCTGGGCAACACCGACAACAACGGAGACTAGACTGCAGAGAGTGACTGTCCGAGACAGAGAGGATCCTGGAACAACCCCAACCGGAGACCGGATAAGGTGTAGCAGGAGGGATCAGCAACCACAGGAGCCCAGCCGGGCCAGGTCGGTACACAGAGCAGGAACGTCAGCCAATCCGAGTCTGTACACAGAGCAGGAATGTCAGCTGGGCCGGGTCGGTACACAGAGCAGGAATGTCAGCCAATCCGAGTCGGTACACAGAACAGGAACGAGATGCAGAATAGTCAGACAGTCCGGGTCGGTACATAGGCAGGAACAAGATGCAGAGTAGTCTGGCAGTCCAGGTTGGTACACAGAGATCACACGAAAACAGGAACAAGCGCTGGTAACGGAAACACCACGAAAGGGCACCGGATAAGTGACAAGGCCCAGTATTTAAGGACAAATACTGGGAGGGGACAAGTCACTTCAACCATTGGGCATGAGCAGTAGTGGAAACAGACAGAATGTCGCCAGCATAGCACGGGCACAGTGCTAATCCCCCAACAGTCTAGGAGAAACCCTGCCTGTCTGGAACCCAATGGATTACCCTCCCCCTGATTATCTGTGGTTCACATCACAATACAGTCTGTTAAATATGTGAAAACTCAGCTCTGTTGGAAGCCAGGTGTGAAAACACAGCATCGGGTGAGTGTGAAAACTCAGAGCTTGATAATATTCCCACCTGCAAAACACCAGGTAAGGGGAAAAAAAACACTGAACGAGAAACCCACTTTTTTACCGCAGCTATCCTATAGCTGCCCGGTACATGAAGCAACAAGCGTTGGTGTCCAAAACCTAGGTTGTGGTCAAATGCTTGTTGCAGATTTTTATTCCCATGATGCATGCAACACAGCGTGAGTTGTGGGAACATCAAAGGAAAATAGCTAACTCTCTTTGTTGACACGGTGTCAAACAAGGAGAGTGTGTTCAAAACACAGTCACCCTCCCCCCACCTCCCAAACACTAACCCTACACTATTCCCAACAATGCTATCCCAACACTATCCTAACACCCAGAACTGTAACACTTACCTTTCATCAACTGTCCATCTTTTTTCTTCTGTCTTCATTCTTCTATAATCTTCTGTCTTCTTTCTTCTGTCTTCTGTGCAATCTGTATTTTAAAATGACAAAAATGTCAATGCAAGATGTATTCAAAAAAATAATGCCCCAAAGATATGCCAGACTTAACCGTTTGAGAGCCGGTGGGGTACATCTTTGACACTCTAAGGGTTTAATGCAGTCTGGCATATCTGTTAAAAATAATATACTGTCATTCTTGTTTAATAAAAAAGAGTAAAGCGTTATTTTTATTAATACATCAAAGGTTTAAGCTTGCTCTGCTGCCGCCGCGTCTGCTGGCTCCACTGGAGGTGACAGGAATGCATAGTAAAACAGCCCGCCCTCTCCATAACTTTCAGGCCATTGCCCAAATCAGAATGAGGGAATTTTGAACAGAGACTGGCATTCTATATGGCCAGTCTCTGTTCAAAATTGATTCCAGCCTACAATTGGCTGGGAT
Organism: Rhinophrynus dorsalis; assembly: GCA_037306005.1. NCBI lineage: Eukaryota > Metazoa > Chordata > Amphibia > Anura > Rhinophrynidae > Rhinophrynus > Rhinophrynus dorsalis. The sequence continues at coordinate 50,494,051 of CM074722.1, forward strand.
GTGTGCTTACTCACCTCCCAGCCAATCAGCTTCTAGCAGGGGGATGATGAAACCTCCTAGAAATTGATTGTCTGGGAGATGCATAAGGCATTTTGAACAGAGACTGGCCAAATAAAAAGCCAGTCTCTGTTCAAAATTCCCTCGTTCTGATTTGGGCAACAGCTCGAAAGATATGGAGGGGGGGCTGTTTCACTATGTATTGCTTCCTCCGCCAGCGGAGCCAGCGGTGGCGGTGGCAGTGGAGCCATCATAAACCTTGGAAGGCCTTTGATATATTAACAAAAATAATGCCTTACTGTTTTTTATTAAACAGGAATGGCAGCTTTTTATTTTTAACAGATATGCCGGACTGCATTTAACCCTTAGAAAGCCAGAGGGTTACCCCTCCGGCACTCAAAGGATTAAAGGAATAGTAATGGATTATATTTACTAGATGTAATATTGCAGATATTAAAAAATAAATCAGTTGTTGGCAGTCTGATTTCTCAAACTTGTATAGTTTGAGAGATATAAGGTCTTAAAGTTCCCCCATCCCTCCCCTTTGATAGACGTCAGCCTCTAGCTGACAGAAGCAGATCCTGGTCCCGGGACCAGCTGGCTGCTCTTCAGCAGAGTTGAAATAGTGTGATCTAAAGAGAAATACTTCATTGGAATGGTCTACAAAGTGTGTCTGGTTTGTAAGCACACTTTGTAGACAGTTCCAATGAAGTATTTCATTTTAGATTGCACTGTTTCAGCTCTGCTGAAAGACCGCCATCCGGTCCTGGAACCAGAATTTCCTGCTGTCAACTAGAGGCTGATGTCTATGAAAGGGGCGGGAGGAGGGAACTTTAGGACCTTATTTCTCTCAAGCCATAGAGAGATTTATTTTTTTTTAATATCTGCAGTATTAAATGTAGTAAATATAATCCATTACTATCCCTTTACGTCTGGCATATCTTTGGGGCATTATTTTTTTATATATATATATCTATATATATAAAAGAATAAGCCTCATTGCATAATTTATGGTACCCCACACACAGAACATAATTTATGTCTCCTCAGAAAAGAAACTCGCATTGAACAGAATGTCTAATTACATAATTTATGTCTCATTAGGAGACACAACTCCTATTGGGTGATTGAATGGGGACTTTACTGCTCTCATTGGGTGATTCAATGGGGGCGTGTTTATCATACAGGGAGTTGGCCCGCCCCCTCCAGCCCACCCACCACTATCCAACTGACAAAAAAAAAATATATAACTGCCACTCGCTCCTGAGGTAAGGATATCAGTAACTTCTCCCGGTCCACTCACACTCTCACTCAGGATCATGACCCCACAAACACACTGTTTCACCTCCCACAGATAACTGTAACCCTCCATACACTCTGTTTCAGTAAGAGGGTGTAATGTTCCCATAAAATACAAACTTAATAGCAACTCTTATTTAACTCATCATCTCTTCAGTCACCTCACAGTCTCAACTGTCACTCCTCCACTTCCTGCTTCCTGATTCCCACCCTTTCTCCTTAAAGGGAGAGAGATGCTTTGCTGTATGTTACAGAGGGCAAGCCTCAAACACCACTTTCTATTTGATCCTTCAGCATATTGCTACATTGCCTCATCTGAAGAGCCACCGTGTGTTATATTGCTATGTTACCTCAACTTAACCCTTTTAGTGCCAGAGGGGTAAGCAACGCATTGCAAAGCACACATTCTGTCTCACACTCACACAGTCTCTCACACAGTCTCTCACGCAGTCGCAGTCTCACAGTCGCAGTCTCACAGTCACAGTCTCACTGTCGCACACAGTCTCAGTCTCACAGTCTCACACAGTCTCACACTCTCTCTCAGTCTCACACTCTCAGTCTCACACTCTCAGTCTCACACTCTCAGTCTCACCCTCTCACAGTCTCACACAGTCTCTCTCGCAGTCTCACACAGTCCCTCACACTCTCACAGTCTCTTACACTCTCAGTCTCACACAGTCTCTCACACTCTCACAGTCTCTTACACTCTCAGTCTCACACAGTCTCTCACACTCTCACAGTCTCACACAGTCTCACACTTGCATACAGTCTCACACTTTCACACAGTCTCACACAGTCTCTCTCGCAGTCTCACACAGTCTCTCTCGCAGTCTCTCAGTCTCACACTCTCACAGTCTCTCACAGTCTCTCTCGCAGTCTCACACAGTCCCTCACACTCTCACAGTCTCTCACAGTCTCTCTCACAGTCTCACACAGTCCCTCACACTCTCACAGTCTCTCACAGTCTCTCTCACAGTCTCACACAGTCCCTCACACTCTCACAGTCTCTCTCACAGTCTCACACAGTCCCTCACACTCTCACAGTCTCTTACACTCTCACAGTCTCTTACACTCTCACAGTCTCACACAGTCTCACACTCTCGCAGTCTCACCCAGTCTCTCTCGTAGTCTCACACTGTCTCAGTCTCACACTCTCAGTCTCACACTCTCACAGTCTCTCTCACAGTCTCACACAGTCCCACACTCTCACAGTCTCACACACTCTCACAGTCTCACACTCTCACAGTGTCACACTCTCACAGTCTCTCGCAGTCTCACAGTCTCTCACACTCTCACAGTCTCACACACTCTCACAGTCTCACACAGTCTCACACTTTCACACAGTCTCACACTCTCAGTCTCACACTCTCACATAGTCTCTCTCGCAGTCTCACACAGTCTCTCTCGCAGTCTCACACAGTCCCTCACACTCTCACAGTCCCTCACACTCTCACAGTCTCTTACACTCTCACAGTCTCTCACATTCTCTCACACACCGTCTCACAGTCTCACACAGTCTCTCACACAGTCACAGTCTCACACTCTCAGTCTCACACTCTCGCAGTCTCTCTTGCAGTCTCACACAGTCCCTCACACTCTCACAGTCTCACGCACTCTCAGTCTCACACTCTCAGTCTCACACTCTCACAGTCTCACACAGTCTCTCTCGCAGTCTCACACAGTCTCTCGCAGTCTCACACAGACCCTCACACTCTCACTGTCCCTCACACTCTCTCACACTCTCACTCTCTCACACTCTCTCACACACTGTCTCACAGTCTCTCACACAGTCTCACACAGTCTCTCACACAGTCTCTCACACAGTCACAGTCTCACACTCTCAGTCTCACACTCTGTCTCACTCAGTCTCACACAGTCTCACACTCTCTCACACTCTCACAGTCTCTCTCAGTCTCTCTCCGTCTCACTCAGTCTCACACTCTCTCACAGTCTCACACAGTCCCTCACACTGACACAGTCTCTCACACTCTCACAGTCTCACACTTTCACACAGTCTCACACTTTCACACAGTCTCTCACACTCTCACACTCTCAGTCTCACACTCTCACAGTCTCACACAGTCTCTCTCGCAGTCTCACACAGTCTCTCGCAGTCTCACACAGACCCTCACACTCTCACTGTCCCTCACACTCTCACTCTCTCACACTCTCTCACACACTGTCTCACAGTCTCTCACACAGTCTCACACAGTCTCTCACACAGTCTCTCACACAGTCACAGTCTCACACTCTCAGTCTCACACTCTGTCTCACTCAGTCTCACACAGTCTCACACTCTCTCACACTCTCACAGTCTCTCTCAGTCTCTCTCCGTCTCACTCAGTCTCTCTCCGTCTCACTCAGTCTCACACAGTCTCACACTCTCTCACAGTCTCACACAGTCCCTCACACTGACACAGTCCCTCACACTGACACAGTCTCTCACACTCTCACAGTCTCTCTCGCAGTCTCACACAGTCTCTCTCACAGTCTCACACAGTCTCTCTCACAGTCTCACACAGTCTCTCTCGCAGTCTCACACAGTCTCTCTCGCAGTCTCCAGTCTCTCACACAGTCACAGTCTCACACTCTCAGTCTCACACTCTGTCTCACTCAGTCTCACACAGTCTCACACTCTCTCACACTCTCACAGTCTCTCTCAGTCTCTCTCCGTCTCACTCAGTCTCACACAGTCTCACACTCTCTCACAGTCTCACACAGTCCCTCACACTGACACAGTCTCTCACACTCTCACAGTCTCTCACAGTCTCTCTCGCAGTCTCACACAGTCTCTCTCGCAGTCTCACACAGTCCCTCAAACTCTCACAGTCCCACACACTCTCTCACACTCTCTCACACACTGTCTCACAGTCTCACACAGTCTCTCACACAGTCTCTCACACAGTCTCTCACACAGTCTCTCACACAGTCTCACACTCTCAGTCTCACACTCTGTCTCACTCAGTCTCACACAGTCTCACACTCTCTCACACTCTCACAGTCTCTCTCAGTCTCTCTCCGTCTCACTCAGTCTCACACAGTCTCACACTCTCTCACAGTCTCACACAGTCCCTCACACTGACACAGTCCCTCACACTGACACAGTCTCTCACACTCTCACAGTCTCTCACAGTCTCTCTCGCAGTCTCACACAGTCTCTCTCGCAGTCTCACACAGTCCCTCAAACTCTCACAGTCCCTCAAACTCTCACACTCTCTCACACTCTCTCACACACTGTCTCACAGTCTCACACAGTCTCTCACACAGTCTCACACACAGTCTCACAGTCTCTCTCAGTCTCACACAGTCCCTCACACTGACACAGTCTCTCACATTCTCACAGTCTCACACACTCTCTCACACACACACAGTCTCACACACACACAGTCTCACACTCACACACAGTCTCACACTCTCTCACTCACACAGTCTCTCACTCTCACACTCTCTCACAGTCTCACACTCTCACAGTCTCACACTCTCTCACAGTCTCACACTCTCACACAAAGTCTCACACTCTCTCTCACACTCTCTCAGTCTCACTCTCACACAGTCTCACATTCTCACACAGTCTCACACGGTCTCACACAGTCTCACTCTCACAGTCTCTCTCTCTCACACACACTCTCACACACAGTCTCACAGTCTCTCTCACACTCTCAGTCACACAGTCTCACATACTCTCACACAGTCTCACACACAGTCTCACACACAGTCTCACACAGTCTCTCACACAGTCAAAGTCTCACCCTCTCAGTCTCACACTCTCAGTCTCACACTCTCGTAGTCTCTCTTGCAGTCTCACACAGTCTCTCTCGCAGTCTCACACAGTCCCTCACACTCTCACAGTCTCACGCACTCTCAGTCTCACACTCTCAGTCTCACACTCTCACAGTCTCTCTCGCAGTCTCACACAGTCTCTCTCACAGTCTCACACAGTCTCTCTCGCAGTCTCACACAGTCTCTCTCGCAGTCTCCAGTCTCTCACACAGTCACAGTCTCACACTCTCAGTCTCACACTCTGTCTCACTCAGTCTCACACAGTCTCAGTCTCTCTCAGTCTCTCTCCGTCTCACTCAGTCTCACACAGTCTCACACTCTCTCACAGTCTCACACAGTCCCTCACACTGACACAGTCTCTCACACTCTCACAGTCTCTCACAGTCTCTCTCGCAGTCTCACACAGTCTCTCTCGCAGTCTCACACAGTCCCTCAAACTCTCACAGTCCCTCACACTCTCACACTCTCTCACACTCTCTCACACACTGTCTCACAGTCTCACACAGTCTCTCACACAGTCTCTCACACAGTCTCTCACACAGTCTCACATACAGTCTCACACTCTCAGTCTCACAGTCTCTCTCAGTCTCACACAGTCCCTCACACTGACACAGTCTCTCACATTCTCACAGTCTCTCACACTCTCTCACACACACAGTCTCACGCACACACAGTCTCACACTCACACACAGTCTCACACAGTCTCACACTCTCTCACTCACACAGTCTCTCACTCTCACACTTTCTCACAGTCTCACACTCTCACAGTCTCACACTCTCTCACAGTCTCACACTCTCACAGTCTCACACTCACACACAGTCTCACACTCTCTCACTCACACAGTCTCTCACTCTCACACTCTCTCACAGTCTCACACTCTCACAGTCTCACACTCTCTCACAGTCTCACACTCTCACACAAAGTCTCACACTCTCTCTCACACTCTCTCAGTCTCACTCTCACACAGTCTCACATTCTCACACAGTCTCACACGGTCTCACACAGTCTCACTCTCACAGTCTCTCTCTCTCACACACACTCTCACACACAGTCTCACAGTCTCTCTCACACTCTCAGTCACACAGTCTCACATACTCTCACACAGTCTCACACACAGTCTCACACACAGTCTCACACAGTCTCTCAGACAGTCAAAGTCTCACCCTCTCAGTCTCACACTCTCAGTCTCACACTCTCGTAGTCTCTCTTGCAGTCTCACACAGTCTCTCTCGCAGTCTCACACAGTCCCTCACACTCTCACAGTCTCACGCACTCTCACAGTCTCACACTCTCACAGTCTCTCACAGTCTCAGACAGTCCCTCACACTCTCACAGTCCCTCACACTCTCACAGTCTCACACTCTCACAGTCTCTCACAGTCTCTCTCACAGTCTCACACAGTCGCACACTCTCAGTCTCGCACTCTCTCAGTCTCGCACTCTCTCAGTCTCGCACGCTCTCACTCACACAGTCTCACAGTCTCGCACTCTCACAGTCTCTCTCTCACTCTCACATAGTCTCTCTCTCTCACTCTCACACAGTCTCTCTCTCACTCTCACACAGTCCCTCACTCTCACAGAGTCTCACACAGTCGCACACTCTCAGTCTCACATACTCTCAGTCTCGCACACTCTCAGTCTCGCACACTCTCAGTCTTGCACTCACACAGTCTCTCTCACACTCTCTCTCACAGTCACACAGTCTCACACACAGTCTCACACTCTCTCTCACACTCTCTCTCACACTCTCACAGTCTCTCTCACACTCTCTCAGTCTCACTCACACTCTCAGTCTCTCACACTCTCAGTCTCACAGTCTCTCACACTCTCACAGTCTCTCTCACACTCTCAGTCTCTCACACTCTCAGTCTCACAGTCTCTCACACTCTCAGTCTCACACAGTCTCACAGTCTCTCACACTCCCTCTCACACTCTCAAAGTCTCTCTCACACCCTCAAAGTCTCTCTCACACTCTCACAGTCTCACACACTCTCACAGTCTCACACACTCTCACAGTCTCACATTCTCACACTCTCAGTCTCACACAGTCTCTCTCACACTCTCAGTCTCACACAGTCTCTCTCACTCTCTCAGTCTCACACTCTCAGTCTCTCACACTCAATCACACTCACACAGTCTCACTCAATCACACTCTCACAGTCTCACTCTCACACTGAATCACACTCTCACGCTCTCACAGTCTCACACTTACAGTCTCGCAGTCACACTCAATCACAATCACACTCTCACACTCAATCACACTCACACCCTCAATCACTCACACCCTTAATCACTCATACCCTCAATCACACTCACACCCTCAATCACTCACACCCTCTCACTCACACCCTCTCACTATCATACACACTCTCACTCACACATTCTCACTCAATCACACACTCACTAACACACTCACTCAATCACTCACACGCAATCACTCAATCTCGCACTCAAACGCAATCACTCACATGTAATCACACCCCGGGAGCCAGCACGATCCACCTTCCACCATAGTCTCACTGTCACTCACATCCTGGGAGCCAGCACGATCCACCTTCCACCATAGTATGTGCAATTACCACATGCATTTCAACTATATGAATGAATGCCACAGTGGAGGCATAAGTACAAACACAAACTCATTACAATGACACATAAGTCACCCCCTTATGACTCACTTGTGTGTGTGTGTGTCTCTGTGTGTGCCTGTGTGTTTCTCACTGTGTGTGTTGCATGTCTGTATCACACTCTATGTGTCTGCATGTATGTGTGTATGACTGTCGCTCTTTAAGCATCTCAGTGCATGCGTGTGCATTTGCGTGTGTGTCTCTGTGTTTGTCTCTCATCCGTGTGTGTGCATTAATTCCCTATATGTCCTGACGGGCAACGCCGTCCCACATTGCTAGTATATATATATATATATATATATATATATAATACATCTTGCATTTATATTTTTTCATTTTAAAATACAGATTGCAAAGAAGAGAGAAGAATTAAGACTGAAGATTACAGAAGAATGAAGAAGACAGAGAGTATCTGACCAGGATGCTGAGGGCCTCGCTGGACATCAGGATTACAAGTAAGTGTTTGATTTTTGCCATGGGGCATAGTATCGAGCCCTCAGAGAGGTCAAGATACTAAGAGGAACTAAATGCCCCATATTGGAAAAATAAAATTCCCAATGATATCAAATGGGGTTTTAATTCGATGAATACTAGAGAAGTCACAAACACTTGCTTTGGGACCTCTCTAGCATCAAAAGGGTTAAAAGTTCCATTTAAATCAGTGGGAATTTGGATATTTATATTTGTTCCTATACTGCAGGTGGTTTGCCACAGTTTTCTCCAGTGGTGAATCAGCTTCATCGTTTTGTCAAGTGTAAGAGATTGACATTTTGTGAATCTAGGTATGAGCAAACAACATTTATTTAATGTAAACTCAGAATTATGTGACATTGCTAGAAGCCTGAGCAAAGCAATGCATTCCGTACCCCTCTGGCACTCAAAGGGTTAAAATGGTTCTTCAACACACTCTGTCACTTAAGGAGTTAAATCAGCTTGCTATTAAGAAAAGGAGGTCTAAAAAAGACAATAATGACACAAAATCTGTTTGTTCCACCAAAGTTACAATGATTTATTTGCAGCAAGTAAAACTACTACATTGACCCTTAATTTACAGCCAGTGGCTGGCTCTTTTTATGTATGGGAGAAAGGAAAATGTCAGATTGCATGTAAATTTTATGTTTTCTGTCTGGCTGATTTATGTTTTATGTTGCATGCTCCTTATACATGAGTGAAACCGTGTAATAACCGAGCCGGTGTATTTCCATTCAATCACACTCCAGCGCATTAAATGGCACCATTAAAACTGTCTCTTTAGAAGTTTAACCCTTGGATTGCCAGGGGGAGAAAGACATATAAGGAAACAATGTTTGCTGTTGTCGTTTGTGTCTGAAGGAGAGATTAATCACTGTGGCACAGTTCTGGGACATACCAGCTGCACTACACGAGACAAAAGATTTGACCCTTTGCATAAGAGCGAGATCTCCAACACATTGCTTTGCATTCAAGGTCTTAAAAGCCTTATTTAAATTACTGGGCATTTGGGGAATTTTATTTCACTCGTATGGATCAGTTGGTTTGCACCAGAACTGCCCATCAGTCCCATTAAGCACGGTGACATTGTTGCAGAAACTGTACATTGTGAAGCCTGGAGTTTAAGACTGACGGGTAGACAGTGCTCCTCACAAATCCAGACCTCTTCCACATGACTCCAGGGCCCAGACAGATGGTCATTACTCACAGTAGAAGGTGGTCTATGAGAGATCATGAGCAGAGTCATAGCCCCAGTGCCAACTTGGTTTCCAAGTCCGGTATAGCCAGTGATGGTCTGTTTCAGGTTCCTGTGGAGTGCCCAACAGAGTCCAGTGTGGCAGTCTGAGGGTGACGGTGAGTGGCAGGGTCCAGGACCAGAGGAGAAATGGTGTTGGGCAAAGTTTGCAGGAGCAGGGTACAGGCTCCAGGCCATAGAGATTCTAGGCTTAGGTCTGACAAACATGTTGATCCAGTGGATGCAAAGTTGGTGGAGGATCATGAAGAAAGCATGTGCAGAATGGCGGCCCAAGGGGTCCCCTTGGGTGTCAATACAGCTTCCAGGAACAGGATCTCCAGTATGGTCACTGTTCCAGGATCCTTGTAATCAGCAGTAAGTCTGTCATTCAAGGGCCTTTTAGGGGTTTATCAGGGGTGGTCCCACCAGAGATGCGTGGTATAGGAGTTTCTTAGCGGATCTAAAACAGCTCTGCCAGTGGGAGGGAGGTTTGTTAGGTCCCCATGCATGCAGTATTGGGGTTTAGTAGAGGCCACACAGTGTGATGGCATGCAGATCCCAGGTACAGCTAAGGTTGGGTCTTATGTTTGCCTTTTGGACTCGCTGGATGCCATTTTGGTGTGGAGTTAAAAGAGCAGATTTGGAAGGGTGAGTTTGTGGAGCTTTTTTCACTGCTTCCCTAGGAGGATTTTGTGGATTTTAGTGAGGATAAGATTAAGGATTCTAAATTGGAGGAGGAGGAGGAGAGGAAGTGTTATCAGCTTATTCCTAAGACATTTGCATATAATTGCTGGCATTCTGCATTTATGCCAATGTTATTGGTGAAAAGGTGCCAGAACATTGCTCTTCTCTATTCTGTTATGTTGATGACAATTTGAACATGTGCAAGGATTTCTGTGGCCTCGCATAGTGGCCGTATGCTGAGACTTTCCTGCAGAGGAAGGCTGCTCATCCATCTAGGGGATGTGATAATCTCTGAACAAAACTGCTGGGCCCTCAAAAGTTGTCATTTCCTGGGGGCATCAGCATGCTAGAGCCCAGTAGCGTGTCGACAGGATACAAGAAGTGTTATTGCTGGCTATTTAACCATCGCTAGTATAAGTAGAGTCCAGCTGCAGTTGCTTATGAGTAAACTGAATTTTGTGTGATGTATCAGTTCCAAGGGAAGGGTTTTTGCATAGCTGTTGACATTGGAAATGGCAGGTGATTAGCAGCCCCTTCAACTCATCCATATGACACAGTCCATGCGTGATGATCTGAGGTGTTTTTCCTGTCAATCTATAATGGCCATTAGCTGTTTTAGCTAGGCAAAATTGTGGATTTGGAGTTGTTTACCAATACTTTGTGTTGAAGGACAGAAGGGTTTGCTTATTTTCCAATAACCTGTGGGTTGTTCAGACCTGGATTAGTTAATTTGTGCCTTTGAAGTTGGACTATGGGGATGCTGTTTATTCAAACCTCATGCAAAGACTTCAAACGGTATAAAATGCAACTGTGTTAATGTTGAGCATTATATCTAAATTTGAGCATATAACTCCCGTCTGGTTGGCAGTTGTCTTAATTGTGAGGTACAAGTTGGCTCTTATGGCTTACGAGGCTTTGCATAGCACTGGGCCTCAGTACTTTCAGTCACAGCAGCAACTGTGTGTGATGATGTCAGCATCAACCAGCCAAAACAGGGAAATGGCCTTAATATAAGGGGTTTCAGGCAAAGGCGTAGGAACCCACAAATCTGGGGGTATAGCATGTTTACCCCAGCCCCCCTGTGTTTCTCTTTACCCCCCCCCCCAGCCCCCCTGTGTGTTACTAAATAAATAAATACAGAAAGCACTTCCCCATCCCTCACAGGACCAGGTGTGGAGATAGTGCACAAGCACTTCCCCAATCGTCACAAGACCAGGTGTGGAGACAGTGCACAAGCACTTCCCCAATCGTCACAAGACCAGGTGTGGAGACAGTGCACAAGCACTTCCCCAACCTTCACAAGACTAGGTGTGGAGACAGCACACTGATGGAACAGGAACTGATCCCAATCTGAATACGGAAAGGGAAGGTAGCAAGGAAAGCAGTAGCTACTAGTGCAGGTAAAGTGGAATCTCCCAAACAAAAAAGAGAAATGCTCCCCTAGAACACTAGGGTACACCAAGGTAATAGACTCAGATACCCTAGAACACTCGGGTAAACCTACAGGCAGTGGCGACTAGTATTCCCCAGAACGCTAGGGTAGCTACGGGCAGGATACTGAGCACAGATTGTACCAGAGAGATCAGCTACAGCACGGTCTAGTTTAGGAGTCAAGTCAGTCAGACCAAGGGTCAGAAACTTGTCGGATAATCAGCCGGAGACGGAGTCAGCACAGAGCAGTTAGTCAGCCAAGTCAAGGTCAGTACCATATCGGATGGTCAGACGGAGCCGGGGTAAGCACAGAGTGGTTAGTCAGCCAAGCCAAGGTCGGTATTGTATCGGATAGTGAGCCGGGGTCAGTATAGAGTGGGTAGTCAGACGGATCCAAGGGTCAGACCGGAGAGGAAGGCAACAAGTCAGGGATCGAACGTAGCTGGAGTCAAACGTAACCAGAGGTCATGCACGGATCAGAGCATAGGAAAATAATCACAAGAGCTAGCACACAGGTACACCACGAAAGAGCAAAGGAGTACTGGCAGAATGAGGCCTATAAGGCCTAGCAAGTAAGAAGAGACTGACCCTGGCAATTACCACAGACCTATAAGAATAGCGAACGCGCATAAGTGCGACACTCAGGAAGCGATAGTACAATGTCGCCTGCACCCCGCAACAGCACTCCCGGAGGGCAATCATGTGCACCGTGATAGCTACAAGGAGATGACTGGCAGGAGGGTGCTCTGTGCAGTGTGCTCCGCTCCTGCCGGTCACCCAGAGCCTGTGCCCCCTGGGCCGGTGCACCTAATGCATGGAGGTGGGATTTCTTCATTATCTGTCCCCCACGTGATTTCCTGAGGGGGATGAGTCCCCTCCACCCCCCTGGTTCCTACACCCCTGGTTTCAGGACAGAGCACTCCCAAGCCAAGTTCTTGTCTCCGCCTCCCAAGTCAGGTGTGTATGTTTCTCTCACCCCACCCCCAGGTGTCTCTCTCCCCTATCCAGATCTCCCCACACATATCACCTGTCTCTTTCCACCCAGCCAAGTGCCTTCCTCCCCTTCAGCCTGGTGTTACTCTCCCCCACAGTCAGGTATCTACTTGACATGTGTCTTTCATCCAGATCTCCCCACCCCTATCACCCTGTCTCTCTCCTCCAATTATGTCTCACTTTTCCCTCTTTCTCAGCTGGGTTCCTGTCTCCTGCCCTCCTCCCCAACCAGGTGTCCATCTCTATTTTACCACAGCCAGACATCTACCCCTGCAGGCGTTTCTATTTACAGATCCAGATACTCTAATTGGAGTTATATTGCCCGCACCCCCCACCAACCACAAGAAGGATGAGTAATGCACTGAACATCTCTCTGACGCTCAAATGGTTCATTTTGTTGACATTTATGAAAGTACAGATGAGGGACATCACTACTCTTGCTGTGACTGGTTTTGTGTTGAAAAATAGTATCCAGCCAGATTTGGTATCCATCATGCTTTGCAATGCATTGGAGATCTATCCACCAACAAAGGGGTGAAAGCCTTTTTTTTGGCTTTTCTTCTTATAGGCCAAGGCTATTTCCTGTACCAAGAAAATATGGATGGGCATACCTGGGAACTTTTAGAATGAGACGACCCTGAGATCTTGTAAAAAGTAACATTTAACTCTTTGAGTGCCAGACAGTTATGCATTGCATTGCAGCTCAACACATTGGATACCTTTCTGACACTCAAAGGGTTAAAATTCCCATAATCTAGTTTCTCGGCTATATTTCCCTACTCAGGTTAAAGGAGAGGGGCTCCAATCTGCCACAAGGAACCATGAACCAGCAAGAACATATATATGTCACTACAAGAACATACACAAGACAAGCATGACTTCTTCCTGTGTCTCTCTGGTACAAGTGACTAGCGGTGGGTGAAATTTTTCTGCGAAATCCGCAAAAAACACGCTGTTGTTCATTTTTGTCCTGGAAAATCCGCTTTGAAAACAGCAATTAAAATCTTCACTTTTTTTGCCCATTTTTGCAATGGCTAGAAAGTTTCCACCCATTGATTTATGTGTTTTCTGCCTTTTGCTATAAAAATGTGATGTATTCGTGGAACTGAAACACAATAGAAGCAGCTACAGAGTGAGGTAGATGTGCTGTTCTGCTGTGATCTTTTTGAAAAATTGAGGCAGGAGAGGCTCATAGTGACTGCTATCATTATGAGCAAGTTTAAAACAAATAAAAGGAGGAAATGGAAGGACCCTTATGTGTCCACTGAGTCTGAGGAGGAGTAGATAGTGAGCACTACAGAACCAATGCTGGGCAGTACCCCTAAATCACCCCTAGGGATCTTTGGGGAAATTAATTTCAAGGGAGGAAGAAAAGGGTATTAGTGAGAGAAGGACAGGTCAGCTGCCTATGCCTGCTGCCAGACATGCTGCCCCAGCTCCCACCATTGCTGTGCCTGCTGCCATATGTGCTGCCCCTGCCGCCACTAGTGTTGTGCCTGCTGCCAGACGTGCTGTCCCAGCTACCACCATTGCTGTGCCTGCTGTCAGACGTGCTGCCCCTGCTGCCACCAGTGCTGTGCCTGCTGCCACCAGTACTGTGCCTACTGTCAGATGTGCTGCCCCTGTTGCCACCAGTTCTGTGCCTGCTGCCAGTGCTGAATCTGCTGCCACCAGTGCTGAACCTACTGCCAGTGTGTTTTATAATTCTCAGGAGGGGGGAAGGATGATGCCAAGTGTAACAGCAGGGGACCCTAAGTCACACTTGCCATCCCCAAGCAGTCCCGCCAGTGCTAGTACTACTACTAAGAAGGTCCAGCAACTTGTTAGTGTTAGGAGAAGGACAGGTTAATCATATTACTACTGACTGTGAGGAGGAAGACTCAGGGGCTGAACTTGATGTGGTTGGTGTTAGTAGTAGTAACAGTAATGGTGAAGCAGCCGGTGGGACTTGTATTAGGGGAGTGGTAGTGGAAACAATTGAGAGCATCCAGACTAGAGTTCAAGGGAGCCCACACTATTCCCCTGGCCCTGGGAGTGCTCTTCACACCATGGCATTGTCCAGGTGGAACATGATCCCGAAGAAGCCAGAACTGGTGGTGGATAGCAGGTGCAGCAATAACACCACCACTAGGAGCACAGATGAGCTGCCTGTGCCTGCTGCTAGTGCTGCCAGTCTGCCTTCTTCACGTCACCAAGAAATGGCAAGTGTGACATTAGGGGACCCTCTGTCACATTTCTCATAATCTCCTCCAACCAAAAGTGAGATGTCTGTAAGAAAGCAGCAGCAGCATGGAGGGACTAGTGGCGGTGCTGCTGCTGCTGATGATGGTGGAGAAGCTGGGGTGGAAGAGACATTGATGGACTTTTAGCCCAAAGGAATGGGAGACAGAGATGAAGATGAACATCACAACCACCCCCACCAGCAGTGAGCTTTTGGAATTTGCAGAGTTTGCAACTTCATCCTCTGCCCCAAACAGTGAATGGGGAATGTGAATGAGAAGAAGAAAGAGGCCATTCTTTTCCACCTGTTCCCTACTCACTGAAGTTATGGGTATGGGACTATTTTTCTCTTGGGTCAGGCACAGTGCAGTCATTAGACTTGTGCGAATTGATTCGGAGAAATTCGGAATTAGTCGAAAATGGAGTCATTCAGAGACAATTGGACCATCCGACACGCAAGGATCGTTCGACAAAAAAGATCCGACTCCGAGCATCCTTAGTCCGAAAGTCGTCAAAACTTTAAAAACTTTCGACATTCGACAAATTTCCGAAAGTTTCAATTACTTTCTGACCAGGACTGTTCGGAGTTGGATCTTTTCTGTACTACCTGCGCACGCTCGATTACTTTCCCTCCATAATTTTCCCTCCATGTCTAGTCCAATTCTATTCTCCGTTTCATGCACTACTTTCCCTCTTCTGTCTGTATTCCAATAAGCTTCTTTGTTTCATGGTGGGTGTTGGACTAATGACACAGTCACACAGACAGACAGCCTGCATTTCCTCATTGTGTTGTTGGAGCTCAGACAGAGAACAAAAGATTAGAGAATGTCTAGTTGTTGTGTAGGCAGGCAGGTAGCATTAGGCTAGGCATAGGCAGGTAGCCAGCATTAGTGCCAGTTATTGCCACTGAAAGGGAGAGTCATCTTTGTTCCTGTGCAAAATATAACAAATATTAGGGTTTTCTTCGAAAAATTTTCAGAGTGTCACATCAGCCAGTCTGACAGTTGTATAGGTAGGCAGAGTGCCTTTTCGCCACCGCAAGGGAGAGTCACCTGTGTTGGTTTTGTTAAAAATATTAAAAATACAAGTTATTTGTTTGAATAATTTCCAGAGTCACACTGCCAGTGTCACAGTTATATAGGCAGGCAGGGTGCCTTTTAGTCACCACAAGGGAGAGTCACCCGTGTTGGTTTTATTAAAAATATAGAAACTACAAGTTATTTGTCTGACTAATTTTCAAAGTCACACTGCCAGTGTCACAGTTATATAGGCAGGCAGGGTGCCTTTTAGCCACCGCAAGGGAGAGTCACCTGTGTTGGTTTTATTAAAAATATAGAAACTACAAGTTATTGTAGGGAGTCGTTGTAACGACACTTTTATACACTTATATACACACCACACAGTTTGATCTCCTAAACACAGGGACACCAGCATGATACACGTACATACACACCACACAGTCTGATCTCCTAAACACAGGGACACCAGGGTGATACACTTATATACACACCATACAGTCTGATCTCCTAAACACAGGGACACCAGGGTGATACACTTATATACACACCATACAGTCTGATCTCCTAAACACAGGGACACCAGGGTGATACACTTATATACACATCACACAGTCTGATCTCCTAACCACAGGGACACCAGGGAGATACACTTATACACACCACACAGTCTGATCTCCTAAACACAGTGACACCAGGGTGATACACTTATATACACACCACACAGTCTGATCTCCTAAACACAGGGACACCAGGGTGATACACTTGTATACACACCACACAGTCTGATCTCCTAAACACAGGGACACCAGGGTGATACACTTATATACACACCACACAGTCTGATCTCCTAAACACAGGGACACCAGGGTGATACACTTATATACACACCACACAGTCTAATCTCCTAAAAAGAGGGACACCAGGGTGATACACTTATATACACACACCACACAGTCTGATCTCCTAAACACAGGGACATCAGGGTGATACACTTATATACACACCACACAGTCTGATCTCCTACACACAGGGACACCAGAGTGATACACTTATATACACACCACACAGTCTGATCTCCTAAAAAGAGGGACATCAGGGTGGGAAAGAAGGACAGAGGGATTTGGGTCTCAAAGAGGGACTGTCCCTCCTAAAGAGGGACACTTGGGAGGTATGAGTGTGATGAGTGTATGCAATGCATTGTTTGATTAACAGTCTTTTGGAGCAGTAGAAATGATGGAAATGGCTGCTCCCTGATTTAACCCTTTGAGTGAGAGGTACATAACCCCAAAGGGTTAAATTGTACACGTTTATAGACTTTCTTATGCAACAGGACTGTTTGTTACCAGCTATGGTATATGTATTTGGACTTTAGATGCTTCCTGCTTACTTCATGCCAGTTTAGATAGAACATAAATAATTTATGTTTTATAAACCTATACATATTTAATATATGTGTACTAAAATTCTTATTATTTGTTTTTATTTATATATAGGAATTTTGTTTGGGGTGGGGTATAATTGGGGCAGAGTGTAATCTGGAGCGGGATATAGGGGCCCCTCCTTACAGTTTGCATTTTGTGTTACCCCAATGGGAAAAGGCAATGGGAAGGAGTGGTAAGGAAATAGTAGGGGGTAGTAAGAAAGGAGGAATGATCAAAATGGAGAGAGTAAAAAAGAAATGAAATCCCTCTGCTCTTTACATTAATGGCGGTGCTGCTGCAAGTTAAATACACTGACATATGGAACAGCAGTACCACATCAGTACTTGAATCTTCTGTCACAGAGCTCAGGCTGTTAACTGTTACCTGATGCTACTGATCTGTGTAATAATATCGGTGCAATCTGGAGCTCTGCCTCAGAAGATACAAGAACCACTGTGGGACTGCTTCTCAATGTTGAACAGGGCCAGAGATGCAAATTCCATTATTCTATAATATTGGTGGCAATCAGTGCTCCCAGTTAAGCTAAAGGTTTTTACCCTACTGCCCAGGAGCATCAGATCTCCCTTTTATACAGATAATAGATTTTAATTCCCCAAGCCTATTGTCCTGCTTCACATAGGCTCTCAAGTCAAGTTGTAACCATGAGTCTCAGCGCATTTCATTCTGGAAAGCTGAAATAAGGAAGTAGAAGGGGCTGAAAAAGTTGCGCTCATGAAAGGTTGGATCTTTTTCTTGAACACTTCCTTCCCCTAAGATTAATTGGCATGGGTCTAGGGTTTTCATTATGGGTGCCTCTTGAGCCATGAAGGGCATCAAAGGGCCACTTATCAAAGTTACCCATTAACCTGTGGGCTCCAACTCTACCACCAGTAGTCATACCTGTGAACTTTTTATTTTGCACCCCCACCCAGAGGGGTGTCCTTTGGTGCAGCTGTGGGAGATAGGATCTATCTCCTATGTTCACAAATGTTCCTTCCTATTGTATGAGATACAGGCCACAACGTTATATTATTATGATCTGGTGGCCACTGAGCCACACATACTAACCCCCCAGCTATGTCCTTCAGTAGCCATAGAACCACACACACTGGCCCCCAGCTTTGTACCATCGCTCTGATGGCCACTGAACCATACATACTAATCCCTCCAACCCAGCCATGTCCTTCAACAGCAGTAAAACCAAATACACTGGCCCCCCCAGATTTGTCCCACTGCTCTGGTGGCCATTGAACCTCACATACTAATCCCCCCCAGCCATGTCCTTCAGTAGCCATACAAGGAATACATACTGACCTCCAGCTTTGTCCCACTGCTCTGATAGCCTCTGAACCATACATACTAATCACTCCAACTCAGCCATGTCTTTCAGTAGCAGTAGAACCACACACACTGACCCTCAGCTTTGTCCCACTGCTCCGGTGGCCATTGAATCACATTCACTAACACCCCAGCCATGTCCTCAAATAGCTGTAGAACCACATGCACACGCTGACCCCCAGCTTTGTCCCACTGCTTTGGTGGCCACTGAACCATACGTACTAATTCCTCCATCCATGTCCTTCAGTAGCTGTACAAACAACATATACTGACCCCCAGCTTTGTCACGCTGCCCTGGTGGCCATTGAACTACACAAACTAATCCCCCCAGGCATGTCTTACAGTAGCCAGGGACAGCTTTGTCCCACTGCTCTGGTAGCCACTGAACTACACATGCTAATTCCCCCCTCAGGCATGACCTTCAGTAGCCGTAGAACCACATGCACTGACCCCCATCTTTCTCCCACTTCTCTGGTGGCCATTGAACCACACCTACTAAGCCCCCGGCCTTGTCCTGAGGTAGCCTTAGAACCACACAACTGACTTTTAGCCTCCTTCCTCTGCACTGGTATAGTGACATACTAATCCTAACACCCCCACACACACACATACATACATACACACACACACACACACACACACACATACACACACACAAAAGTTCCTGCAGGAAAATTCTTGGGGTTAGTGACAAGGAGAACATTTTAGAGAAGATTCTAGGTATGGTAAATTTTCATGGGAAAAGCAGCAAATTGCTTGTTTTCTGCCAAAATTCCTCCTGGAAAAACTGAACTCTTTGCCTAAAACTGAGATCTAAGTAGCTCGCTGTTATGGACATTAAACTGTAAAAAACTAAACAAACAAACAAAAAGTCCTGGCAATTAAACTGTACATAACGGTATTATGCACTTGCAGAATGCATGATATCAGGATAGTGGTCACTATTCCTTTAATCCACTGAGTGTGCCAGAGGGGTGACTTCATAAAGTGTTGTTTACCCCACTGCCACTCAAATACAGACTCCATCTGCCTGATTCCGGATTGTTCCTGGGACTGCCAGATCAGTGGTTTGTACATAGTAAATTTTACTCTATATATTGTGCACATGTATTGGTTTGTACATAGTGCATTTTAGGGTATATATTGTGCACATATATTGGTGTGTGCATAGTACATTTTAGGTTATATATTGTGCACATATATTGGTGTGTACATAGTACATTTTAGGGTATATATTGTGCATATATATTGGTGTGTACATAGTACATTTTAGGGTATATATTGTCACATATATTGGTGTGTACATAGTACATTTTAGGTTATATATTATGCACATATATTGGTTTGTACATAGTACATTTTAGGGTATATATTGTGCACATATATTGGTGTTTACATAGTAAATTTTAGGGTATATATTGTGCACATATATTGGTGTGTACATAGTTCATTTTAGGGTATATATTGTGCACATATATTGATGTGTACATAGTACATTTTAGGTTATATATTGTGCATATATATTGGTTTGAACATTGTACATTTTAGGGTATATATTGTGCACATATATTGGTTTGTACATAGTACATTTTGGGGGGATTGAGCCACATCATGCCAAATGTATAGAGAGACAACAAAAAGATGAATGGATAGACATTTTTTTTTTTATAAAATGGTTATTACTCTTCTATATCAGCCTCAAAAGTGATTTTGTAAATGGTCCTTTGTCTGAGCCACCCCCAGAAGAGTTAAAAGTAATAATACAGCCGTCTTGTCATTTCTGTTGCGTTTCAGTGCCAAGATTTTCCATATAAGGGAGGACACAGGAGAGATCTGCCAGTGACAAAGCAATGGACAGGTGTCTGATGAGGGATAATGTTGTCATTATTTACCAAGGCGCATCTGCGCTTTCTTCAAATTTGGAGTTGGAGTAAATAAAAAAAAATCCTAGGAAGCAGCTTGTGATTCCAGAGAGGGATTTCTGCCTGCCCAGTCTAAGGATTTGCAGCACATAATCAATGTGATTTTTTTAACCCCTCAAAGTGCTACCAACAGCTTTGCACAGTTGCAACATTATGTTTTCCACTCTTAGTTCAATACCTCATTTTATGCAGGACAGTATATTGTTAGCTTTTGTTACTGTGGATTGACGCTGATCATTATTACCAAGTTTTCTGTTTACAAGTACTCCAACATCTTTCTCTAGCAATGAATCTCCCAGAATGTTCCCATTAAGTTTATAAGTAGCGTGCATGTTTGTTCTTCCCAAATACATAACTATACACTTTCTGACATTAAATCTCATATTTTATTTGTTTGCACAATCTGCCATCTTTGTACATACTTAGCAAACAAACACATTGCTCTCAGTTTATTACCCTGTATAATTTAGTGTCATCTGCAGAGGAGTAAGTAGAAGCCACCGGGCCCTGGTGCAAAAATTGCCATGGGTCCCCCCGACCACATTTTCCCACTTTGTCCCCAATCTCCACATTGCCCCCATCTCCACATTGTGCCCTATTGCCCCCAATCTCCATATTGCCCCCATCTCCACACTGCCCTACAATCAGCACATTGCTTCCACATTGCCCCTCATCTTCACATTGCCACCACATTGCCCCCCAATCTCCACATTGCCACCACATCTCCACATTGCCCCCCAATCTCTACCTTGCCCCTACTGACCCCCCCACGTGTTCATCTCCTACCTACCTGGTGGTCTAGCGGTGTGGTACGAGAGGTCTGTGCCTCCTTCTGCACAGATCTCTATAGAGCTGAAGCTCCCGCAAGGTTCTCAGTAATGCAGAGCACTGGGAGATGATGTCATCTCAGAGAGCTCTGCATTACTACAGTGACTGAGAGGGAGATCAGCGGTTAGAGGTCTGTCTTCTCTCGTCCGTCTTCTTGTTTCTGTAATCTTCCTTCCTCTTCTCTTCTTTCTTCTAATCTTTATCTTCTTCTTTCCAAATCTGTATTTGAAAAAGAAATAAAGTCCAATGAATCATGCATAAAAAATAATATATACCCCAAAGATATGCCAGCATGCATTTAACCCTTAGGGTACCCCTCCAGGGTTAACACAAGCATATCTTTGAGGCATTTTTTTTATGCATCATTCATTGGACTTTATTTCTTTTTCAAATACAGATTTGGAAAGAAGAAGAAGAAGATTAGAAGAAAGAAGAGGAAGAAGGAATATTACAGAAACAAGAAGATGGAAGAGACAAGATTAAAGAAGAAGATGGACAGTGGATGACAGGTAAGTGTTACAGTTCTGGGTGTTAGGATAGTGCTGGTATTGTTTAACTGTCATGTTAGGGGTAGTGTAGGGTTAGTGTTTGGGAGGCTGGGGAGGGTGACTGTGTTTTGAGCTCGTTCTCGTTTGACACTGTGTCAGACAACGAGAGTTGGCTATCTTCCTTTGATGTTCCCACAACTCATGCTATTTAGCATGCATTGTGGGAACAAAAATCTACAATGATGTTTGTCCAAAACATGGATTTTGTCCACTAACGCTGGCTGGTCTATGTACTTGGTCCAGCTATAGTATAGCTGTGTACACAAGTGGGTTTCTCATTCAGTGTTTCTTTTTCATTTTGCCGGCTGTTTTACTGGTGGAAATAGTATCGAGACCCTTAAATATTAGTTCAGGTTTACCCTTTTTTGAGGGTATGAAAAAAAATTAACACTATTTTGTAAATTAAGTGGCTTTAGTTTAATTCCACTTTGTATGTTTAGCAATACTTCTCCTCTAAGTGCTTCACGGTCCCAATTAGGAGCAGTATTACTTATGTGATCATCAGGTAGAGGTAATGACATATGAATCTTAGACTTGTGCACGACAAAAATTTTTGGTAAAATTTGATTTCGGACTAATTTTTTTTTTTGGCCGAATTTAACACACTTTAAAAAATGACTTTCCCTTGCGGTGGCAATAAAGTACTAGACCTGCCTACCTGCCTACACAACTGCGAGACTGACTGTGTCACTCTGAAAACTATTAAAACAAATATATTTTTTATATTTTGCACAGGAACAAAGATGACTCTCCCTTGCAGTGACAATAAGGTACTGATGCTGGCTGCCTGCCTATGCTACCTACCTGCCTCTACACCAACTGGACACTCTCTATCTCCTTCTGTTCTCTCTGAGCTCCAACAATGGACTAACAGAAAAAATGCAGGCTGTCTGGGTGTCTGACGTGTCATTAGTCCAACCCCCATCATGAAACGAAGAAGCTAATTGGGCTAGAGAGGGAGGGAAAGTATGGAGAGACAGTATCGTTCGCTCAGGTAGTCATTGCCGAATATCCGACATTTTCGACAACATTCTGAACCAGGGCTGTTCGGATTCGGTTTTAAAAAAATGCACAACTTTTTCCTTTCGGACAGCCCAAATGACACCGAATGACCCTTAATAGTCGGAATTCCGAAATCGGCCGAACCGATTCGCACAAGTCTAATTAATCTTAAGCTGTACTTACTGGACAAAATGTATCATAGACCAGCATATGTTTAGCAGAGGTTTATATGATTTATAATCTAATAGCAGTTAGCTTTACGTATTTGATTAACTCTGTTGAAAATGATTCTGTGTGTTGCTGACTTACCACATTTTTTGTACTGATTAGTTGATTTACATTGTTAATGTTTTCTAAGAACAATAATTATTTTGCCAGATAACATACACAATCTGCACTGAAACCTTTTTCTTTCTAAACTTTTGGTAGTCGTATACCAAAAAAATGCTAGAAGTATGTTGTTTGTGATTTCTGAAGTGAATGTGAGAAATAAATCCATAAATGCAAATCAAATACATTACAGAGTGTGGGGTTTTACCATGTTCCTGTACAAAAAAATACATTTAAATAAAATGTCCCTGGATTTCATTTTAGAAATCCGGTCAGCTTACCTTGAATGCTAGCGAAGTCTCCATGTCATTGCTTTACAATGCCTTGGAGATTCCTTTAGCATTCAAGGGGTTAAAAACCTAATTTGCTCTTCAACCCTGTGGTGCAGTTGGCTTGCCCCAGACGTGATTCCCTTCTGTTGGCTCTTCCTTGAGGGATGGTTGATTAAATCTGGACCACACAATGTGGCCTGTATGATGTCAACACATATCAGTAGCTAATATACTGCCCTCCGTTCTCCTCTTACCAATGCCAAAAATGTATCTTGGCAAGTGCACAGATTAGACTATCCTGCTTTCAGGGTTCTGTGGTGTAGACAATCAATTGCAGTCACCATGGGAGGTAACGGCATGGGATGTTTGATCATGAGCTGGGGATGCAGCTGTTCTACACAGAATGATGCGTAGAAAGAACTTCAATTGCTGTTGATAATACCAATTAATGAAGCCTTTGGATGCTTGCGATATTGGTAACACATTGTTTTGCACTGTAATGGAGCCATGCTGAGCATCAAAATGATTACAGCAACAGTAATGTTTTATTTTAACTTGTAGCATTTTATTTGTGTATATTCATTTCTTTTACCCACTGGCTTTCTTTTCTTTCTTTCATCCGCTTGACAATTTATTTAATATTTTAAACCTTTGAGTGCTAGAGGGGTGTGCAATACATCCACAATCAGATGCACAACCATTTGGCATTCCACGGGTTAATAGTAAATAGCTGTTTTGTGTTTTTTTTTACCTTATATACAAGCAGTAGTATAATTGTAACTGTCTCGCCTGGGATTCTTCTCACCAGAGTTTGTGTGTAGATCTCCAGAGAGGCAGCTGATTATTTCTATTGGCTGCTGTGATGTCACCTACAAGGTCAATAGGAATGAGTCTGGCACTAGAAACTTCAGCTTTTGTATAAGGTGGGACAAGGTGACCCTGTACAATAAGTTATTCCTAGAAATTAGTGTTGCAGTGATTAACTAGTAAAAGTCTGTGTCCCCCACCCCTTTTTTTTGTTAGTTACTTTTCAAGAACAAGTTAGAAAGTTCAAAATGTATTACCTTCCTCATCACAAATCAGGAAGTTCTAAGGTGACCATATTTCCTGTCTGACATTCAAGGACACTGTATAAATTTGGGTAACAGAGTACGTTTTCTTTGGTCTAGTACAGCTGAGCTAGACGGGTTACTTGACATCATGTGACCCCCACACCCCCACATTAATATCACTGGGCATCAATATGCACCACACAGTTCTAAACACTAGAGGGATAACTAGATCGCTGACTGCCAAACAGGAACTGCAGTAACATTTTCTTGTAGGTTAAGGCTATGGTGAGGCTTGAAGGTCATTTTCGTGTAGCCCAGCATTGGCATCACTTTCTGTAACAGCGCTGAGCTACTTGTTTATTGTCCTAGAAGGGGACCCAGGAAATGTTTTTAAAATATGGTACTGTCCTGGGTGAAAACTAATTTATTATACACAAGAAATTAAAAAAAAAAATGAAATGCCCCCTTTGTTCTCTCTATCCCTTCCCTCCTCCACCTTAATACATAAAGATAAAATGCTCCCCGTTTGTTCTCCCTCCTCCCACCTTAATAGCGTTATCTGTGCAACCTCTTTCACTCCTTCTGCCCGCCTCCTGGATCAGGACCCTCCTCCAGAGGCAGCTGGCAGATCTGCACAGCAGGTGGCATGCTTGAATTGCCTCCCACTTTCTCCATTGCTGTGCCTGCTTCCTGCAGAAACTGTTGCCACTGAAGATAGGTTCATGCCCCAGACCTCTGCACATCAAAACTATGGTATCTTCAGTAGCAACAGATACTGCAAGGGGAAGACACAGCAGCGGAGGAAGCGAGAGGCATTCAAGCATGCTTTCTGCTGTGCAGATCTGCTGGCTGCCACCAGAGGGGGGTCCTGGAGGTGGGTAGAGGGAGGGAGATAGGTCTCCCAGATAATGCTATTGAGGTTGGGAAGGTGGGGAGAGAATGAAGGAGGGTATTTTATCTTTCTGTATTGTGGTGGGAAAGGGAGGGAAAGGGGAGAGAGAGCAAAGGGGGCATTTTAACTCAATGTATTGTGGTGGTGAAGGGAGGGAAGGGGAGAGAAAATAAAGGAGGGCATTTTAACTTAGTGTATCCTGCGGCCATCTTTGCTCCATTGACATCTATGTGCGAAAATTTGCCGGGACATATCTCTGCAACTGTTTGGGCTACAACTGCCCAAACGGCTCTATCTTCTTGTCTCCTCATGCCCTGTCATCCCGTGCACTTTCTGAGTGTCCACGGGAGCTGTGGGGATCTGTGGATGGCGTTATAGGCTTTGCTAGGCAACTGGTGGCCACTTACTAATCTCTTGCTTATCCTATGCAGAGGCTGTCTCTCCTTGATGTCATTCAGATTAACCCTTCTCTTGTCAGATACATTATTTCTGGATATTTAGGGTTATTATTTTGCTCTAGGGACAGTTTGTCTAGTATTCTACTAGCTTTGGGACACTTAGCTATAACGAATTTGGAGTCTAAGGGGCTTGGGGTAAATCTAAGGCAAAGGATTTAGGGGATTCCATTACCCTCTTCACACAAGGGTCTACTAGAGAATAAGGAGGGTCTTTATGTCCCTCATGTGCAGTTGCCCCTACTACTCCACCGGGCACCTCAAGCACTGGGTTAAGACACTGCTGTCTTCAGTGGCCCAAATTCCTTCCTCAGTCCAGGGGGTGTTTCGCTCCTGGAAGCCTGTGCCCACTTTCAAACAGAATGCCCCATGGGTCATTCTCATGTTATTGGGGTTTCTGCTGAGGAAGAATTGCCTTCCTAGGATGATAATGATGGGGAATATGAGGAAGTGGATTCTTTCTACTCTTATGGATATTCCTATGAGGCTGAGCCACTCCCCTCAGCTGAGGGGCTCATCAAGGAAGTCCTGAGACCATCCAGCCTCTGATGCCTCTGATGGGCTAACACCCTCTCTGGATAATCTTCTCCTGTGTTTCCTCCCATTAACAATTTTGATCAGCTCCTTGTGGATAAGTGGAAAACTCCTGTTAAGAGGTTTTTCCTCAATAAGCTCATTTCTACCCTTTTCTACCCCTTACTACCCTTTTTTGGCTGAGGCTTTGGCGCAGTGGGTTTTTCCTCCTGTCGTGGATAGCCCTATTCCATGGTTGGAGAAGGACATTGCCCTCCCACTTGTGGACACCGTGGGCCTTAAGGAGCAGGTGATTAAGATACTTGATTCTTTTCTCATGGCCTCCTTTGCAGATAACAAAGCAGCACTGAGGTCTATTTTTGCCTCTGCCTGGGTCAACAGGGAGGTAGCCATTTGGAGTGAGCAACTCTTTGATGCTCTGCATGCTGATGTTGCCACAGAGGTCTTATTGGTTCTGATTCCCAACATCACCGAGGTCAATACTTATGTTTCTGAGGCAATATTTGATGATGCCAGATTCTCTGTGAAGGCCTCCACCTTGTTTATTGCTGTGAACTGCACCCTGTGGCTTAATATTTGGTCTACAGACCAATCTTCTAAGGTGTTATTGGCCTCCTTGCCTTTTCTGGGGAAGTCCCTTTTTGTGCCTGAGCTGAAACAGATTATCAGTGACGCTACAGGTGGTAAGAGCACCTTGTTGCCTCAGCTCTTCACCAAGTGTTCCCTTCTGGTGAGGAAATTGAGTATTTTTTGTCCCCTGCCCCCACCAAGTAAGGGAGCAAAGGTTGCAAAATTCATAAACCTCACAAGCGTGCCCCACCACAAATCCCTGACAATCCTGCCAACCCAAGCTATCAGCTTCAAAAGCTAAGTTAACAAACCCACCTCCATATGACTTGTGTAATCTTAGTCTGTTGTTGCCTGTAAGGGGCCGTTTCCACTTTTTTTGAGACTGTTTCCACTTTTTTTGAGACACCAGGGCATCCTCTTAGATGGACCAGTGGATTTGGCAGGTGATATCAGAAGGGTACAGCAAAGATTTCAAATCCTTTCCTCCCTATCTTTTTTTTTTTTCATCAATCATTCCAAAGGATCCAGACAAGGCAAGACTGTTCAAAGAGGCTGTGGACTCTCTGCAGGAAAAACAGGTGTTGGTGCTAGTCCCAGCCCCCGAGCACACTCAGGTTTTTATTCCAACATGCCTCATGTGGTCACTAGGCTCTTCAAGATGGAATCTTTGCTTTCTGTCATTGTGGTGATGTGCCAAAGGGAGTACTTAACCTCCTTGGATCTTCAGGATGTGTATTTGCATGTCCTGATAAATCCCGACAGTCAACAATATCTGCGTTTTTATTTCAGTTTAAATCATTATCAATTCATTGCAATGCTGATTAGCCTGGCTTCGATGCCACAAATCTTCACAAAGATCATGGTGGCCCTGGCTGTGTTCATTCATGCCCAGAGCATCTCTTTGACCCAATATCTGGATGACTTCCACATCAAGGTTCTTTTGGGGAGCTCTTGGCTCGCCCTGTCCAAGACCACACCTGCATCCTGGTCCATCACGGCTCTATCTTCAACCTGCAGAAGTCATCTCCAGTTCCCTCCCAGGTTTCGGTTTTCCTGGGCATGAGGTTCCACACTTTTCAAGGGAAGGTTTTTCTCCCAGAGGAGAACATTCAGGTTCTGCTCCAGGACGTGTCTCAGGAACTGGAGTGATCCTTGGCTACGATCAAGGACTTTATGAGGGTGTTACATCATTTGGTGTCAGCCCTGAAGGCGGTTCCATATTCTCAGTTCCACATGAGGGAACTCCAGAGGGACATCCTAAGATTTTGGTCCAGGAATCCACAGCATCTTTTTCGCCAGAATACTCTCTCTCAGGAAGCCAGGGATTATCTCCGTTAGTGGCTGCATCAGCCAATCCTGGAGCAGGGAAGGGCCTTTATGATCAAGGAGTGGGCTCTGGTCACCACAGATGGCAACCTGAGGGGATGTGGTTTGGTCCTAGAACACCTGGGTGTCCAAGACAGGTGGACACGGGATCACTTCTTCATTGATCTTCAGTTCTCAAAGGGGTTCCAGTAAGAGTGCAGTCATACAATGCCACTGAGGTGGTGTACATCAAGCACCAGGGAGGAACTCGCAGCGAGATAGCATAGAGGAAGGTGAAAGATCTCCTCAGCTAGGCAGAGATGCATGTTCCAGCCATCAAGGCTGTTCACATTCTAGGAGTACAAAATGTGCTGGTGGACTTTCTAAGTAGCCATATGTAGATCCAGGAAATTGGGAACTCCATCCAGATGTGTTTTGCCTGATAGTCTAGCACTGGGAAGTGCCAGTGATAGATCTCATGGAAACCCGAGAAACCAGGAAGGTTCCAGCCTTCTGCTGTAGAATAGGGGATCCCCTGGCTTTCACGACAGATGTAATGAGTATTCCATAGAGCTTTCATCTCTCCTATGTGTTTCTTCCAATTTCTTTCAATCATCCTGATTGCGCCTTAGTGGCCTAGGAGGGCATTGTTCGCAGACCTGGTCAGCCTCACTGTTCAGGATCTGATGTGTCTACCTCCCAGACTGGATCTGTTTGTAACGGTTTTGTACGACAGTCAGACCCAGTAGGTTAGAATAAAACACAGTTTTATTAAAACACACGAAAGAATGCCCACTACAGGCTTATACAGTATGACAGGAAAATATCAATCATATACCCTCTCAGGCACAGTATACAAGGAAAAGAATAGATACTGTCACAGGACAGGCATAATCAGGGAATTCCAGTACAACATGGGTTAAAGTTCATGGAAGGTAATCAGTCTCTGTTGTGGTGTGTTTGACAACGCCCAGTAAGATGGTAAAGGTAGCAAGAGACTGTGGTGCGAGATGTGAAAGCACCTAGTCTGTAAAGCAGCACTGAGACTCTTCCCTGTGCTGAGCAGAAACAGAGGCCACAATACTCTGCTAGAGCTAGCACTACCTTGATCCGTGAGCACCCGACCGGTGCAGTAACGGAGACTCTGTACACTGCAAGAGCTGAGGGACTAGAGCCAATAGCACCTGACCTGTGTGGTAACGGAGACACTGACACTGCAAGAGCTGAGGAACTAGAGCCAATAGCACCCGACCGGTGCGGTAACGGAAATACTGTACACTGCAAGTGCTGATGGAATAAGAGCCAATAGCACCCGACCTGTGCGGTAACGGAGACACTGTACACTGCAAGAGCTGATGGAATTAGCCAATAGCACCCGACTGGTGCGGTCACGGAGTCACGGTGTATAGCAAGGGTTAATGGAAGCACAGTGTTAACAGAGGCCACAATGCTCTGCAAGTGTTAATGGAAGGCTCAGTGTAACGGAGGCTACAGTGCTCTGCAAGTGTTAACGGAAGGCTCAGAGTTAACGGAGGCAACAGTGCACTGCAAGTGTTAACGGAAGGCTCAGTGTATCGGAGGCGACAGTGTTCTGCAAGAGTTAACGGAAGGTTCAGTGTAACGGAGGCAACAGTGCTCTGCAAGAGTTAACGGAAGGCTCAGTGTAACGGAGGGCACAATACTCAGTCTGCAAACACCAGCACCAGAGGAAGTAAGAATGTCGCCCAAGCGACACGGAGGTCAGGATCAGGATCGCAGCTGGATCTCTATGCAGGAACGTCAGGCTAGCCGGGTCAGGTCACGGAGCAGGAACGTCAGCCAGGCCGGGTCGAATCACGGAGCAGGAATGTCAGACAAGCCGGGTCGGATCACGGAGCAGGAACGTCAGCCAGGCCGGGTCGAATCACGGAGCAGGAACCAATAGGAGTAGTCAAACAGGCCAAGTCGGTACACAGGAACACAGTAGCACTGGTACAGAAACACCACGAAAGGGCACCTGACAGGTGCCAGAGGCCCGGTATAAGAAGGCCATACTGGGCGGGCCAAACTAAGCTCAGCCAGTGGGACCGCACCACACAGAGAGTGACAGAAAAGATCACGGGCACTGTGATACTGTTGTTCCAGGGTCACCTGTGGTACAAGGATGTGGTGAGGCTGGCTTTGATGGCATGGCTCTTAAAGCTAGCATCCTGAAATAGAAGGGTTTCACCCCAGAGGTTATAGCCACCAAGATTCAGACTCAGAAGCTAGTCTCCTCCAAGGCATTCGATAGGGTATGGTCCATTTTTCACAAGTGGTATGCAGATAAGTACCTGACCCACAGTTTTTTGTTTTTCCTTTGGTTCTGTTTTCAAGACTGTAAGAACAAGGGCCTCAGCTTGAGATCCCTTAAAGTTCAGATTTCTGCAGTATCCATTCTCTACCCGCAGGCAGTTCTGCCTGTTTAAGGATCTGCCTCATATTTTACTGTCAGTTGTTGTTCAGTAGTTTCTGAACCCAGCTGGTTCTTGTTTGGTGTGCTGTGTTAGTTCAGTGTCCAGTGGGCTATTCAGATCCTGCATAGTCAAAGGGAACTCTGATATCATGTGGACATGTGAGAGGACTATTCTCCTTTCCGTTCCCAGGAATCCAAGCTTTGGTATATCCCCCTGGTACCTGTGTTCCATATTGTATGTAAGAAAAAATAGGATTTTAGTGTTCTTACCTGTTATATCCTTTTTTCTCCCAACCAGAGAAAAAGACCTTCCTGGTATTGCTTTCCTGGGCAGAGAAGTCCACTTCTCTTCCTCCTTACTTCTTTTTTGTGTGGCTTTAGTCACATGAATTCTGGGAGTTGGTAGGTGGGGGAGGGGGGTGAGATGGAGGAGGAGGAGGGAATCTTGACCCCAAAGACTATGTCTTTTGTGATGTGCCCTGCCCTCCAAAAGGAGGGACTCATCCCCATGGTACCTGTGATCCATAAAGGACGTAAGAGAAAATAATTTAATATCAAAACACAAGAGGAATATTACACACATGGTTTGACAGTGTTTAATAGTTAGTGATCGATTTCTGACATTGTTGTAGTCTGTCTCTGGACGATTGTTGTCATGTCATATAGTGATTATGTCGTAGGCCTAGGTTTGAGGGCTGGAGTACAACAATGCTAATCTAGTAAGTGCACTCTTCTTTTTTAGCTTCTTACCTGTTTTTCATGGAGGTACAAATACTGTGGTGTAGATAGTTACTTCATTGCAGGGGCAATTACAAACTAAACTTGTCTTAGGGAGACAAGTTCACCTTAACCTCTTAACTCGTTAAGGACCGGTGACTGTCCTGGCCCGTCATGGAAGTTTCTGTTCACAGTGCTCTGTGCCTTGGTCCCTTGCTCACTTTTTATCATATATGTTTCAAAAGTGGGCATGGCTAAAATGTCCGCTGTTTTGTGAGAGAATTACCGATTACTCCTAATTCAGCAAAGCAATTAGCATTCATTTTCATACAGTACTGTGCAAAAGTCTTAGGCAGGTATGACAAAATGCTGTAAAGTAAGAATTCTTTCAAAATAGACATGTTAATAGTTTATTTTTATCAATTAACAAAATGATAGTGAGTGAACAGAAGACAAATCTAAATCAAATCAATATTTGGTGTGACCACCCTTTGCCTTCAAATCAGCATCAATTCTTCTAGATACCCTTGCACAAAGTCAGGGATTTTGTAGGCATATATGATTAAACAATTATACCAAACAGGTGCTAATGATCATCAATTTAATATGTGGGTTTAAACACAGTCATTAACTGAAACAGAAAGCTGTGTAGGTGGAATAAAAGTAGGTGAGGAGCAGCCAATCTCAGCTAACAAGGTGAGGTTGCCAAAGACAGTTTAATGTCAAAAGTCATACAACATGGCAAGACTGAGCACAGCAACAAGATACAAGGTAGTTATACTGTATCAGCAAGGTCTCTCCCAGGCAGACATGAGCTACAAGCACAGTCACCCTCCCAAATACTAACCCTCCCATCGGCCCTACATTACCCCTAACATTAACAATAAAGTATACCAATACTAGCACTAACACTATTCTATCTCCCACAGCTGTAAAACGTACCTGTAATACTGAAGAGCAGCGGGATCTTCTGCACCCTGTCTTCCTCTTTAATTCTTCTTCTGTAAGCTTCCAGCTTCTTCTTCTTCTGTAATCTCCATCTTCATCTGTCATCTTCTTCTTTTCTTCATCTGTGATCTTCTTCATTGTTCTTCATTAAATGTAGTGTTGCCCCTGTAAAGAAAAAATATAGTTATTAAAATTAAATCTATCCTTAATGTTACACTGCTGGCTGCAGAAAAAAAAGTGAAAACCCCCCTCCTTGTACCTTTCATTGCCAGATCCCAACTTATGTGTTTTTTGCCTTTTAAATGGCCAGTCCCTGTTCAAAATTGTTTCTACACTCCCATTGGTTGGAATGTGGAGTTAAACAGTAAACAGAATGTGCCCTGCAGTAAGCACACCTCCCAGCCAATCAGCTTCTTGCTGGAGGGATGACTGAACGCGCTAGAAGCGGAACTTTAAGGATAGATTTAATTTTAATAAGGATATTGTGTTTTACAGGTGCAACACTAAGCTTAAAGGGATAGTAATACTTTCTTTTTAACTTTATTTTATTTTGTAGGCATTAAAAAAACATGAAGAATGATATATGTCTTATCTCTCAAACCTTTATGGTTTAAGAGATATTCACAAGCAAAGTTTCCCCCTCCCGCCCCTTTTTCCTAGTGTAAGCCATCTCTTCTCAGATGTGAATCTGGTTGTATGACCAGACAGATAACAGAAGGGGACAATTTTCTTTGTATGAAAACAATGAAAGCCCTTCCCCCCTTGACAAGTTTTTCAGCTTTTTCCCTTATCTTAATTGAAGATTGTCCCTCTCTGCAGTCTACCTGGGCACCTCCCTTCTGATCTGGTTCAACAGGGGGGATACTTTGTTTGTGAATATATCATAAACCATAAAGGTTTGAGAGATAAGACTTATATCATTCTTCACGTTTTTTTAATGCCTACAAAATAAAAAAAAGTTAAAACGAAGTATTACTATCCCTTTAAAAAAGAAGACTAAAGAAGAGCACAGATGAAGAAAAAAGAAAACAAATTACATATGAAAACTAAGAAAGAAGATAGATGCTTACAGCTGAAGAAGTAAAGATGAAGACCAGGGTACAGAAGACCCCGCTGGACATCAGATTTACAGGTAAGTCTTTACTTTTAATTGAATGGTTTTAGTTTTTGCGGGATTGACCCTTTGAGTGCCAGTGGGGTATGCAACACTGAGTAATGTGTGTAACCCTTTGAGTGCCAGAGGAGTTTGCAATGCATTGCGAAGCAATGCGTTGCATGCTCCTCTGGCACTCAAAGGGTTACACTAATCTGCGTGCCAGTGAGGTATCTAATGCATTGAGTTGCAATGCATTGAATATCTCTCTGGCACTCCAAGAGTTAAATTAACATCACAGAATACTGTGCCTATTCTCGCCCATTTTTTTTAACTGTCCTCTTTTATTAACCCTTACAGTTCCAGAGGGGTTCCCAACTCATTGATGTTGGACACCCCTCTGGCATGCAAAGGGTCAATCAGACTGTATTGCATGTCTCAGATCATCAGGGAGAGGGAGATCTAGAGAGATGCAAATGGTTAACCCGTGTCTTTCAGGATTATAATGTAAAAGAATAATGTAGAGCTACAGAAGGCAAAATTTGGCTCTTCAGCTCTTGGGTACTAAAACCGCAACAGCTGAAGAGCTGAAGGTTGCCTATGCCTGTTCTACACTAGTCTTGTATAATATAACAATGCCATTGCAGGAGAAATATTAAAGCATTTATCATATACACTATGTAGTGAAAAAACATCAGAGAGTCAACCTGCCTTGCATACCACAAAGATGCAGAGCCAGGAGATGTCACAAAAAAATATGAAGTGCATTAAGCATCATTAAGGAAGTGCACCTCTAGCATTGCTGACCAACTGTGAGTAAGCAGTAGTTCACTAGTCCTCAACAGTAATATCTTCACCCCTCATTAAGCAGGCCCACTGGTTTTTGCTTAGAAGTAGCTGAAAATTGCTGGCTTAGCTTTAGAGATTATTGAAATATAAATTATGCACTATGAATCACAAACTTTAGCTCAGCTGCTGAGAGTGCAGAGCCGACACCATTAACTCTTTGATTACCTGGAGAATAATCAAGGCTCTGCAATGCATACAACAATCTTCTAGCACTCAAAGGTTAATAAAAGTGGACCTGTCACCCTAAATTTAGCCACCTACTTGTTTGTTTGTTTTTGTTTGCCTGTAATAAAATGATCATAACTATCATGATAGGAAGGAAAAGTAAGAAAGATATACAGTTTTGGACATCTACCCACATCAAATGAAGGGTCACCTGTCATTCTACCCCTAGGCTGGTGTATACAAATGTTTCCAGAAAGCAGTGCTATAGGAAACATTTGAGCTATTTTACATTTCTACCCCTTCATAGATACAGATAGCTTTAAAATCATGGAATTTTCAACTGGGATCCTTAGCTAATGTTCTTTCAAGGAAAAATGCATCCTATTGGTATGAACTGACATACTGTAAGAAGCAGAAAACTACAAACTAGCATTTTTCATACATTTTTCAAATGTGATTTGCCTGTATTTAAATGGTTATAGCAAGGTAGACAAGGACATCATTTTCAAAAGTAGACAAGAAGCCTCATCAAATGAGGCATCACTTGCCTTCCAGGTTAGTGTGCAGAACTATTTCCAGAATGT
The DNA here is from genome assembly GCA_037306005.1 of Rhinophrynus dorsalis. Classification (NCBI taxonomy): domain Eukaryota; kingdom Metazoa; phylum Chordata; class Amphibia; order Anura; family Rhinophrynidae; genus Rhinophrynus; species Rhinophrynus dorsalis. Next base: position 50,529,065 of record CM074722.1, read on the forward strand.
ATGGGTGAGAAACACACACTTTTTTTTTCCCACTGACATCATTTCGGGATGCTACTCATTCAAAGTGGCTGCCTGTGCTGAAGATGTGCTTCTCTTTATCACTTAAACTTCCTCCTCCCTTCCCACTCTACTGGGCCTACTGGATGAATATTCCATTGTATCACAGGCCAAAATTAGCTACAAGTCAGAAATACTCAGTATTAACACACCCACCTCTCTTAGACTTGTACTCCAAAAACTCTATTAGTTCCTCTAGGCCTCCACCTCAATTTCGTACCTTGGTGTTCAATTATCCCCTCAACTTTCCATGCTACTACACATCAACCACTCACCACTCCTAAAAGAGATCTCACTGGACTTTTCGATATGGAAACCTCATTACATTTCTTGGTCAGGCAGACTAAACGTTAAAATGATGGTCCTCCCGAAATTTTTATATCTTTTTAATGCTATGCCGATCAACATTCCCAGACATCTCCTCCTTTCTATCTACTCTCTCATCTCCTCCTATATATGGGCAGGCAACCAACAAAGCTAGAAAATGATGTGAGATACTTCATAGATGCATCACTCAATTTGGCCTAGGTTTTCCGGACTTTGTCAGATACTATGAAGCTGCTGCTATTTCTAAATTCTGTGATCCCACCCCACTCTGAAATGCTTGATCATATCTTAGACACAGTGGATCCTCTCCAACTGCTTTGGATACCAAAGCATATAATGAACTCTGTTATGTCTAGACATTTCATGCTTCTCCTTCTCTACAACATGTAGTACAAGGTAAACAATCCATATCCACTAGGTCATATTCCCTCTCCCCTCAAATCTATCATAAATAATCCAGAATTCCCTCCAGGAATCCACCACTCTCAATTCAGTGTTCCAGTCTGATCCCCCAGATTTCCATGGTCGGTCTTACTGTCCCATGGTGGCAGATTATACAGGTCACACACTGGTTAAAGTCAGAAAAAAGCCTGGATTTAGCCCACATGCTCTCACTCCTTTGAACTACACCTCTCTGCTCAATGCTGATGCCCTTAAGTCTTCAAATGCTTTGCACGTTTATGGGAGATCAAGTATTGGATTAATAATTTCCACCAACCCCAGTTTCAATGTGTGGATAGATAGAAATAAATCAGGTTTTTCATATGTGGAACTCTTGTGAGTCATGAAACATTTGACTGTTCTCATGATGTTTGTTATGGTGCCTTATGGCAAGGTGCCATCCTTGGCATTTACCATCCTAGTTGGTCTGCCTATGTTCAGATTAGGGGAATATTACAAGCTCCTTCAAAGCCATAGTAATTTGTGCTGCACTCAATCTTCTCAAGTGATCTGTTTTGATGCATCACCACTTGAGTCACCGTATAATTTACCTATATCTCCTTCTCCTGCCAGTTTGGAGGTATATGATTATGTCATTGTGCAGCCTCTGATTATTATTCCTTTAATTGGACCTCTTACCCACGTTTTTGAGTGTCATGCTGCCATTGAAAGAGAAGGTGTCATGGGCAATCAATAAATTCTGGGGCATTCAATGGTTAAATCATAAATGTTGTTTTATAAACTGCTTTACTTACACCAATTGTGTGTAATAAAACTTCATTTGCAGGATGTGTTAAATAGAAATGCTTTTTAGCAGGGCCATATTCAAAAGATTAAGTGAGCATGTTATGTTATGCAAACAAAAAACATATTAAACATAGTGTCTAGCAAGCCTTCATAACTTATCTTTACAGAACATCCATTGGTTGATTCTGAATATTGGGTATCAGGGCTTTCTGTATACGCTCTGAATGCTGTAAATCATTTTTTAACCTGCTTGGGATAATTAACTGTACAATGAAGATGTTGCTATAATAAAGTAATAATATAGATTACTATAGGGTATAGATTTACTAATAGGGAATAGATTTACTAATTCTATATTGTTAGGAATTATATGCTTTTATATACAGTATTTCTGTGTATATGTGGCATATGCATAATAAGTATATATACCTGTTTATGTACATTTGAAACTCTTGCCCCTTTCTTTATATTGCACTCAATCTGTTCTATAATGGATGTGAGACCATTCTACATATATAATATCAGGTGTAAGGAGGACATGTTATAGGAGTGGAGAATAACTGCCCCCTGAGTCTTGATGTGGGAAGAAACATATAATCTGTTACAATACTATAGGGGAGAACTAAAAATTCACCAAATTCCCATTGATTTATATGGGTATTTTACCTTGTCGAATGCTAAACAGGTTTCCAGCATGTGTTGGAGAATTTTCTAGCATCCAAAGGATTAACTTTTTGAGTGCCAGCGGGATACGCAACACATTGCTCTGCAATGCATTGTGTACCCCTCTGGCACTCAAAGGGATAAAAGACATTTGGTTTTGGACTCCCCGGAGAGGGGAGTCCTGTGGTGCCTGTGAGGGAGATAAGACGCAGATTGTGTCAAAAAGGGGCAGGGCTTAATCGCAAATGGGGGGTGGGACTTTCAAAACTTAAAACAAAAATAGGAGTAATAGGATGGGGAAGGAGTAGAAGCAGGCATGGAGTGGGAAGAACACCAAGCAGGCATGGAGTGGGAAGTCTCCGGGCCAGATCCAGAGAGTTCCCAGCTATATTCATATAGCGATATGCATACCAAAACTTATATGATCCTGAATAAGTCCAGCATTTTTGAGAAAATCATCTTGTTCAGAGACTCACTGGCAGGCATCAGCACAGATATCTTGCCTCTTTGGCATCTGTGCGTCTGCGCTGTCCGTCCCTTCTCCTCCAGGATTGGTGAGGGGGACTTGCATTGTACCTTAAGTTACAGGAAGTGACTGACGGAGCAAGCACACAGATGCCTCTACAGCAAGATGCCTTCCTGTGAGTCTCCGAACAAGATGGATCTGGACTTATTCAGGATCATAGAAGTATTGTTATGCATATCGCTATATGAATAATTATTTGGGGGTACTTTAATGTAATTGCTAGTTCCGATTTAACTAGTTTTATTTGCCCCAATGGGGCATCTGATTTGTTCCAGTTTGCTTTGTGTTTAATACCCTTAGAGCCGTACTTGGTATGATAAAGAGAAGCAATTCTGGAGTACACCAACTGCACCAATAAAAATTGCCCAGAACTTACACTGATCCAAATGGGACATTTAACTCTCGAGGGATGTCCAACACATTGCTATGCAATGCATTGCAGACCTCTCTCGGAATTAAGGGGTTAAAATCCCCATTTATATAATTGATAAGCTTTCTTTGGCTACCAGGTGCAGTTGGTTTGCTCCATAATTGTTCCTCTTTTGTACATAAGGTCCTGGATCTCTCACTTTCTATTTGCTTTTCATAGAATTCCAGTAGACAGATCACATGAGCATCAGAACTTAATGGTTAAATATATGTGACTGCCAGTTCACTGTAGTTGGTTACACAGTCTGCCCTGGCTTTGCACTTTGCCTTTATAGTACTGCTGGACAGAGAACAGAGCAGGGAGGCAATGCTTTTTTGTGCAGCCTCTGTAACGGAAGTAAGTGTTTAATGGCTTCTCTGACAGCTTCTGCTACTTGAAATTACTTCTGTGGATGTACAAACACAAGTCTCTGACACATCACATTCATACTGGAGATGAACTCCCCCACAGTGATTATCCATTGAAATTCCTGGCAAATGCCAGCATTCTTTCATGGGCTGGGTGTTCCTTAGCAAACATTTATCTTAAAGAATAGTAATGTTTCTTATGGACCAAAAAAAAACATAATGTAGGGATTTTTTCTCAGATTAAAACTAGGTTACTCCCACTGCTGGGAAATATATCTTTCCAGCATTACTACAGTTTAAACAATTATAACAGTGTCCTCTAGTGGTCAGATTTTAATTTGTTGCATTCTATGGGAGAGATGAGTCACTGACAAAAAGTTCTACATACAATGTGATAGAAACTGCTGAGCTATGCTGTCAGTTTGAAGTTTCACACTCTTACATACCTCCTGACATTTGAACAGTTATATTTTTGTATAAGAAAAATGACAGAGGTGGTGGTACACTTGTTTTATTAAACAGAAAAAAACCCTAGTGTTGGTGCACTTATTGAGAATGCAGAGGTCTAGGAATTCCATAATTATGACCAATGTTCTTTCTTAGCTGTCCTCCTCCAGTGGGAGCCCGATACAAGGTACAGATAAATTAACATTATAGGCTGTGAAAACAAGTATTACAAAATGATTATCTTTAGAAATGTAATCAGAATGCTTAAGAGGCCTCTCTGTCATCTAAAGGGTTAATTAATGCCAATGTCAGCATTATTATCCTACTAGTTGAAGAGCCCGTTACACGGGCCACAGTGCCACTGCCACCTGGTTGTGGGGCAGTCATGCGCAGTAGAGACTGCCCGCACCGTGGCTGATACAGAGCTGGACGCTCCTTCGGAGCGTCCAGCTCTGTATCAGCCGCGGAGCAGGCAGTCTCTACTGCGCAGGACTGCAGCACGCACAGCAGTCCCTACTGCGCATGAAGACCAGAGGGGTACACAATGCGTTACACACCCCTTTGGTCCTCGAGGGTCCTCACAGGGCACTACCATAGTTTCAGTGCACATTTAACACTTTAACTACCAATGGGATTTGTCACACATTGCCTCTGGTCCTTAAATGATTAAGAAAAGGACTAGCAGGTGTTAACACACCTTCTTGACCCACAAACTAAGCCATCTATTAATTCTCTTCACTCCAGACAAAATATCAGCTACCAAATAGTCATTTTATATCCAAGCCACGCATTACTTCACTCAAGATTGTAATAAACCCATAACTTGGTAATTAGGGATGGGAGAAAAATGTCACCTCAAACCAAAATCAGTGAAAAATGTCACTTCCCACTTCACAAATTATTTTGCAGTTTTACTGCTTTTTTCACCTAGATCATTGCATTAAAATCAATGGGAAGAAAACATTTTCCCAACCACATGAAAGTTTTCTAGTCTTTCCTGGAGGTATATACAAGGCTGTCAGGCTCTCACAGCAGCCATTCTGTGTTTGTGAGAGGAGAAAGCAGCATGTTTTTGAGCTAGAGAATATAGGCAAATAAATGTGAATTGAAGCTTAGTTTACGGAGTCTTTGAGGTAGGACATTTTGTTGTCTGTATTAGGGGAGTCTGGGGGCACTCGGGGGGGGAGGAAGGAGGTTGACCCCAACTACCCCAAAATTCTGTGTGACTTAGTGGAGAGACAGAGGCAGCTGGGGTCCAATTTTCTTGCTGATCGTGCTGTTATTGTCTCTGTACTGGGGAAGTCTGAGGGAAGAATTTGTTGTTTTTGTTTTTAGTTACATTTTTTTTGGACAGACTGTGATAAGATACTGTAGACAACTCAAAAAAATAAAATAAAAATATAATAAATACATAAATAAATATGTTTGGTGACGGACAGCTGATTGGGAGGCTGAAATGAGCTGTATGACTGAGGCAAACTTGATAGACAGCAGACGACACTGAGAATTTTGTTGAGGCCTAAGGCAAGACATCACACTCCATCAGTTGTATACTGTATAGAGTAAAAACACACAGTAGTTGAGTGAGGTCCAGCAAATGCACAATGGGCAGGGGAAGGAGGGAAGGTGGAGCAGCGCATGGACGTGGGATTAAAGTGGTAGTTCAGTAACTGACTGTAGCCATGGTTGCTGCATCGTGTGTAATAAATTATTATGATCTCTCTCCTCCCAGGGAGGATGCAGTTTGTCAAGGCCCCACCAGAAGTTCCACTACCAACAGCACCAGTACAAAAAAAACACATTTAAGAAGTACACTGAAGATGACAATGAGTCACATTCTAGTACTGATGATGGCAATAGCATAATGGAGGAAGGTGTAGCAGCTGAAACAACTGCTGCATCTGACAGTGAGACAAACAAGCACCAAAATACCTGTCCTCAAAGTAGCAGCGAACTTTGTGAAATTAAAAGTAAATGACATTGTTTGACACCTCTTAGAGGGATATAAGGGTAGTGGGCAAGAAGCGGGGGACGATGCTGATGATGACCTAATGATGACTGATGATGCAAGTCTAGAATATATCCCTCCACCATCCTCAGATCCAGATGAAGCTGAGCGTGAGAGAGGTTAAACCTCGGCCTTCACTTGTTTGGTCAAGCCCCTTGTTCTTTTTTCTGATCTACCCAAAAGCCTGGCAGCAGCTGTTTAGGGCTGACTGGTGGTGGCAGGCTTCATAAAACATGATAATGACTCTTTAAAGGGATAGCAATGAGTCATTTTTAAAGTACTTTGCAGTTTTACTTTTATTGTATAATAAAATTTCCATCTCCTGCCCCTTTTATTTACCTAAAGTCTCCTTCCCTCAGATCTGGAATCGGGTCATCGGACTGGACAGATCGCAGGACAATCTTTCCTTCAGTATAAGGACTAAAGAGGGCAGGATTTTCCTTTTGCTGTAAGAAAACTGTCCCTCATCGTGTCCTGTCCGGACCGGCTTGCTGAGGTTGCTGACATAAGTTAAAGGGGCGGAAGGGGAAACTTTATTATGCAATAAAAGTAAAACCACAAAATTATGCTCTGCAGAACGGTATACAAATATATATTGAATACTCTATTGTGTTTTGAAAATTACTCCTTACTATCCCTTTAAAATAGACCTGTTACTTTGAATTTAAGTTTAACCCTTTGAGTGACAGAGGGATGCGCGACACATTTCTTTGAAATGCATTGCATACCCCCTCTGGTACTTAAAGGGTTAAATAGTTGTAAACTTCATTAAAAAACACATACGTGTTATATTAGCCAAAACAAAAGCAGATGTAGAGTTTACAAGATATTGATACATTGATTTCTGAATTTGAACCTGCACCATGAGTTCCATTAGCATAAATTAGCATATGGCTCCTCTTAGAAAGCTCAACACACACAAATAAAATACAGCTATCTCCTAAACCATTCATCTTCTGGTGTTTGGGCTAATATGATACATAGTCAGTTTTTAATGAATGCCAAATTCAAGGCGACAGGTCCACATGAAAGGGACATTTCATGGTAACTGGAAAGGGACCTTCTACCTATAGGTAATCACCTCACTTCACAGCTCTGAGATCTAAGTACCCATTGCTTAAAATTCTCCTATTCACTCATTGATTGCCCTACATATAGCCATGATCTGCAAGGCTGGATAATCTCAGTGCTTCTCTGGTGCTAATCTCCATACTAGTAATAATGGTGCAGTTGGGCTGCACTGTACATTAATACTGCATTAAGATGGTCCAAGTCCTAGATCTTGTAACAACCTAGCAACTCCCTTGTACATGAAACAGAGAACTGACCTACAGATGGGCTCTTCATATATTGATGTCCACACAGAGCAGCCTCCTTGTATATAGGAGCATTCATTATAAGAAAGCAGAATATGCATATTAAGCAGGACCTTGTGAGAAACAGGCTGTGAACCCCTAGTGTCCCTGCTGTTAATTCACACTGCCCTGTACTTTCAGGTGTTTAGCACCTTGCCCATGAACAGCGAACATTATTCTCCTCCAGGACAATGGGCAGTTTCAACAGCCTCCACAGTTAGTCTTGGAGAGACCATCTATTACTACTGCCTCACCAGGTGTACTTTAGGGGGCCTTAAATAAGGGTTAAATCTGCTCCCAAACCTCTCCCAAGCCTGTAGGGAACAATTACTACCCAATCTGGAGGGAATAGTGGGGATGGGGGAGTTGTAAAGTAGGATTTCATTAGATACAACTGGTATCTAACAAAATTTATCTGAATTTGTAGTTTGTAAAATTTTATGTACAGATGTGTATTGGGGCACCCTGCTAGCCACCTACACTACACCTACACTAATTCCACCTTCACTAATTCTGTCAACCAAGATGCCAGAGTGCCTGCAGAGAACAGGGGAACAGTGCCCTTAGGGTGTGCAGACCCTTTCTGAAACAATGGACAGCTCCCCAGGTGGAACTTCATTGTTTCAGAGGTTTGGCTCCAGGTGAGAAGGAGAGCAAAGCCAGGACAGGATGAAATGGGTGGTGCCTTTCATATAGGTCAAGGAAAGATGCCAGAAAATACTTCACTGGTTAACTAGAATCTCCCAGATCAGACCTAGGCTCCTGATTTGCTCTACTCCCCTCAGTACTACACTGTGGGGAGAAATCTTTGTTCTAGCCATCTCAGAGTTCTAGGAACAGAGGTATAATGTATGGGTCCATGCCCAGGAAACTCAGCGTTCTTGGTTTGTATGGGTGGTAGGCCTTGACTTAGATCAGGCTCCGATGTCCCTAGCTGTGTATTTTGTATAAATAAATGCCTCTGTTGGGTAAATCTGGATGAATGTCTCTTCTCTTATACAAGGACTTGGGGGGAGGATTATTCACTAAGGAGTGATAAAGAGGTGATAAAGTGGAGATGACTTCTCCAGAGATATCACTTCTCCAAGTCCTATGTTATTCTATGGAGCCAATTCGCTAAGATTTCTCCAACCCCTTGGGTGCTAGAATTTTCTAGCACCGAAGACGATAAACTCCTAAAATCGCACTGTAGGAACAGACCGCATAGTACAGACCGCTGTACTAAAACAGATTGCAAGCTCTATAGGACAGTCTGAATGAGAAAAATTGGTTCTGACATTATAAGGTCTATAGAGTTGTTTGAGTAAATGTATTGCAAGTGCTGAATTTCTTCCTTTTCTAACTGCTGAAAATGGTTAAGCAGTGCTAAGACATCATAACTATATGTATGAAAAATAGTAATATCAGATATGCTTTTCTCGATTGTAATTTTTATCTAAAGTAATAAAGAGAGTGTCATGCCAAGGCATGAGTTGACCCTCTGGGTTGTATAATTTGTTTGTTTGTTTGCTGACCTGTATGTTATTCAAAGTGCACCAGTCCTAGGCCATAAAATTAGCTGAGTAGATAACATCACCAGAAACTGAATGAGTAGATCACCGGAGCAGAACAGAGTGTCATAAACTATATTGGACCCTCTGCTCTGATGGGGTTCATCCAGGGGACAGTCAAATATTATGAAATAGGGAGAACATGTATATATATATATATATATATATATATATATATAGTGTAAAATGGTTCACTACAAATATATATTCAGAATGCACAGGTTTTACCCTTGTGGTGGGTACCAAACATGCCAGGGGAAGGTGTTCCTGCTATGAGTTACAAGAATAGCCACTTTGCGCCCAGTTAGACCCAGCATGTTTGTTGTCCAGATATTCACACAGAGATGAGGAATATGATTATTATAACATTATAGAGGTGTGCTGTGGGTTGCATGTTTTGGGAAGCCTTATGATTTTTCAGGTAGAACTCTGCAGTAACATCCCTGTCAGGTCTGATTGAGTGGGCTGTAAACTGTCAGGCCAAACCCCTGACCCTCCCAGGTAACACCCAGGGGGTCTGGCCTCTTAGAAGCAACTGTGGACTCCTATTTAATATGAGTTTGTGGATAAAAATGTGAATTTCTTTATAACAACTGAAGGGGGAAATACCATCTGAAGTTCCCGCAAGGACTCTTAAAATATTGGTAATTGTATTTAAGGATTTCTTGTGTTTCTCCCATTTTATGGACTGTTTTGTCAATGTCTAATCTTTATTTGTGTATGTCCTTTATTTCTGTATTTTTGTAACCAGAACTGTGAAGCCTTTTTTCAGATTAAATGTTCAATTAATCGGCTCTTGTCTCTAATATGAACTCACTACTCTGAAGGAAGCTCAGGTAGCACACATTACTGAAGGGTTACTTATATATGTCTGATTATTAAGGTGATTTTAAACTGTATTCTGTTGTGTTTGCTGTAACCTAAGACACCCAGATATAAAGTCTTGGTGGTGGCAGCAAATTGTAGTTATGGGGTAATAGTGCTGGAGGGATTTCAGAGGTTAATTTGGTGGTTGCTAGGAATAGTAACAGGTAACCAAGGGGTCTGGTATTGTTAACCCTTTTACTCTCACACTCTCCCCATTGTCTCAGCAGGGCCTATAGCCCTCACTTGTGAGAGACAGTGCAATCTATTTTAGCTCTTTTAATATACCAAGTAGACCAATACCCTCCCCAACAGAGCAGGCTTTCAGTATCTCTTCACATGATCACAGCTGGATCAGTCAGTGGTTCATTTATTCTGACACATCCAACTGTGCTAGACATAGAACCACCTGTGCTTATCTGAGGATTTCCCGAGAAGCACTGTGTTGGTGTGAATAAGGATAATTTCAAGCACCTCTGCTGCTGCTGCACAGGTCAATGAGCATTAGCCAATGAGAACATTTGGCTGCAGATTCAAATATGCTGCCAAATCTCACAGACTGGGGGAGAACACGGTCTCTAACTTCTGAGCCGGGTTGTAGTCATGCCAAAGAGCATCTTCTGTTACAAGCCTAAACTGAGCAAAATGTAGTAGTGAATTGACAAAGAAGGTACCAGTACAGTACATGCAAAACCTTTCTGACAATCCGCTCTGTACAACACTATGCTACTTTGATACACGGTGAACAATATTTTCTATGGACTAAAGCAGTGTTCTCAGTGATAGTCCTCACAACACACCAACAGGCCATCTTTCAAGAGATACCTACTTAATCACAGGAGATTGATAGATAATCCAGTGACTCTGTCATTATGGTTTTGCTGTCTGTGCTAATTTAGGGATAGTTTGAAAACCTGACCTTTCGATGCAATAGCGAAGTGTGTCTGGTGATATGTGGCGATCACTTTGCCAAGTATGACAGAGTTCACTATAGGCACTAAGAATTATCTATCCAGGAGGTAGGGAAGCATTTTATTAATTCGTATATAGCGTTGGTGTAATGCTGCCAGCGTGTTAGGGAGGACAGGGTGGTGGATCAGAGAAGATGCTGTCAGACTTCAGCACCAAATATACCAGCCCTCCCTTAACCATTTGAGTGCCATAGTGATATGCAATGCATTGATCTGCAGTACATTGCACATAAGCCAATCAGCTGATTCATGTAAACACAAGACTCTGCTACACTTTTGAAAAAACTCTGTTTGCCTTACAAAGTATAGCAGAGTGTTCTGTTTAAATGAGTCAGCAGATGAGTGAATAGTGTGCTGTTCAAGTAAAGACAGAAAGTTAGAAGCTGCTACATGTAACAGCTTCTCTGCCGGTTATGTGTGTATATGAATAATCTATGTCGCAGGGCAGGGGATTGTTTAGTTATACTCTGAGTGCCACAGGAGTGTGCAATGCATTGTAGAGAGAACAACTGTAGTCTCTGCTCTCCAGCAGAGACAGAAAACTATCATCTGTGGTGCCATAAAAAGGCTATGGGAAGATCTCAACACACTGTCTGGAATATGAGAATGGCTTATTAACCCTTTGAGGGCCAGAGGGGTATGCAACGGAGGCGAGATTCTCGTGTCATCCTTTTCATGATGGAGACATGTACAAGGCGACACATTTAACATGCTGTTGTGAACGTCGCCCATTTTCATAATTACCCAATGGAAAAGGTATGTTAGTGCATATTACAATATGCCACAGTATTGCCAAACCGGCCCCACATCGAACCTTAGTGGATCTCCACCCCTGGGGTTGGTAATCACTACAACAAGAACTCTAGAGTTGGAGTGGATCTATTCCAATGAATAACATTAGAATATGAGCATTTATCTCAAGTGAGAGCTTACACCGCCCTAATCACATCTTTGTGCATCCCCCCAGGTTCTCCATTTCAGAATAAATGTGGTACTGATTTTATTAGTAGTTTAACAGACTCAGGTAATAGAAATGACTGATTTTTTTTTTTCACATCCCACTGGATTCTTATGTCTAGCAACCCAGTGAGCTAAAAAAATTACTGCCATAAAACAAGACCTTATACTTGAAACGCATGAAAGAAAAACTCAGGTTGTTGGATTAATAAAACACTCAGAAGACAAGTAGGTCAATTGATTTTGCAGTTATCTACATTGCTCTTGGCACTAAACTGCAATACAGAATGTTTCATGTGTTACCTTTATAGAGATGTGATAGCCTGGATGTTCCACGAATGCTCAAATTCACAAGAGCAGGGATTCTCATTTCCAGTCCCTGGGGAAATGGAGCTCTCCAACAGGTCAGGTGTGCAGGCTAATCAAGCACAGGTAAATGCACCAGAATGACTGATCCACTGATTACTCACTTGTGATCAAGCAGGGATATAATGAAAATCTGATGACTAACACTGGCAATCCCTGGACCAGTGAGTCTTGATTTTCATCACTAAAATACATTACACAATTCTAAATCAGTGGCTAAAAGTGATAGTAATGTTTCACAAAAACAGCAGCTTCAATTAATTTTCATAGTATTTGGGCCATTGACAGTATTATTTCAATACTGTCAGAGTTGTAGTTCAAGAGTAGTTGAATGATAAAGTATCACCCTCCCGCCCCTTTTAACTAGTTTATGCCACCTTCCCATTAGATGTGGAATCTGGTCCCTTGACCAGACAGATGACAGCAAGGAACAATCTTCTTACTGTGAGCATAAGGAAAACCCTGCCCCCCTTGACAGGTTTTTCCCTTATGATCACTGAAGATTGTTCCTCTCTGCGATACATCCAGACAGTCTTTCTGCTCTGAGGTGAGCAGTGTTACATCAGTAAAAGGGGCGGGAGGGGATACTTTATGATTCAATTACTCTTGAACTACAACTCTGACAGTATTGAAATAACACTCTTCATGGCCCAATTACTATGAAGATTAATTGGAGCTGCTTTTATTGTGAAACATTAGTATCCCTTTAAGGCCTATATTACATTGTTGTGTTTTCACTGCTTTTATCTTCCAGATTCCCATTGACTTCTATAGAGAAATCTGTACATAAAACCAAGGATAAATTTATGAACTTCAGTGGAATCCAGAAGTAAAAGAAACTACTTGGGGACACAGGTAATACTCCAAAATGAACCTGTATAACACAAACAGAGAAAATATATAAAAACTACATATAAAAAGAATATACCTCAGAACCCAATATATAAAAACAATATGTAAAACAATATATATATAGGATAGGATGTGTAAAGAAAAGCTAACAATAAATCTTTGAACCTTTTTTTTTCGAGTCCTGAGAGTGCTGCTGTGATTATTTTTATATACCTATTTTGGCTGCACTGACTGCACCCTGGCATTTAAAGGGATAGTAATGTTTCATAATAAAAGCAGCTCTAATTAATCATCATAGTATTTGGACCTTGGAGAGTGTTATTTCAATTCTGTCAGAGTTGTAGTTCCAGAGTAATTCAATGACAAAGTGTCCCCCTCCCGCCCCTTTTACTGATGTAACACTGCTCAGCCAGAGCAGAAGGGAGGTGCCCAGGTAGACTGCAGAGAGGGACAATCTTCAATTAAGATAAGGGAAAAACCTGAAAAACTTGTCAAGGGGGCAGGGTTTTCATTGTTCTCATAGGAAGAAGATTGTCCCCTTCTGTTATCTGTCTGGTCTATAGACTGCATTCCACATCTGAGAAGAGATTGTTTACACTAGATAAAAGGGATGGGAGGGGAAACTTTGCTTGTGAATATCTCTTAAACCATAAAGGTTTGAGAGATAAGACTTATATCATTCTTCATGTTTTTTTAATGCCTAGAAAATAAAATAAAGTTAAATGAAGTATTACTATCCCTTTAACTTATTGGATGAGAGTGCTTCCTACCAGTTTGATCTCTATCTATCTATCTATCTATCTATCTATCTATCTATCTATCTATCTATATATATCACAGGTGGCATAGAGTTAGACCAGTACCAGAAAGAGTCATAATAAACCCCATTTTCCATCACGTTTCATTCGCTGATTAATATTATTTTGCCTTTTCCAATCATCATGAAACCCCCGCCCACAGCCACTTCCATTGTTGCCTACCACAGAAAACACCCTTAGCTTAAAACATACAAGCACAAGGAAGTTCTTAACTTTTTGGTTATAGACAGATCTCCAACAGTTTTCTTGGCAATGCATCAGTTACCCTTTATTGTCCAAGCAGTTAGATAGTAGCTAGTAAAACTGGTTAGATAAATCAGCCAGTATAAACCAGCAGTTGGCACCTATTGCATGGATTGCTCTGCCCACAGCCACAACGCTGAATGTACATTGATTACTTTGCCGAATGGGAAATCCAGCCCTCTCTGTTAATATTGTGGAAGTGGTGACATTGTTACGGGGACTCAGATAAATAATGACTCAGACAGGTACAGTAAGATCAACACCACTTTATTAATCAAAATATACAGATAAGCACTTCCCCAACCCTTCCCGGGGTCAGGCGTGAGGACAGTGCTACAGTCCACTACCCAGGAGCTGAACACTGAACATAGCCTGCACTACTGGAACTATGTAATGCAGAATGGGAGAGAACCTGGCCACGGTTCTCACAGCCTACCCGAGATGGAGAGAGAGTGGCTGGGAGGAGGCACACACTACCCTAGGATGCTAGGGCCCACAGCAGATAACTGATATCCTAGAACACTAGGGTCTCAAGCAGATAGGCGTTCCCCTAGAATGCTAGGGTCCAAGGCCAATTCCCACGGTAAACACCTAGAGCGCTGGCAAGGCTTAGAAGGCAGCACACTAACCCAAGGCCACATGGAGAGGTAGAGACCAGGCCAAAATACTTGCACAGAGCATGAGTCAGACAGGCCCAAGGTACATACACAAGTGGAGACGGACAAGGTCAAGGTCATACATTGATCGTGTAGTCAGACAGACCAGGGTGCATACACGGAGCGGGTAGTCAAGCCAGGTTAAGGTTCATACACGGAGCAGGTAGTCAGAAAACGCCAAGGTTCAAGCATGAATTGAGTAGTCAGACAAGGCCAAGGTTCATGCACGGATCAGGTAGTCAGACAAGGCCAAGCGGAATCAGTAGCCAAAGCAAGGGTCACAACAGAGAGTGGAATACTATAAGCTAATGCACTGGTACACCACAAAAGGGCTTAGTCTTCAGGCTGCATATAAGGCCAACGGAGAAGGCAGAACATCAATCGGCCAATTAGTGCCGAAAGTACAAAATCATGAGTGCAACGTCAGTGACGCGCGCCCACATCACAGAGGCCAGCAGTCAGGCAGTGACCAGCCATGCCACTTCTCATCCATCAGTGGATGATGAGGTAGGCAAAATCATGGGCACCGTGATAGATAGATATCTCAACCAATAAGAGATCTCTCAACCAGTAAGAGATGCTATTCCAATAAGGTACAGCAATTGTAACAATAGTTTTGAGAATAATTTGGTTGCAGTAGTCTGATACAGAGTTCCAGAATGGTAGGGGTCTTGCAGGTTTGAGATTCTAAGAAGATCCAACCACTCCTTGTCGTCCATAAACCAGATCTTATAGGATATGAGTCTAGCGCTGACCCCTCACCGATATTTGGATAACAAAAACAGTGTCTGGGACAAATACTTACGTCAAAGCTTCTGGAAATATATAGGCAAGCAGTCTACTCCTTTGACCTCCCTTTGTCTAGTCCAGAGACCTGACTTCATCACATGGAAGATGTTGGTGGAAACAGCTTGTAGGAGTTCCTTGTTGAGTCAAGTACACTTTTCCCAAGATACACAAAACCTTTTTTTTATGTTTCTGTTTATTCTGGCACTTTTCTTAGCAATGCATCAGTGACCTCTCTATTGTCCAGGGGGTTAGATAGTAGCTAGTAAAGTTGCATGAAAACCAGTTAGATAAGACAGCCAGCTGAAACTAGGTGTTGGCACCTATTGCATGGATTGGTCTGCCCACAGCCACAACTCTGAATGTACATAGCCTGCTGTGCTGAATGTGAAGTCCAGTTCTCTATATAAATATTGTAACTTACTTGTTTTCCATTTTAGAACACCTTGCATTTCATCATTAGTATTCCACCAAAGGTTAAGTAATGTCTCTATAGCCCCCTCAATTCACTTACTATGGCCAGAAAATTAATAATGCCCCCTATGAATTCTTTCCCTGTGCCTTTGATAACATCTTCAGTCAGTCCTGGATATCATGTCCGTGAAAGTAGACATTACAATTGCTCATATTGTTTTCACATTGGAAGCAGGTAGCGTGCATGAGCCTTGGTAGCCCTTTAAGGGTCAGAGGGATGAGCAAGGGGTCTGTAAAGGTTTAAGATTAACATGTGCAGTGAGAAGAGCTTGTGTCCTGAGGCCCGACTAGCAACTGTCATGTCCACCTTCATGACATGACATCCAGGACCGATTGAAGATACTGTCTCTTGACCAAAGGCACAAGGCCTCAATTCATAGCGGTCTTCAGGATTTTCTGGCCATAGTAATGTAAATATGTGCGTATGTAGACATAATTATATTTTTCAAGTAAAAAAACAAAACAAAAAAGGTTCAAACTTAATCTAGCCGTACAAATCTGTCTAATAAAATGTGATGTTTAGATGCCAAGAAGATTTGGAAACCACTCTAACATTCAGGAAATTAAAAGACCCAATTACATAAATAGGGATGTTCATTTAGTGCAGTTAGTTTGCCTCAGAATTGCTCCACATTTTCCTTGACACAATGTCCATATCAATGAGAAACTCAAACAAAATGTTACTTCACAGCCACACCCAGATTCACCTGCAGAACCATGCAAGAAGAGGATCAGAGTGAGAAATGTAATTATCCAGTTATAGAATACAACAGAATTCTAATGCAAAAATGTATGAAAAAAAATGTGGAACCGTTCTGGGGCAAATCAACTGAACTATAGTGGACAAATTAAAAGCTCCCCAAATTCCCATTGACTTAAAATGGACTTTTAACCCTTTGCATGCTAGAAATTCCTCCAATACATTTCAGAACCATGTGTTTGAGATCTATCTAGCATTCTAGGGGTTAAACGCCACATCTAAACAAATGGGAACATTTATATATTCACTATGGTGCAGTTGGTTTTACCCAGAATTACTCTGAGGTTTTCAGAATGTCCTTGCTTGTTATCAGGTGGGTAATCAGTGGATCAGCCATTATTACTCTACTTGTGCTTAATCAGATATACTGTAACCTGTTGGTATATCTATGGCTAACATGGTGCCATGCTTTACACATAGGTCCCAGTAGTCATGTGTGCTGACTTGAAAGTTAGAAGTCTCCAATGAATTGCAAAGCAATGCATAAGAGACCTCTCTAGAACTCAAGTGGTTAAAATCTCTCCATAAATCCAGGGGAATTTGGAGAATTTGTGCTTGCGATGATGCAGTAAGTTCTCTCCAGAATATCATCACTTTTACTTAGCACATCGGCCTCAGGGTGTTTGAGTGCATTGAAGCTTTGCCAGCTGTAGACACAACAGGAATAAAGTGAAAAGGGATCGCAGTGAAGCGCGTAAGAAGGCAAGGAGGTAGTAGGAGAATGTGTGATCTGACAACACAGGTTACTTATTCATATTACTTATACAGGCTGAAATGTGTGTTTACAATAAAGATACAGATTGTATAACTTAGATTGCAATCAGTAGTAAAATATCCTAAGAGTGTGCAATAGAGTAAGGTGACCAGATTTTTAAAATGAAATCCGGGGACATTTTTTTCCTCCATACCCTGTCCACACCATATCCACCTCCACACACTGCCCACACCGTGTCCACCCTCACACCCTGTCCACACACTGCTCACACTCTGTCCACCCTCACAACCTGTCCACCATCACCACACACTGCCCACACCGTGCCCACCCTCACACCCTGTCCACACACTGCTCACACTCTGTCCACCCTCACAACCTGTCCACCATCACCACACACTGCCCACACCGTGCCCACCCTGTCCACACACTGTGCACACTCTGTCCACCCTCACAACCTGCCCACCATCACCACACACTGCCCACACTGTGCCCACCCTCACACCTGTCCACACACTGCTCACACTCAGTTCACCCTCACACCCTGTCCACACACCGCTCACACTCTGTCCACCCTCACAACCTGTCCACACACTGCTCACACTCTGTCCACCCTCACAACCTGTCCACCATCACCACACACACTGCCCACACCGTGCCCACCCTCACACCCTGTCCACGCACTGCTCACTCTGTCCACCCTCACACTCTGTCCACCATCACCACACACTGCCCACACCATGCCCACCCTCACACCCTGCCCACCATTACCACACACTGCCCACACTGTGTCCACCCTCACACCCTGTCCACCATCACCACACACTGCCCACACTGTGTCCACCCTCACACCCTGTCCACCATCACCACACACTGCCCACACTGTGTCCACCCTCACACCCTGTCCACCATCACCACACACACTTCCCACACCGTTTTCACCCTCACACCCTGTCCACCATCACCACACACTGCCCACACTGTGTCCACCCTCACACCCTGTCCACCATCACCACACACACTTCCCACACCGTGTTCACCCACACACCCTGTCCACCATAACCACACACTGCCCACTCTCACACCTTGTCCACCCTCACACCCTGTCCACCCCTCACACCCTGTTCACCCCTCACCCCCTGTCCGCCCTGCCCAGAAACCAGACAATAAAAGTAAAGAAAATACTGCAAAGTGATTGCAAACCTCTGGTACTTTTACAGTCATTTTCTGTAGTGAGTGGATAACCCAGAGCTGGATTAACACTCCACGGGACTCTAGGCAAGGTATCAGTTTGGGGCCCCCCTCCCCCCATATAATAGCCCCCCCATAGCTCTCTAACATTGGCTACCTACACATTGTTTAGTTTACACTACAATTTTGTGGGTACAGGCACTCAAAGGGTTATAGTACAGTTTTGTGGGCACTATCACTCAAAGGATTATCCAATGACTGGATAACCCTTTGAGTGCCTGTGCCCACAAAACTGTAGTGTAAACTAAATACTGTGTACGTAGTCAGGGTTAGGGAGGAAACCCACGACACATTACTTAATTAATTTTTGTCCTCTCTCTGACCTCTGGGCCAGTCTGCTCCTGGTCTGGAGATGCCTGTAAGAGATGCCCCCCACCAGCTCCAACTTGCCCCACCAGCTCCACTTTGCCCCCACCAGCTCCACTTTGCCTCCATCAGCTCCAACTTGCCCCCACCAGCTCCAACTTGCCCCCATCAGCTCCACTTTATGTCCATCAGCTCCAACTTGCCTCCACCAGCACCAGCTTGCCCCCACCAGCTCCACTTTTCCCCCATCAGCTCCACTTTGCCTCCATCAGCTCCACTTTGCCTCCATCAGCTCCAACTTGCTTCCATCAGCTCCAACTTGCCCCCATCAGCTCCACTTTATCTCCATCAGCTCCAGCTTGCACCCACCAGCTCCAACTCACCTCCATCAGCTCCAACTTGTCCCCATCGGCTCCACTTTGCCTCCATCAGCTCCAACTTGTCCCCATCAGCTCCACTTTACCTCCATCAGCTCCAACTTGCCCCCACCAGCTCCACTTTACCTCCACCAGCTCCAACTTGCCCCCACCAGCTCCACTTTTCCCCCATCAGCTCCACTTTGCCTCCATCAGCTCCAACTTGCCCCCTATCATAGGGTGACGCTTGTCTTTTTTCAACCTCATCAACTATGTTACTATGTTGCTGTTATACATTATTGGCCATCTTCACCGAGCAGCTACCTCTGTTTTTAAGGAGAGAGAATAAATTAACTTCACCTCCTATTTCTCTAATGAATGTTGTAACTGGTAATGCCTTTTAACCCTATGAGTACAAGAGAGGTGCACAATACATTGGGGGAGATGTGATAAAGAGGTGATTAAGTGGAGATGACTTCTCCAGTGATATCACTTCTCCAGTTCCTATGTTATTCTAAGGAGCCAATACACTAAGATATCGCTCTTCGTTGGAGATCTTAGTGTATAGGCTCTATAGAGTAATGCAGGAACTGGAGAAGTGATATAATAGTTCTTCATAATGCACATAAACTTAAAATCCAGAGGTTTTCTTTTTCTTCTTGTGTTCTTGAAGAAAAAAGCTTTATTGTTTAGAATGTGCTTCACTTTATGAACAAATATTAATTTTGTCCAATAATGCGGAGCTTTCATTAGATTAATATAGAGCCCCAAATCATAATTACATTAGCAATATGCATAGACGTAGTTGTATGTTCAAGAATAATTGCTGCATTAATGAAAAAAATAGAACCTTTCAGGCAGCCAGGCACCGGGGAACAGTGCAGATATCTTACAGAGACGGAATCTCTGAGTCTGTGCTGTCCATCCCCTTCAACTCCCCGACTGGTGAGTTGAATGCCTTTGTGCCTTTAAGGCACTGGAAGGGACTGACAGTGCAGAGAGTGCCTACTGCAAGATACCTACCGCTGCTTGTCTGATAAAAGGTTCTGTTTTACTCTAATGCAGCAATTATTCTTGAAAATACAACTACGTCTATGCATATGGCTAATATAATTATGATTTGGGGCTCTATATTACTCTGTTGAAAGTTACGCTTTAACACTTTGAGTGCCAGAGGGGTGTCTGTTAAATTGTTTGGTAATTCACTGTAAACCCCACTAGCATTCAGAGGGTTAAAAGATTTCATCATTGACAGCAAGCTTAATCATCTTCATGACCGATATGGTTATGAACTATCTGACTTTGATTTCCTTCTGTATCTTGCCTAGTATCACACAGAAAAGGATTCGTAAATGCATCTTCTTGACTTAGACACAGGACAGATTTCACAGTTGGCCCAAACCTAGAGGGGATGACATTTATTTGAATTAGAAATGTATTTTGAAATTACAAATTAATCCAAGCTCAGTTTCAGAGGCGTAACTAGGAGCCTCCAGGCCCTGGTGCAAAAAGTGTCACGGGCCCCCCACCACCACCACATTGGCCCCCCTCAACCACACTGACCCTCTCTACAATGCCCCTCAGTCTTCACAATGCCCCCCATCTCCTACCCCCCTGGAGTTCCCGCATGGTCCTCTTAGTAATACAGAGCGCTGGGAGATGATGTCATCTCCCAGCGCTCTGCATTACTAGAGCAACGGAGGGAGATTGCGGGCGCCAGGCAGAGGGGTTGCAGGGGGTGGCCAGGCCGCAGGTGCGACCCCTGTGACCCCTATAGTTAAGCCACTGCTCAGTTTTCTTAAAATTGTCAACTCTCTGGTTCATGCAGTAGACGTGTATCTCTCTGTTCTGGTCTGAGGGCTGCCGAAGATAAAGCCATCACTGGTGAAGTAAAGCAGAACTAGACAGGTCTTCTTCCAGAAGCATGGAGGAAGGCTGGCTGGAGAGCAATGAAGCAGCACATCTCCTCCTCTTTCATTTCCAGAGATAAAGGATTGCTAGGAACATTCCTTGTGCTGGGAATAAGAACTAACATGGGAATTATCATTAGATAGTTCCCTTTTTCTGGGTCTGCTCCCATAACTGCAATATACAAACTGACTGCCTGATGTGTTTCACATCCTATTGTTAATCTATACACTGCTAGGATTTCGCATTTGCCGATGTATGTGTATTTATTTTTTGTAAAGTAAAGTTTAGATTGCAAAGATTTAATCATTATAGAGAGGACATATAAAACTTGAATAATAAAAAAAAATCTGTAAAATTGTTGCAAAGTAACATAAATATATGTATATATATATTTAGCGTCATTTTTGCCAAGTACTTACTCCAGTCAGTTGACTTTTTTGAAAAGTGGAGTAGAAAGGCTCTTGTCCTAACACAAAGCATTTTGCAATGTATGTATAAAGACGATCACTAATTGCACCTAAAATAAAGACAGTTTTAATGAGGTATAACCCATTCTTAAAGGGAAAATAATGTTTCACAAAAACAGCAGCTCCAATTAATCTTCATAGTATTTGAGCCATGGAGAGTGTTATTTCAATTCTGTCGGAGTTGTAGTTCAAGAGTAATTGAATGATAAAGTATCCCCCTCCCGCCCATACCTAGTGTAAGCCATCTCTTCTCAGATGTGGAATCTGGTTGCTAGACCAGACAGATAACAGCAGGGACAATCTTCTTCCTATGAGAACAATGAAAACCCTACCCCCTTGAGAAGTTTTTCAGGTTTTTGGCCTTATCTTAATTGAAGATTGTCCCTCTCTGCAATCTATTTTATTTAAAAAATGAGTTGCTCAAACTCCAGTCTAGATTGTGCTTATAATTCAAAAGTTAATCTACTGCATACAATCCTTCATGGAAAGCAATATCCGGCAAGGTTAAATGAGTTCATATGCTGGATGGGTGCTGTGAGGGAGCATCCCCACAATCTCCCAAATACATTAGTGAAACATAGAAACCACGCACTACCATCCAAATAGCTCAAAAATAAAAGCAACAAACTTTATTAGGACTTGTAAAATGTACCTGTATCTTAAGACCAAATACAGGATCGAGGAGAGGCTCACATGAGGTTAGGCATACAGCTAGATGTTAAACAGCATACTCATTAGATCCACTCGTTTCACGTATAACACGCTTACTCTAGGCCTAGAGATCATGAGTGAATGTGTTATATGCGAAACGCGTGGATCTAATGAGTATGCTGTTTAACATCTAGCTGTATGCCTAACCTCATGTGAGCCTCTCCTCGATCCTGTATTTGGTCTTAAGATAAAGGTACATTTTACAAGTCCTAATAAAGTTTGTTGCTTTTATTTTTGAGCTCCTTGTGCTATTTGGATGGTAGTGCGTGATTTCTATGTTTCACCTCTCTGCAACCTACCTGGGCACCTCCCATCTGCTCTGGCTGAGCAGTGTTACATCAGTAAAAGGGGCGGGAGGGGGACACTTTGTCATTCAATTACTCTTGAACTACAACTCTAACATAATTGAAATAACACCTTCCAAGGTCCAAATACTATGATGATTATTTAGAGCTGCTTTTATTATGAAACATTACTATCCCTTTAATGGAAATATATATAGTGATAGCCTATTAGCAATGTATGCGAAAAAAATTCTCATCAGCGAATTTTTTCAGAAATAGTTATAAACTTGACTTTATTTGTTTACAAATTGTTGGTAAGACCTCAGCTGGAATATGCAGTGCTGTTTTGGGCACCAGTTCTGAAAAGGGATATTCTAGATAATGAGAGAAAGTACAGCGATGAGCAACAACATTAATTAAGGGTGTCCTCTTAGGGTCTTAGTATTCCTCTTTCCTGCTTTATGTTCTTTATTTTCTGTGGCAGGTGTTACACATGAATCTTTCGGGGGCGGTGGATTGATCTGGAGGCAGAGGAGGGCGTCTCCTCCCCATGGTTCCTGTGTTCCATATGGACTAAAGAAAAAATAATTTACTAATAATTCACTATAATCCTGTTTTCATGTAAACACAACGGCAGGACAACATTAACCGTTTGAGTGCCAGATGGGTACACACCGCATTGCAAAGCAATATGTTTTGTACCCTTCTGGCATTCAAATGGTAAAGTGCATAGATTTGTTTTATTTCCATCCCATCGTATGCTACTGCACCTATGTCAGGTTTGCTGTTCCTGTACACTGCACCTTTAACCACTTGAATGATAGAGCATTGCTTCACAATGCCTCTGAGACCTTTCTAGCATTTAAGAGGTTCAGTATGTCTTGTGCAGGGCTACAATGACCACATTTATTTAAGCAAGTTTGACTGAGTTATCAGAAGTCCAAGTGCAACGAATGTCTATAAAGTTACAGAGACAACAGCCTTTAAATCACTTCTTAAAGGTACACTAACAACGCTAATAATTGCCCCTCATTATTATTTATTTATAAAGCTCCAACAGTTTCCGCAGCGCTGTACAATATAATGGGTTTACAAATAAGTTGACATACAACTAAACATTACATGGGATATATAACAGGCATAAAAATATGAGACAAAAGGTTTGAGGGCCTGACTTATGCAAGCTTAAAATCTAGTAGGTTTATGGGGTGCTAGATACAGAAAGTAAAGGTACTGCTTGGAGGAAGGTGATCTATGGTACGCTGTGTGAATCCAATGGATAAGTGAGATGGCTATACATTAGGGAATATTAAATTACTGAAGGCAAAGAACAGCTACAGAAGTCTGTATAGTAGTGGGTTTTCAGAGACTGTTTAAAGCTGTGGAATATAGGTGAGAGTCTCACAGAGTGAGGTAGGGGATTCCAGAGGATTAGTGCAGCACAGGAGGAATCCTGGAGATGGGAATGGGAGGAAGTGATGATAGGAGAAGAGAGACGCAGGACATGGGCACCTGGGCGGAATGAAAAGGGTAGCTGGGAGAGCATTTAAAGAAAGGCAGGAGATATAGGGAAGTGCAATGATATGGAGGGTTTTGTAGATTTGAGACAGGATTTTGAATATTATTCTGGAGGCAATATGGAGCCAGTCGGGAGACTGACAGAGAGGGGCAGCTGATAAAGAGCGGTGGATGAGGTTTATGAGTCCAAGCAGAGGTATTCAGAATGGATTGGAATAGAGATAGCTCGGTGAGGGGAAGACCAATTAGGAAAGAGTTGCAGTAGTCCAGACAGGATATTATGATAGGGGATAAGCATTTTGGTTGTATCTTTTGTGAGAAAAGGTTGATTTTAGAGATGTTTTACAATTGGGAGTGGCAGGACTTAGCGAGAGAATGGATGTGAGGGGAAAAGGAAAATGTAGAATCTAGTATAACTCCAAGGCAGCGGACTTGGGATATTGGCTGAATTGTGGAGTTAGCAACAGTGAGGGAAATATTAGGTGTTAGGAAGGAGGGATCAATCAATAACAGTTCTGTCTTTAGGATGTTAAGCTTTAAGAAGCGGGATGCCATCCAGGAAGAGATTTCAGACAGACAGTTCTGGGGCGAGTTGGTAGAGAGGGTGAAAGGTCAGGGGCGGAGAAGTAAATTAGAGTGTTGCCACTGTACAGGTGGTACTGGGACTCACATGAGTCTATTAGTTTACCAAGTGAGGATGTGTAGATACAGAAGAGGGCTAAGAACTAATCCTTGAGATAGTGAAGAAGAGCAGGTACTAGAGAAAGAGATACTAAGCACTGCAGTGCCGTGCAGCAGGCAGCAAAGATGCCTAAAAATACACATCATCCTGTCAGTCATCATTAGTATTGTCACTGCTTACAAGTCCAAGCCCCACTCTATCACACAAACTTGTGTTGAGTAACCAGAAGCAACAACAACATCACAGGTTATTAACATCCACTGCTGCACCTTTAAAAAAAACTTTTTTTGCATTTAGAAGAGCTTAAAAAGCTGATCTAAATGCAAAAAAAGTATCTCTCAAACCGCTATGGTTTAAGAGATACAGGCGTTTAACGTTTGCTGTTTCCTACTGACAGCTGTAAAGCTGTCAGCAGGAGATCCGTGTCGGTCGACACACTGGCGCTTGAGAAGTGCCGAGATCTCGTTACTTACAAGGAATCCCTTCATTGGAATGGTCTAAAACGTGTGTCTGAACACTAGGCACACGTTTTAGACCATTCCATTGAAAGGATTCCGTGTAAGTAACGAGATCTCGGCACTTCTCAAGCGCCTCCGTGTCGACCAACATGGATATCCTGCTGACAGCTTTACAGCTGTCAGTAGGAGAAATCAAACTTTAAACGCCCGTATCTCTTAAACCATAGCGGTTTGAGAGATACGTTTTTTTGCATGTAGATCAGCTTTTTAAGCTCTTCTAAATGTAAAAAAGTTTTTTTCAGACATTACTAACACTTTAACACCTAGTATTAGGAGTAGAATTGCATCAACTTATAGCCCCAGTAGCAGTAGCAGCCCCTCAGGAACCCGGAAGTCCATAAACTCCCCAGTATGGAGATACTTCACTCAGGATCTAAAAGCTAAGCATGTTGCTATCTGTTGTCTGTGCAAAAAGCCCGTGAGCAGGAGGAAAGCAAGCTCACACCTAGGCATCTCCTCAATGAGATCCCACCTGAAGCACAACCACAGGTCTGACTGGAAGACACACCATGAACATATCACAGATGTCACAACTAGCAGAACACTCTAAAATGTTCCCAGGGCTCTGGGGCAGATAAGAAAAGTAGTGATGTTATTGATGTGTCACAGAGTGTGCCACTTCCAACAGTTAGTTCATTCCAAATAACACCTATGGCTCCTGTTGTAGAGTAGTATGAAGACTCTGCGTTTGCTGTAGGAGATGACAAGAGTCCTAGAATGTCTACATATACAGCCACCACCCCCACCACCTCCACAAGTGATGGCATTAAAGCAATAAAGTTACACAGTTCTTCTGCTATGTTCTATCATCCATCTTAGAAAGAAGTCAAAATCTGAACAACCATAATACAAAGGTACGGCTATGGAAAAGTAAACTTGCCATAATGTTGGTGGTTGAAATGCTGCCCTTTTCTTTTGTTGAAAACAGAGGTTTCAAAGAACCGATGCCACGTATTGCACCCTGCTCGAATATCCCAAGACACAATTATTTTTCAAAGATGGTTGTGCCAATGTTACATAAGCTTGAAGTTAGTGTTATGGACAAAGGACAAAGGCACTCAGCCTGCTAACAACCTTTTCAAGGCATATGTTGTTGTTGGACTCACAACTTTGACTTTGAGCTATTTATTTCTCCACTTCAACCTTCAGAAAAAGTAAAATTGTAGTCATTGGAAACATTGACGAAAACTTATTGGCAATGGCGGAAAAGGAGAAACCTTTTCTGTGGAAAAAGTGAAAAATCATTGGTTTTTCGCAAAAAGCCTGGCAGGAAATTTTTCGGACTTTTTGTCCACCCTTAGTGAGGAGGTGCAAGGAGAGAAGAGTTGAGATGGTGCAATTACAGTTGTATTAATATTATTATGTGTGGGGGGCAGTAAGTTAAGTAGGAGGGTAGATCAAGAGAAGAGGAATAGAAAAGGAAACATGGTGGGAGAATAGAAAACAATGAGAAACAATGTTAAATTATTAAAAGATTGAATTGCCTGTTGGAGCATAGGGTGGCTCTGCTGTGGTCCTGAGGCTTTTTGTATCTTCCAGTTTCCATCTAATCACTAGTGAAGAGTTCACTTTGTACGAGTGAACCCATGATGCAATGACTAGCCAATCTTAATCAGGGCAAGAAATCCTAATGAACAATACAATTCAATTCTGCTTGGACTGGTTCTCCAAAATACAATACCAGATATCATGTCCATGAAGGCAGACATTATTCCAATTACAGGACTCCAGGACCCCAGACTTCTCCCATTAATCTCTTCGTTCATTCATAAGAAACTTTCAGTGGGGATGGTCTGAGGCCGTGAATCCCAGCAACAAGGAATCATGTCTGCCTCCTTGGACATGATATTCAGCAATAATTATACGTGAATTTGAGCTAACCCACTAATACATAATTTATTCATAATGGTCATTAGGATTTTCTGCCTAGATTAAGTAAGTGGTGGTTTCTTATTTGGAGGTGTTACTGTTTCTTTAAAGGGATAGTAATACTTCGTTTTATCTTTATTTTATTTTGTAGGCATTAAAAAAACATGAAGAACAATATAAGTCTTATCTCTCAAACCTTTACGGTTTGAGAGATATTCACAAGCAAAGTTTCCCCTCCCACCCCTTTTACCTAGTGTAAGCCATCTCTTCTCAGATGTGGAATGCAGTCCATAGACCAGACAGATAACAGAAGGGGACAATCTTCTTCATATGAGAACAATGAAAGCCCTGCCCCCCTTGACAAGTTTTTCAGGTTTTTCCCTTATCTTAACTGAAGATTGTCCCTCTCTGCAGTCTACCTGGGCACCTCCCTTCTGATCCGGCTGAGCAGTGTTACATCAATAAAAGGGGCGGGAGGGGGATATTTTGTCATTGAATTACTCTTGAACTACAACTCAGAATTGAAATAACACTCTCCAAAGTCCAAATACTATGATGATTAATTAGAGCTGCTTTTATTATGAAACATTACTATCCCTTTAAGCACATGTAAATCAATCGGTTGCTTAATAATTCTCATTGAACCACATGTACTCAGGAAGAGATGGCCTTAACCCTTAGAGTGCCAGAGGAGTACACAATGTATTGCAAAGCAATGCGTTGCATACCCTTCAGGCACTCAAAGGGTTAAATTCTGCACTGTTGGCAGTTATTTAGGATCTAATGGAGCAGCAGTCCTTCCAAATGTAGAGTTATAAGAATGGTTACAACAAATCTGTGGGTATTTCAGCATGCTTTGTATTATAATAGAAAGTCGTATATTTGGTGGTAGTTTTCCTTTAATCAAATTCCTTCCTGTACAAGTCTGACATACTTTCAGTGTTAACCAATCCAACAGTGAATGGCTTCAGGGGTTCCCTGCATGCCTTAAAGAAACTATGCACAACTTGTTTCATCTGAGTAAAATAGACAGGTGACCTTATTGCTTCAACAGAAAACAAACTGGTGTGCCCCATTATGGCATGAATACACCCATTGTGCGGGAGACGGGTGTACATTACAGGCTGATTGTTACATTTTGATGCTTGTGTTTCTTTAGGAGTTGTGGCATATTCTTGTTGGTCTTTCATTGTATCTCGTAAAGAATCCACTATCTGTTGGGTTTGGCCCATGAAGCACCTGGGCACTGGGCTTATTTTACAGTGATTGCACAATGGAGCTGAGCTTTCACACACAGCTTAAACACAAATAGCTTCTCACTGAGGGCATTCTGCCTCTCTACTCATATTGCTCCCTAAGGAATCGCCAGCCAAGAAGCCTAATATGTTTGTGGAATGTTAAGATCAGGCATCCGCCAAATATTGTGCAATGCTGCATCGGAGCCCCATGGGAAATTATTTAATTAAAGGGTCTGGGTACGCTCAGGGCAAATGATTCACATATCACTTATTCCAGGTGAAGCAAAGAAGCAACATTAACACTTTAATGACCATGAGGTGGTGCAATGCATTGTAAAGCAATGCAGTGCACACCCTTCCCGTCTTTAAAGGGATAGTAATGCTTAAAATGTAAAAAAAATACATACAGTAGGGTTTATCTCCCTGAGTGTAACAAGAGAACTCCCACTGATTAGAAATGTTGTATTCAAAGGTTATTACAGCTCAGACTTGAATTTTTAGATACAAAATCACAGTGTCCAGGAATTGTACAGTGGTGCTGTTGCTACACCATCCTACGAAGATTTAGGGTCAAGTGACCAGATCTGTCCATAGGATGGTGCAGCAACAGCGCCACTGTTCAATTTCAGGTCACTGTGATATTGCACCTAAAAAATTCCAGTTGGAGCTATAATGACTTTTGATCATGACTTTTGAATAAAACACCTCTCAACAGTGGGAGTTCCCTTGTTTTAATCAGGGGGATAAACCCTACAACATATTTTGTTTTTTACATTTTAAATGTCACTATCTCTTTAAAGGTTTAACTGAGAAGTAACAACTCCTAAAAATAACCTAAATGAACCAAAAAATGTTGCCCTTTTTCGAAACACAATATGTTGCCTTTTTTCAAGACACAAAAACTTAATCTTGTCCTGAATGTCATGTTCATGGGGGCAGACATGACAGTAGCTATCAGGACCACAGAAAAAAAAAATCTCCTGCTACTCCACTTTGTAATCTTAACCCTTTAAGGACCAGAGGGAGTGGAATGCATTAAACATTTAAGTAGGTTTCAGTACTCTTGCTCCTACAGTTTGAAATACTGCCAGCAACTGTTGTGTCTTCCTCCATGGATATGACATCCTGAACTGATTGAAGATTTGTGAACATCACTCTAAGGGTAGAAAGGCAAGTAGTACCTCATTTGATGCAGTTCAATGTCTATTTTCTGGAAATGTATGCTTTTAGGTGGTTATTTTGATGGCATGGGGTCATATATCATTCCACAGACATTTTCATACAGAAAACCGTAATGCAGAGGAAGGGTTTTTTTAGCGTAAAGTCTGTTAAATTGTGGAATTCCTTGCCAGAAGATGCGGTACTGGCAGATACAACAGATACATTTAAGAGAAGATTAGATACTTTTCTTTCAAAAGGGAACATACAGGGTTATACTGTGTATTAGTAGGCAAAACAGAAAGACTGAATTATTTGGCTGCAGGAAAGCTTATTTAATTCTCATTTCTCTGGTTTATGTGGCAAGGGTTAAACTTGATGAACTTGTGTCTTTTTTCCACCTAATTTAACTTTACTATGTTACTTTACATATTATATATATATATATATATATATATATATATATATATATATATATATTTACTATTTTACTATATATATATATATATATATATATATATATATATATATATATACTAGTTGAACAGCCCGTTGCACGGGCCACAGTGCCACTGCCACCCGGTCGCGGGGCAGTCAAACGCAGTAGAGACTGCCCGTGCCACGGCTGATACAGAGCTGGACGCTCCTTCGGACTGCAGCACGCTCAGCAGTGTCTACTGTGCATGTCGCGGTGTTACACACGATTTAGCGAATTATTATATAGGATATATTTGGATATATCCAAAAAATGTCTTGGTGCTACAAAACAAATAATATAACATGTAGGTTATTAGATAATAACCAAAAATGAGCACTCATAAGGACTTGTAATGAAAAGAAAGAAATTATTGTCAAAGTTTTGACCCCCTAAAGGGCCTTCCTCAAAACCTTGAGAAAGGCCCTTTAGGGGGTTGAAACATTGACAACCTCAGTATAATGCTAACTGGAGCTTGATATAACGATAGAAGATGTTCACAGCAAACCGACAGGGGCAGATTTACATCTCAGGAGCCTGTAGGCACAGAAATCTAAAGTGTGCCCCTCCCCCCCATTGGCCATCTCCACTGGACTCCTCCACAATGTTCCCAATCTGCACATTGCCTCCCATCAGCTCCATATTGCCCCATCATCTCCACATTGCCCCCATCATCCCCATATTGCCCTCACATTGCCCCCAACAGCTCCATATTGCCCCATTAGCTCCAACTTGCCCCCCATCAGCTCTATAATGCCCTCACATTGCCCCCATCAGCTCCATACTGCCCTCACATTGTCCCCCATCAGGTCCATATTGCCCCCATCATTTCTACATTGTCCCTATCATCCCCATATTGCCCTCACATTGCCCCCAACAGCTCCATATAGCCCCCATCAGCTCCAACTTGCCCCCCATCAGCTCCATATTGCCCTCACATTGCTCCCATCATCTCCATATTACCCTCATATTGCCAGTGTCCTTTTCCTACCTCCTCCCTGGTGGTCCAGCAGCAGGAACGGGCTGTGCCTCCTTCTGCTGTGCTTCTGGAGCTCCCGCGTGGTCTTCTCTTCAGTAATGCAGAGTGCTGGGAGATGATGTCATCTCCCAGTGCTCTGTATTACTAAAGAGCCAACGAGGGAGCTCAGCAGCTACAGATCTTTGGCAAAGAAGGCACAGACCAGACCTCACCATGATGTTGCGGAGCCAGGCGGGGGAGGCAACAAAGGATGATCCTGATGACAGGCGCCCCTCTGTGGGGTGCTCCTGTAGGGAGATGACTACTCTGCCTAATTACAAATCTGGCCCTGCACACCGAAGGGAAGAGTGAACGCGCTCCCTGGGGCAGGAGAATGAAATAGTGCTGGGAAGTCCTGAGAGCTGTGCCGCAGATACACCGTGCCGCATTATGCGGAAGTGCAAGACTTGAAGATTAAAGATCTTAAAATGTAAGTAAAAAAAACAACAAACCACATTTCCTAATGTATTGTACTAGGAACATAAGTATGCTTTTCAAAAATATTTACGTTTCAAACATAACTTGTTTCAAGATGTATAATTTACTTCTTGTGAGGCACCATGAAACAGCTGAAACATTTTTTTCCATATATAACTAGAAAGTTACCATTGTGAATCATACATAAACACATCCAGGACTGAATAAGGATGTTATCTCATCTCTTGAGGTAAGTGGGAGGTTATTATAAGCTGCTATTACCTGGATTCTGGTTCTCCACACAATCGCTACTTCTGGTCCTTGCCAGCCGAATTCTCACTTGGCAGACATAACATGCTAACAGCTAGCAGGCATGCTGGTACAGGACTGCAGTAGAAATTGAGGGCTGTGTTGGTCCACAGGCGGCTCTGGAGTTGCATGTAGTCATCAGGGGATTGTACTGAGGACCCCAGCTCTGCTTTCTGGTACAATGCATTTTCCTCTATTACATCACACTCACACAGGGCCCGATTTCACAATAGGCAGAGTAGAAAACTGCCTAGAGCTCCAAATTTTGGGAGGTGTCTCAGTTGTAGGTGTGGCCAGTGCACCAGTTTATATACCCTTTTACTGGCTAATATTTAACCCTTTCTGTTATACAACAGCACTGTCCCCTTAAGATGATTCTTCCAATGAAGAGCCGTAAGCTCTCTTTGAGGGAGCAAAATGCTACCCTATTTTATTTCAGGTTTATGGGGGAAACGGATGGGCTTTAGACTGCCAGGGAACTTTGGAACTCCCAACTTTGGTGCTGCTTCAGGAGCTCGGCTCAAGGGTTCCTTCTGGTTGGCCACTGCCACAGTACTGGGACCTCGCATGGAGTGGGTGATTGTGACATCATCACGCCTCAACTTTTCACTTCTGGTGATTTTGCATCACTGCGTTGTCAAGGTGATGCAGCACTCTCCCTTGCATGCCCTGCCTCACTCCTCTGGCATTTCTCCTGTGTCCTCACTAATCTAGAGACCACATCCTACCCCTTTTCCCACTGCAGCAAGAAAACACAGTGAAACAGACGGACAACATGAAACAAATAAGAGAGAAAAGTGACTGGAACAGGATAAGGCTTCTTCCAGCTGTCGAGGGTCTCATTTGTTTCTCAACATACTGGAGGTTGATGTTCTCTCATAGGCTATGAGGGGCTATGGTGGCAGGGACACCAGGATTGAATAAACAGAGGTACTTGAGATGGCAAAGGGTGTTGGGTCGTAGCTTCTGTCACTTTGATGACATCCGAAAAGTAAATGGATGTGTAGCATACTAAATGAGCATCATTCATGTTGGTATGTTGCTGACCAGTCATCTTGGTATGTTTTCGAATAGCGGAGTGTTATTTCAATGTTTGATCATCATGGAGAGGCAAGCATGACAACACATCTACATTGGCATGTTTGTCATGTGAGTGGAACTGAATTTTGTAATCAAACGCTCCCAGATAGAGGACATAAAATTATAATCTTGCATCAGTGGTTGCAGAAATCCCCTTTTCTGCATTACAGATGGCTAATAAGGGCTTGTGGTCTGTAATTAGGGTGAAGTGTCCAGTGCCTCCTTATCTATCTTGGAGTAGTTCCATTCAACAGGGCTCAGTGACTTTGATGCAAATGCCACTGACTGTTCCAATCCATCTGGCACAACATGTGACATATGGTGGCATCACACACAACCATAACAGGCTTGAGCAAGTGGTAATAGAGTAAATCCTTGGACTGTAAAAGGATATTTATTTTTGTCCAACACCAGAGAGTATTAGCTTCTAATAGTCTATGTAGTTGGTGGAAGTCATGCCAGCTTAAGCAAGAAACAATGGTAGTAATTTAACAACCCCAAGTATGTGTGTAGTTTAGTGACATCCCGTGGTGGCTGCTCATACAACGACTTGGTCATCAGCTGTGTGTAACCCTTCTTTGTAGAAGACATGACCACAGAAGGTTAAAGATGGTTTAAATAATTCTCACTTTTTCAGGTTAGCTTTTAGGCCATTCTCCTGCCGCCTTTTCAAGACTAGTTTAATATTGTTTTGTTGTTCCTGTTCCATTGTACTAGTGATGAGCATGTCATCTAGCAAGCACTTGGTATGCGGAAACCTGGCAAAGATGGTGTCCATGGTCCACTGCCAGATTGCCAGTATGGAAGACACCCCGAATACCATCCTGTTGTTCTGGTATAAACCCTTTTGGTTATTAATGTTCAGCAAATGGAGGTTATCCTGCTTTATTTCCAGTTGTTAGTATGCTTGCCTCAAATCTATCTTAGAAAAAGTTATGCCTCCAGCTAGTGAGGTGAACAATTCCTCTAGCTGAGGTAAAGGGTATTGGTCACCTTCTTGCTATTTCATGCCATTTGGAACTCCACACACAGACAGATTTCTCCATTCTTCTTGATCACAGGGACAATAGGTGAAGCCCACTCACTATGTGCCACCTTTGAGATTATTCCTTGTGCCTTCAACTGCTCCAGTTCTGCCTCTGGTTTAGCACTAATGAAATATGAGACTGAATGGGCTTTACACAATTTTGGGACCACCCCTGATCTTAGTTGTAGGTGTCCTTGCATGTCTCTCACTTTTGCTAGTGTTGGTGTGAACATGTCTCGTAACTAATGTTGTATGTCTACCAGCCATTTGTTGGTTCCTGTTGGAGTAAAGTGTACAAAATTGACGTCATGTTTATGCTTCAGCATCCCCATCAGTTTTATCCAGGTTTGCCCAAAAAATGGTGCTCCCTCCCCTTCAGCTACCACATACAGCATTGCCCTGTGTTCTTGACCTTAGTGGGTAACTGTCACCAAAGAATATCCCAAGGGAGCCAATACGTGACCATTGTAAGTTTTCAGTTTTATCTCCATCTGCAACAGTTGCAGTGACAACCCTGCCTTCTGAAGCTGTTTATGGGCCATCATGGATATGGCTGACCCCATATCCAAGTCCATGAGGACGGATCTCCCACTGATATGAAGGGCCACTTGCATTTGATTATTTCTGGCCCCCAAGGGATGTACACTCAAATGTGCTAGCCATTCATCTCCTTAAAATAACTCTTCTTGTTCAGAAGCAGAAGAACACTCTCTGTAAAGAACAATTCACTTTTTGCGCCTTAAAAATGGCTCACGCCCCTACATAGACTTTGAATATACAGGATTGTGCTTCATGTGTACAAGTCCCACAGCAGCAGCAATGGCAGGCTTGTATGCCATCTTTAGTGCTAGTCTGACTTGATGAAGTTACTTTGAATATATCTGTAGTATTCAGGGATGTGGACCCCACCGTACGGTTGTTATTAGGAGCTTGTAATTGTGATGCACCTTTGACAGGCATTTCCATAGCGAAAGCAATATCCAAGGCTAAAAGATTGGTTAAGTCCTTTTCAGAGAATAATCTTTTTCAGTTAGATAAGCCACATACAGACTTCTCCTGTAATGCCTGGGGCAGGTGAAATTTGAAATGGCAGGTGAAGGCTAGCCACCATAACTTCACAATGTAAGTTTGCAAAGATTCCCCTTGCAGTTGCTTTCAGGAATAAAATTGAAATCTCTTCATGATCTTCAATGGTTTTGGTTGGTAATAGTTTATTAATACTGAGACAAATTCTTTAAACGGTTTCCCTGAGGGTTTGTTAGGCGCGAGCAAATCCTTTAAAACGGCATATCGTTTTCTGCCTACCACTGTCAGTAAAGTTTACCCTCAGGGATATCATTAACCAGAAACACTGTTCTAAATGTTTAACATAAGATGACCATGATTCAGAGAGCCAATTAAACACATGTTGATAGCAGAGATATAACATACTAAATAACAGTTTAAATAGGCCTGACAGGCAGAGGTATGTATAACCGTGGCACAGAGTAGCGTGAGAAAAAATGGAATGTGCTTATGTGGCTGAAAGAGTAGTACAGCATAGGGATCCAGAGTGAGCATTGTTTTTTTCGTTCTCTTTTTTTTTAATGAGTGGCGGGGAAGACAGCAGGTGAAGGTGAGGCAGGAGATAAGATGACCAGTTACCTTGTCGCCACTGTGATGTGTCAGCCTTATCCCTTTAAGATGATCCTTCTAATGAAGAGGTGTCCAGTCTCTTTGCGGAAATAAAATGCTATCCTCCTATATTTCAGTTTTATGGGGGGAAATGGGTGGGCTTTAGACTTCCCCGGGAACTTTGGACCTCCCAACTATGGTTCTGTTTCATGAGCTCTGCTCAAGGGTTCCTTAATATTAGGCCGCCACCACGGAACTGGGAACTCGCACAATGGAGGGGACACTGCTGTGTAACTTCCACTGATGTTATGTCACAAGTTCTCAAGGTGATGCAACACTGTCTCTCGGCTGTCCTGCCTCCTCACTCCTCTGGCATTTCCTCTGCATCCTCCATCTTACGGACACCACATTTTGGATGTTAGGGGGACCTCCAATGCATTGAGAAGCAATGTAATGGAGATATCTCTAGCAACCAAGGGGTTGCATGTTAAAGGCTAAGGTTATTTTCTGTGCCAGGGAACAGCAGATGGTACTGGAAGTGGGATCATGTGAGGAGTGTGGTGTGTAGCTGTGGACAGAGATAAGGGCACCCAGGGTGCCTTACCTAGGGGAACATGGGATGTATATTTGGCCCAGCACAAACACCCTATTTTCACCCAAAAAAGCACACACACTCTTGCATCAGAGCATCCCTCCCTTGGAAGCTAGAGTTCCGCAGTGCTAGAGGTCTCCTGTGTATTGCTCTGCAATGTGTTGGAGACCTTTAGACATTTTTGGCAACCAAGGGTTTAATATATATTTTTACAACCCCAATTTACAATTTTGACATAATGTGTGGCCCTTGGGATTAATCTGCCAGCCAGTCACTGGTGTAGGGCCATGTTTAGGAATGGATTCCAATACATCTGTTGGGGAGCTTGACCAGCAAAAGGGTTCAAGACTACTGAACATGGGACAAAGGCTTATTCATGCATATCAATATTCAAACATCCGAATGGGGGACACTTGTACTTAATTAGTGTGCTCACAGATGTCTTTGGGAATTTTAGTTTTAGTTTAGCTTGGCAATTTAACCCAGACAAAAAAAAGCCATTCATACAGGAGAATGGCACTATTATCTTTGTGTGTACTAAATGAAATGCAATAAATAAATGAATTAATTAATTAAATACACATTTTAATGTAAATGGAGCTTAAAAGTAGGGAGGTATACATACACAATGTATCATCCCCCCATCCTTGTCCCACTGTCCACTGGTAGTTACAAAACAACTCATACACGGCAGGGACATGGCAACAGGTGGTCCAAGGGTGCAGGTGCACTGTGGCCCAGGATCCAAGGGTCCACATCTTCCCCAGTATCCATAAGGTTCTAGTTATACCTCTCTGAAGGTATTTTTGAGAAAGGGGACCCAAACAAATGTTTGCACCTGGGCCATCCAATAACTAGTTAAGCCACTAATACACTGTCTGACTCTCCAGCTTTGTTTCAATGTCCACTGGTAGTCACAGAACACACATTCTTTGTCTGACATGCCACCCCTGTTCCACCAGTAATCACAGAACCACACAGACACTGAGTGACACACCAATGTTTTTCTACTGTTCACTGGTAATCACATAACCATACATACACTGACGCCCCTATCGTGTTCCCCACACATGTCTTACAAATGGTAGATGATTGTGGATAATGGGAATGGTGGTCCCAATATCCGTGTAGCCAAATCTGACCACACCTGGCTTCAAACATATGTGACCCCGACTGATTACACTCGTTATTGGTTACTATAAGACAGACATCCATCTGAGTGAACGTTATCCCACACGCTGTTTATTTGGGGCTTTATAACAAGAAAGTATCCAGTAAGTACACTTCATATATGTGGGGAAATTGAAAGGGTTAATACAGAATAAGGAACCCAGGAGCAGGGCTATGATGCCCTGGTGAGACAAAAAAGGGTATAAGAGACTCCTCCAACAAGGACAGGTGGAGAGAAGCTAGGGAGCTACGCTGGGGCACGGTGCTAGTGGACGTAGGCCCCTTTATACATGTACGTCATCTATTTCAGGACTCCCCGCATGTCTACACACTGTTCAGGGAGCCCTGAATCAGAATTTAAAAAAAATTCTCCGTGGTCCTTAAGTGCCGGCCACGTGTGTGCATGCCGGTCCTTAAGGGGTTAATATAGGGGAGAACACCTTGGATACTCTCTAGCATTCAACTGGCTTTTAACACCATGGGGCTTTTAACACCTTGGATACTGTCTAGAATTCAACTGGTTAACCCTTTGTGTGCCATAGGGGTACGCAAAGAAATGCATTGTGTACCACTCTGGCACTCAATGGGTTAATATTCTCATTTTGATCTGTGGAAATTTGGGGAAATTTTATTTATCCTTTATGGTGCAGATGATTTGCTCCAGAATTGCTTTTCCTTTACTAATGAATATGACCCAATTATTCCAAGGGTATGGGTTCCCTTTAATATCTGAATATCATCTTTTTTTTTTTTTTTACAGAAATTCACAACTTTGTATTTAATTTCCCCATAGCTGCTTTCAATGACATCCTATCTTCCTTTCTACACGGAAATTGTTGAAAAAATTTAAGAAATACTCCTTAATACAAAGAAGCACATTTCATCATGAATACAAAAGCTATTTCATTATAATCCCCTTTGGATCCCTACTGCTTCTCTAGTAATATTAAATGAAAGTATCTGTGTCATCTTGTGATTGATGATTCTACTTTCTGCATACAATGCATCTGCTACAAGGGCCTGAGGTGGAATATCACTGTGCACAGGGCACGAGTTCCTATTAGGCGAAGTAAAGCTGTGGTAGTCAACCTTTGGCTCTCCAGCTGTTGCGGACTACAACTCCCAGTAGCCACAACCAGAAAATGGCTGGTTTTGGATGCTGGAAGTAGTTGTCCTGAAAAGCTGAAGAGTCAAAGGTTGATTTAAACTGGCATAGAGACCAGGCATGCAAAAGCACCCAAATTCTAACATATAGAATATTAAACTGCCAAATGTCACTAAGTGTAGTGAATGATTTAGCCATTGTGGAAGGGGCCCCTAATTTGCCACACACACACATATATATATATATATATATATATATATATATATATATATATATATATCCTATATAATAATTCGCTAAAATGTGTGTAACACCACAGTCATGCGCAGTAGAGACTGCCCTGTATCAGCCGTGCCGCGGACAGTCTCCAATGTGCATGTCTGCCCCGCGACCGGCTGGCAGTGGCACTGTGGCATGTGTAACGGGCTCTTCAACTAGTATATATATATAAAAGGCCAGGTGTATGTTTGTCCAATGCAGTCATGTGCAGTAGAGACTGCCCGAACGTGCATGTTTGTTCAGTGCAGTCATGCACAGTAGACTGCCTGAACACACAGAATGCTGGGAGGATGTTTGTCATGTGCAAGAATACTGGGGGGTTTGGTCCATGTACACGGGCTTTTACACTAGTTATTAATATATCTTAGAACATTTGGCATTAGTGACATTTTGCATAATTATTATTTTCTTATGGCTTACTTATAGCAATGCATGTAATATACAATCCATAATAAACAAATTAATTGGTAATGTATTTCCATTGCCAACTCATATTATATACAAATTCAGGAGCATAACTCTTTGAGTGCAATGCAATGCATTGAATACCTTTTTTGGCACTCAAAGGGTAAATGTCAGGATGCAGTGTGTATAGTGAGTCAGACCATAATCAGTACAAGCGGATAGAAACACAAATGCAAACTTTAAGTTTATTAAAGAGATAGTAATACTTAATTTTAAGTCTGTTTCATATTATAGGCATAAAAAAACTATGAAAAACATATCTCTCTAACCTTTATGGTTTGAGAGATAAGCCTCGCTAAAGTTACCTTTCCTTGCCTGTTTGAACGAAGTCAGAGCTTAGCTGACAGCTGCAGCTTGCAAACCAGGCACACTTTGTAAACTGTTCCAACGAAGTATTAATGTTCAGATCGTGCGTTTTCGGCTCTGCTAAAGAGCCTCCATCTAGTCAAATGACTGGATTCTGCAGCTGTCAGCTAAGCGCTGACTTCGTTCAAACAGGCAAGGAAAGGTAAGTTTAGTGAGGGATATCTCTCAAACACCAAAGGTTAGAGAGATAAGCCTTACATCATTTGTCATCGTTTTTTATGCCTATAATATGAAACAGACTTAAAATTACGTGTTACTATCCCTTTAAGCTTAATTTGTTTAAAGGGACAGTAATGTTTCACAAAAACAGCAGCTCCAATTAATCTTCATAGTATTTGAGCCATAGAGAGTGTTATTTCATTACTGTCAGAGTTGTAGTTCGAGAGTAATTCAATGATAAAGTTTCCTCTCCCCGCCCCTTTTAACTAGTGTAAACCACCTCCCCTCAGATGTGGAGTCTAATCCATAGACCAGACAGATAAAAGAAGGGGACAATCTTCTTACTCTGAGACAATGAAAACCCTGACCCCTCTTGACAGGTTTTTCAGGTTTTTCCCTTATCTTAATTGAAGATTGTCCCTCTCTGCAATCTACCTGGGCACCTCCCTGCTGCTCTGAGCTGAACAGTGTTATATCACTAAAGGGGGCAGGAGGGGGATACTTTATCATTCAATTACCCTTGAACTACAACTCTGACAGAATTGAAATAACACTCTCCAAGGCCCAAATACTATGATGGTTAATTAGTGCTGCTTTTATTATGAAACATTACTATACCTTTAACAGAGGACTTACCTAGGTTGGTAATTTGGAGTCCATCATACAGCAGTCAGGTATTTCTCTATAATTGCTGTGTATAACAGAAGGACTTAACTAGGCAGGAGTCCATTACACAGCAGTCAGGTATTTGTATATCATCACTCCATGTAACAAAAAGATATACCTAGGAACCTGTACATCAAACAGCAGTCAGGTATTTCTATATAATTGCTGTGTAAGGACTTAAAGGGATAGTAATACTTCATTATTACTATCCCCCATGTTGTAGCCCTTAAAATTCTGAATTCAACGATACCAGTGGCATCTCTCAGACCTTTATGGTTTGAGAGAAATCCGCTTTCAAAGTTCCGTCTCCCCTGACGTCAGCGTTCTAGCTGACAGCGGGGGAATCAGGTCAGTGAGCAAGAGGCGGCTCTGCAGCAGTGCTGAGATTGCATTATAGAAACAGAAATCCTTCACTAAAATGGTCTTCTACATGTGTTTGGTTTGCTCGGCTCAGTCAGGTATTTGTATATCATTACTCTATGTAACAAAAAGATATACCTAGGTACTGTACATCATACAGCAGTCAGGTATTTCTAAACAATTACGGTACTATGTACAACAGAAAGACTTACATGGGTAGGACCACAAAGTAAGAACAAGGGGAGCTTTTACAATAAACAAATGACAATTGTGATGAAATCACTGATATGATGAAAAATATACTTGTATAGGATAATCTCCTGGATGAATGGATAAATAACCAGTAAAGAGCAACATGAGTTAACCTGCCCCTGTACAGGAACCTCCAGAATATACTAGATATCCTTCTACAATGATGATCAGCCAAAAGAAAATGTTCTTAAATTATTTATTTTATTAAAATAAAATATTTTAAAACTGAACTATCACCCAAACTAAGCTACCAAATAATTATGCACATAATGCATATCCATACTAGTATTATCCATAATAAGTCCAGCGTTACTGAGAAATCCAACTTGTTCTGAGACAGTTAGGCAGGCAGCTTGTTGTAGAGGCATCTGCGCTCCTGCGTCTTCAGTCACTTCCTGTACCTTCAAGTACAATGCAGCGCCTCCTAGAGGAGACAGAACAGACAGTGCAGGAGTGCAGATGTTTCTTTGGCAAGACGTCTGCGCTGATGCCTGCCTGAAGAGTTATATTTATCGATAATGCTGGACTTATTCCGGATAATACTTGTATGGATATGCTTATCGTTACATGCATAATTATTTGGGGGTAACTTTAATTTGGGTGATGGTTCCACTTTAAAGAAATAAAAAAATAAATAAAAAAAATCTGATGCATTTCAGGACACACCATCCTTTCACCAGAGATGTCCATGTATACTTGGAACTCAAGAACTTTCCTAGGTAGGATCCTACAAACAGCAGCCAGGTATATCTAAATAATTACTGTTTGTAATAGAAGGACTTGCATATGTCTTCATACAGCAGTCAGGTTTATCTATGTACTATATATATAATTACTGTGCACAAGAGAAGGACTTAGGCCTCGATTCAACTCCCCCCGATGCCCCACAAAAAACAGCCAACGCTATTCAATTACCTGTGCTATGAAAAAATACAGGTAAAAAAAATGTTGGGCGATAAATGTTGCAGCTTTTTCTCCTGTTGAAAAAACTAAAAATGCTGAAATATGCAATTGAATTCCATGCATTAGCCCTAAGATGCATTAAGGGACCCACTTTATCATGGGAAAATCTGCACCCAGTTTTTTGGGGAGCAGAGTCCCTTAACGCATCTTTAAACAGCTGACGCATGAACTGAATGTGCAAAAAAAGCCTAAGACCAGTGGTTGTATTGATATGGGGGCCTAAGTCCATATCAATACATCCAAAGCAATCCCAAAGTGTTTAAAATGTTAATAGAATTAACCCTGTGATTGCCAGTGGGGTATGGTTACCCCATCAGCACTCATAGGGTTAATCCGAAGGAGCTACAAAACAGCCCCTGAAACTAAATACATACCATTTATCCTGATGTCCAGAGGAGTCTTCATCACCCTGGCAACTACTGTCCGTCTTCTTCTTCTATCTCCTCTCTTCCTTTTTCTCTCTTCTTTCTCTCCATCTTCTTTCTTCTTCATTTCTTTCTTCTATTCTTCTGTCTTCTTCTCTTCCTCGTTTCACTCATGTTTCTGTAAAAAGAAAGACAAAAAACATTACATATGTTCCACAGATATAACTCGGACATGTGTGCATAGTCTAAAACCCTTGAGTGTCAGAGGGGTACGCAAGCATTGAAGAGCAAGGTGTTGCCTACCTCCTTGGCACTCAAGGGGTTAAGCAATGCACTAATGTCCAAGTAGAACTTGCCAATTGAAAATACAAATGTTCTCATTGTTCTCATTAATCCTATATAATAATTTGCTAGGATGTTTGTCAGAAGCCACCATGCACAGTAGAGACTGCTCGTGCTGCAGTCATGCGCAGTAGAGTGAGCGTGCTGCAGTCAAGTGCAGTACAGACTGCCCGAACGCGTTGTGGCTGATATGGAGCAGGGCATTCCGAATTTGGACCGTAGTCATCTCTGCGCAACTTCCTGGGACATCTTGGTTCCGGAAAGGTGCGCAGAGAGGACTACGGTCCAAATTTGGAGTGCCCCACTCCGTATCAGCTGCGGCGCATTTGAGCAGTCTATACTGCACATGACTGCACTGCAGGCAGTGACCATAGAGGCTCTGGGCACCAGCAGAGGCTGCTGGGTGGCACTATGGCCCTTGTGCACAGACTTTACAACTAGTATAATATATTAGTGTTCCAAGACAAAAATAATCATGTATGCGAAAAAAAAAAATATATAGTATCATTAAGCTCCCTTTGTCGTCTCCGGCACTGTCGGCAGTAGTGGCAGCAGGAATAAGAGAAGACAGATCCCTCCCCTCCTTGTACCTCACATGCATTGCCCAAACCAGTGTGAAGAATTTTCAACAGAGACTGCTTTTTTATATGTTCAGTCTCTGTTCAGAATGACTCACAGCCAGTCAGCTACTAGGCTGGTGATCATGGAACCTGACTGGCTGAGAAGTGAGTAAGCGCACATCCCAGCCAATGGCTGTGAGACATTTTGAACAGAAACTGGCTATATAAAAAGGCAGTCTCTGTTCAAAATTCCCTCACACTGGATTGGCACTGGCCCGTGAGGTAAAAGAGGGGAGTCTGTCTTCTCCTATTCCTACCACCACCGGAAACCACAAAGGGGGCTTATTAGTACAATATACAATACTTGCTAAGATTTTAGGCAGGTGTGAAAAAATCATGTAAAGTAAGAATGCTTTCAAAAATAGACATGTTAATAGTTTATTTTTTATCAAACAACAAAACGCATAGTGAGTGAAGAGAAGAAAAATCTAAATCAAATCAATATTTGGTGTGACAACCCTTTGCCTTCCATACAGCATCAAATCTAGGTACACTTGCACACAGTATTTTAAAGGGATAGTAATACTTAAAATGTAAAAAAAAATATGTTGTAGGGTTTATCCCCCTGAGTAAAAAAAGGGTACTCCCACTGCTGAAAGGTGTTTCATTCAAAAGTTATTA
This sequence comes from Rhinophrynus dorsalis, assembly GCA_037306005.1. Taxonomy (NCBI): domain Eukaryota; kingdom Metazoa; phylum Chordata; class Amphibia; order Anura; family Rhinophrynidae; genus Rhinophrynus; species Rhinophrynus dorsalis. The sequence continues at coordinate 50,572,956 of CM074722.1, forward strand.
ATTTTCAAAGTTGAATTTTTTAGGTGCAATATCACAGTGGTCTGAAATTGTACAGTGGCGCTGTTGCTACACCATCCTATGGACAACTCTGGTCCTGGGACCTTAAATCTCCACAGGATGGTACATTAGTGCCAAAAAATACATTGTAAGTCTTTTCCTGCTGAGTAAAACAACAGTACTCTTTCTGCTGACAGCTGCATAGTTCTGAAGGAATTGTAGTTGTATATATTGGTTTATTACATTAGTGGTCAGATTTCAATTAGTTATTTTCATGCATTCAATGGGAGAGGTGAGTCTCTGACAAACTTCTCAGAATAATATGATACCAGCTGTTAAAGGGATAGTAATGTTTCACAATAAAAACAGCTCTAATTAATCATCATAGTATTTGGACTTTGGAGAGTGTTATTTCAATTCTGTCAGAGTTGTAGTTCAAGAGTAATTCAATGACAAAGTATCCCCCTCCCGCCCCTTTTACTGATGTAACACTGTTCAGCCAGAGCAGAAGGGAGGTGCCCAGGTAGACTGCAGAGAGGGACAATCTTCAATTAAGATAAGGGAAAAACCTGAAAAACTTGTCAAGGGGGGCAGGGCTTTCATTGTTCTCTTAGGAAGAAGATTGTCCTCTACTGTTATCTGTCTGGTCTATGGACTGCATTCCACATTTGAGAAGAGATGACTTACACTAGGGAAAAGGGGAGGGAGGGGAAACTTTGCTTGTGAATATCTCATAAACCATAAAGGTTTGAGAGATAAGACTTATATCATTCTTCATGTTTTTTTAATGTCTACAAAGTAAAATAAAGATAAAACAAAGCATTACTGTCCCTTTAAGTTACTTCCTTTCAGTTTGAAGTATCAAGCCATAATCATGCTGTTACTTTATGACAATTTGAACAGTTAAAAAATTCAGAATGAAATTCCAGATGTTTGCCATGTTATTGTCATACCTGGAAACTCTCTGGATCTGCCACAGATACTCTGGTTTTCAGACTGAATTTCCAGGTCTTTGCGGACACAGTCTGTTTCTCCAGCAGTGGTGAGTTTCTTCTCCTTCCCACCCTGTTCTTCCCACTTCCCTCCTACTTCTCTCCCCCAGACTATTCTGACTACTTCCCACCAACCTCCCTCCCACTTTAGGTCTAAAATATGATTTAGCCCCATCCCCCTGATTAAGCCCCACTGATGCAAAACACATCAATGACATCCTCTTGTCCGCAGCACATGAGCCCTCTCCGGGGTCTCAAGATAAGCAAGTTTCCAGGTATGATTTGAGGTGGTGTGACTTACTGAACCAGATTTATAAAACAAAATGGAGTAATTTGAGGGCATAACAACTACATATTAAGACAGTCAAGAGGAACACTATGTTTTGCAGTGCCCTGATTGGCTGATCTGACAGTTTTTTTTCAGTGTACCATGTGTTTCCTGTTGGCACCTGAGTATGTGATATTGGGATTGAGGCTAATGTGCAACCAGCACCCACCACTAGTCAATTGAGGAGCATTTGCATTTGAATAAAATCTCATTGCTTGATCATCGCTGCTGGGTGAGCATATATTGCTACTTTATTACCATTTGCTGCAAAACTACATATTCCTGATCTGCCTCTGTTATCAGTATAGCATGCTAGTGAGTAGGTCCCACCATTGCCTAGCCATATAGTTTCTCAGCATACAGAGGAAGAAGGGTAAATTAGATATAACTATACTGCAATGCTATTCTAAGCAGCTGTTCTGTTATGCCGTGAGAAAATTAACCCTCTGAGTGCCAGAGAGGTGTAGCAATGAGTTGCACACTCTCTAGTACTCATAGGGTTAAACAGACAAGCAGCGTCAGACACTGCACTTACTAGCACATTGCAATGGTAGTTGGAGTCATCTCAGAAGGAGGGCCCCATATCTATACATCCGTGGGTCGGTAGTGTAGGGATGCCTAGCTGCTCGTGCATGTAGAATTTTTTTTTACTATTTTCAATTACATGTCGGTAGTTTGGAACAAGCGTTAGGGACTCCATGCCTGTATACCTCCCAACATTTCAAATGGAAAAAAAGGGACACTTGTTTTTTAGGCGATGTTGCTGGGGGGCGTGACTGGTGGGCAGGGCATTGCCCAGAATTTTTAGGTTATTTGATGACAAATCTTTGTGTAGCTGAAAAATTGATTTACAACAAGCTCAATGATTTTATTTACACAAATTAATTTAAAATCACATATACTGAGTTTTATTGCTGTGGAGAACTGTGATACACTTATATACACACCACACAGTCTGATCTTCTAAACACAGGGACACCAGGGTGATTCACTTATATACACACCACACAGTCTGATCTCCTAAACACAGGGACACCAGGGTGATACACATATACACACCACACAGTCTGATCTCCTAAACACAGGGACACCAGGGTGATACACTTCTATACACACCACACAGTCTGATCTCCTAAACACAGGGACACCGGGGTGATACACTTATATACACCCCACACAGTCTGATCTCCTAAACACAGGGACACTGGGGTGATACACTGATGTACACACCATACAGTCTGATCTCCTAAACTCAGGGACACCAGGGTGATACACTTATATACACACCACACAGTCTGATCTCCTAAACACAGGGACACCAGGGTGATACATTTATATACATACCACACAGTCTGATCTCCTACACACAGGGACACCAGAGTGATACACTTCTAAACACACCACACAGTCTGATCTCCTACACACAGGGACACCAGAGTGATACATTTAAATACACACCACACAGTCTGATCTCCTAAACACAGGGACACCAGGGTGATACACTGATATACACAACACGCAGTCTAATCTCCTAAACACAGGGACACCAGGGGGGATACACTTATATACACACCACACAGTCTGATCTCGTAAACACAGAGACACCAGGGTGATACACTTATATACACACCACACAGTCTGATCTCCTACACACAGGGACACCAGAGTGATACACATATAAACACCACACAATCTGATCTCCTAAACCCAGGGACACCAGGGTGATACACTTATATACGCACCATACAGTCTGATCTCCTAAACACAGGGACACCAGGGTGATACACTTATATACACACCACCCAGTCTGATCTCCTACACACAGGGACAACAGAGTGATACACTTATATACACACCACACAGTCTGATCTCCTAAACACAGGGACACCAGGGTGATACACTTATATACACACAACACAGTCTGATCTCCTAAACACAGGGACACCAGTATGATACACTTATATACACACCACACAGTCTGATCTCCTACACACAGGGACACCAGAGTGATACACTTATATACACACCACACAGTCTGATCTCCTAAACACAGGGACACCAGGGTGATACACTGATATACACAACACACAGTCTGATATCATAAACACAGGGACACCAAGGGTGATACACTTATATACACACCATACAGTGTGATCTCCTAAACACAGGGACACCAGGGTGATACACTTATATACACACCACACAGTTTGATCTCCTAAACACAGGGACACCAGAGTGATACACTTCTATACATACCACACAGTCTGATCTCCTAAACACAGAGACACCAGGGTGATACACTTATACACACATCATAGTCTGATCTCCTAAACACAGGGACACCAGGGTGATACACTTATACACACATCATAGTCTGATCTCCTAAACACAGGGACACCAGGGTGATACACTTATATACAAAACGCACAGTCTGATCTCCTAAACACAGGGACATCAGGGTGATACACTTCTATACACACCACACAGTCTGATCTCCTAAACACAGGGACACCAGGGTGATACACTTATATACACATCACACAATCTGATCTCCTAAACACAGGGACACCAGGGTGATACACTTATATACGCACCATACAGTCTGATCTCCTAAACACAGGGACACCAGAGTGATCCACTTATATACACACCACACAGTCTGATCTCCTACACACAGGGACACCAGAGTGATACACTTAAATACACACCACACAGTCTGATCTCCTAAACACAGGGACACCAGGGTGATACACTGGTATACACAACACACAGTCTGATCTCCTAAACACAGGGACACCAGGGGGGATACACTTATATACACACCACATAGTCTGATCTCCTAAACACAGGGACACCAGGGTGATACACTTATATACACACCACACAGTCTGATCTCCTAAACACAGGGACACCGGGGTGATACACTTATATACACCCCACACAGTCTGATCTCCTAAACACAGGGACACCGGGGTGATACACTGATGTACACACCATACAGTCTGATCTCCTAAACTCAGGGACACCAGGGTGATACACTTATATACACACCACACAGTCTGATCTCCTAAACACAGGGACACCAGAGTGATACACTTACATACACACCACACAGTCTGATCTCCTAAACACAGGGACACCAGAGTGATACACTTCTAAACACACCACATAGTCTGATCTCCTACACACAGGGACACCAGAGTGATACACTTAAATACACACCACACAGTCTGATCTCCTAAACACAGGGACACCAGGGTGATACACTGATATACACAACACGCAGTCTAATCTCCTAAACACAGGGACACCAGGGTGATACACTTATATACACACCACACAGTCTGATCTCCTACACACAGGGACACCAGAGTGATACACATATAAACACCACACAATCTGATCTCCTAAACCCAGGGACACCAGTGTGATACACTTATATACACACCACACAGTCTGATCTCCTACACACAGGGACACCAGAGTGATACACTTATACACACATCATAGTCTGATCTCCTAAACACAGGGACACCAGGGTGATACACTTATATACACAATGCACAGTCTGATCTCCTACACACAGGGACATCAGGGTGATACACTTCTATACACACCACACAGTCTGATCTCCTAAACACAGGGACACCAGGGTGATACACTTATATACACATCACACAATCTGATCCCCTAAACACAGGGACACCAGGGTGATACACTTATATACGCACCATACAGTCTGATCTCCTAAACACAGGGACACCAGGGTGATCCACTTATATACACACCACACAGTCTGATCTCCTACACACAGGGACACCAGAGTGATACACTTAAATACACACCACACAGTCTGATCTCCTAAACACAGGGACACCAGGGTGATACACTGGTATACACAACACACAGTCTTATCTCCTAAACACAGGGACACCGGGGTGATACACTTATATACACACCACGCAGTCTGATCTCCTAAACACAGGGACACCAGGGTGATATACTTATATACACACCACACAATCTGATCTCCTAAACACAGGGACACCAGGGTGATACACTTATATACACACCGCACAGTCTGATCTCCTACACACAGGGACACCAGGGTGATACACTTATATACACACCACACAGTCTGATCTCCTACACACAGGGACACCAGAGTGATACACATATAAACACCACACAATCTGATCTCCTAAACCCAGGGACACCAGTGTGATACATTTATATACGCACCATACAGTCTGATCTCCTAAACACAGGGACACCAGGGTGATACACTTATATACACACCACCCAGTCTGATCTCCTACACACAGGGACACCAGAGTGATACACTTATATACACACCACACAGTCTGATCTCCTAAACACAGGGACACCAGGGTGATACACTTATATACACACCACACAGTCTGATCTCCTAAACACAGGGACACCAGGATGATACACTTATATACACACCACACAGTCTGATCTCCTACACACAGGGACACCAGAGTGATACACTTATACACACATCATAGTCTGATCTCCTAAACACAGGGACACCAGGGTGATACACTTATATACACAATGCACAGTCTGATCTCCTAAACACAGGGACATCAGGGTGATACACTTCTATACACACCACACAGTCTGATCTCCTAAACACAGGGACACCAGGGTGATACACTTATATACACATCACACAATCTGATCCCCTAAACACAGGGACACCAGGGTGATACACTTATATACGCACCATACAGTCTGATCTCCTAAACACAGGGACACCAGGGTGATCTACTTATATACACACCACACAGTCTGATCTCCTACACACAGGGACATCAGAGTGATACACTTAAATACACACCACACAGTCTGATCTCCTAAACACAGGGACACCAGGGGGGATACACTTATATACACACCACACAGTCTGATCTCCTAAACACAGGGACACCAGGGTGATACACTTATATACACACCACACAGTCTGATCTCCTACACATAGGGACACCAGAGTGATACACATGTACACACCACACAGTCTCATCTCCTAAACACAGGGACACCAGGGTGATCTACTTATATACACACCACACAGTCTGATCTCCTACACACAGGGACATCAGAGTGATACACTTAAATACACACCACACTGTCTGATCTCCTAAACACAGGAACACCAGGGTGATACACTGGTATACACATCACACAGTCTGATCTCCTAAACACAGGGACACCAGGGGGGATACACTTATATACACACCACACAGTCTGATCTCCTAAACACAGGGACACCAGGGTGATACACTTATATACACACCACACAGTCTGATCTCCTACACACAGGGACACCAGAGTGATACACATGTACACACCACACAGTCTCATCTCCTAAACACAGGGACACCAGGGTGATACACTGATATACACAACACACAGTCTGATCTCCTAAACACAGGGACACCGGGGTGATACACTTATATACACACCACGCAGTATGATCTCCTAAACACAGGGACAACAGGGTGATATACTTATATACACACCACACAATCTGATCTCCTAAACACAGGGACACCAGGGAGATATACTTATATACACACCGCACAGTCTGATCTCCTACACACAGGGACACCAGGGTGATACACTTATATACACACCACACAGTCTGATCTCCTAAAAACAGGGACACCAGGGTGATACACTTATATACACACCACACAATCTGATCTCCTAAACACAGGGACACCAGGGTGATACACTTATATACACACACCACACAGTCTGATCTCCTAAACACAGGGACACCAGGGTGATACACTTATATACACACACCACACAGTCTGATTTCCTAAACACAGGGACACCAGGGTGATACACTTATATACACAACACAGTCTGATTTCCTAAACACAGGGACACCAGAGTGATACACTTATATACACACCACACAGTCTGATCTCTTAAACACAGGAACACCAGTGTGATACACTTATATACACACCACACAATCTGATCTCCTAAAATGAGGGACATCAGGGTGGGAAAGAGGGACAGAGGGATTTTGGTCTAAAAGAGGGACACTTGGGAGGTGTGCATATGTAACAAAGAGATGTACACACACACACATGCAACATATACGCGCAGAAACACATGCGCGCATGAGTTCTGCACCCCTCTGGCACTCAAAGGGTTAAGGTATAGACAAGCATGTCAGAGTTAAATAGCAGTGGGAAGTGTATTCATACCTGGGAACTTTGACTTGTGGAGTCCCTGGAGGGCACTTCAGTGGTGCTGATGTGGAGAGAGCAATGGGGCAATTTGTGTTAAAAGTGGGTGGGGCTTAATCACGAGTAAGGGGTGGGGCTTAAGAGAAATGTGGAAAAGTGTTAGTTGTCCACCCTATCTTATCACATTCTGTCCAAGAAAAAAATATAATTAAAACTAAAAAACAAATGATCATCTTCTTTCCGCAGACGTACCACAGAAACAATAACAGCAAGCAGTTTGGACCGCAGCTGCCTGTGTCTTGCAAGTCAGTCACACCGAATTTTGGGAAATTTTAGGTAAACCTTTCTCTCTCCTTCGCCCTCAGAGTGCCCTCAGACTCCTCTAATACAGAGAACAAATGTCTTATCTAAAAGACTCCCTAAACTAAGCTTCAATTCTCCTTTATTTCTCCAGCTCAAAAACATGCTGCTTTCTCCTCTCACAAACACAGAATGGCTGCTGTGAGAGCCTGACACCCTTTTATATGCCTGCAGGAAAAGAAGAGAAAACTGCTATGTAATGAAGAAAAATTCAGTCTTCTCATTGATTTCAATGCAGTGAGCTAGGGGGAAAAAAGCGGGAAAATTTTACTTTTCACAGGAAATGTTTCACCAATAGTGAAGTGCCATTTTTTGCTGATTTTGGTTTGAGACAAACATTTTTGCCCATCCCTACAGCATTCACAGTCCTGGCACGTTATTGGGCGTTAAGGTATTAAAGACAATGTCAAAGTATTGTGCATATTTGCATTAACATTTCTAAAACATTTCCAGGGAAACTAGTGTCTATGGTGTTGTGTAATGCCACACCAGAGGAAAACCCTGTACAACAGACTTAAAACTGGACTTATACAATAGAATTAACTTTACATGTACTAAATACAACATGAAATCATAAAAAAATAACAAAGATTAATGTTACCAGGGGCAACTCATTAACCTTTTAAAGACAAGCACATAGAATACGGGGTGGTAAAACAAGAATGCCAGGGTTAGGCAACAGAGAGCCAAAACCAGGTGCTTTCCCTGGAATTTTGGAACAGTCAGTAGTTATCCATTGTAAAGCAATGTGTTAGAGACATCTTTAGCATCCATGGGGTTACATTTGTTGTGTGGAACCCATTTGACAACTTCTTGAGGTTCTGAAGAGCCCTGATTGAAAACCACTAGTCTAAAGATATGATATGGCACACATTTGTTTGAAATCGTAATACCAGTGGAAAATGGGCCTTATGTACTAATGAAAAGAGGAGCAATACTGTTCATGTTTTCAGGCCAGTCATAAGTCTGCCCAGCACTGAATCAGGCTGCCATATAGTAGTATAGCTCCATTTCAATTGTAAACTCTGTAGAATCACTAGTAGTGTAGCTCCATTTCCTTTGTAAGCTCTGTAGTATCACTAGTAGTGTAGCTACATTTCATTTGTAAGCTCTGTAGAATCACTAATAGTGTAGCTCCATTTCATTTGTAAGCTCTGTAGAATCACTAGTAGTGTAGCTCCATTTCATTTGTAAGCTCTGTAGAATCACTAGTAGTGTAGCTCCATTTCATTTGTAAGCTCTGTAGTATCACTAGTAGTTTAGGTCCATTCCAGTTGTAAGCTCTGTTTTATTACCAGTAGTGTAGCTCCATTTCAGTTGTAGGCTCTGTAGAATCACTAGTAGTGCAGCTCCATTTAATTTATAAGCTCTGTCGTATCACTAGTAGTGTAGCTCCATTTCATTTGTAAGAGCTGTAGTATCACTAGTAGTGTAGCTCCATTGCAGTTGTAAGCTCTGTATAATCTAGTAGTGTAGCTCCATTTAATTTGTAAGCTCTGTAGTATCACGAGTAGTGTAGCTCCATTTCTTTTGTAAGCTCTGTCATTTCAACAGTAGTTTAGCTCCATTTCAGTTGTAAGCTCTATAGAATCACTAGTAATGTAACTCAATTTCAGTTGTAGGCTCTGAAGAATCAATAGTAGTGTAGCTCCATTTCATTTATAAGCTCTATCGTATCACTAGTAGTGTAGCTCAATTTCATTTATAAGCTCTGTCCTATCACTAGTAGTGTAACTTAATTTCAGCTGTAAACTCCATTGTAGCTCATTTTCATTTATAAGCTCTGTGGTATCACTAGTAGTGTAGCTCCATTTCTTTTGTAAGCTCTGTCATTTCAACAGTAGTTTAGCTCCATTTCAGTTGTAAGCTCTGTAGAATCACTAGTAATGTAACTCAATTTCAGTTGTAGGCTCTTTAGAATCAATAGTAATGTAACTCGATTTTAATTGTAGGCTCTGAAGAATCAATAGTAGTGTAGCTCCATTTCATTTATAAGCTCTATCGTATCACTAGTAGTGTAGCCCAATTTCAGCTGTAAGCTCTGTAGACTCACTAGTAGTATAGCTCAATTTCATTTATAAGCTCTATGGTATCACTAGTAGTGTAGCTCCATTTCAGTTGTAAGCTCTATAGTACCACTAGTGTAGCTCCATTTTTCTTACATCACAACACTACAATTATAGAATTTGCAAAACGGTGTCGGTGGGGACTGGGGCTGGAGTGAAAGTAGAACTGGGCCACTTGAATGTACTTGCCCTCCCCAGACCAAAAGTTGCCAACCCTCCCTTGACCATAGAGAGAAATTTAAAAAATTCCCACATTCACATTGATTTATGTGGGCTTTTAACCCCTTGGATGCTAAACATTTCTCTAGTATTCAAGAGGTTAAAATAACTTTTACGGCTATAGGATTTGCTCATGAATTGCTCCTCTCTTCTTTTGTACATAAGGCCCCCTGTGTGTGTGTGTGTGTGAATCTTCATTCGCCGCCCTCACTGATGTATGTGACATGATTCTATCCCTATCTGGTTGTGTGGTTACCAGCTGAGCTATGAGCTCTAATGAAAGGATAAGTTAAATTCACACGAATGCAGGAGAGAATTCTTATGAGAACTGGATCAATTAACGAGACTTTCCAAAAATTCTTTCTGCGTTTCACCGAAGAAAAAATAATAATAAAATCTTTCAAATGAAACAAAGAAAGGCATCTTCTGTATGTTATAGAGAGAAGAGGAGCATAAATCATGATTACAGCCTCTATAATCTCTGACCTTCACACAGGCTTTGGAGTTCAGAGGTGAAGCTGCTTTGTGTATTTATTGCCTGGTGGGGGTATGCATCATTTTCCTTCGATTTAACACTTTCATTGCTAGGCAGTGCTCTGACGCAATTAAGGAAAAAGCATGAAATACATGGATGTGAATTTCTTTCTTTTGGAGAAAATTAGAAATATTTTAAAGGTTACGTTCGTTGTCTACATTGATGTGAATATATTTATTGCTGCCCATACAATTTATACGCCTGATCTTAGGTATGTAATACAGGGCTTATAATTTTAAGTCCTTTGCTACTAGTCAGACCTGAAAAGTTACTCGCCACTGCAATACATAACATACCAACCAGGGCTGAATTTCTACTCGCCAGGGCTAAATTTTCACTCACCATCGGCTAGTGGCAAGTGGAAATTTTGAGCCCTGTGTAATACATTCTACTATATGTCTGTTGACCCATTCACTTCACTTGTAACTAGAGATAAGTGAACCCGATGTGCCTAGGTTTGAGAATTGATACTTTGGCTGTCTGTAAATTGGTTTGTGGGTAAAAATGTTGTGTGACATTCAAGAATCGGACACAGGGATCATTGCGTGTAACTGTGAGTGTGTGTGTGTGTGTGTGAATTTTTTTGCAGATTGTTTTGTGATTTACAGAAAATATTATCCTCATGATATATTTATTACATTCAATTTTTGCCCTCTTGTATACATATATTACCATTGTCAAACGCGTCATAATTTGCGTTTTTTTTTTGTTTTTTTTTAAATGTCTGCACAATGTTCTGTTAATGTGTCCATGCGGGTAGCAACCCACACAGGAACCTTTTCCACCTGACCACACTCTGAAACAGGGGAGGGCTGGCAACATACAGCCCAGAGGGCAAAAACAATCAAGTGGCCCATTTCTACTATCGGCCGAGCCCACTGTTCCAGCCCACCCCTGTTTTGTTAATTTTAAAATTGTCCTTAATGTTGTGAAGTAAGGCAAGTGATACAACACAGCTTACAGTTGAAATGGGGCTACATTAGTGATACTACAGTGCTTACAATTTAAGTAAAGCTACACTATTGATGCCATACAGCTTACAAGGGAAATGGGCTATATTGCTAGTGTAGCTCTATTTGGATTGTATTTAGATTAATTTCAAATGTAAGCTCTGTGGTATCACTAGTTTAGCTCCATTTACAAGTGGGAGATTGAGTGAGGCAGTGGCCCATCAGCCCAGACACATGACCAGCCCAGGGGGCAATTGCTCCCCTGCCCCCCAGACCAGCCCTCCCCTGCTCTGACAGACCGACACAGAGACTCAGTAGCACAATTTAAAAAGAAATACTTCTTTGGAACGGTCTAAAAAGTGTGCTTACAAACCAAGCACATTTTGTAGACTGTTCCAATGAAGTATTTCTTTTAAAATCGCGTTATTGAGGCTCTGCTGAAGAGCCGCCTGTTGGTCCCCAGACCAGGAACTCCTGCTGTCAGAAAACAGCTGAAGTCAGGAGAAGAGGAGGGAGAGGGGAACTTTAGGACTGAATACGGTTTGATAGATGGGATTTGCAGCACAGAATTTTTTTTTTTTAATCTACAAAACAAAAAAACATTTTTATGGGACATTAGTGTCCCTTGAAGGCAATTCCATTACTCTTTAACAATATACATTTATTATATCACCACTTCCCCCAGTTACAGGAACAAGAATCATATATAACTGATGTTGCCATGATAAGGGGCCAATATTTGTGTAAACACTCATGGTACCTACAAGAAAAAGGGCTATCTGTGAATAGTAGCTGTTTTCATATCCTATATAATAATTCGCTAAGTTGTGTGTAACGCCCGACATGCGCAGTAGACACTGCTGTGCGTGCGGCAGTCATGTGCAGTACAGACTGCCCGCGCCACGGCTGATACAGAGCTGGGCGCTCCGAAGGAGCGTCCAGCTCTGTATCAGCAGTGGCGCGGGCAGCCTCTACTGCGCGTGGCTGCCCCGCGACCGGCTGCCAGAGGCACTGTGGCCCGTGTAACGGGCTGTTCAACTAGTTCTATATAATTCGCTAAAACGTGTGTAACGCCACAGTCATGCACAGTAGAGACTGCCTGCGCCGTGGCTGATACAGAGCTAGACGTTCCGAAGGAGCGTCCAGCTCTGTATCAGCCGCGGAGCGGGCAGTCTCTACTGCGCGTGACTGCCCTGCGACCGGCTGGCAGTGGCACTGTGGACCATGTAATGGGCTCTTCAACTAGTTCATATATAATAGATATTGTCATTCTTCTGTACTACTAATCATTGATTATTTGAAACACATGCTGCCCCCAGGACTCATTGGGATGCTATTCACTCAGGGGAGGGCTGGCAACTTTTGGCCTGGGGGGCAAGTACAATTAAGTGGCCTATTTCTATTACCGCTCCAGCCCAATGTAGCTTACCCCCTTTTGTTAATGTTATAGCTGGCATAATGTACCTCACAGCTTATAACTGAAATGGTAGTTCACAACTGATATCACAGAGATGACAATTGAAATGGATCTACACTAGTGATACCACAGAGCTTATAACTGAAATGGATCTACACTAGTGATACCACACAGCTTACAATTGAAATGGATCTACACTAGTGATACCACAGAGCTTATAACTGAAATGGATCTACACTAGTGATACCACACAGCTTACAATTGAAATGGGGCAACACTATTGATATCACAGAGATGACAACTGAAATGGAGCTACAATACTCGTGTAGCTCCTTAAATCCTGTTTACTCTATTTACAGCAGCAAATGGGAAATTGAGGGAGGCAGTGGCCCATTGGCCCATATTCATGACCAGCCTGGGGGGCAATTGCCCCCTTGCCTCCCAGGCAGCCCTCCCCTGTATTCACTTGACATTCTTCTCTATAGTCCTGATTCAATTAAATAATATGTAGTTATTATAATATGTGGGGTATATTCACAAGGATACAATAGAAATACACCACCGCCTTTTATCACTCTGTATGAAAGACCAAGGACGAGATGTTCATAAAGTGGTGGTAACTGAAATTGTCTGTAATCAGAATAAAAAAGTTCTTACACCATAGTCCCTCAATTCTCAGACATGTTTCCCTAATTTTTTGCATCCAATTCTTCCATCTCCGTCAAAAGGGAAAAATCCATCTTAAAAGTGGGTGTGGTTTAATCTACCATCATTTTGAAAGGTATTTTCAGAAAAAAAATATTTGTTTCAACATCACTTTTTTGTCTGATTAATGTCATTTTTTCCCGACAAAATAAAAATGGTCCAAACTTGGAGAAGACAAATTAAAGTACTGTTAGCAGGTGTGAGAAGCAATTTATCAATTCAAAGATAAAAAGTGTCCAAGTTTCTTTGAAAATTTTATTTTCAAAGACAAAATCAAAGACATTTTTAACATCATAATTTTTAAAGGCAATGTTCATCAAGATCTTGTACCGTCATTTTTAATTCTTTAGACATATTTTCATACGTGACAGATTTACTTCTGAAAATATTGTCCTCCTTTTACCACTAACTCATGATCTTACAATTTTTTCATAATGACTTTTTAAAGGGATAGTAATGGTTAATTTTAGCATTTTAATATTGTAGACATTAAAAAAAGATTAACATTGATGTAAGTCTTATCTCTCAAACCTTTATGGTTTGAGAGATATAACTTGCTAAAGTTACCATTTCCTGGCTGTTTTACTCAAGTCTGCCATCTAGCTGACAGCTGCAGATTCCAGTCATTTGACCAGAGGCTTTTCAGCAGAGCTGAAATCACGCTATTTAGAAATAAATACTTCACTGGAACGGTCTACAATGTGTACTTGTAAGCCAGGCACACTTTGTAGACCGTTCCAAAAATTAAGTATTTATCTTTAGATATAGTTATATCGGTGCTGCTGAAGAGCCACATCTGGTCAAGTGACCAGAATCTGCTTCTGACAGCTTTACAACTCGTCAAGCAGAAAGGGGTGGGACCAGAGAACTTTATTTTCTTATATCTCTCAAACTATAACGGTTTAAGAGATACAAATAAGTGCAAGTACTCTATTTTAATTGTATCTACCATGTAGTTAATACTTTTTTTCTGACATTACTGTCCCTTTAAACATCTTCTTTTTGTTCCACAAGAAGAATATGAAGATGGATACAAGGTGTTAAGGTACTTGTCATCATTATACAATGCACTGTGTGAACTGCAGTTTTGGCCTCACGTGCACACAGTTATGGAGTGTGGCTATTTCATGAAATGTCAGTTCCTGAGCCCCAGGCCAGAGTGTGGAAATGTGTGAGTGCTGAATACACAAATACTGATGACAAGGGACCAAGCAGGACTCATAACAGGCAAATGGATTTCTAGATTATCTTTACAGATATTTTGACCTTCAAAAAAACCTCTTTATACAAGTCGTGGAATTTATTATCATGGTACTGGAGTATCTGTAGTGGGCAGAGAAAAAGTGGCAAATCCTTCATTCAGAAGCTGTTTGGAGACAAGGCATTTCTGTCCTGCTGCTTAACACAGTTAATATTTTGAGCTTTTCGTGCATTTATCCAAGTTTATCAGTTGACACGCATTAACAATAGTGGGAATTTGCTGGAATGTTAGTAATCAGAGCTTTTATGAACAGAAGACATTACCTGCATAGCAATCAGAATGTTTTGTACAAAGAATGAAGATGTGACCTTGTGGATGAAGGCAAAACTGAAGCAAATCTTTAGCAAACAAGAAACCGATCAACTGTACCTTTTCAGCAATTACAGAAACTTCATTGTGTTTCTGTACCTTATAAAACTATATTTTGCATTTTTTCCTGGCTCTAGGAAGAGGGAGCTCTGCTGGGTTCGCTCTACAGGTGACAGAAAAACTTAGACACAGGAGTGTGTGTGAATGGATATGTGAGTGTGTGTGTATATTTGTATAGGTATGTTAGTGTGTGTGAATGGATATGTGAGTGTGTGTGTATATTTGTATAGGTATGTTAGTGTGTGTGAATGGATATGTGAGTGTGTGTGTGTATTTGTATAGGTATGTTAGTGTGTGTGAATGGATATGTGAGTGTGTGTGTATATTTGTAAAGGTATGTTAGTGTGTGTGAATGGATATGTGAGTGTGTGTGTGTATTTGTATAGGTATGTTAGTGTGTGTGAATGGGTATGTGAGTGTGTGTGTATATTTGTATAGGTATGTTAGTGTGTGTGAATGGGTATGTGAGTGTGTGTGTATATTTGTATAGGTATGTTAGTGTGTGTGTAGGAGAATGTGTGTGTGTGTTTGCGCACACATGGGTATGTGTGTGTGCTTATCTGTGTATGCATTCATTCATAGATTTGTACACAAGTATGTGTTTTAGCATTTATACATGTGCACATCCCTATGGCACCAATAGTGTTAAACGAGGGCAGAGTTTGGAGAAATTGGCACTGTGAACTTCAACAGCACAGGCAGCTCTCAGAGCTTAGGGCAAAGTATGTGGTGAAATGCCCATTTAACATATAAAGACACCCACATGAATATGATCGTGGTTCATTAAGTTGATTTTCAATATACACAGTGGAGTAACTATAGGGGTCGCACCTGCGACCAGGCCCTTCACTCCAGAGGCCCGGCCGCCGCCTGCGACCCCTCCGCCTGGCACCCGCAATCGCCCTACAGCGCTCTAGTAATGACATCATCTCCCAGCGCTCTGCATTACTAAGAGGACCGCGCGGGAGCTCCAGGGAGGTAAGAGATGGGGGCATTGTGAAGATTGAGGGGCATTGTAGAGGGGGTCAGTGTGGTCAAGGGGGGCTAATATGGTGGTGGTGGGGGCCCGTGGCACTTCTTGCACCAGGGCCCGGAGGCTTCTAGTTACGCCTCTGAATATACAAATTAGATATTGCCTAAGTAGACACTGAAACATTGCAAACCTGGAGAAGGCATGTAGAAAACATGGAGATATTGGCATATTTGTGGCGTATTCACGGAGATAGAATGGAGAAGACATCTTAATACATACCCCGAGGTGGAGTGGTGCAAGTATGCCAGATCTTGGACCTTAATCGAACCACAGTGCATCTCCCTACTGATGTTAGTGAATCACTGCTCAAATAGAATGCAACTGGCCACTAGAGGGCAATATTAATATAAACACATAATATTTGGAAAGATGCATCTTCGGCAGTGAGAGAACCAGGGCCGGATTTACATCTCAGGAGCCTGTAGGCACAGAACTGTGAAGTGCCCCCCCCCCCCCCCGATTTGCCAACTCCACTGCATACCTCCACAATGCTCATCAGCTCCATATTGCCCCCCATCAGCTCCAACTTGTCCCCAATCATCTCCATATTGCCCCCATCAGCTCCAACTTGCCCCCCATTATCTCCATATTGCCCCTCACATTGCCCCCATCAGCTCCATATTGCCCCCCCCATCAGCTCCATATTGCCCCTCACTTTGCCCCCATCATCTCAAAATTGCCCCTCACATTGCCCCATCATCTCCATATCCCCTCACATTGCCCCCAACCCCATCAGCTCCAACTTGCCCTCCATTAGCTCCACATTGCCCCCACCATGTCCATGTTGCCCTGACATTGTCAGTTTCCTACCTACCTACCTGGTAGGAGATCTCTCATCTGTACCTCCTTTGGCACAGTCTTGTAGCTGATGGAGCTCCCGAGCAGTCTCCTATTCAGGAATGCAGAGCGCTGGGAGATGATGTCATCTCCCAGCACTCTGCATTCCTAAAGATGCGACGAGGGAGCTTACCACCTACAGGATTGTGCCAAAGGAGGCACAGACCTGTCCTGCCGGGGAGATAGGAAATAGGGAACGGGGGAGCCAGCGCCAGCGAGGGGGCTATTTTTTTTTTTTCATTTGAAAAAAAAAGAAATCGCAATGACAGGCGCCCCTCTGTGGCATGCGCCTGTAGGCAGGTGCCTACTTTGCCTAATGGCAAATCCGGCCCTGGAGAGAACCCTTGTTTTACATAGCAGGAAAAGTCTTACAATATAGATATTTCATGAAAAAAGTTTACTGCTCCTTTAAATGTTTTTTTAACTGATAAGTCAATGTCCTGGCCTCAGCTGAAGCCAGCTATGGCTGGAAGGTCTTTCAGGTGGTTGTGCCTTTTTAAGAAGCCTTTTTTCTTCTCTTTCATTATATAGATATCTGAACTGTTGGTTCTTGTTCAGTTGTCTGGTGTGCAAATTCGGTGTCCGTTGACACCTTAGGTTTATTTGGTACCAGTTCTATGGAATTAAATGTTTTTTTCCTCCCCCCCCAGGAATTTTGGTGTATGCTTTGGTATATGCACATGGTCCCTGTGTTCCACATTGGACATATGAGAAAAGAGGATTTTAATGTATTTACCATTAAATCCTTTTCTCTTAGTCCACGTGGCACATAGGACTCCCACCTGGAGAAAAAAACGTGGTTTAAAGGGATAGTAATACTTGCAAATTACTAATCCCCATATTGTAGCTTTGTTAAAAAGAAACTTATTGCCCCCAGTGTCATCTCTCAAACCCTTATGGTTTGAGAGATGATGGTGCTCAAAATTCCCCCCTCCCCCCCCTTCCCTGACTGAACGCTGACTGAAGGGATATCCAACATTACTTGTATCAGGCGGCTCTGCAGCATTGCTGAGATCTTGTTTATAAAAAAGAAATCTTTCACTAAAACGGTCTTCTACGTGTTCTTGCAAACCAAACACAAACCAAGCACACTTAGAAGACCTTTTCAGTGAAAGAATTATTTTTTATAAACACGATCTCAGCTCAGCTGCAGAGCCACCTGACGCACATAAGACTGTCATACGACAGCTTCCCCTGCAGTCAGCGTTCAGTCAGCGTTCAGTCAGGGAAGGGGGAAATTTGAGCGCTATTATCTCTCAAACCATAAGGGTTTGAGAGATGACACTGGGGGCAATACGTTTCTTTTTAACAAAGCTACAATAGGGGATTAGTCATTTGCAAGTATTACTATCCCTTTAAGGAGGGGTCCTTTTGGGGGGGGTTTATGGGATTTTCTTCTTCACTCTTGCTTTTATTTGTTTATGCTATTTTGCTATATGTGGAAACCTGGGGGTGGGTGTTAAAGCTGGATGGAAGTGGGGAGCCAAGTATCCTGCCTTCTAGAGAGGGGAACTTTACCCCAAGACTCCAGTGTTCCACATGGATTAAGAGAAAAAGATTTACTGGTAAGTACACTAAAATCCTTTTATCTCTGGATCAACATCCACCTTCATTGTAAGCTACTTTAATAATTCTCATTTTATTATTCTTACTTAAAAAGTATTCAATACTTTTGAAAAATATCAATTTAAACTGAACAAATGAGGATTTTTATTTGTTTGTATGGTGCAGTATTTGAGAAAAAATATTCTCTGTCACAAAAAAAAGTCATAAGAAATGTTGATCTTAATAAATAATCCCTGTTCTTTGTCATTGTGTCAGACAGTGCATTGCTGGTATGGTCTTTCTTCCATCTTCCTGCTACATTGCCATTTCATCCTCCTGCCGGCGGGCTGTTTGCAGTATTTACATTTTTTTTAGTTAATTATCAAGTGAAAATCAAATTGCTCCTAATGACACCTGCACTGTTTGCCTCCATCTCTATGCAGAAGGCAAAGTTTTTTGTTTTTTAGTTGTAAAGATTTTATTGAGTAAAAGTAGCATTGCAGTATTAAAGAACATTAGTAGAGACTGTCAGTTCAAGGATATTAACAAGAACAATATTGCTTGTGGCCAAAGTACAACAGTATCATAGTACATCTAAGAGTATCAAAGGACATAAGTGTAAGAGTCGATTGCTGCTTCTAATCCTCCTCCATCAAAATCATCCAGGTGGTTAGAATGGTCTCCAGGATCCCCAACATCCAAGAAGAGACAACGCTGGCAAGGTACCCAAATGTCATCCATTAAAACTTGAGGAAAGGCGCTTTCGACTAAAACACAGGCAGGGATTCTTTACAGTAAGGGCGGTAAGAATATGGAATTCTTTGCCTCGGGATTTTGTGCTTGCAGATAATGTAACTGCATTCAAAAAAGCAATGGATGCCTATCTAGCACAGAACAGTGTTGACAGTTATGACAGATGGCTTCAAAGCAAATAGGATGTTGAGCCAGGGAACTATTTCACACACACACACACACACACACACACACACACACACACACACACACACACACACACACACACACACACACACACACACATACACACACACACACACACACACACACACACACACCCCACAAACACACACACACACTGGAAATTGCTCCAGAGGGCTTTTTTGTTGCCTTCCTCTGGATCAACAGGGGTGTTATTGGCATGGGCTGGACTTGATGGACGCATGTCTTTTTTCAGCCTTATCTACTATGTTACTATGTTACTATGTTACAAGATCGGCAGCTCCAGACTGGACTTGAATTTTTGGGGAAAACGCTAATATAGCCCCATTGGAATATCCAAGCATGTTTTCCTACGATTAATTTTTATCGCTTCATATTGTACTTTATCTAATCCTGTGACAATTGTCCTCTCTCAAGATAAACACCCTGTTCAGACTTTGCATAGGTTTGTTACACCCTAACTTTCAGTTTTTATAAGTCTAATTGTTCGCTTTTTGCTAAATATCTCAGTATAAACACTCTCAGACCTCCTTGAGACGTATTGCATTCTGAGGTAACCACTTTCAGTTATAATATGTTTCACAACTTTATTCTTTAATTAGGTTATTGATTGCTTCTGCATATTTGTTTGTTACAGCTCTACCGCTTTGAAATAAATGTTAAGATGGCAATTGTTTTATACTATTAGTTAGCTGGATTTCTTGCCTCCCCAGTGTTACAGCTTGCTGAAATAAAACATTCACAATGCCCAATGTCTTTATTGACTTTTCATATCAGATTGTTCACTGGTATTCAAATTTAGGAACATATTAATTGCTGATTTTCATTTTAAACTACTAAACTTTAATCGGACTACTGATCGGCTTTATTACCCCTCCTCCTAGTCCTATTACATTTTTTACAGCTACTATAAATAATTACTATACTCTTTGGTATACATTTTTGAACTCTTCATCTGCTTTTGTCCCTTATTATGATTTCCCCGGTCTCATGGATTACTATAACCACAGTAAAATATCATACATAACCTAATAAGTTTTCCACTGCAGCGTTCACACTACAATAATCCAGATTACTGTACTTATGATTAGTGATGAGCGAGCACCCCAATGCTCGGGTGTTCGGGTGCTCTGACCGAGCGCCCCCGGAGGCTCGAGTGCTCGGCCGAGCACCCGAGCCCCATTGAAGTCAATGGGAGGACTCGAGCACTACACCAGGCACCCCCTGCTCTGATGAGGGGAGGGTGCCTGGTCGATAGGAAAAGGGCAGAAAATGATGGAAACACCATAGAAATGGTTCAGGGACAGCATAGGGAGGATGTCTGGATGCATCTTGGACTCCAACATCGCTGCTGGGAACGATCTTTCGCCCGTAGTACGCCATTTTTACAGACTGACCGTAAAACACACAAAAAGGCAGATAAAAACGACTTTAGGCGAAAAATTGTTACCAAACAGTATTTGCTGTATATTTACTTGTATATCATCTGCAAATTCTCCCAAAAATGTCCTCGATTTTTCTGAACTGAGGCCATGATTAAGAGGGAAACGTGCGCAGAGGCAAATTCTCCCAAAAATTTCCTTGATTTTTCTGAACTGAGGCCATGATTAAGAGGGAAACGTGCGCAGAGGCAAATTCTCCCAAAAATTTCCTTGATTTTTCTGAACTGAGGCCATGATTAAGAGGGAAACGTGCGCAAAGGCAAATTCTCCCAAAAATTTCCTCGATTTTTCTGAACTGGGGCCATGATTAAGAGGGAAACGTGCGCTGAGCCGACCATCCAAAACATTATGGGTGAGGGTCTGCTGCGGAGCTGACCATCCTAAACATTATATGCGAAGGCCCGCTAGTGAGCTGACGCTATAAAACATTATATGAGAGGGCCCGCTAGAGAGCTGACCCAATAAAACATTATATGAGAAGGCCCGCTGGTGAGCTGACCTATACAAAAATTGTCAAACTGCGCCCGCTGGTGAGCTGGCCCTATATAAAAATTATATCACAGGGCCCGCTGGTGAGCTGGCCCTATATAAAAATTATATCCCAGGGTATATGTAAGAGAGTCAACCATATACCCGTTTTTTGGGTGGAAGGGGTGAATGGGAATACAGAGTATTCCCATCATTGTAAATAACATATATAAAGTCACTTTATGTTCCTCCGGGGCTTTCCTCCAGTGGAGTGGAGAAGTCAGGGGAAATCCAGGCCTTGTTCATTTTTATAAGTGTCAACCTATCAGCATTTTCGGTGGAAAGGCGGATACGCTTATCTGTTCTGATGCCACCAGCAGCACTAAATACCCGCTCAGACAGAACGCTGGCGGCAGGGCAGGCCAGCACCTCCAAGGCGTAGAGTGCCAGTTCATACCACGTGTCCAGCTTGGACACCCAGTAGTTGTAAGGCACAGAGGGATCATTGAGGACGCTGACACGGTCTGCTACGTACTCCTTCACCATCTTCCAAAACTTTTCCCTCCTTGTGACACTAGGCTGCGCATCAGGGTGAGGGTGCTGGCGGGGTGTCATGAAGGTGTCCCACGCCTTGGAGAGTGTTGCCCTGCCTTTGTCGGAACTGCTGTGTGCTCCCCTTTTCTCCCCTTCTCGGTTGGCCAAGGTAGCACGTACTCTGCCGCCAGCGTTGTCAGATGGAAAATTTTGGAGCAATTTTTCAACAAGAACCTTCTGGTATTGCACCATTTTGCTTGTCCTCTCCACCGGAGGAATGAGAGATGAGAAATTCTCTTTGTAGCGGGGGTCCAGAAGGGTGAACACCCAGTAATCCGTGTTGTCTAAAATGCGTATAACGCGTGGGTCACGGGAAAGGCAGCCTAACATAAAGTCAGCCATGTGTGCCAGAGTACCAACAGGCAAGATTTCGCTGTCCTCACCAGGAGGATGACTCTCAATCTCCTCATCCTCTTCCTCCTCTTCTGCCCACCCACGCTGAAGAGATGGAACTAAAGTTCCATGGCTACCCTCTGTAGCGGAGGCAACCGTGTCTTCCTCCTCCTCCTCCTCCTCCGCCTCCTCCAATTGTCGCTGAGAAGATGAAGTGAGGGTGCTCTGGCTATCACCTTGTGTAAGCTCTTCCTCCCCCATTTCCACCTCTTCCACATGCAAAGCGTCAGTTTTAATTGTGAGCAGCGAGCGTTTCAGTAGACACAGAAGTGGGATGGTTACACTGATAATAGCGTTATCGCCGCTCACCATCTGTGTCGATTCCTCAAAATTGCGTAAAACCTCACAGAGGTCTGACATCCATTCCCACTCCTCACTTCTGATTAAAGGAAGTTGAACGGAGAGGCGACGACCGTGTAACAGCTGGTACTCCACTACTGCCCTCTGCTGCTCACAAAGCCGGGCCAACATGTGGAAGGTGGAGTTCCAGCGCGTGCTCACGTCACACAGCAGCCGGTGAGCTGGCAATTGTAAGCGCTGCTGCAGCTTCAACAGGCCGGCTGAAGCTGTTGATGACTTACGGAAATGTGCACACACGCGGCGCACCTTGGTCAAGAGATCATGCAAATTGGGGTAGGTTTTTAGAAATCGCTGAACCACTAAATTAAATACATGCGCTAGGCATGGTACGTGTGTGAGCTTGCCGAGCTCCAAAGCCGCCACCAAGTTACGCCCATTATCACACACAACCATGCCTGGTTGCAGGTTGAGTGGCGAGAGCCACTGCTCGGTCTGGTGACTAATCCCCTGCAACAGCTCTGAGGCCGTGTGCTGTTTGTCCCCAAGGCAGATCAGCTTCAGCACGGCCTGTTGACGCTTCCCCACTGCAGTGCTACACTGCTTCCAGCTACCGGCTGATGGGTGAGTGGCGCTGCGCGCAGAGAATTCGGAGGTGGAAACGGAGGAGGAGGAGCCAATAACGTAGGTGCTGGCGGAAACCCTGATGGAGGTAGGGCCCGCAATCCTCGGCGTGGGTAGCACCTGTGCCATCCCAGGGTCCGAGTCGCTCCCAGCCTCCACGACATTCACCCAGTGTGCCGTCAGGGAAATGTAGCGTCCCTGGCCACAAGCACTTGTCCATGTGTCAGTCGTTAAGTGGACCTTCCCAGTAACTGCGTTGGTCAGGGCACGGGTGATGTTACGGGACACATGGTGGTGTAAGGCGGGGACGGCACACCGGGAAAAGTAGTGGCGGCTGGGGACTGCGTACCGAGGGACAGCTGCTGCCATCAGGCTGCGGAAGGACTCAGTCTCCACAAGCCTAAATGGCAGCATTTCGATGGCCAGTAATTTGGAAAGGTGTGAGGTTAGTGCTATGGCCTGTGGGTGGGTGGTTGGGTATTTTCGCTTGCGCTCAAATGCCTGGGGTAACGACATTTGGACGCTGTGCTGGGACAGGACACTGATGGTGCTTCAGATGGTACAGGTGCAGGGCGGGAGGTATGCGGGCCTGCGCCTTCGACAGGCGATTGGCCGGCACCGAAAACAGGGGAAGAGGAGGCAGTGGTGTGGCCTGCAGACACAGATGGGCGATCCAGGCGTTCCTCCCACTTATTACGGTGCTTGGATGCCATGTGTCGGATCATGCTGGTGGTGGTGAGGTTTCTAGTGTTCATGCCTCGGCTCATTCTGGTGTGGCACAGGTTGCAAACTACAATTCTTTTGTCGTCCGCACTTTCCTTAAAAAAACGCCATACCGCGGAACACCTACCCCTTGGCAAGGGAGATTTACGCAAGGGGGTGCTCCGTGGAACATTTGCGGGCCGGTTTGGTGCGGTCCGCCTTCTTTCTGTATCCACACCACTGCCTCTTCCAGCCTGTTGCGGTGCTGCAGATGGCTCACCCTCAGGACTGCTGTCATCGCTCGGCTCTACACCTTCCCAGGTGGGGTCAGTCACCTCATCGTCCACCAAGTCCTCCTCCACTTCCTCACTCTGATCATTCTCCTCATGTCTTGATCCCACCACATACTCAGTCATTGACAACTGTATATCATCCTCCTCATCAAGGTCTTGAGACAGTAATAGTGGTTGATTTAATGGCAACTGTGTCTCATCATCATCATCATCCACTTCCTTTGACCTTAAATGCCGTTCACCTCTGTCATCTTCTTGTGATTGGGTACCCTCTAGAGGTTGTGAATCAGGGCACAAGATGTCATGTTCCTCTGCAAGCGTGCTTGGAGAGAGGTTCAAATTAAGGATTGGTGATGAGACGAGCTCCTCACTATATCCCAGTGTGGGATCACTTCTTTGACCAGATCCTCTATGGTGGGAGGAAGGATGATCAGAGTGAGGATTATGTTGACCAGACTCTTGGCTACTGAGAGTGGACTTGGTGGAAGACAGGGTGGTGCTTAACCGACTGGAAGCAGTATCAGCTGACATCCAACCGACCACCTGTTCGCAGTGGTCGGACCTCGAGAGTGATGTCCTGCAACGCCCTGTAAAATGAGACATGAAGCTAGGTATGGTGGATGTCTTTCTGTCTTGTGCTCTGGCACCAGGCGCAGTTTCTACGCGTCCTGACCCGCGCCCTGAACTATCAGGATCACGTCCACTTCCCCGTCCCTTTTTACCCGCCTTCTTCATATTACACGGAATATGTGCTGCAAATCTGCAACTTTGCACAGTAAACAGAATTTGCTTCTTAACTGCGGCTACGCACAGTGAATGGAATATGTGACTTTGATATTTTACAGTTTGAACACTTAACAGAATGTTTTCCTATTCTGAAACTGTGCACAGTAAACAGAATTTGCTTCTTAACTGCGGCTACGCACAGTGAATGGAATATGTGACTTTGATATTTTACAGTTTGAACACTTAACAGAATGTTTTCCTATTCTGAAACTGTGCACAGTAAACAGAATTTGCTTCTTAACTGCGGCTACGCACAGTGAATGGAATATGTGACTTTGATATTTTACAGTTTGAACACTTAACAGAATGTTTTCCTATTCTGAAACTTTGCACAGTAAACAGAATTTGCTTCTTAACTGCGGCTACGCACAGTGAATGGAATATGTGACTTTGATAATTTACAGTTTGAACACTTAACAGAATGTTTTCCTATTCTGAAACTGTGCACAGTAAACAGAATTTGCTTCTTAACTGCGGCTACGCACAGTGAATGGAATATGTGACTTTGATATTTTACAGTTTGAACACTTAACAGAATGTTTTCCTATTCTGAAACTGTGCACAGTAAACAGAATTTGCTTCTTAACTGCGGCTACGCACAGTGAATGGAATATGTGACTTTGATATTTTACAGTTTGAACACTTAACAGAATGTTTTCCTATTCTGAAACTTTGCACAGTAAACAGAATTTGCTTCTTAACTGCGGCTACGCACAGTGAATGGAATATGTGACTTTGATATTTTACAGTTTGAACACTTAACAGAATGTTTTCCTATTCTGAAACTGTGCACAGTAAACAGAATTTGCTTCTTAACTGCGGCTACGCACAGTGAATGGAATATGTGACTTTGATATTTTACAGTTTGAACACTTAACAGAATGTTCTCCTATTCTGAAACTTTGCACAGTACACAGAATTTGCTTCTTAACTGCGGCTACGCACAGTGAATGGAATATGTGACTTTGATATTTTACAGTTTGAACACTTAACAGAATGTTTTCCTATTCTGAAACTGTGCACAGTAAACAGAATTTGCTTCTTAACTGCGGCTACGCACAGTGAATGGAATATGTGACTTTGATATTTTACAGTTTGAACACTTAACAGAATGTTTTCCTATTTTGAAACTTTGCACAGTAAACAGAATTTGCTTCTTAACTGCGGCTGCGCACAGTGAATGGAATATGTGACTTTGATATTTTACAGTTTGAACACTTAACAGAATGTTTTCCTATTCTGAAACTGTGCACAGTAAACAGAATTTGCTTCTTAACTGCGGCTACGCACAGTTAATGGAATATGTGACTTTGATATTTTACAGTTTGAACACTTAACAGAATGTTTTCCTATTCTGAAACTGTGCACAGTAAACAGAATTTGCTTCTTAACTGCGGCTACGCACAGTGAATGGAATATGTGACTTTGATATTTTACAGTTTGAACACTTAACAGAATGTTTTCCTATTCTGAAACTTTGCACAGTAAACAGAATTTGCTTCTTAACTGCGGCTACGCACAGTGAATGGAATATGTGACTTTGATATTTTACAGTTTGAACACTTAACAGAATGTTTTCCTATTCTGAAACTGTGCACAGTAAACAGAATTTGCTTCTTAACTGCGGCTACGCACAGTGAATGGAATATGTGACTTTGATATTTTACAGTTTGAACACTTAACAGAATGTTCTCCTATTCTGAAACTTTGCACAGTACACAGAATTTGCTTCTTAACTGCGGCTACGCACAGTGAATGGAATATGTGACTTTGATATTTTACAGTTTGAACACTTAACAGAATGTTTTCCTATTCTGAAACTGTGCACAGTAAACAGAATTTGCTTCTTAACTGCGGCTACGCACAGTGAATGGAATATGTGACTTTGATATTTTACAGTTTGAACACTTAACAGAATGTTTTCCTATTCTGAAACTGTGCACAGTAAACAGAATTTGCTTCTTAACTGCGGCTACGCACAGTGAATGGAATATGTGACTTTGATATTTTACAGTTTGAACACTTAACAGAATGTTTTCCTATTCTGAAACTTTGCACAGTAAACAGAATTTGCTTCTTAACTGCGGCTACGCACAGTGAATGGAATATGTGACTTTGATATTTTACAGTTTGAACACTTAACAGAATGTTCTCCTATTCTGAAACTTTGCACAGTAAACAGAATTTGCTTCTTAACTGCGGCTACGCACAGTGAATGGAATATGTGACTTTGATATTTTACAGTTTGAACACTTAACAGAATGTTTTCCTATTCTGAAACTTTGCACAGTAAACAGAATGTGCTGCTAATCTGCAACTTTGCACACTAAACAGAATGTGCTCTAATCTGCAACTTTGCACACTAAAAAGAATGTGCTGCTAATCTGCAACTTTGCACACTAAACAGAATGTGCTCTAATCTGCAACTTTGCACACTGAACAGAATGTGCTGCTAATCTGCAACTTTGCACACTGAACAGAATGTGCTCTAATCTGCAACTTTGCACACTAAACAGAATGTGCTGCTAATCTGCGGCTAGGCACAGTGAACAGAATATATGAAGATTTTTTTTTTTTTTTCTCTGCCCCCCCACACAAAATAAACTGCTGCCCCCACACACAGTAGTCCTAAAAAGGACTTTTGGGTCTTTTTTTTTTTCATAATTGCTTTTCTTCTCCTACACTGACTTTCCCTTCCTATCCTCATCTCTCCCTGGCTAAGACAGTGAATGGAATATGTGACTTTGATATTTTACAGTTTGAACACTTAACAGAATGTTTTCCTATTCTGAAACTGTGCACAGTAAACAGAATTTGCTTCTTAACTGCGGCTACGCACAGTGAATGGAATATGTGACTTTGATATTTTACAGTTTGAACACTTAACAGAATGTTCTTCTATTCTGAAACTTTGCACAGTAAACAGAATTTGCTTCTTAACTGCGGCTACGCACAGTGAATGGAATATGTGACTTTGATATTTTACAGTTTGAACACTTAACAGAATGTTCTCCTATTCTGAAACTTTGCACAGTACACAGAATTTGCTTCTTAACTGCGGCTACGCACAGTGAATGGAATATGTGACTTTGATATTTTACAGTTTGAACACTTAACAGAATGTTTTCCTATTCTGAAACTTTGCACAGTACACAGAATTTGCTTCTTAACTGCGGCTACGCACAGTGAATGGAATATGTGACTTTGATATTTTACAGTTTGAACACTTAACAGAATGTTTTCCTATTCTGAAACTTTGCACAGTAAACAGAATTTGCTTCTTAACTGCGGCTACGCACAGTGAATGGAATATGTGACTTTGATATTTTACAGTTTGAACACTTAACAGAATGTTTTCCTATTCTGAAACTTTGCACAGTAAACAGAATTTGCTTCTTAACTGCGGCTACGCACAGTGAATGGAATATGTGACTTTGATATTTTACAGTTTGAACACTTAACAGAATGTTCTCCTATTCTGAAACTTTGCACAGTAAACAGAATGTGCTGCTAATCTGCAACTTTGCACACTAAACAGAATGTGCTCTAATCTGCAACTTTGCACACTAAAAAGAATGTGCTGCTAATCTGCAACTTTGCACACTAAACAGAATGTGCTCTAATCTGCAACTTTGCACACTGAACAGAATGTGCTGCTAATCTGCAACTTTGCACACTGAACAGAATGTGCTCTAATCTGCAACTTTGCACACTAAACAGAATGTGCTGCTAATCTGCGGCTAGGCACAGTGAACAGAATATATGAAGATTTTTTTTTTTTTTTTCTCTGCCCCCCCACACAAAATAAACTGCTGCCCCCACACACAGTAGTCCTAAAAAGGACTTTTGGGTCTTTTTTTTTTTCATAATTGCTTTTCTTCTCCCTACACTGACTTTCCCTTCCTATCCTCATCTCTCCCTGGCTAAGACTGAGCCGAACTCGCTGGTCAGGTGCTATACAGCACCCGACCACGGGTTCTGGCCAGCCAATCAGTGTAATGCCAGCAGCCAACATGGCTGCTGGCATTACACTGATGTCAGAGCCTCCCTGCACGTTTATTGGCTGCGTAGCAGCCGCGAAACGTGCGGGGAGGAGACCCGAACATGGCGGGCGAGCACATGCGGTACTCGTACGAGTACCGCCATGTGCCGAGCAGAGCGATGCTCGAGCCGAACCGAGCTTCGGCCGAGCATGCTCGCTCAACACTACTTATGATCTTTATGATATTAGGGACAGGAATATGAATAATGACAACATTTAATGCCTGTTTGTTTATCTAATCTCTGGACACATTGAGCAATACAGTTGTCATAATTCTTACAAGATGGCGCACCTCTCCATTTTACATCAGGTGTACTTAGGCAGCTATGTATATACATTCACACTCCTTCCAGAGACGTGCAGCATTCTTCCCGCCAAACATGCAATTAGAGCAGGGATATATCTAAATCTGAATCACAGCAGAGAGCAATACGCAATAGGGGAAGAGATAGGTACCCCCTCTAATGGAAAGCTTTACTTTTTTTGATATACGTAAGGGAATATACATTATTTTATACCACATTTTATTGGCTTCTTAACTATATATCATTTTTGTTTGATAACGTACTTTGATTTCTCTCCAACATTCCCTTTCTTTGCTAAATCTCTGACCCTTATCTGATATATCATATTCCCCTATTGCCATATTATGCCTCTCCAACGTGTTCAATAACAACACATATGTTTTATGTCCTAATATGATATCTGCATATCCCGGACAAACCGTAATTACCCTACCCTATTAATCATCTTAACTTCAGGTGAAGGTTTAACTCTTGCACTCTTAAAATTCATATGCCTGATTTTATTAGCTTTAATATTGTTTTTTCACATCCTCCTTTTACGTTCTCAGGACTATGTACCCTTACTAAACTACCTAGACTGTTTAGTCTTTGAACATACCTACTGAGAGTTCAATTGCGATTACACTTGTAATATAGTTAAAGGGATAGTAATACTTTGTTTTAACTTTATTTTATTTTGTAGGCATTAAAAAAACACGAAGAATGATATAAGTCTTATCTCTCAAACCTTTATGGTTTGAGAGATATTCACAAGTAAAGTTTCCCCTCCCGCCCCTTTTACCTAGTGTAAGCCATCTCTTCTCAGATGTGGAATGCAGTCTATAGACCAGACAGATAACAGAAGGGGACAATCTTCTTCCTATGAGAACAATGAAAGCCCTGCCCCCCTTGACAAGTTTTTCAGGTTTTTCCCTTATCTTAATTGAAGATTGTCCCTCTCTGCAGTCTACCTGGGCACCTCCCTTCTGATCTGGCTGAGCAGTGTTACATCAGTAAAAGGGGCGGGAGGGGGACACTTTGTCATTTGAATTACTCTTGAACTACAACTCTGACAGAATTGAAATAACACTCTCCAAAGTCCAAATACTATGATGATTAATTAGAGCTGCTTTTATTATGAAGCGTTACTATCCCTTTAATTATAAACATACTCAACTCCTCTTCTGCCAATCTCAGTACCAGATTAATTGTTTCTAACTACAATACACTATTACACTAGAACTGTTATCGAGAATATTGATTACTTCCACACTGCGAACCTTGTCAAAGTATCACTGCGTTGATATAATTATTGTGGTAACCATTATGCTATATTGATTGATTGCTTAAGATTATCACTTCCACAATGCTCTATTAAGCAGAAGCAATCCCCACAAGCACATTGATACCTTTGCTACCGTTTTATAACAGTTTATTCCTTCACATTTATTTTCAGTAGTTCATCATCTGCTGATAATACTTACAGCTAACAGCTCTTATCTGCCATGTTACCTATTTCCTGACTCCTCAGCTTCCCCCATTGACATTCCCACATTTAATTAAAACCTTGTGTAGCCATCATATATCATTTGTGCACACTTTTGTCCTCTCCAATTGATTACAGCTTCTTGAATCATTAGATCACTATACTCTTTTTATAATGTCATAATTGACCCTAATAATTTTATTTTTTCTTTGAAGAGTTAACCATTATCCCAGAACAGTTTAATATACTTTATTTTCTGAGTTTTGTTTAAACTTAGAGCAATTAATACAGTTTTTGATTGTAATTATTTTGGTTTATTTCGGTTCACCGATATGAAAATTTTTAACATACACGAGGATATTATATCCTACAAGATGGTGTGTCTTCTTATTCTCCCTCAGATTTTCAATCTTAAAAGATATGTTTATACACTAACTAGTTGAAGAGCCCGTTACACGGGCCACAGTGCCACTGCCAGCCAGTCGCGGGGCATTCATGTGCAGTAGAGACTGCTCGCGCCGCAGCTGATACAGAACTGGATGCTCCGGCGTGGGCAGTCTCTACTGCACATGACTGCAGCACGCACAGCAGTCTCTACTGCGCATGACTGCAGCACGCACAGCAGTCTCTACTGCGCATGACCGCGGCATTAGACACGTTTTAGCGAATTATTATATAGGATATTTCTTTTATTTGTTCCCTGAATCTCTCCTGCTACTTGATCAACCGGGATAGGGATGTGTATGATTCTGAGAGAATATAGAAAACTCAGCATGCTGCAGGAAGAGATGGTAACACCTTATGTGGGGTAAATTGATTACCTTTATCTTAGTGCATATATAAGATTGCTGTTTTGAACTACATTGAATATGTATCCAAACTCTTACCCTCCCCTCTAATCCTTATATGTATTGCCAAACCCCTTTTGCTAACTCCACATGTCTTATACCAACGCTTAATGCTCATTTGTTTACTGAACGATGCAATGGGATGTTTAAAAACACAAGACACCTAGTTAATATCTGATACCGAGTACTACTCGCCATACCGACATGCCCTCTGTCATACTGTGACAATCCCTGTGTACGTGACCACTTAGATACCATCATACTCTTTCTACTTAGGTATTATTCCTAATTTACTTTTCAGGTCTGGCTAGTAGCAAAGGACTTAAAATTATAAGCCCTGTATATATATATATATATATATATATATATATATATCCTATATAATAATTCACTAAACATGTGTAACAACGCAGTCATGTGCAGTAGACACTGTTGTGCGTGCTGCAGTCATGCACAGTCGAGACTGCCCGTGATGAGGCTGATGCAGAGTGGGGCGCTCCATAGGAGCATCCAGCTCTGTATCAGCTGTGGCACAGGCAGTCTCTACTGTGCATGACTGCCCCGCGACCGGCTGGCAGTGGCACTGTGGCCCGTGTAACAGGCTCTTCAACTAGTACATATATATATATATGATTATACCTGACCCCCTTTAGGGGTCATCTTGCCTGACTGATACTACTTGCCCCAGGCGTACCTGACCAGGACTTTTGTAATATATATTACATCGTAATAACTATAGCTCCATTGAAATAGCTCACCTCCCTCACTTATTTTGTTACATACCCAGGAGCAGACCCCCTTTCAGATCTCCCTCAAAAAGAAGTGCAAGTACTCGAGATACAGCGCCCGCAGGCTCAGTGGCACTTGCTGACTCCTCCATCCATCTCATACAAATTTCTTTGTTCTCCATTATATTCGGCCCACTCTTTGGTATTTTGCAACAGACATACATCTTCATGCTTATATATCTCCTCTCTAGTTGTTGTTTTTTTCTCCTCTCCCCTTCCTCTCTTCTGCCTGAGCTCTCCAATATGCATACTCATTATCTGATAATTACATATGCCACTACACAAAATAACGACGCTCAATGCTAAGGGTTTAACTCCCCAGAAAAACGCTCAATGGCATTACGCTCATTTGAGAGTATGAACTCAGATATAATTATGGTGCAGGAAACACATTTCTTAGATGATGCCCCACCCAGATTCTATAACAGGAAATACCCTACAGAATATACCTCCACTGCCAAAGAAAAGAAGAGAGGGGTAGCTATTCTTTTCAAAGCTTCGACTTCTTGGAAGCTACTCAACTCCCACTCTGACACAGATGGAAGATATCTCCTCCTTCATGGTCTCCTTTTCAATAAACCATATACCATCTTAACTATATATAGCCCCAATTAACTTGCCTTCCTGACCAACATGCTCCATAAATTGGAACCCTTATTAGAAGGTAGAATAATCCTTGGTGGAGACTTCAATTTTGCCCTTGAACCATCTCTGGATAAATTGTCTTTTACATCTGCATTCAAATACTCCCTTCTTAAAAAAGTTAGATCTACATTATCAAATTATCAGCTCATAGATTCATGGAGGACTCTTCACCCTTCTGACCGTGATTATACATTGTATTCATCCACACACTCCTCATACAGCAGAATAGACTATGTCTTTATTTCTCAATGTATGTTTCATTTTCTTCACACTTCCACAATAGACCCTACTTCATGGTCTGATCATGCCACACTATCCATCTCCTTGTCCTTCCCTGATCTGCCTGGAGCTGCAGCCCCATGGAGCCTAAATGATTCTTTACTTCAAGACCAGGATCTAACTGACACTCTCCAGCAGGATCTTGAGGAATATTTCACAATTAATTCCTCTCCAGATGTTTTGGATCCTATCATTTGGGAAGCCCACAAAAGCATCATGAGGGGCTTACTCATCAAAGCGGACTCATCAAAGCGGAGGTTTGGGCCTACCAGATATCATGAACTATTACAAAGCTACTGTAGTGGCCAAACTCTTTGATTTTATATCCGTTCCTAGATGTAGATGGTTAGGTACATTAGGTGACATTTTGGGACATTGGGACCCCCTGCAATATTGTTTAAGTATCAAGTCTCATGGTTCCCAAACCAATACGTCCCACATTATTATGATACACATACTTTCTCAGTGGAAAGTGGCTAACAATATCTTTCACCTGGCACCATCAACCTCCCCTCTGATGTCTATTATAGGCAACTCAGACTTTCCGGTAAGGAACTCTCACACCTTTTTTCTTACTGTTTGACGAGCTTCCATAGATACTCTTCAATCCTTAGCTTCTTCTACTGGTGTTTTATCATTGAAGGATATCGCAAATAAATTTAATGATACAACAGTCCCCCGGTGGTCATATTTACAGATTCGTCACTGATTCCATGAAGTAACCAAGTCTTCTCTCCCACTTAGGAATCTCACGGTTCTAGAACATCGTCTGAGTGAGCCTTCGACTACTACTTTGTACAGTTTCCTTTTGTTACTCACTTGTCTCTGACTCTGCACTCCCTATTAAACAATACTTTTTCCAATTATGGGAAAAAGAGCTGGGTATCGAACTTAAGACTAGAATTTGCCACCGTATTTGTAGACACCTGAGAACATCTTCACGTGATACTAAAACCAGAGAATTGAACTATAAGTTACTAACCAGATGGTATATGACTCCTCAAAGAATGGCCAGTTTCTCTCACTCAGTTTCGACTCTTTGTTGGAGATGTCAAATAGAGGTTGGTTCCATGCTTCATATTTGGTGGTCATGCCCCCTTTCTCACACTAATGAATAAAACTTTGGATTCAGACTTTCCTCTGCACCCTGTTTTTTGTTTATTTTTCTATGACACATGAACTGACCTTCCCTTCCCTGTTAATAATCGGAGCTGTGCCACCACACTCTTTAACGTAGCTAAATCTCTCATACCTCTGCATTGGAAATTCCAAACACCACCTTCCCACATAAATTGGCTTATGTTGACTGTTTGCTATTGATTCTTACATTTCTATGGAACATCTTCATGCAAAGGCTACCAATACATTACATACGTTCCAAGTTAAATGGGAGAAATGGTTTGAGAAATCTTCCTAGCAATTGCTTTAATGACCGACAATACCTTTATGAATCTGCTATTCATCAAGTTCTCTGTATTTTCTCGTGGCCCGAGCAGCAAGGGAACACATTTAGATTGTTTTTCTACAGTGGATGTCAGTTGGGTGTGCTTTCGGTGAGCTTCAGTAGAAAATACCTCTCATTCCTGCTCCAAATGTTATCCCCCTCTTCTCTCCTCCAATATACTTCTTTTTCTGATTCACCAATGCATTCTTTTATACTTTTACTTTTTTTTACTTTTACTTCAAAATCCCCCCAGATTTCACTCAATTTCCATTTTTTTTTTTTTAGCAAATGTCTGTACTTTTTTATTACTGTTTCACTATGACTTATGTTATCATATATCTATTGTATTGCTTTTTGTCGATGTACCATTATTGTTATTGTAAGCATACTTTTAATGTATCAATAAAACTGTTTAAAATTTTTTAAAAAATGCATCAGGGGACAGGATTAATATGTTTCACAACTAAAATAAATTACAAATAAATAAGATCCTTGCTTACTGAGTTTTCCTTTCTTTTCATAAGTTAAATGTAATTAAATAATTAATTGTATGATTAATATACACATTAATGGAAAAACATTTAGAGAACTGAATGTGTTTCCTGGTATATTTATGCTCATATTAGTCAGGATTGTTTAACCCTTTGAGAACTAGAGGATATTCAATGCATTGCTCCACAATTAATTTCTAACCCCTCTGGTACTGAAAAGGTTAATGAAATTTGCTGTTGTTTTGCTGAGACTGTTTGCTGGGGAGATATATATTTGTTATATATACTTGTTGACCTCGAGGGACACAGACCCAGTAAAAGCGAACACAAATTAGGCCTTTGATATTCATAGACTGGCAGGATAAAATCAATCGTTTTAATTTTCACATTGAAATCCACACTTTTCATTTGACAGTCTCAGCAGGTTTTAAGGGACACAAACAATTTTCTTTTACTGTTTTAATTGTCTTGGAGTCGTAAGACGAATCCTTCTTATTGCTTTTTGTGCATATGACATAAATTAATAAGGGTCAGCCTATAACTGATCACTGTAAAATGTCTGCACAGTGCGCAATTTCTTCATCCGCTCATGCTGGGAAAGGAATATCTGACAAACTCCTACCTAGCTGAATAAAATTACACCATAGTTTTTTAAAAGCACCATTCTGTATTGGATATAAATAAATATTACTATTGTTGTCATCTTTCATGTAGTGCTTTTCAGTCTATTTTGTCTCCATATGCCCCTCTAAGGAGAATGGCTACTGTTCCACGTGCAGTAGTCACTATCAGAAGTTCTGTCCTTTCAGAGTAGATGAGGGTGAGTCAGAGGACCCCAGGATTCTAATTAAGAACTGTGCTGAGTTTTCAGACAATAACCATTCCCCAGGGCTTAAGTCCCAAGATTCAAGTGGCTGCCTGGTCTTAACTCTTAAAGGGATAGTAATACCTGAAAATATGTTTATTTTATATTGTAGCCCTTAAAAAACCATGAAAGATGATATAAGTCTTATCTCTCAAACCTTTATGGTTTGGGAGATATTCATATGTAAAATATAGTATAGTTCACTTTTCCTTGCTGTTTCAGCCAAGTCTGCCATCTAGTGGACAGATTTGGAATTCGGTCCACATAGCAACCGGCAGCTCTTTACAGTGCGGAGAACACGATCTTTGAAAAGAACTACTTCATTGGAACTGTGTACAAAGTGTGCCTGGCTTGAAAGCACACTTTGTAGACCATTCCAGTTAAGAAATTCTTTTTAAAGATCATAATCTCAGCACTTCTAGAGAGGCACTGCTGGTCCGGCAACCGGATTCCAAATCTGAAGGGTGGAGCAATGACATCACTCCAGGGGAAACTTTACTTCTGAATATCTCCCAAACCATAAAGGTTTGGGAGATAAGACTTATATCATTTTTCATGGTTTTTTTAAGGGCTACAATATAAAATACACTTATTTTCAGGTATTACTATCCCTTTAAGTCAGATTTCTGAGATAAGCTGTGTAAATATTGTAGCAAGCTCAGTGGTCACTGATAAACAGGAATATTAGACAGGTACCTTGCACGCAAAGAGCAGGATGAGAGACCAGTTGTGATACAGGTGGAAATGGAGTGCATGAGTGCTAAGAAAGGTAGCACAGTAGAAAAGAGGTGCATGCAATAAGCAGAGATAAATCAAAAGCGATGTACGGGTTGACTAAGGAGCAGAAATATATGTTATATAAGAGGTTAGTCACAGAGAGGCTGGATTTGTTTCATAGGAGATAAGTGGGGAGTTCAGAGGGAATTATTTGATGTATGCATCCTATACAGGCACAATATCATGACCTGAAGAAGAACCAATAGACTGTACTTTATATAGAAATAAATCTTAAAATTCAATTGCCACTAATAACTATGAGCTGATTTAAAGCATAAGTATATTAGGGAACAGGAACCAGACAGGACACAAAAAGTGTAAAATGCAATACACCTTTATTAATGAAACAAAAACAGAAGCATGATCCAAGAGCATAAACCAAAAGACACGCAAGGGTCAAGAACCAAGATGGGTGTTCAGCCGAGTCGGAGTCAGGAAACCAGAAGTCTGTAATGTCAGGAACAAGCCAAGTGTCAGAAGCACAGAAGTCAGCAAAGTCTGGAACAAGCCAAGGGTCTGGAACACAGCAAACAGAAGCACAGGAAAATCCACAGCAGCAACAGGTCAGCAAACAAACACAAGGACAATGGGGAAGTGAGCCAAGCTGCTATAAATACCCTGAGAGGGTTGGCTGATAACAGTCAGATGAGCAATCAGAGAGGTCAGCTGATCAGCCTGAGCCAGAAACTCAGAAGACAGCAGCAGTGGATAGCAGAGCACTAGATTAACTCAGACATCAGAATTAATAGGCAGAATAGAGCTGCTCAGCAAAACCTTGACAAAGTATCAATAACAGGATGGGTAGCCTCAGGCTCTCCAGCTGTTGTTGGACTACAATTACAGTTATATCCAGCCAGTAGTTGGGAGTTGTAGTTTGGCAAAAGCTTGAGGGCCTTTGGCTGCCAACCCCTGATCATTGTGCTTCTTGTTAAAGCCCAAACCCCTTCTTGTTCTCATATTACAGGGAAACTATGCAGAAACATTTCTACTGATTGCCCATGTTAATCATGTGATGGGTAGGCATTTTTTACAGCATGCAAATAAAAATAGACCAGTCTGTATGAAGACTTTTCTTGCTCATTCTGTATACCTGCTATTTATAAAACGTTTGTAGACACATACATGGTAGTCATGTCTATGTAATTATTACCTTTCTCAGTATAAAAGGGACCTGTCAGCCTGTTCGTTTTTGAATCTCAGAACCTACACAAATCAATGCAAATGTTACAAAAGGGACTTTTCACAGTAATGTACCATTAATGAAAAGATGTGCCCAAAGAAGAATCACAGAGATGGGCATTCATTTTTGCCATTTGGATTGGCCAGACAGTTTTTTATGATTTGTTAAAATTAAGATATAAATAAGTTTCCACTTTCCAAAAATTTACAGTGATAGTTCATCTCTTCAACCTGACACTTTATATGGAAATCAACAACACTGAAGCTAGTAGCTACTGGTTTTCAGATCTATCATACACAGGACCAGATTTCCCAATAGGCTGAGTAGGCAACGGTATATGTTCAGATTTGGTACTACCACGACATGGGCAAAAGCCGGAAGACCATAGGGGTAAAACATGGGCTCACCGCATTCACAACTGGGTGATGTAAGGCTGCGACTCTCCTCCAGCCACCCGAAGCAACAATGTAACAGCAGAATGATCTCAGACGTACTCCGGCAAATAAATGGTCAATTTTCTTGAAACTTTTATGCATTGATACATACACAGACAGGCAACAATGTTTGGTGACCAGGTAGGAAAGAAAGAAGCCCCTACATCTTCTTATGCGTTTTGTGCCTTCGGGCGCTTAATCATAGAGTAGCATAAAGATGGAAAAAAAGTGTTAATAAAGAATCTTAAACAATCCTGATTGGTTAAAATGTTACAAAAAAGAGTGATGACTTCCTTCCCACTTACGTCAATCAAAATCAATCACAACCATTTCAAACGAAGGACTGAAATGCTGACGCACACAAAGCCCTCAGTGTCAAACCCACCTTTATAGAAAAACTACATGAGTTGGAAACACTATAGAATACAAAAATAAAAATATCAAAATAAACAGGTGATAAAGTGGAACTGATTTCTCCAGTGATATCACATCTCCAATTCCTATGTTATTCTATCAAGCCAATGCACTAAGATTTCTTCAACACTAGATATCTTAGTGAATAGACTCCATAGAATAACACAGGAACTGAGAAGTGATATCACTGGATAAGATATCTCCACTTTATCACCACTTTATCACACCTTAGAGAATTTCCCCCCTGATCTTTTATCCTAAAGTACTGCACCAGATGTCTGAAAGTGCTAGTGCAGTGGTTCTCATTCTTTTTTTTTTTTGTTCGGGGCACCCCTAACACACAATTTAGAACATTAGGGGCACACCTAACATATTTAATGTGCTTTATCAAGGGCATAAGAAGGGTACAATACATAGATATACAGTTATTATTAGGTCTTATAATCTTAATAACAAAACTAAACATATTGTGCATTACAATTTCTATAAATCTTTATTTAAAAGTCCATTTTTGTTAGCCTTCATAGAAAACATGGGGCACCCTAAGTTGATGTTCGTGGCACACCAAAGTGCCACGGCACCCTGGTTGAGAATCACTGTGCTAGTAGATACTAGGAATCCATTTTCCATGGATCGGTTCTCCAGATTTAGGTCTGGATTACATTGCAGGTGATATGTGTTATCTGTTTTATCCAACAAATTCTATTGAAGTCTATGGAGACATATGTAGAAAAAAACCTTGATATCATTATAAACTGCAATGGAATCCAGGCTTTAATCTTTAGTTAGTGCTGAATATCATGCTCATGGAGGTAGACATGATCCTATTAGCATAGCTGGGAACTCTCCGTATATGCTCCGGAGTCTCCAGTTTTGACTCTGCATTACCGGGTCTCCGTGGCAGAGTCTGATTCTCCAGGAAGTGCGGAGTTTCTTAAGAAACTCTGCCCATTGGTGCTGCTTCCCTTTCAGTTCCACCCACTCCCTGCCCACTTCTCCTTCCCCAGCCAATTGCCTATATTTTTAACACGTTTCTATAGCCCCACCCACAGTCACAATTAAGCCCTGCCCCCTTTTGATGCAAATTGAATCATTTGTCACCTTCACTGGCACCACAGGCCTTTCTCTCTGTGGAGGCCAGAAGAAAAAGTTTGCAGGTATACCTATTAGGAAGAAAGTATTCATAGGAAACCCTTAGTTTGGAGAACCAAAATCAGTTTTGAAGAAATTGATTCATAGTGGACATTTTCTACTGAAATTAAGGTAAGTGAGGGGGTTTATTATTACGAGAAGGATTTAGTATTTCTTTAACCAGTCTTCCTTTTTTTTTTTTTTTGCCTGGATAAAATATACAAAAAATTGTAAACGATTAAACCTCAATTTGTATTCAACATTTTCATTCTTCACTCCAAATCATGATTTCGAGGCTACTAATTGGGTAAAAACATACATTTTAAATATAATTCTTATTTGTATGTTCTCTTTTATGTGAGCACTGTTCAGCTGAATGTCACATTAAGGTTTTATTTCCACTGCTGAATTTTAACAGAAAGAACAAAACAATGAACCAGAGATCCGGGTGCGGCAGTGAGCAGGAAAGAGCAGTTTATTAAACAAATGTCTGGTCCCCAGTTAATTTTGTGATATTGTAAGTAAGGAAGAGCACAGCTGTGCTACAGTCTAGAGTCTGGTAATAGGCAATATTTGGCTTCAGTTGAAATGTCAAGTCAGCGGCTGCACCATCCAGTGTTTGATCATCTGCTCCCAGGGGTACGCGTTTGGCCTGGACCTCTGTAGGATGGATAAACCCAAAAAAACTAATAAAGCAGAGTAAAATTTACATAAACCTTTGGTAACGATGAACATAAGCCAAGGCAATAAAAGAAGACAATTATTGAATGTATCACACAGGTTGTAATGTAATAGGGCAATAGAAAAGTCATAATCTCTTGAGAATCCACCTGGGTCTTTCTGTATAATAATAATGACACAGTCCTACTGGGGGTATCAGTGTGTTATGGACATTCCTGTGCTTTCAAGACCTCACAATGGATAATTGGGGAATCTAATCAAAAGAGACCATTTTAATGAGCGTGAGACTACAAATCAGTAAAGGATGGAAGGAGCACTTCCTGTGATCCAGATGTAAGGCTACACAGTGGTAGATAAGGAGATATCAGTCTCCCTGCTGGAGCACAGAGCTGGACTTTGTTAACTCCTTGAGGTCCAGGGGCAGGCAGCTCACTGAGAAGTAACACAACTTAAAGGGATAGTAATACTTTGTTTTATCTTTATTTTGTTTTGTAGGCATTAAAAAACATGAAGAACGATATAAGTCCTATCTCTCAAACCTTTATGAATTGAAATAACACTCTCCAAAGTCCAAATACTATGATGATTAATTAGAGCTGCTTTTATTATGAAACATTACCATCCCTTTAAAATTTCCTGTGGCTATGTACACTTAAAAATGTGTGACTTTCTAAAAAGGAAGATAAAATAACAGGAACTGGAGAAGTTATCTCCACTTTATCACTGCTTAGTGAATCTTCCCCCTGGTGACCTTATTTTTTGTGAACAAACTGAAAAAAATGTACACATGGTGCCAGGTCATGATAAAAAGTACAGGGTCAATGACATGGCATGACCTGGCCAAGAATCAGCTCCACATTTAACCCCTTTGAGTTCCAGGGTAATGTTTGCTGAGGCCTAAAATCTAGTTTTACACATGTTGTCTAGAGGTAGACATTCCTGCCTTATCCATGTTCCCAATATATAAAAGACCACTTGAGAGGCGACATGCTTTGGGTGTTGGATTTTCAGGTGAGTCTACACTGGATGTACCTTTGTGTTTCTAGTTTGATACTTTGTCAGTTAAGTAAAATGTCTTCTCACGTACTTTGGTTTGTCACTTTGATTTGTATTTTTATTCACTATTTGCACTATTAGTGGTTCTCATACTGCTTATTTTGAGACGCCTTTTTCACTTTTTTTGACGTAATTATCTAGCATACTATATTTACATATTTATACATTGTACACTAGGGGATATGTTATTTGCTCGCCTGGATAGATGGTGTTAACTGTTTTTATGCTTCCTGTTTGTTTATTCTAATAAAGTTTTTCATGTGTTTTGATACCTTATAGTGTGCATCTCTTTAATTAGGCTCTCTGCTTAGACAAGACCATTCGGTTTCTTTAACATTTTAGTCTTTTCCTTTATTTATTATGCTATTTTGGCCTATGAGTGCACCTTGACTATTAGTCTTCAGCTTGTAGGTATCAGTATTTTTGGGCTGGTGTGATCCTTTATAGTTATTCTATTCTTTTCCAGGTTCCCTGACTCCAATTAACATAGCAGTCTTGATAGGTGTGTCAGGAATGATAGTAATATACCTTCTGAAATGGGCTGGTACAATGTGCCTCTGGAATGATAGCCCTGAATTGTGTGTAAATGAGTCAAGATAAGGTAACAGACCTTCGGAATGGAAGAGAAGTGGGTAATAACATTGGATTTTGAAAAAGCTTTAATACTGTACTTCACAACAGGTTACTACATAAATTAAAAGGCTTTGATTTGGGAGGTGATAGCTGTGCATGGATAGAAACTGGTTAAATAATAAATGGCAGAGAGTTGTTGTAAATGTAACCTTCCTAAAGTTGTAAGTGGGGTGCCACGGGGTTAAGTCATGGAC
Organism: Rhinophrynus dorsalis; assembly: GCA_037306005.1. NCBI lineage: Eukaryota > Metazoa > Chordata > Amphibia > Anura > Rhinophrynidae > Rhinophrynus > Rhinophrynus dorsalis. Next base: position 50,616,031 of record CM074722.1, read on the forward strand.
CTAAATGCTTTTTAATTTGTTTAATAATGCATCAATATTTGCTGATGACACTAAGCTGTTTAAAGGGATAGTAATACTTACAAATTACTAATGCCCATATTGTAGACATTGTAAAAAGAAACTTATTGCCCCCAGTGTCATCTCTCAAACCCTTATGGTTTGAAAGATAATATCTCACAAAGTTCCCCCCTCCTTCCACTTTCCCTGAAGTCAGCGTTGTAGCTTACTGCAGGGGAAGCCTGTCATATGACAGTCAAGCGGCTCTGAAGCTGAGCCGAGATCACGTTAATAAAAAAGTATTCTTTCACTGAAATAGTCTTCTATGTGTGCTTGGTTTGTGCTTGGTTTGCAAGCACACGTAGAAGACCGTTTCAGTGAAAGATTTCTTTTTTACTAACGCAATCTCGGCTCTGCTGCAGAGCCGTCTAATGCACATAAGACTGGATATCCCTGCAGTCAGCTAGAAAGCTGACTTTAGGGAAGGGGGAGGGAGGGGGGATTTTGCGAGCAATTATCTCTCAAACCATAAGGGTTTGAGAGATGACCCAGGGGCAATAATTTTATTTTTAGCATGCCTACAATAAGGGGATTATTAATTTGTAAGTATTACTATTCCTTTAAGGAAATACATACAGGGCAGGATGTTTTTTTCTCTGCAGAAAGATTTAGATAAACTGAGTGAATGGGCAGAAAAGTGGCATATGAGGTTTAATGTAGCTAGATGTAAGGTTATGCATTTGGTCTATATAAACAAACATGCTACAATTTACACAAAGTGGGAAATTACTTGAGGATTCCTCATTAGAGAAATATTTAGGAGAACTGATAGACGACAGACTTCACAGCGGTGTGCAGTGTCCCTCAGATTCTGCAAGAGCAAATAGGGTACTATCCTGCATAAAAGGCGGTATAAATGCATGGAATGCAAATATAATTCTACCTCTATATAAATCCGTGGTAATACCTCATTTAGAATATGGAGCATAGTTTTGGGCACAAGTTCTTAAAAAAGACATTAGCGAACTGGAAAAAAGTGCAAAGATGTGCAGGAAAAAAACTGAAAAAAGGCATTGGAGAATCTAAGTTATAAAGAGAGACTAGCCAAACTGGTTTGTTTACATTAGAGAAGAGATGTCTAAGGAGTCACATGATTACCATTTACATATATATATTTGAAGTCAATACAGAGAACTCTCCAATTAACTATTTACTCAAAGAGCTGAGAAAAGAACAAGAAGTCAACTCTCAACCCTTTGAGTGCTTTGCAATGCGTTGCATACCCCTCTGGCACTCAAAGGGTTAAGGAAATGTGCTTTCAACTAAACAAAGGCAGGGATTTTTTACAGTAAGAAGAGTAAAGTTATAGAATTATTTGCCTTGGAATGTTGTGCTTGCAGATACTGTAATTTAGGCTGACCAGATCTCACCTTTAACCGGGGACACATAGGAAATAGCCATTTTTCAGAACTTCACTGAAATCAAAGCAGTCCTGCAGTATGCATTTTCCCTATGCGTCCCCGGGTTAAAGGTGAGGTCTGGTCATCCTACTGTAATTGCTTTCATAAAAGTTATGGATACTTATCTAGCACAGAGCAATATTGAGAATTTTGACAGTTGGCTTCAAAGCAGATAGATATTTCCCTGGATCAACATCCTAACAGCCATTTGGAGTTAGGAAGGAATGTTTTACCCACTTTGGTCTTAACTGGAAATGGCTTAAATAGTAGGCTGACCAGACCTCACCTTTAACCAGGGAAGTATACGAAAAATGCATAATGACAGCTCACAGTGAAGCTCCCTGTGTGCAAAACCACACATGCACAGTAGAGACTCTCTACTGCGCATGTGCGGTTACAGCTCACAGTGAGCGATGCATTGTACCACTTTATGGTATAGGAAGATAAGGGCTATGTATGGCATGATTTAGACCAGGGCTGTCCAAGTTCAGTCCTCAAGGGCCACCAACAGGTCAGGATGTAAGGATTTCCCTGATTAATCACAGGTGATTTAATCAGTGGATCACTCATTGTGACTGACACACACCTGTGCTTAATCAGTGAAATCCTTACATCCTGACCTGTTGGTGGCCCTTGAGGACTGAACTTGGACAGCTCTGATTTAGGACGACACAGGAGGGAGGTGCTCAACAGAAAACGCCAATCACTTCAGACCACAGCGATATAATCAAAAATAAAACTCCATTTATTTATGAATCTTAAAAACAAGGATGATGCTCACTAAGAACACACAGGACCAACAAACACAGTAACGCCTAACGCGTTTCGTACGCCATAGCGCACTTAGTCATAGGCATAACATACACAAACAGGTATCAATCTTATATACCCTACCACCCTTCTTAAATCGGCCAGTCATTCTCAACCAGATATGCATCAACCAATACGTCCGCAACCGCAAGACCAAGAGAGGAAAAAATCCCTTTCTGGTACTGGCATAGTCAAGCAACCAGACCGGCTAAACATAAATCCAGGATCATGACTACAGCCAACTAATCATAGTATGGCAATTAACACTCTAACCCCCAAAGTGACATAAAACAATGATACCTTCCACTTTATACAAATTAATGAAAATAAAAATAAAAATTAAACTGAAGATGACAGCATACACTATACACTCAACAGGGGAAACAAAATATGGACCATGATCACAACCACTATCAGAAGATATTTGAAAATACAAAATTTAACCTAATGGTAAATAAACTTAACGTTGATGTATAAACAAAGTAACATCATGGTCCGAGTTTATTCCCCCTGGTAAGCGTGTCTTCAAATACCGAATCCATTTAACTTCACATTTATCAAGTAAGGTCCGAACATCTCCACCTCGTTCTGGGGCTACCACTCTTTCTATACCCTGAAAAGAGAATTTAGTCAAATCCCCATTATTGCACGTGCAAAAATGACGTGCCACTGGTTTGGTCATATCCTTATTACTAATGTACAAAATGTGTTCACGTATGCGATCCTTCAACGCCCGGGTAGTCCTACCCACGTATTGTGAGTCACACATTAGACATGTAATAAGATAGACAACATTCATGGTATGACAATTGATATACTGTTTAATACCATATTTTCTTCCAGTGACATAACTCTCAAACTCTCTACCTATCTTTACATAAGAACATGAAACACATCTCCTGGCCCCACATTTAAACATACCTATAGTATGTAGCCAAGTAGGTGTCCTATTCTCACCAAAATGAAAAAGGCTAGGGGACAGTCTACTACCTAAAGTAGGTGCCTTCTTTGCTATACATTTAACACCTCCCTTTATCACTGAGCTCAACCTACTATCCCCTAACAAGATAGGCAAATGTTTATAGATTATCCCTTTAATACTGTTAAAGTCACTGCTAAAATCAGTGACAAATGCAGGCGTAGACATATCCATATCTATTTACCCTTGGATTATTGTTAGACAATAAGGACAACCTATCAGTATTCTCTGCCCTCCGATACGCGCTCATAATCATGTTACGAGGGTAACCCCTATCTAAAAAGCGCTGAAGAAGTAAATCTGCTTGTGATCGAAATTCCAAATCAGTTGAACAATTCCTGCGTATCCGCAGGAACTGCCCAATCAGGATTCCCCTCATGACATGCTTTGGATGACAAGACCTCGCATGTAGCAAGGAATTGCCTGCACATGGCTTCCTATATTTGAAGCTCTGATTTAGACCAGCAAATAAATAGAAGATATGTTTCACTGAACTGATTTGTGTGTGTGTTCTAACATGGGGCTTTTAGCCCACTGAATGCTATAGATCTCTCTTGCAATGCCTTGGAAATCATATTAGTATCACCCAGACTGCTTTTGTGCTGAAGTCTTTATGGTTTCAGATTGCTTGGTGCTGGACTGGTAATAACGAGTGAACATATTCCCCTCTGTTATTGTACCTATATTAATAGGTACTAAAGCCCTATGTCTTGTTACCAGTTTGGTGTATGTAATGTTTCTAATTTCTTCACTAGTGATTGGCATGCACAGTGCCATAATGGTGAATCAGCTTGGCTCAAACTCTTGGTATAGTAAATCTCTTACATCAGTCACCTTCACTTACATCAGGATTAGCAAGCAGGGCCTGTTTTCCTATGAAGCAAATACATGGAGAGACAAATTTTAAGGGAAGCCTCAGCTGTGATGGCCACAGCTATATATATATATATATATATATTCTAAGATGTGGGGGTGGTCAGTGCAATTTTAACCCTTTGAGTGCCAGAGGGGTATGCAAACCATTGCAAAGCAATGAGCTGCTTACCCCTCTGGCACTCACATTGTTAAAAGTTTAGCATATCACCTGCTTCTGGCAGTGGAATAGCTAAGGGAGGTACAGTGGATGCTGAGTATGGTCAGCAGCCCACATGGATCCACACCACAGCCACAGCCACCCACCTGGATACACCCACAGCATGGACCCAGATATGACCCCACACGAGCATCTTTCACTCATTGGAGAGCCACAAAGCCCTCAACCCTTGAGGAGTTCACCTTTCCCCCCCCCCCCCGACTCAACCAGGTGTATACTCAACTGTTCGGAGTGGGGAGTCTTAACCAGTGGGAGGCACATCCATGAGGAGTGGGGATATTGATCTGGTCCTCGAATGCTGATCCTGCAAGACATTCCACCACCACTACCAGAACAAAAGGATGTCATGCTGAAACACAATGCCCAAATGGAGATTGCAGAGGATGTTGGAGAGGCATCCCCACCACCTGTGACTCCAGCCTCTACGATCACATCCCCTGGCACAGGGAGCCGGACCACGGCTTCAGATGTGAAATGCCTGCTCTTCCAAAGGGGGTAGCTCAGGGAGTCCAGGTGAACAAATCAGTACCTGAGGAGGTTGCAGACGGATGCACAAAGAAACACTGCCATCCTCCATGCATTGAAAACCCAGCGGATGATTTTGACAAATGAGATCCGTTATTTCAGGACAGGGATTATGGACATGTTGGCCCAGATGCTGGTCAAAATGAAGGAAACAGAAGGGAGAATCTGCAGATGGAGACAGAGAGCAGCAATCCACGGAGGGTTCAACAGCAACAGCATCCCCCACCAGTGTGACCCCTATACCAACCCCCAGAACCACAAGAGTGACCAGAAAATCTCTGAAAGCATCCAACCCTGCAGCCCCTTCCAAACACCACCCTCCCCCCAAAAAAATGAAAAAGACCCATTTGTGACGTTTTCCCTAAATAAAAAAGCACTTAATCTTCGCATTTATGTCTGTGAATGTTTCTGGTTTCTAACAAGTTAAGTGGCAGAGATGTCTCCAATGCATTGCAATGTAATGCAGTGAACACAACTCCTGCACATATTACTTGGTTATAAGGTGTTGTACCATGGGTAAACACACAGCACATACACGGTTGTCCAATTCCAATTCAAAATCCACCTAGCAAAGGTGTTGAATGAAGGTCTTGTTTGGCCATGATGTGAGTTGAATTTGAACAACTGATATCTACCCCTCAGCATGCTAGGTGCCAGACTGTCCCCATTTAGTTTCATCCACTGGTGTCGTTTTCAAGGTGTTAGCCTTGTCAATTGCAGGATAGATTATCAAAACAAACATATGGTGGTATTCCCACTCTGATGAGGTAAGATCCATCGAGACACCTAGTAATCTAAGCTTAATTATTGAGATCAATGTTGTGTTTGGCTACAAGACAGAAGCATGAATAAGCCCCTAATCTGGTCAATTGATTACACTATGCAGGGAGACAATCGGTGGTTATCCACTAACATGTGGTAATGAGTTGATAAGGTGGAGATGACTTCTCTACTGATATCATTTCTCCAGTTCCTATGTTATCCTATGGAGCCCGTGCGCTAAGATCTTTCAAATCTGCCCAATCTCAGTGCACAGGCTCCAGAGAATAATATAGGAATTGGAGAAGTGATATCATTAGAGAAGTTATTGTCACTTAATCACCTCTTTATCACCTCATCATCATATCTTAGTGACTCATTGCCATTATCTCCTTGTATCAATACATTATCAACTCAACTCATGTTCCCAATTAAAGGGGATCAATCACCCCTGTACATGTTGGTATCGATAGAATATGTTACGACTAGCTGCTAAAACAATTTAGTTTTTTAAATAAAATCTGTATTTTGCTGAAATTAATCAAGTAAATATTGCCCTGCGCCCTACTTCCAGACAGACTGCAGTTACCAGCTCTGTACCGCAGTCTGTCACTCTGCCTCTTCTCCCCTCCCTTGATCCAGCCTCCTCCAATGACAGAGGCTTTCTGCATGTAAGCTGGAATGCTCTCATTGGCCAGAGAGTGCTCCAGGTTACAGGCAGAAAGCCTCTGTCAACATGTATAGGGGTGATAGATCCCCAGTAGACAGCAGACTCCTGTGATTAGGGACATGACTTCCAAAGTATAAAAGATACATAACCCAAACCTCCTTTTCAGTCTGGAGATGGCTAATCCAGCATTATTATCAACAGACACATATTGGATAGGGATGAGCTTCCTTTGAAGGGACAGTAATGTCTCAGAAAAAATCTTTATAGTTTTGTAGTGCTTAAAAAATTAATCTACATGCAACAAATCCTATCTCTCAAATCGATATTACAGGGGAATCCTGTACAGGGACCAACCGGTGGCTCTGTAGCAGAGCCAAAATCCTGTTATTGGAAAATAATTACTTCATTGGAAAGGTCTACAAAGTGTGCCTGGTTTGCAAGCACACTTTGTAGACCATTCCAATGAAGTAATGCGATTTCGGCTCTGCTGAAGAGCCTTCTCGTGTTGGCCGACACGGATTTCCTGCTGTCAGCTTTACAGCTGACATTAGGAGAAGGGGAGGGAGGGGGGAACTTTGAATACGAATATCTCTCAAACCATAGCGGTTTGAGAGATAGGATTTGTTGCATATAGATTAATTTTTAAGCACTACAAAACTATAAAGATTTTTTCTGGGACATTACAGTCCCTTTAGTATGTCTAACAATACATTAGACAAGTATACAAGTATAAACATGTTTGTATTGTACCAAAATGCCCTGAAGATTTACAGAAGCACCCAAAAGGTATGTTTAACATAAAAACTGGCTACTGAAGAAACACAGTTGAGATGCTCATGGGTTCTCCAAAAGGTATTTGGATTCTGAAGAAAAGCAGTATTGCTGTACAGGTTTTCCCCTTACATAGTAGATAAGGCTGAAAAAAGACATGCGTCCATCAAGTCCAGCCCATGCCAATAACACCCCTGTTGATCCAGAGGAAGGCAACAAAAAAGCCCTCTGGAGCAATTTCCAGTGTAGGTGTGTGTGTGTGTGTGTGTGTGTGTGTCAAATAGTTCCCCGGCTCAATATCCCTTTTGCTTTGAAGCCATCTGTCATAACTGTCAATATTGTTCTGTGCTAGATAGGCATCCATTGCTTTTTTTGAATGCAGTTACATTATCTGCAAGCACAACATCCCGAGGCAAAGAATTCCATAGCCTTACCACCCTTACTGTAAAGAATCCCTGCCTGTGTTTTAGTCGAAAGAGCCTTTCCTCAAGTCTTAATGGATGACCTCTTGTTCTTAGCTCAGCTCTTTGCATAAATAATTCATTGGATAGTTCTTTGTATTGACCTTGGATGTATTTGTAAATGGTAATTATATCACCCCTTAGACGTCTGTTTTCTAATGTAAACAAACCCAGTTTGGCTAGTCTCTCTTTGTAACTCAGATCCTCCAATCCCTTTATCAGTTTTGTTGCACGTCTCTGCACCTTTTCCAGTTCAGTAATGTCTTTTTTAGAACAGGCGCCCAAAATTGTACTCCATATTCTAGATGAGGCCTAACCAAGGATTTATACAGAGGTAGGATAATATTAGCATCCCTTGCTTCTACACCTATTTTTATGCAGGCTAGTAGTACTCTATTTGCTCTTGCAGCAGCTGAGTGACTCTGCACACTGCTATGAAGACTATTGTCTATCAGTACACCTAAATCTTTCTCTAATGAGGATTTCCCAAGTTGTTTCCCATTTAGAGTATATGTAGCATAACCTTACATTTATCTACATTAAATGACATCTGCCACTTTTCTGCCCATTCACTTAGTTTATCTAAATCCTTCTGTAGGGAAAAAACATCGAGCTCTGTATGTATTTCCTTACATAGCTTAGTGTCATCAGCAAAGATTGAGATGCTACTTTCAATTCCCACTTCTAGATCATTAATAAACAAATTAAAAAGCATTGGGCCCAGGACTGAACCCTGCGGCACCCCACTTATAACCCTAGACCAATTTGAAAAAGTTCCATTTACAACAACTCTCTGCCATCTATCATTTAACCAGTTCTCAATCCATGTACAGATAACACCACCCAAACCAAAGCCTTTTAATTTATGCAGTAACCTGTTGTGAGGCACTGTGTCAAAGGCTTTTGCAAAATCCAAGTATACTACATCAACAGCAATTCCCCTGTCCAAATTACAACTCACTCTTTCATAAAATGCAAGTAAATTAGTCTGACATGATCTGTTCTTCATGAAACCATGCTGATTCCTACTAATGATATTGTTTGTCTTCACATAGTTCTGAATACTGTCAGTTAATAACCCTTCTAGTATCTTACCCACTATGGAAGTCAAGCTCACAGGTCTATAATTTCCTGGTTTGGATCTTGCTCCCTTTTTAAACAATGGAACTACATCAGCTTTCCTCCAATCACAGGGCACTATGCCCGATGAAAGCGAATCAATAAATATTAAGTATAATGGTTTTGCTATTACTGAACTAAGTTCCTTAAGTACCCTTGGGTGTACCCTTGCGCTTTATTCACTATAACCCTTTCCAGTCTCTTTTGGACCTTGTCCTCAGTAAGCCAAGTAGATGTTGGAGGAAATTCCATGGTTTTGTCTGTTTGCCCACAGCTTGTCATTTCTGCTTCCTTTGTATATACTGAAGCAAAGAATGTATTTAGGGTGTCAGCCATAGCTTTATCCTCACTAATCAATTCACCTGTTTCAGTCCTAAGAGGACCAATATCAACCTTAACTTGATTCTTATGCAACACACACATATACTAAAGTATTTTATTAATATGTGGAAGGTTCTGTACAGGTTGCTATCAACTTCAAGTTTCACAATGCATCAACACCAGGACTAGGGAACATCAAGGAGTGAGCTTCATGGATGTGGAGTCAACGTTTCACAAAGGTTCCTCTGTTCCATGATGGGTCATGCTATGGATGCCTGTAGGAAGGGATGACAGGATTTGGAACTGCACCATATAACTGTCTGCCATGTAAAGGATAAACCATCATTATCTCATTAACGTGTTATGTTCCGGGGGAGTACACAACCCATTTCTTTGCAATGGGTTGTCTACCCCTCCGAAATCCATTAGATTTGGAACAAGGGGATGCTAACCAACCATATGTATATGTGACCGGGACATTGATGCAATACATCATCTAGTATGTGATCTGAGACCCATGAAACAGAGGGTGTTAGTGTGTCAATGACATTGTTCTGCACACATACTGGTCAGCATGGTGGCCCTTGAAACCTGACTCCCATACGAGGTAGCAATTGGAGTCATAGTCATGGATGTTGATGGAGCGGAGACGTTCTCTAGGTTAGTAAGGCTGGTAGATTATTAGATACTGCTGTTGTCGGGTTGGTGAGGAGCTGGTGAATTTGAGATAGATGAGAAGGGTCTGGTGAAACTGGCTGTCTAGGAGGAGATGGGTGGATTGTGGAAACAGAGTAGGGAATAGTTCTACTTTTCTGGTTAAGGTTGAATCCTCACCTGTATAGTTCTTTAATAAGCTTTGGAATGGTGGACTGCTGGTGGATCTTGTACTGGGTCTGAGATGGGGGCGCCAAAGCTGAGACTTCCAGACTTGTAGACTGAATAGCGCTTGGTTCTGCCATATTGATAGGCTCAGTCATGAATAAATAATGATGGGTGAAAAATTATAGCAAGGGAAAAGGAGGAAGAAAAATTATGGGGTGGGGGTGGAATGTAAATTAGATCTGTGATCATGTGAAAGGTAAGTGAATACGTGACTTACCGGAGGAGGCCAAGATACCATGTTGGAAGAAATTTTGCTAACCTTCAGCCTCTTAATTAAGTGGTATGGTGGTGGGAAAAGCCTTTGGCCTCTGCGAAAGAGGTAAGGCTGGAAAAATGGTAAAACCTCAAAACAGGTGAGGGAGAGATATGACAAATTAAAATAATAGGAGGTGAAAAGCTCCCAAAGAGCCTTTGGCCTTTGAAAACGGTAAGGAAAGAACTGACTCTAGCTACTGAATATCTTATAACCTCCCCGTAAGATGTGAATGGATCTTTCGGCCTCTGAATTAGAGGTAAGGAATGGTTCGTCCTTCAGCTTCTGAGAAATGTACAGCTGAGCAGTGGAATGATCGTATGACCTCTGACAGAGGTGAGTATGAATTCCTTCGGCCTCATGAGATAGAGGTAAGGAATGTAAAACCTTTTGGCCTCAGACAGAGGTAAGGAAAATCCTTCAGCCCCTGTGGTGGTGGAAAGGCTGAAAAAGGTAGACTAGACCTCTTAGAAGGTAAGGGCCTGGACTGAGTCCTTCGGAGACTGAGCTAAAACTTCAAAAAGAGGTGAGAGAGAAATATGGGGGCTTATGAGAAGGGCATGCAAAATAAGGGAGATTATATATATATATATATATATATATATATATATATATATATATATATATATATATATATATAAGGAAAAATCCCTAACCTGAAACCTGAGGGGAATCTGTCTCCCTGGAGTTCTGTGGGAAGAGGGGCAAGGTTGCAAGGTTTAGGTGGCCCAAGAAAATAATTCAACCCTAGAGAGAAAAAAAGGGAGGGTAGAAAGGTAAAATAGATGTAGTATATATATTAAATTGTGGAGAGGTTTTTTTGTTTTTGCTTGTTTATTTAAACATTACTTGGGGGGTTTTGATGAGTTCAGAAGAACAGCAGAGTAATAAGCAGGCTCCTGTAGGCAGAATGTGAATATCTGGAAACATAATATAAGAGGGGATTATAGTAGGTGGATGAGAGGGAGATGGGAAGAATAGCAGACTGAGTTGGGTATTTAAACATCAGGTAATTGCTGCCATGGGCTGTAGTAGGATGTGCAAACGAAAACAGGGGCACTAATAGGGATGCCAAACAACATGCAGACAAACACCTAATAAGTGAAAAGTGTAATCAATATAGTGGAGCAGTATGGGGTGGAGGATATAAAATTTGGCCCAAGTGCTCGAGTAAGATGAGGGGATGTCTGGATGCCAAAGTGTGTGGGAGTGCGAAATGTTGATGTACTCCTTCAATGATGTATTACTGGTAAAGTTTGGAAAGTGACATGCAGTTGAAAGCAAACGAGAAAAAGAGTTGGTTGTAAAGTGAGTGCCGAAGTAGAATATCAGAGTTGTAGAATGCAGGAAGGAGGGTGCAGTGAGAACACCAAGAGTAAAAGTGCTGGGAAGAGGGTGGGATTCTGTCCCAGCTGGTGAGGTGGTGTTGGGCAGCTGAGACAAGACATGGGGTGGCTTGTGGAGCCAACTGCTATGAAGAGGGAGAGATAGGTATGAAGTGCTAGATAAAAAAACAGAGGATAAAAACCTGTAAGCCAGATTCTTGTGAGGGGAAGCTGAAACAAGAAAACAAGCGAGGGGGGAGAGTAAATGAGGTGTGAATGAAACTTTGCCTTGTATGCCAAGGCTAGTTGTAACTAGGAGGTACTTTTCCGGTATCTCTGTAGGGTACTGATACATAGTAACAATGCATAGTAACGTAAAGAAGTGACGTACAAGAAAGAGGCTGGTCTGGCTGGGTTATAAAGCTTCCAGCCCTTCCCACAACACAGACATGACCTTTGACTTATCAACTGCAGTGTAATCTAGCCCTAAGCTATCAGCATACCTGGAAACTTTGACTTCTTGAGTCCTAGGAGGGGGCTCATGTGGTGCCATGGGAGATATAAATAACGTGATTTGTGCCACAAAGGGGCAGAGATGCATCATGGGTGGGGCAGATCTTAACGGAATGTCCCATAAAGTGGGATGAAAGTGGGCAGAACAGGGTGGGAAGGAGGACAAGTGGGCAGGAGGTGGGAGGAACAGGGTGGGAAAAAGGAAAAGTGGTCAGAGTTTCATAAGAAACTCCTCCCCATTGGAGAATCAGCTTCTGTCGCCAGAGACCTAGTAATTAGCTGCAAAAGCCAGAGTCTACGGACAAATCTGCAGAGATCCCAGGTATACCTATCAGTGCAATCGAGACCTTTATTAGCATTCAACACTGTGCTGACAGTGACTTTCACTTTTATTTTTAAGATAACAAATGTAGCCAAAGTTAGGCCTAGATTACATTGTAGTTGATATTTTTATCTAACAATATCTAACATTGAAGTCAATGGAAAAATTAGACAGTAAAGCCCTTGATAACGTTATCAGCTGAAATGGAATACAGGTCTTAGGGCTTTATGTACGCAGGAAGACAAAGATGAGCAGTTCCAGAGCATCCTAACAGGACAAAATGGTGACAAACAGAACATCTCCAATTTTGGAATAAAACACTACCCCCATGGTGAAGATGGTGTGCTTCATAGTAACATAGTAAATTAGGTTAAATAAAGACACAAGTCCATCAAGTTCAACCTTTGCCTCATACCCTAGTGATACCTGCTACCAAATAAGTTAGTCTTTTATCAGACCTTCCTGATCTGCCTACTAATATTCAGTATAACCCAGTGTGTTCCCTTTTGCAAGAAATGTATCTAATCTTCTCTTAAATGTATCCACTGTATCTGCCATAACCACCTCCTTGGGCACGGAATTCCACAATTTGACAGACCTTTCTGTAAAAACCCCTTCCTCTGCTGAAGTCTAAACCTCTTTTCTTCTAATCTCAAGGAGTGTCCCCTGGTCACCTGATCATTGTCTTGAAATAAATAGCTCAACGCAGAGATCCTTGTATTGGCCGCTCATATACTTGTACAATGTGATAAGGTCTCTTCTTAGTCCTCTTTTCTCTAGAGTAAATAAACCAAGTTTGTCTAGTCCTTCCTCATACGTCAAGTCCTCCATTCCCTTAATTAATTTTGTTGCTCTTCGCTGTACCCTCTCTGGTTCTAGTATATCCTTTTTCAGAACTGGTGCCCAAAACTGTACTGCATACTCAAGGTGAGTTCTTACCAATGATTTGTACAATGGCAAAATGATGTTATCCACTCTTACTTCAACACCTATTTTTATGCAAGACAGGACTTTGTTTGCTTTTGCTACTGCTGTTTGACACTGCTTCAGTATTGCGTAACTTTTTCTTTAAACGTTAATTAATTACAAATGTTAGATTTCTTATCAAATTAATCCTTTGAGTGCCAGAGGGGTGTGTGACACATTGCAGAGCAATGTGATGCTCATGCCTCTGACATTCAAGGGGTTAAAAAATAAACGCTGACTAGCAGTACATAATATTTAAATGGATATGAACCCTTTCTCTTTTTTATGTGATCATTTTCATTTAAGCATGTGTAACAAATTATTAGATACACATTGGAATAGAGGAGATATTTTTATTTTATGGCAATCACATTATAAGTTAATACTGAGAGACCGCTTACCCGAGATGTTTCTACTTTCTTTTATGACTTAATGTTATGAAAACAATTTCCGCCTTGTTCACAATTTCCTCTTTTTCATTGGTGAGAGTTGCTGATGTTCATATAAGTGTGTATATTGTGTCCTTCAATCTACGTGGACCAGTAAAAAATATCAGCAAAAATAATGTAACCAAACGCCTCTTGATCTCCTCTATCACTCTTCTTGGCACTTTCTGGGCATCTTTTGCTCTCTGAAAGTGTTTACGGACACATTTTCTAAAATTGCATTTGCTTTAATTGCCATTTAAGCTTTCCTATCCTGTCATCAGTACATCGATAAAAATATTTTTTGAATTACTACTTATAATGTTATGTTTATTATGCTTCATCTCCATTGCCTTTTAGCTATCACAAAATGCTCTTAATACCCTTAATACCCTTCCCAATAATTGCTGCCTAGGCCTGTTTTATAACAGAGCAACACAAATAGGCCGACAAAAATTTAAAGTGATAAAGACATTGTTAGGCGTCTCTTCTTTGTATTGTAGTTAAAAAAAAAGTTTTTGAAGGAGAGATGAACATGAGAAAACACATTTTTAACCCCGTGGGTGTCAAAGCAATATGTTGGAGTCCTCTCTAACATCCTAGGGTTTAACCCTTGGAGTGCCGGATGGGTGTCTAACACTATGCAAAACAATATGTTGGACATCAGTAAAATTTTGATACAAAGAATCATTTACATAGAAATAATTTAAAAGCTTTTGCATATTTGTTCTTAAAAGAACACTAATAACTCATACTAACTTACTGAGTACTTTCCAACGGTCAGAAAATACTAATGGCCCTTAAGAATTTTGCATTTTCACCTCGATTCAAGAGCTAACATCTTCAGTCAGTTCTGGACTAGGGGGGAGATTCACTAAGCGGTGATAAAGTGGTGATGACTTCTCTAGTGATATCACTTCTCCAGTTCCTGTGTTATTCTATGGAGCCAATTCACTAAGATTTCTTCAGCTTTGGAGATCTTAGTGAATAGTCTCTATAGAATAACATAGGAACTGGAGAAGTGATATCACTGGAGAAGTCTTCTCCACTTTATCACCTCTTTATCATGTGTAAGTGAATCTCCTCCTGGAGGAGGAGAGATAAGTGAGATAATAAAGTAGAGATGACTTCTCCAGTGATACCACTTCTCCAGTTATACCACTTCTCCAGTTCCTATTTTATTCTATAAAGCCTATGTACTAAGATCTCCAAACTTAAAGGGATAGTAATACTTCGTTTTAACTTTATTTTATTTTGTAGGCATTAAAAAAACATGAAGAATGATATAAGTGTTATCTCTCAATCCTTTATGGTTTGAGAGATATTCACAAGCAAAGTTTCCCCTCCCGCCCCTTTTACCTAGTGTAAGCCATCTCTTCTCAGATGTGGATCAGGTTGTAAGACCAGACAGATAACAGAAGGGGACAATTTTCTTTGTATGAAAACAATGAAAGCCCTGCCCCCCTTGACAAGTTTTTCAGCTTTTTCCCTTACCTTAAGGGAACAGGGGGGGGATACTTTGTTTGTGAATATCTCTTAAACCATAAAGGTTTGAGAGATAAGACTTATATCATTCTTCATGTTTTTTAATGCCTACAAAATAAAATAAAGTTAAAACGAAGTATTACTATCCTTTTAAGAAATGTTAGTGAATTGGCTCCATACAATAACATAGGAATTGGAGAAGTCATCACCACTTTATCACCTCTTATCACCGCTTAGTGAATCTCCCTCCAGATCTGCTCGGTGCAGCCACAAACCTTCTCCTATTGGCTATTGGTGGGGGGCAGGGGGCAGAAGTCAGCAAGGTTGACTGACAACCACGGGATTCCAGCCAGGAAGGGTCTATGAGGAACTGCATCGTGCAGAATGGGAAGCTGTCTTGTTAGATGCAGAAGGGATAAACATCGGGAGCATCAGGCATCTCCAGTGAAACATCTTTTTGATCCAGTTTTGGTGCACTTGTTCTCACAATGGAGCCCCATCTTAATTAGCAGGTCTGGTCCCTGGAGAGATCTGCCAAAAGGGCACTATCACATGACAATTATCCTTTAACCCTTTGATTGTCAAAGGGGTGTCGCAATGTGTTGGGCACCCCTCTGACACTCAATGGGTTAAGAAAAGTGTGGATTAGTGGGTGTTCGAGGGGATAATTTTTTTCCCTTGGTTACTGTAAGAGTTAATAAGCCTTTGTAAACCTTTACCCCTTTGATTGCTAAACGCAATGCAATGACGATATCTCTAGCATTCAAGGGGTCAAATCCACAGGCAGCCAACGGTTAACCAGGAATATGATCCCGCTACGTTTTGTATTAAAAAATGTAAAGCCCCATTAAGAATGCAAACAATCCTACAAAGCTGTATTTAGTATGAGAAGTTCACCTTTCCCCTCAATTAGCTACGTGTACTATAGCGTGTTTGTAAACACGCCTTTGCCTTGCTGATATTGTTAAATTATAATTGTTATGTACTGTACACAAGCTGGCGTGTTCAGCCCTCGGGATATTAATGTGAATGAAAACATCAGCCACAGCCTGATACCCTGCTGGGAACGAGCACAAATTAGGAAGCATTTGCTATAAAATAAATGAATGCCATTTTTCCCCCTGTGTTTCTGCAACCATTACAAATTATATTAGCATTTCAATTCTATGTTAACCCTATTAGTGCCACTGGGGTGAAAAATCTATTAGTTCACAATGCATTGCATTCCCTTTCCACACTAAAAAAATGTAACCAGTGTTTGAAGGCAAAGTCCAGTGTGTATCTTATGCTGGAGCAAAATGAATGAGTTAGAAAACCATAGACAAAATGTTTTTCTTCCTATGGATCAACAAAGGAGATCAGCAAAGGCTGAAATTTGTCTACCACATGCCCAAGGATGGATTAAAGGGATAGTAATATTTCATTTTCATAGCAGCTAAGTTTATTCTTCAAAACTGTTTAATTACGATATAATTAGATGGTGAAGTTGTTCCCTCCCTTTTTCTGATTCTTAAAGGGATAGTAATACTTCGTTTTATCTTTATTTTATTTTGTAGGCGTTAACCCTTTGAGTGCCAGAGGGGTACACAATTCATTGTTCTGCAATGCCTTATGTACCCTTCTAGCACTCAAAGGGTTAAAAAACCATGAAGAACGATATAAGTCTCATCTCTCAAACCTTTATGGTTTGAGAGATATTCACAAGCAAAGTTTCCCCTCCCGCCCCTTTTACCTAGTGTAAGCTATCTCTTCTCAGATGTGGAATGCAGTCCATAGACCAGACAGATAACAGCAGGGGACAATCTTCTTCCTATGAGAACAATGAAATCCCTGCCCCCCTTGACAAGTTTTTCAGGTTTTTCCCTTATCTTAAATGAAGATTGTCCCTCTCTGCAATCTACCTGGGCACCTCCCTTCTGATCTGGCTGAATAGTGTTACATCAGTAAAAGGGGAATACTTTGTCATTGAAGTACTCTTGAACTACAACTCTGACAGAATTGAAATAACACTCTCCAATGTCCAAATACTATGATGATTAATTAGAGCTGCTTTTATTATGAAACATTACTATCCCTTTAATTAAACGGTTTTGAAGAATAAGAGCACAGGGCACCGGTACTATTCATTGTACTGAACGACCTGAGCTGCTATTAAAATGAAATATTTCTATGCCTTTAACATCATTGGGCAGGGGTAGGTAATTATTAGATCACCAGCTGTTAATTCTTTGTGTGTCAGCAGGGTATATACGTCTTGCAACTAAAATTATCTTAAGATAGCAGGTCCACCTGGAAGGTCTAGACAAAATTGGTTTATCTACTCTAGAAAAAAGATGACTAAGAGGAGATCTTATCACAGTGTACAAGTATATGAGAGAACAATATAAGGAACTCTCTGGTGAGCTATTCATTCCAAGGCCTGATCAAATGACCAGGGGTCACCCCTTGAAATTTGAAGAAAGAAGGTTTCAACTTCAGCAAAGGAAGGGGTTTTTTTAGAGTGAGGTCTGTTAAATTGTGGAATTCCTTGCCCAAAGATGTGGTAATGACAGATACAATGGATACATTTTAGAGACAATTAGATACATTTATTTCAAGAGGGAACATATAGGTTAATACTGTGTATTAGTGGGGAATCAGGGAGTTCAGATAAAGACTAACTGATTTGGCAGCAGAAAAGCTATATAATTCTCGTTTCTCTGGGTTATAAGGCAAAGGTTGAACTTGATGGGCTTGTGTCCTTTTTCAACCTAATTTACTATGTTACTATGTTTTTATATTACCTTACAATAGTTGCCTATTCTAACTTAAAGGCAAATCTGGCACTCCACATGTACCTAGATTTTAAGCTCTGATGAGCATAGCTGTTACCATTATTTGTACCAGTTTCATATCATGATATATTTTTATGTACATTTACTTTTATATATTTATTATAAAGTAAAATAGTAAAATACTCCCAAATTGTTTATATCTGTTGCAACTACAAAGAATACTATTCTGCTCCCAAACGCTTAAAATAAGCAAAATATAAATAAAACAAATGGACCTCGCTGCATCTGAATAGCAGATCCATGCTTGTGTCCTGAGTTGTGTCCTGCCTATGCTACAAAAGGAGATAGAGAAGGGAGGTGAAGAGATGTGTTCACTCCAGAGAAGAACTGATAACCCTTTGAGTGCCAGAGGGTTATGCAACACATTGC
Source organism: Rhinophrynus dorsalis (assembly GCA_037306005.1). Lineage (NCBI taxonomy): Eukaryota > Metazoa > Chordata > Amphibia > Anura > Rhinophrynidae > Rhinophrynus > Rhinophrynus dorsalis. Next base: position 50,634,370 of record CM074722.1, read on the forward strand.
TTTGCAATACCTTGTGTACCTCTCTGGCACTCAAAGGGTTAAATGTATTTAATCAAACCAGGGGTTTAGAAAGGAACCATGAAACCTCATTCTGCAGTGATGTAATGTCCTGGTGGTGGTAGGTAATGGTGTTCTGCTATGATGGTGGCATGTAATGGTGAATCTGCTGTTGAAATGCAGTGGTGTAATGCTGTAGTGCCCTGCTGGTGACATATAATGTTACGTGTGGAGCTGGTGACATATAATGGTGTTTGGCTCTGCTGGTGACATGTAATGGTGCAGTGCTCTTTGGAGAGTGTTATTTCAATTCTGTCAGAGTTGTAGTTCAAGAGTAATTCAATGACAAAGTATTCCCCTCCCGCTCCTTCTACTGATGTAACACTGTTCAGCCAGATCAGAAGGGAGGTGCCCAGGTAGACTGCAGAGAGGGACAATCTTCAATTAAGATAAGGGAAAAACCTGAAAAACTTGTCAAGGGGGGCAGGGATTCCATTGTTCTCATAGGAAGAAGATTGCCCCCTTATACAACCAGATTCCACATCTGAGAAGAGATGGCTTACACTAGATAAAAGGGGCGGGAGGGGAAACTTTGCTTCTTATATCGTTCTTCGTGTGTTTTTAATGCCTACAAAATAAAATAAAGATAAAACGAAGTATTACTATCCCTTCAAACAAATTAGCTGACTTGGGCCCCATTCCAGAGAGCACCATCCTGGCCACTATGGATATGGAATCCCTTTACACCAACATTCCACACACGGATGGCATAGCAGCATGCCAAGGATATCTGGAACAAAATAACACACCCATGGAACCGGTAACAAAACACATACAGTTTATTGTCACCCACAATTACTTCAAGTTTGGACAGGACCTCTACCTTCAGAAAATGGGGACTGCAGTTGGTACCCAAATGGCACCACAATATGCCAACCTGTTTATGGTAAAATTGGAAGAGGACTTGCTGTCCACTTGCCAGATAAAACCCCTGGTCTTTCTCTGCTACATAGATGATTTTCTTATCATCTGGACCGCCAGTGAAGAGGAACTTCTCAAATTCCATGAGAACTACAATACATTCCACCCCAATATCAACCTAACACTCAGTCACTCACACACAAACATTAAATTCCTTGACACAATTATCAGTATTCAGAACAACTCTATCCACACATCACTATACCGCAAATCAATGGACACACCAACCTACCTGAAAAACAATAGCTTCCACCCAAAACACACAAAAAACTCAATCATATACAGCCAGGCCATCAGATACCACCGCATCTGTTCTGACATGATGGACCGTGACAAGCACCTCCACAAACTCAGAGAAGACTTTATAAAACAGGGTTACAGTGCAAGGATTATTGGCAGTCAGATACAGAAGGCTACCCAAATACCAAGAAAAAATCTGTTGAGCTACAAAGAACACCATAAGGGAAACCGGGTGCCACTGGTGGTCACTTACTACCTCCTGGCTGAAGTTCTAAGCAAAATATAAAAAGAACTTCAAACAAAATTACATACGGATGAAAGACTTAAGAACATATTCCCACAGCATCCCTTACTCTCCTTCAGACAGCATCCCAATTTGAAACAACTGATGGTAAGGAGTGCCCTGAATAAAAATGCAAAAAATGACAAACCTCCCTGCCTACAAAAGAGGTCAGCCTCCCAATTTGAAACAACTGATGGTAAGGAGTGCCGGGATAAAAATACAAAAAATGGCACATTTCCCTGTCTACAAAGGAGTTGTGAAACCTGTGTACACATTTACACCACAGACAAGAAACGAATTCCAAACACCCAGATACACTATAAGATCAATGGTACCTTCACCTGCAAATCATCCAATGTAATATACCTTATTATGTGTGCAAAATGCCCAACAGCTCTTTATGTGGGTGAAACTGGGCAGGCACTACATAAAAGGTTTAATTCCCACAGATTCAATGTTAACAACAAAAAGACAGAGACACATCAGTGGGAGAACATATTTGCCAAAAGGGACACTGTGTCAGGGACATTAAGTTAACTGTATTGATTGGACTGTTCCGCACTCAAAGGGACAGAAAAGTATGGGAGGTTAAGTTTATGTTAAAGTTTAAAGCTGTTCATAATGGTTTGAATACAGACAGAGAATTCTTGTCACATTATCACTTAGTGGATTAACCTTTCCAACAGACCCACTGGCATCGTAAATACCTCTAAAGCCTCAGAACAAGAGTGCAATTTACCATTGACTGATCAAAGTATCTGGATCTGGGTTCAGATCTCTTATCTGATTTCCATTCTAAACAATGCAATGTGTACTTGTATTTAAGAGAGATGTTTTCATATTTATCTGTATAACATGCCTGAGCAAAAGACCTAATGTCTTGAAAGCTTGTATTCTAAATCTGCTTAGTTAGCCAATAAAGGTATCAACAACTATATTTGCCTCCTGTATTTCTACGGCTAACACAGTACCAATTCTCATCTATAATAAGAGCTACAGAGAGAAGAAAATCTTGTTCAGAGCAAAGATGGCAAGTGGGAGTGTATTTGGACATGAGAGATGAAACGTAGTCGGGGTGCAGTGTTAGTACGAGTTCTGTAAATTAGCATCAGAATTTTGAATTTAATTTTAATGGCTAAAGGGAGCCAGTGTAGAGACTGGCAGAGAGGAGCGGTATTAGAGTAGCGATGAGTAAGGCAGATTAGTCTTTATGGACTATAGTGGGGTTAGTTAGGTAGAGGAAACCCAATTAGGAGTGAGTTACAGTAGCTGAGATGGGACCTGATGAGTGTTTGGATTAGATTTTTTGGCAGTCTAGGCTATTACATATTTTGTTTATTTGCCATTTTAAGGGGAAACAATAGCAACAGGAATAAATGGCAATTCATATGTTTAATAGAAGAAGGAGCTCTACACACAGCAACCAGACATACAGGGATATTTTCCTGAAAAAGATGCCAGTATTATATAAATTATTACTTTTTTATTTTTGAAGAAAAGTACCATATAATGGACTAATGTGACGAATGTACAAATACGATTTTGTGCAAACATAATAGATGGAATACATTTTATAGCCCTACATCTTCCTAACACCAAATTACTAAGACATTTGCCATAAAAATTATCCCTTAAAGGGATAGTAATACTTCATTTTATCTTTATTTTATTTTGTAGGCATTAAAAAAACATAAAGAACAATATAAGTCTTATCTCTCAAACCTTTATGGTTTGAGAGATATTCACAAGCAAAGTTTCCCCTCCCCGCCCCTTTTACCTAGTGTAAACAATCTCTTCTCAGATGTGGAATGCAGTCCATAGACCAGACAGATAACAGAAGGGGACAATCTTCTTCCTATGAGAACAATGAAAGCCCCGCCCCTCTTGATAAGTTTTTCAGGTTTTTCCCTTATCTTAATTGAAGATTGTCCCTCTCTGCAATCTACCTGGGCACCTCCCTTCTGCTCTGGCTGAACAGTGTTACATCAGTAAAAGGGGCAGGAGGGGGATACTTTGTCATTGAATTACTCTTGAACTACAACAGACAGAACTGAAATAACACTCTCCAAAGTTAAAATACTATGATGATTAATTAGAACTGCTTTTATTATGAAAAATTACTATCCCTTTAAAGCTGCTTAAGCCAATGGGAAAGTAATGGTGCAATCAATGGGAGTTTTCAGAACATTCACTGTGTTTAGCACAATGTATTAGACAAGGCTCAGAGAAAATGGGTCAACTTTATGGTAGTTTCCTGTGTATGTTATGGGCCAGGCATACCAGGGCTTGACGGTGTTAAAGTTCAAAAGATGGCAGAGTATGTGCACCATTATGCACTACAGATAACCTAGCCTGCAACGCAGCCACTGGAGTTGGATCCAGACACTAGTGGACCTGTGCTGGGGAATTTTTACATTCATCCCAATGTGTCTTTTTACTTTTTTTGAAATTAGGGTCAGTGAGCACATCCACAACATAGTCCTGCAAATACATCTATTTATATAGTTCTTGCAATATATATTTGTCTCATTACATAATTTATGTCTCATTAGGAGACACAACTCCCATTGGGTGATTCAAAGGGGACATTACTGCTCCTATTGGGTGATTCAATGGGGGCGTGTTTATCATACAGGGAGTTGGCATGCCCCCTCCAGCCCTCCCACCACTATCCAACTGACAAAAAAAATATAACTGCCACTCGCTCCTGAGGTAGGGGATATCAGTAACTTCTCCTGGTTCACACACACTCTCACTCAGGATCATAACCCCACAAACACACTGTTTCACCTCCCACAGACAATTGTAACCCTCCATACTCTCTGTTTCAGTATGAGGGTGTAATGTTTCCATAGAATACAAACACTCAGGGATAAACTTAAAGGGAGAGAGATGCTTTGCTGTATGTTACAGAGGGCAAGCTTCAAACACCACTTTCTATTTGATCCCTCAGCATATTACTATGTTGCCTCAACTGAAGAGCCACCCAGGGCCGGCCCAACACATTGTGCTACCTGGGTCCAAGGATGAAATGCTGCCCCCCCCCAAACTACACCCACCAAAACACGCCCATATGGCTGCTCTAAGCAAATTTAACCCTTTGAATGCAGGGGTATGCAGTGCATTGCAATTAACTGCATACCCCCTCTGGCACACTAATGGTTAAGCCCCAGGTCTTTCAAAGCCAACCAACTCCCCTGGTTACATTCCCTGTGCAGTTAGTATAATGTGAAGATGATATTTTAGATGATATTTTAAAACTGTCCTTTTTTTTGCAATTGCAGCAGTGTTAGATAGCAATCTTTCACATGTCTCCCCCATGTCTCTCCCTCCATGCCACCCATGTCTCTCTCTCTCCCTCCCTCCCTCCCTCCATGCCACCCATCTCTCTCTCTCTCCCTCCATGCCACCCATGTCTGTCTGTCTCTCTCTCCCTCTATGCCACCCATGTCTGTCTCTCTCCCTCCATGCCACCCATGTCTGTCTGTCTCTCTCTCCCTCTATGCCACCCATGTCTGTCTCTCTCTCTCCATGCCACCCATGTCTGTCTGTCTCTCTCTCCCTCTATGCCACCCATGTCTGTCTCTCTCTCCATGCCACCTATGTCTCTCTCTCTCCCCCTCCATGCCACCCATGTCTCTCTCTCTCCCTCCATGCCACCCATCTCTCTCTCTCTCTTCCTCCATCCCACCCATGTCTGTCTGTCTCTTCACCATGTCATACATGTGTCCCTTCTCTCCCCATGTGTCTCTTTGCCATGTATCTTCTCCTCTTTTGTCTTTCTCTCCTCCATGTCTGTCTGTCTGTCTCCTCTTCCAACCTCTGTCTATCTCTCTTCTCCCACAACCAGTTTGCCCATTAAATATGCCACTGCCAGATGCCCATTAAAACATGCCCCAGCACCCATATTGCTGACCCAGGACTTACCTCAGTACCCCAGATCATGCCCCATTGCCCACTCAGGACTTACCTCAAAACTTCAGGACATGCCCCATTGCCCATCCAGTACTTACCCCAGCACCCCAGGACATGCCCCATTGCCCACCCATGAATTACCCCAGCACCCCAGGACATGCCCCATTGCCCACCCATGAATTACCCCAGCACCCCAGGACATGCCCCAATGCCCACCCAGGACTTACCTCAGCACCCCTGAACATGCCCCATTGCCCACCCAGGACCTACTCCAGCACCCCAGGACATGTCCCACTGCCCACCCAGAACTTACCCCAGCACATGCCCCATTGCCTACCCAGGAATTACCCCAGCACATGCCCCATTTCCCACCCAGAATGTACCCCAGCACCCCAGGACATGCCCACCCAGGACTTACCCCAACACCCCAGGACATGCCCCATTGCCCATCCCGGACTTGCCCCAGCACCCCAGGACATGCCTCATTGCCCACCCAGGAATTACCCCAGCACCCCAGGACATGCCCCATTGCCCACACAGGACTTACCCCATCACCCCAGGACATGCCCCATTGCCCACCCAGGACGTACCCCAGCACCCCAGGACATGGCCACCCAGGACTTACCCCAGCACCCCAGGACATGCCCCAATGCCCACCCAGGACTTACCCCAGGACATGCCCCATTGCCCACCCAGGACGTACCCCAGCACCCCAGGACATGGCCACCCAGGACTTACCCCAGCACCCCAGGACATGCCCCATTGCCCACCCAGGACTTACCCCCGCCAGCACCCACAGTTGTCCAGCTCCCTGGTGTCTAATGGCAGGCAGCTTGATCCTCCCATGCTGCTTCTCGCACTCCCCTCGTGGTCTGATGTCTGAGCGCTGGCAGGTCACGTGAGTCCCGGCGCTCTGACCTCAGTACAGCGCGGGGAGCGAGAGAGGCAACATGGGAGGATGTCTGTGCGCAAGCTGACAGCCCGCCAGCAGAGTGGCTGTTAAGTCAGCGCCTCTGCCGGCAAGCTTTTTTTTTTTTTGCAGGAGACACAATGCCAAGCGCTCCGGCTGTGACAGTGATTAGTCTGGCTCAGCCTCAGTCAGGCTGACAGACTGAGGCTGAGTCACACTAATTACTGTCACAGCAGGCGCGCCTCTCGCAGGAGGGAGTCAAAACTCTTTGTCCTGTGCCGTGTGGATACAGACCTGGCGGCTGGCTGACATACAGTGGGCGGCAAATTGCCTCCCCAGTCAAAGTGCCGCCTGGGTCCATGGACCCCCCGGGACCCATGTTAGGGCCGTCCCTGGAGCCACCATGTATTATATTGCTATGTTACCATAACTTAACCCTTTGAGTGCCAGCTTTGCAATGCGTTGCGTACCCCTCTGGCACTCAAAAGGGTTAAGTATGGTGATTCAATGGGGGAGTGATTTAAATCATGCAGGGAGTTGGCCTGCCCCCACTATCCAGCCCGCCCACCACTATCCAAGTAACTGAAAAAACAAAATGGCTGCACTCGCTCCTACACCACAGACACAAACACATAAGACAAAAAAACACACACACACTCATACTGTCACTCACACTCTCACACACACACTCCCCTCTGGCACTCAAAGGGTTACCTCTTCATCTCTTCAGTCACCTCACTAACTGTCTGTCTTCAAATGTCACTCCTCCACTTCCTGCTTCCCGCCCTTTATCCTTAAAGGGAGAGAGATGCTTTGCTGTATGTTACAGAGGGCAAGCCTCAAACACCACTTTCTATTTATTCCCTCAGCATAATGCTACTCTGCCTCAACTGAAGAGCCACTGTGTGTTATATTGCTATGTTACTTCAGCTTAAGTAAGGAGTTACTGTTCCCATTAGGTGATTCAATGGAGGAGTGATTTAAATCATTCAGGGAGTTGGCCTGCCCCCACTATCCAGCCCGCCCACCACTATCTAAGTGACTGAAAAAACAAAATTGCTGCCACTCGCTCCTACACCACAGACACACACACACACAGAAGCCACACACATACACGCCACACACAAAAGCCACACACACACACACACACACACACACACACACACACACACACACACAAGCCACACACACACACACAGAGTCCCCAGGGGTCCCTCCACCAACCTGAGGCACACAGTGAGCTGATCCAACAAAGAGAAGGCGGGATCGGCTCCAGTGTACCTTCATTTCTGGTATCCACAACATAACAATGCTTTCGGCTCTTGGTGCACAATGTGCTTCTGCTGCAGGAAGCCCAGCTGCTTCATGTAGCTCGGAGGCAGGCAGGACCAGTACCAAATCCTTCATGTTCCCCTTTCATGAAGCTCAACACTCCATCCAGCAACAGCCCGGTCATGCGGCCGTTCAAGGAGCTCTCTGCAAGCAGCAGCTGGATGCAGCTATTACCCGTGGCTGAGGGGCTGGAGACAGACCATGCTGGGGCCACTCTGTAGTACACACTCTTACACACAAGCTTCTTCACCGCCGCTCTCCGCCCGCTGTCACACACCTGCACTGTGTAAGTACCCTGGCACAAAAAATATACATGCCGCACTATAGCTGCTCCAACAACACACACCATCCCTGCTCCAACCACACACACCATTCCTCCTCAGTTCCCGCTCTCGGTGCCCGGGCTGCGTCCCTAGTAACGCTCTTGGCCGAGGCCTGCAGCAGGAGGTGTCTTCCTGGCCAGGGAGCCGGGCCGGCGGTTGTCTGGCAGCCTCTGAGTGTGCATGTACAGAGTCCACTTCAGAGACTGTGGACTCCATGACTCTTGCTACATACTGGGACAGCTGGTTAACCCTTTCTGTGCCAGAGGATTAAGCAACACAATGAGCAATGCCTTGCCTACCCCTCTGGCACTTACAGGACCGTAATAATATCTGTGTGTGTGTGTACGCATGTATGTGTGTGTGTGTGTATGTATGATCAATGTCTGTATATGTCACTGTATCTGTGTGTGTCTATGTATGTGTGCAATATGATTCTTTCTGCTTCACACAGTACACAAAAAAAAAATCATCAGTCAATACAGCTAAATGAAAACATTCTTACAAAATACCTTCAACATGCCACCTACAACATTTCAAACAAAAAATGCTACATAACAGATAACCTACTACAATGACGGGCAACGCCGTCACATACTGCTAGTATATATATATAAAAGAATAAGCCTCATTGCATAATTTATGGTACCTCACACACAGAACATAATTTATGTCTCCTCAGAAAACAAACACACATTCAACAGAATGCCTCATTACATAATTTATGTCTCATTAGGAGACACAACTCCTATTGGGTGATTGAATGGGGACTTTACTGCTCCCATTGGGTGATTGAATGGGGGCATGTTTATCATACAGGGAGTTGGCCCGCCCCCTCCAGCCCTCCCACCACTATCCAACTGACAAAAAAAATATAACTGCCACTCGCTCCTGAATTAGGGATATCAGTAACTTCTCCCGGTCCACACACACTCTCACTCAGGATCATGACCCCACAAACACACTGTTTCACCTCCCACAGATAATTGTAAGCCTCCATATACTCTGTTTCAGTATGAGGGTGTAATGTTTCCATAAAATACAAACTCGGGGATAAACTTAATAACAACTCTTTTATTTAACTCTTCATCTCTTCAGTCACCTCACTGTCTCAACTGTCACTCCTCCACTTCGTGCTTCCTGATTCCTGCCCTTTCTCCTTAAAGGGAGAGAGATGCTTTGCTGTATGTTACAGAGGGCAAGCCTCAAACACCACTTTCTATTTGTTCCCTCAGCATATTGCTACGTTGCCTCAACTGAAGAGCCACCGTGTGTTATATTGCTATGTTACCTCAACTTAACCCTTTGAGTGCCAGAGGGGTACACCAGGGGCGTTTCTAGGTTCCAAAACAATCGGGGGCTAGAGCCCACAGCAAAATTCAACAGAGTGCCTGCCACCAGTGGTAGTGATGATAACTCTATAGTGTGGAGTGAGTTATCCTTACACAACATATATGTTTATTTTACTAATCTATATATAATGCAATGCAAAGAGTTAAGAAGTAAGCCATTTTATGTTCAACTCTTGCCATTGTTTTTTGTTCTAACTAACTGAAGTTATTGTGGTGTAAACCAACTGTACCACAGGGAACAAATCAAAATTCCTGTCACATTAAATAGGGGTTTTAACTCCTTGAATGCTAGAGCGGTCTTCAATATATTGCAAAGTAATGCATTGGAGACTTCTCTAGCATTCAATAGGTTAAAAACTCTATTGAAGTGTAGTGGATTTTAAGAACTTTTATTTGTCCCCTATTGTGCAGTTGGTTTACTCCAGAATAAAACCAGGTTGCTTTAATACATATGAGCCATCGATGTGACTGAATAAACTATCAAGAGCAACACCAAAGTATTTTATTTACACAGATAATGTATAAACAAATATAACAAAGTTTAAACAAACATTAATGTGAGTTTTATTGCTGTGGAGCAATGTGATACACTTATATACACACCACACAGTCTGATGTCCTAAAAAGAGGGAAACCAGGGTGTGAAAGAGGGACAGAGGGATTTGGGGCTCGAAGAGGGACACTTGGGAGGTATGCTTATACCCAGCATTGTTCCATTGCCCACTGGTAGCCATAGAACCCCTCATACACTGCCTGATAACCTTGAACTTCTAGCCCCTATTAGCCACACATCCACTGTCTGATACTCCAATGGTTTGCCACCGGTAGCACCAGGCCCACACATGAACTGATATCTCAGTCTTCTTCTACTGGCATCTGGTATCCATAGAACCATACATACACTGTGTGATACCCCATCATTGTTCCACTGGTTACCTGTAGCCAATCATACACTGTCTGATTGCTAGCATTTTTCCACTGGCCGCTGGTAGCCACAGAACAACGCACATACATTTTATGACACCACAGCCTTGTTCCATTGGCCACTGGTAGCCACAGCCATGTTTCTCTGCCCAGATTCCCCAAATACACTGTGTTACCAGTGTGGAGCGGATGGCTGTGGGCTGAAGCTGAGAACAGAGCAAGACAGCAGCCTGCTGTTCCAAGCTATATATGCCTAGAAGTTGCTGGGCAGCAGCCAGCCAGCCTGCCTCAGGATAAACAGCAGGAGGAGTGAGTCTGCTGACTGTCTGACATTCGGGGCTGCCCACTGACACACTCAGGGCTTCAGCCTTTTAGCCCACCCCTAGCAACGCCCCTGGGGTACACAACGCTTTGCAAAGCAATGCGTTGCGTACCCCTCTGGCACTCAAAGGGTTAAGTAAGGAGGAGTTACTGCTGTCATTGGGTGACTTAATGGGGGAGTGATTTAAATCATGCAGGGAGTTGGCCTGCCCCCACTATCCAGCCCGCCCACCACTAACTAAGTAACTGAAAAAACAAAATGGCTGCCACTCGCTCCTACACCACAGACACACACATCAGACAAAAAACACACACTCACACACACTCAATCACACACTCACACACACTCAGTCATACACACTCAATCACACACACTCAGTCATACACACAATAATTCACACACTCACATTCTCACACTCAATCACACTCTAAATCCCACACACTCACACTCTCTCACACACTCACACTCGTACTCAATCACACACACACACACTCAATTACACTCACACACACACTCTCTCACTCACACTCATACACCCTCACACTCACACACCCTCACACAATCACACACACTCATTCACTCTCGTACTCACACCCTGGGAGCCAGCACGATCCACCTTCCACCATAATATTTGCAATTCCCACATGCATTTCAACTACATGAATGAATGCCACTGACACACACACACTCACTCACACCCCGGGAGCCAGCACGATCCACCTTCCACCATAGTATGTGCAATTACCACATGCATTTCACCTATATGAATGAATGCCACAGTGGAGGCATAAGTACAAACACAAACTCATAACAATGACACATAAGTCACCCCCTTATGACTCACTTCTGTGTGTGCATGTGTGTCTCTGTGTGTGCCTGTGTGTTCCTCACTGTGTGTGTTGCATGTCTGTATCACACTCTATGTGTCTGCATGTTGTGCATTGCATATATGTATGTATGTATGTATGACTGTGTCGATCTTTATGCATCTCAGTGAATGCGTGTGCATTTGCGTGTGTGTCTCTGTGTGTGTTTGTCTTGCATCCGTGTGTGTGCATTAATTCCCTATATATCCTGACGGGCAACGCCGTCCCACATTGCTAGTATATATATATATATATATTAAAAGGATAGTGATGGTTAATTTTAAGATGATCTAATATTGTAGACATTAAAAAAAGGTTAACATCAATGTAAGTCTTATCTCTCAAATCTTTATGGTTTGAGAGATATAACTTGCTAAAATTACCTTTCCCTGGCTGTTTTACTCAAGTCTGCCATGTAGCTGATAGCTGCAGATTCCAGTCATTTGACCAGACAGAGGCTCTTCAGCAGAGCTGAAATCACGCTATTTAGAAACAACTACTTCATTTGAACGGTCTACAAAGTGTGCTTGCAAGGCAGGCACAATTTGAATACCATTCCAGATTAAGTATTTATCTTTAAATATTGTTATATCGGCGCTGATGAAGCGCCACATCTGGCCAAGCGACCAGAATCTGCTTCTAACAGCTTGTCAAGCAGAAAGGGGAGGGACCAGAGAACTTTATTTTCCTATATTTCTCAAACCATAACGGTTTGAGAGATATGAATAAGTGCAAGTACTCTCTTTTAATTGTATCTACCATATAGTTCATACTTTTTTCTGACATTACTATCCCTTTAAGCTCCATTTTTAGGGATCCTTCCCAAAGGTGACTGAAATGTAGCACCTTCCCTGCTACATTTCCATTACTCACATTCTGAACTAAACAAGGTAGACCAGGGGAGAGATGCACTAAGGAGTGATAATGAGCGGATAAAGCAGAGAAGACTTCTCTAGTGATACCACTTCTCAAAGTCCTATGTTATTCTATCGCACTAGGATTTCTCCAACTTTGGAGATCTTAGTGCATAGACTCTATAGCATAATACAGGGACTGGAGAAATTATATAACTGGAGAAGTTATCTCTGCTTAACCCCCAAGTTTTTGTATATTTTTTCTATGTATTTTATTAGGTTTGGGCTCCTCCTGCTTCCTTGGTTGGTAGTTCACTGTACACAGACGATTTTACAGTAAGGGTAGGAATAAATACCCCTCCTCTTTCCTTCACTGACGTTTGGTCACAGCAGAGGAAAGACAGTATCACTGCTTTTTAATTGCATTAAACAAAATACATGCTCACTTCAGATTTTAAGCAGATATGAACTTCTGAGGTGCTTTGAAATTGGCTAGCAATCTATCTATCTATCTATCTATCTATCTATCTATCTATCTATCTATCTCTCTATCTATCTAATACCACTGTCCCATTAGTAATTACCATTTGTCACTGAGATGTGAGTGAAAGTAATATCTTGAACCAAGGGTCATATTAAATCAGTTTGCTGGCTGTATGTTGTCCATCTCTGTCATAAACAATCAACTTCATTAGTCAATGTGATTACCCACCATGTGAGAACATTACCTATGGTGTTTTAGAATACTGTAAAAATTCTAAAAATAAGCAAAAAAAAAAACCAACATGTAAATATAGATTTGCTAGATGAAAGGCAAATTCTTATGAAAGTTCTTCTATTAAAAAAATTAAGAAATGTATTCTAAGGTTACAGTTCCCCTTTAACCCTTGAATTCCAGCGATGTCTCCAACACCATGGGGGAGATTCACTAAGCGTGATAAAGAGGTGATAAAGGGGGTTACTCACTAAAGCGTGATAAAGAGGTGATAAAGGGGGTTATTCACTAAAGAGGGATAAAGAGGTGATAAAGTGGAGATGACTTCTCCAGTGATATAATTTCTCCAGTTTCTATGTTATTCCTTGGAGCCTATGCACTAAGATCTCCAAAATTTAAAGGGATAGTAATACTTCGTTTTATCTTTATTTTATTTTGTAGGCATTAAAGAAACATGAAGAACGATGTAAGTCTTATTTCTCAAACCTTTATGGTTTACGAGATATTCACAAGCAAAGTATCCCCCCCCCCCCCGTTCAGCCAGATCAGAAGGGAGGTGCCCAGGTAGACTGCAGAGAGGGACAATCTTCAATTAAGATAAGGGAAAAAGCTGAAAAACTTGTCAAGGGGGGAAGGGCTTTCATTCTTTTCATACAAAGAAGATTGTCCCCTGCTGTTATCTGTCTGGTCTTACAACCAGACTCACATCTGAGAAGAGATGGCTTACACTAGGAAAAAGGGGCGGGAGGGGGAAACTTTGCTTGTGAATATCTCTTAAACCATAAAGGTTTGAGAGATAAGACTTATATCATTCTTCAGGTTTTTTTAATGGCTACAAAATAAAATAAAGTTAAAATGAAGTATTACTACCCCTTTAAGAAATGTTAGTGAATTGGCTCCATAGAATAACATAGGAATTGGAGAAGTGGTATCACTGGAGAAGTCATCCCTGCTTCATTGCTTCTTTATCATGCCTTGGTGAATAACCTCCCAGGTGGAGAAGACTTCTCCAGTGATAACATTTCTCCAGTTCCTATTATTATTAGTCTTTATTTATATAGCGCCAACTAATTCTGCAGCGCTGTACAACTGGGAATAGACATACAGAGATATTAAATAGTACAATCAGATGTGGAGAACAGAAGGATCAGAGGGACCCCTGCTCGTGAGAGCTTACGGTCTAGAGGAATTAATTCTTCTATGGAGTGAGAGCTTACAGTCTAGAGGAATTAATTCTTCTATGGAGTGAGAGCTTACAGTCTAGAGGAATTAATTCTTCTATGGAGTGAGAGCTTACAGTCTAGAGGAATTAATTCTTCTATGGAGTGAGAGCTTACGGTCTAGAGGAATTAATTCTTCTATGGAGTGAGAGCTTACGGTCTAGAGGAATTAATTCTTCTATGGAGTGAGAGCTTATGGTCTAGAGGAATTAATTCTTCTATGGAGTGAGAGCTTACAATCTAGAGGAATTAATTCTTCTATGGAGTGAGAGCTTACAGTCTAGAGGAATTAATTCTTCTGTGGATTGACAGTTTAACAGTCTAGAGGAATTAATTCTTCTATGGAGCCTATTCACTAAGATTTCCAAAGGTGAATATATCTTAATGCATAGGTTCCACAGAATAACATAGGAATTGGAGAAGTGATATCACTGGAGAAGTCATCTCCACTTTATCGCCTCTTTATCACTACTTTATCACCTCTTTATCACCACTAACTGAATCTCCCCCCATGAATTCTAGTCTCCAAGCAATACATTAGAGATTACTTTAGCATTCGATTAATTAGGTCCATGATTTGGAAATGCATTACCAATACAAAAAAAGTTGTTGCTCTCCTAATTCAAAAAACAGTGAATAGACCTTCCCATCTGCAGACATCATTTTCTCCTGCACATAAAAATGCAAGCATTTACATCATGTCAAATTCCAAGTGAAAGTTCTAAGAATTGTTGCTATAGGAACCCCACTAAACATTTGTGGAATTCCCCTCGTACTCACCAGGGCCCCAGTATGTTCAATATCTATACAATAAGCTCTTCATTCTTGGGGTTCTTTCTATAAACATAAAATATACATTTGGAATGTTTCCATTAGAATCATACTAAGTCTGGATCTATTAATATAGAGATATGTAACCCTTTAGGTTCCAGAGGGGGTGTCCAACACATTGCAAAGCAATGCCTTGGACACTCTTCTGGCTTTCAAAGGGTTAAACCAGAACTGCATGGAGAGTGCTTTTCTCAGTGCTCTATTTAACTCTTTGAGTGCCAGGGGATTATGCAGCGAATTGCAGAGCAATGTGTTGCGCACCCCTCTGGCACTCAAACGGTTAACCCCTTGGATGTTATATTCATCCCCAATGCACTGTAAAGCAATGCATTGCAGATTATCTAGAATCCAAGGGCATGTTTGCTATATGGTGTGCAAAGGTGAGAAATCCATTTAACCCCTTAAGGACTGGCCGCATGTACACAAGGCAGCACTTAAGGACCACGGACCTTTTTTTTTTTTTTTGCCCGATCCATTTCATGGCTCCCTGAACTCCATGCACCCATGAGGGGATCCCTGAAATCCATGAAAGTCCTGGCACATCATGGGTCCTTATTGCATGTTGCCAGAATAGTCTTGGGTCCTTAAGGGGTTAAAGAATTAAAATAATAATTCACGGGGAACTGTCACTTTAAAACAACGTGGTGAAACCCTCTCCCTTTGCATCAATCTCTAAATGCATTTAACATTGTGAGTGCCATGTGAAATGCATTGCACACATACATGGAATGCATACAGTTAAATTTGCAGTTGGGTTGGAGATGAGAGGGAAAGGACCACACAGGGGGGCAGATCAGGTGAACTGGGGGAGTCACTTGTGCTGGCTGTGCCAGGAGGGGGCTGCATGGAGCAAAAAGAAAAGTGTTAATCACTTGAAAACTATTATCCTATATAATAATTTGCTAGAAAGTTTGTAACGACGCAGTCATGTGCAGTAGAGACTGCTGCGTGTGCTGCAGTCATGTGCAGTAGAGACTGCCTGTGATGAGGCTGATACAGAGCGGAGCTCTCCGAAGGAGTGTTCAGCTCTGTATCAGCCGCAGCGCAGGCAGTCTTGCCTGAGCATGACTGCGCCGAGACCGGCTGGCACTGTATCAGCTGCGATGTGGGCAGTCTCTACTGTGCATGACTGCCCCGCGACCGGCTGGCAGAGGCACTGTGGCCGTGTAACGGGCTCTTCAACTAGTAATAAATAAAGCACATCTAAAACAATCCATAGATAATTGTAGATAATGTTTTAAAATTGCCTACATTGTTTTGGGGTGACACTTCCACTTTAAAACAGTACTTGGCAGCAGGAGTCATTTGTTATTTCAATGCAGCCCTGCATAACAGTCCGCTTAACCCTTTGCATTGCTTTCCATTGCCTTGCATACCCCTCTGGCATTCAAAGTGTTAACCATAAGTGTAGGGTGAATTATAAATTTGGGAGGTTAATAAATGGTCTAGTTTTTCAGGAGTTCTAGGCCTATGACCAAGGCTGGATTTCCCATTAGGCACAGCAGGAAACAGCCTAGAGCTCCGAGTTTTGAGAGGTGACTCAGCTGCGCTGGCCACACCCACAGCTCAGAATGTGCTTTGCAATGCATTGCCCACCCCTCTGGTCTTGTATATATACAAGACCAGAGTGGTCAGAGGGTTCTATATATATATATATACTAGCAATATGGGACGGCGTTGCCCGTCACTGTATTAGGTTATGTATTATGTAGCATATGTTGTATATGGTGTGTTGAAGGCATTTCCATTTTGTTTGTTTTTACTGTATTGTATGTGTTCCGAAAGGACGTGTGTAAATGTAATACGTTGTATGTTTGTTGGAGGTAAAAGGGTGTCTCAATCTCCTCAGTTGGATATTGGGGAGTGTAGCAAGTGCGTTAACCCTTTTAGTAGCAGAGTGGTACATAATGCATTGCACAGAAATGTGTTGCGTACCCCCTGTGGCAGTAAAAGGGTGTTAGTGTGTGCGGATCTCAGGGATTTTATTCTCTTGAATGCAGAGGTGTACAACAGGACACATATAACATGTAAAAGCAGCATATAAATGAATGGGTATTTAGTGAAGTTTTATTTGCTCTCTATGGGCCACAGCCTGTATGTTACATGCAGAGAGAGGCCAGCAGAGCTCCAGTTTCTTCTGTGCTGAGGTAGAACATGCTGAGGTTGTTTTATAAGTAAATGGGGGCTTGAACCCCTTGAATGCTACAGTTTTTCAATGCATTGTTTCACAATGTGTTTGAGAACTGTAGCATTGAATGGGTTAAAAGGCAAATTGAAAAGCATTCAAGTGTCCCTCTTGAGGAGATATTAGGGGTCCAAAGGTCCCAATTGTCCCTCTATAGGAGATATTAGGGGGTCCATACCATTGGAGCCTTCATTATCCTTTTCATTGCCACACAAGAGAGCTAAGATGTCAGTCTCCTCTCAGGTCCACATATGGTGCAGAGAGACTGAGAACAGAACTGACAATGGGACCAGAGAGAAACAGGTGACACATGAGAGAGAAGGGTGGCACTGCAGAGAGAAGGGGGAGAGCACAGGTGACATAAGGGGTGAAATCATCTCAGAGAAGGGTGAGCGCTAACACTTTGAGTGCCAGGGGGTTTGCAATGCATTGTGTATCCCTCTGTCAAACTTTTAACTATTGCTTAACTCTGGCACTCAAAGGGTTAAAAAAAACAAAAAAAACATGGTCAATGCCATCCCACACTGCTAGTACGCAATATATATATAAAGTCCTGTGTCAGTGAGGGTCAGATGGACCCTTTGAGTGTCAGCAGAGTACGTAATGCATTGCAATGCCTTGTGTACCCCTCTGCCACTCAAAGTGCTAGTGATGAGATAGTGAAGAGCATTTAAAATGGGTGAAACAAATTAGAAATGTAAAGTTATGTAAGGGCAGTGAAAGGGTGCATTACAAAGCAAAGTGGCTGGCTGAAGAACAGCACCCATACTTGTGAATGGGAAGTAAGAGCACTGTCATACCTGGGAACTTTAAGGTGTTGTCTCAGAGAGGAGTTGTGGTATTGGCAAAGGGGTGAGAAAAATGACGTGAATCGCGTCAAAAAGGGGCGGGGCTTACCCGCGAGAATGTGGGTGGGGGATTAACAGGGAAAAAAAGTGTGAACAGAAATCAGGGGATGGAGGAAAAGAATGTTAAGCTTGTATATGTGCAGATTATACATCTGCTCACTGTCTGCCTATGTGAGTGTCTGGAGCAATCGGAGGTGGCCTTTTGGAGTGTTAGTGAAGTTCTGACCGCATAGACTTCTGTATACTTCACACACAGCAGTGCAGCACCTACGGAGCACTTGTGAGATGCTCCATCCATGCTGCAGGATACAGAAGTCTATGCGTTCACAACTTGTAGTAAGTGCCTTTGCAGTGCGCCAGAGTCCCGTCTCACAGTCCTGCTGTTTGGATCAGGCATGGAGTGATTGAAGGGGAGGAGGCCTATATTAAAATTAGTGGAGTAAGTGACCGTAAAATGTAAAAAGCTAAGTTTGAACATACTGGTTAAGCGTAGGGCAGAGGCATAAAAAGAGTTAAAGTGATGACTTAAAATGTGTGAGATGTATATGAATATGTGCTTTATGTAGTTAAAGAATGAGGTTGATGGATGTGTGTGCATGAAGATGGAGGCAGATAATAAGAGTTTGTGTGAGATGTATATGAATATGTGCTCAGTCTCAAAGTGGTGGTGGATCAGGGCTGTGATGGCATTTGTGGAGGGTGCGGATGATGAAGCAGGAGTCTGGAGTGGTGGGGAATCGCATGAAGGGAGGGCAGGAGATTGTGTTAAAAAACTTAGAGACAGTGTGTGTGTGTATGGCACATGTAATTGTTTTTGTGTGGGTAGTGTCTGTGTGGGGCTAGTTTGTTGGTGTGTGTGGTTTTGGTGGTGTGGGGGAGAGGTGTTGGTGTGTGTTTGGTTGTGTGTGTGTGGGGAGGCTTGTGTGAGTGTCTTTGGTTTCAGAGCAAATGGCAGCCATTTTTTTCATTACTTGGATAGTGGTGGGCGGCCTGGATAGTGGGGGCGGGGCAAGTCCCTGCATGATTTTCATAGGACTAGCAGTGGCCTTCGGCCACTGCAAGTCCTATGAAAATCACGTCCCCATTGAATCACCCAATGGGAACAGTAACTCCTCCTCACTACCACCCCTGGGTGTGTTTGCCAGGCACACAGAAGTCTTCTTATATATATATATATATATATATATATATATATATATATACACAATAGTGAAGAAAATGAGTCGCACTCACAGAACTTGGTGGTGGTTCAGTCAAAGTGCTGATATACTGATCAACTGATCACTATTATATCCTATCCACATCGTGACTGGAACCCAGGCAAGTTTTCTGTATACAAAGAATGCCCGTGTGTGTTGGCCCAGGTGCCCAATCCCAAAAGGAGAGAGTGTGTTTGTGTCAGAGGGACTGTGAGAGAAATAATGTGTGTATCTGAGTGTATTTGTTGTTTAAATACATCTAAAAACAGAAATGAGAACATGCTGCATCTGACACATGTTAACCCTTTAAGGACCAGAGGGGTGAGCAACCCATCCACACTCCTCTGTTATAGGAGTTATATAAATGAGAATAAAGGGCTAGCTGACTGTCTCAATGAATATTTCTGTTCAGTTTTTACAGAGGAAAGTGAAGGGAAGGGACTTATGTTAGAAAAAAGAAATAAGAAGACATGGGAAGCATGCATTTTTACAGAGGTAGATAAGGTAAAACAGATACATTGAATGGGATCAGATTGGATACACGCAAAGTTACTAAAATAACTTAAAGATATAGTAATGTTTCACAAAAACAGCAGCTCCAATTAATCTTCATAGTATTTGGAACATGGAGAGGGTTATTTCAGTACTGTCAGAGTTGTAGTTGAAGAGTAATTGAATGATAAAGTATCCCCCTCCCACCCTTTTTACCTATTGTAACACTGCTCACCTCCCCTCAGATGTGGAATCTGGTCCTGGGACCAGACTGCTCACAGCAAGGGACAATCTTCTTACTGTGAGCATAAGGAAAACCCTGCCCCCCTTGACAGGTTTGCGCTGATGCCTAGCTTCCGGTATTGGAAGATCAACGATAACTTTACTCCTGGGCACTTTTGACAGGTAAAAATAAGGATTATTAAGCTAGTCGCCACCTTCCTAAGTATGGCAGGGCGACTTTAGCTCAGGTGGTGCTTTAACCATACCTGAGAACTCTCCAGACTCTGGTTTTCTGAGTTAAGTAGTGGGTCTGTGGAGACAGGGGGTGATGTTCCAAGTTAGTGAATTCTATGTTAAACCAGCCCTCTTTTTAAGGTGAACCACACCTTTTTTTATTCAACCCCAATCATTCATATTAAGCCCCAAACACATTATAACCCAAACCGAGTCATTTGGAGATTCCCACTCTCAGGTCCAGTTGTAACTCTTGAGGTTATGGAAGTCAGTTTTCCCAAGTATGGCTTAAACCATTTGAATGCCAGAGTGGTACACAATGCATTGCTTTGCAATGTGTTGCATTCTCCTCTGGCACTTAAAGGGTGGGTGAAGTGGTTAAAGAGTTTCCAATCTTTTGTAGACCCACTACTTATAAGATTTCCTCTATCTTTTCTTCTTATACACAGATATGCAGTTATGTGTAATTGTGTATTTGTGTAGATATAGTAGAAGGCAAATTACTTCATAAAGGGCACAGAGCTTACCCCTCTAGGTCCGTAAAGCCCTTCTCCTGCCCTGATTAAATGGAACTAAGTCTATAAGATTGTGACCTCCAACTGAGTAGTAGAACGTAACAAGGCAGAAGTCCTTCATTCAGCAGTGCAGTTTACTAAATTAATGTTTCTTACATGACATCTCCAGGTGCCAGTATGTACTGATCTTCATTTCAGGTCTGTATTTAGTTCACACTTGCTCACAACAGACAACAAGCTTCAACACCTTGGGGAAGATGCACTAAGATGTGATAATGAGGTGATAATGCAGAGATGACTTCTCCAGTGATATCACTTCTCCAAGTGCTATGTGATATTATAGAGTCTAGACACTAAGATTTCTCTAACATAACATAGGAACTGGAGGTGTGATATCACTGGAGTAAACGTCTCTGCTTCATCACTCTAGTATCACTCCTTAGTGCATAACCCTCATTGAGTCAGATGCGTCTTAGCAGAATAGCCTAATCCACATTCTGCAACATCATGGAAATATTTTTAGATAATAAAATGTCAGTAAAAAGCTATAAACTACAAATAAGTTCCAATGCAAAGAAAATGTACACAGATATATTGCAGTGCTGTAGGGAAGACAACCACATAGGCCAATACTTCTGTTAACCCTCTGAGTGCCAGAGGGGTTTGGCAGCATACCCTTCTGGCACTTAAAGGGTTAAATAAATTAAGAGCCACTTATCACAAATATTTATATCTCACTAACAAGTGACAGGAAATTTCCGGGCAATTTGTTGTCCACCTCTCACATTGAAAGGGTTAAGGACCTGATTTAAGTCTGACCCAGTAAATTGAAAAAAATAGAAAAATCTAATTGATGCTGTTTATTTCAATAATAGAAAAATCTAATTTATGCTGATTATTTCAATAATAGAAAAAAGAATTTGTGCTGAATATTTCAATAAATTTGAACACATTTAAAAATTAGCATTTTGGTTATTTCTTAATGTAAACATTTAAGTACCAGCGGAATGGGAAACTCACCTAAAAGGTTAATCCATTATTACCATTATTCTATATTTGCTCTTGGGAACTGATGTTCAAAAGAAAAGTGGAGTAATTCTGGAGAAACAGAGGAGATAAACAAATTCTCCAAATCTCCACTGATTTAAATTAGGCTTTTCTATTAGGCTTTCCTATTAGACTTTCTCGTATTGCCATTAGGCTTTCCCATAATGCCAGCAAGGCCACCAGTGCATTGTGAAGGAATATGTTGGAGACTTGTCTAGCAATCAAGGGGTTAAAAAATCACATTTAAATCAATTGTATTTTCTTAAATGTCTCCCTTTATGGTGTATATATGTAAATAATAGCCCTCCATCCATATGTTCCTTTATGGTGTATATATGTAAAGAACAGCCCCCCACCCATAAGTCACTTTATGGTGTACATATGTAAAGAACAGCCCTCCACTCATATGTTCCTTCATGGTGTATATATGTAAAGAACAGACCTTCACTCAGTGGAGTAACAATAGGGGTCACAGAGGTCACACCTGCAATTGGGCCCATTACTCCAGGGGCCCGGCCGCCCCCAGAAACCTCCCACCCAGCGTCATGGACATCTAGCAGCTGAGATCTCCCTAGCAATGCAGAGCGCTGGGAGATTACATCATCTCCTAGCACTCTGCATTTCTGAAGTGAGGACTGAGTTGGAGCTCCAGCTCTTAAAGAGGTCTGTGCAGAAGGATGCACAGACCTCTCCTGCCACGCTGCTGGACCATCGGGGGTAGGAGATGGATGCTGGAGACAATGTGGACATTTTGGGCAATGTGGAAATTTGGGGACAATGTGGAGAGGAGGACATTAGGGACAATGTGGAGATCTGAGGGCAATGTGGAGAGGTGGATATTGGGGGCAATGTGGAGAGTTGGGGGCAATGTGGAGAGGAGGACATTGGGGACAATGTGGAGAGTTGGGGGCAATGTGGAGAGGAGGACATTGGGGACAATGTGGAGAGTTGGGAGCAATGTGGAGATACCCAGTGGGGGCAATGTGGTTGGGGGAGCCCATGGCAATTTTTGCACCAGGACCCGGTGACTTCTAGTTACGCCTTTGCCTTCACTTACAAGTTCCTTTATGGTGTATATATGTAAAGAACAGCCCTCCACTCATAAGTTCCTATCACAGTCTATCTTAGAGGTCTAGTTATCCCCTGCTTCCTTCCTCTGTGGTGTGCCGCCGGCATAGTTGAGGCCACCTCCACATTGCTGACATCATGAAACAGGCACTGGCTAGAATGCCTGTTTAAGGGCCTATTCTGTGTGGCCTAATTGGGTCCCACCTTCTCCTGCCCCTTTATTATCCCTGGGCCTGGGAGGCATTGTCCTTACGTGGTGTTTCTGATATTGTCTCTTGCACTCTGTTGTGGCCTTTGCTTTCCTGAGAATCCGCTCTGTGTATGACCCTGGCTTGTCTGACTACCCACATCGGTTCTGACCTGTGGCTCTGGCTGATTAACTCATTCCGTGTATGACCCTGGCTTGTCTGACTACCCACTTCGGTTCTGACCTGTGGCTCTGGCTGACTAACTCGTTCTGTGTATGACCCCGGCCTGTCTGACTACCCACATTGGTTCTGACCTGTGGCTCTGGCTGACTAACTTGGTCCATGTATGACCCCAGCCTGTCTGACTACCCACATTGGCTCTGACCTGTGGCTCTGGCTGACTTACTCGCTCCATGTAGTCCCCAGTTTGTCTGGCCTCTGGCTCTTGCTGCCTATGCTCCATCTAGTCCCTGGCTTGTCTGACCTGAGGCTCTGGCAGACTACTGGCTCTATACTCTACATACTTGCCTGACCATCAGTCTCAGTGTTTCATGGTTCAGGTCTGCTCTTGATCCCTGTTGCCTCTGGTCCTGTGACCCAGGGTGGAGACTTGTGCCTCAGTTACCGTTCCCTCTGGTGTTCCACCCGCACCATGGTCCTAGTCTCTGGCATCTCGCAGTAGTGCAGTGCACAGCACAGTGTGCAGCTCCGGGTAGGAGTCCTATCATCCTGTGTTCTGGGCTTGTGTGGGCTAAACTATTGTTACTGTACTTACTAATAAAGGTGGATTTATATTTTATATTTGTGTCTGTCCTTATTTGCCTGATTACCGTGACAGTTCCTTTATGGTGTGTACATGTAAAGAACAGCCCTCCACCCATAAGTTGCTTTATGGTGTATACATGTAATGAACCCATAAGTTCCTTTATGGTGTATATATGTAAAGAACAGCCCTCCATCCATAAGCTCCTTTATGGTGTATATATGTAAAGAACAGCCCTCCACCCATAAGTTCCTGTGCTTAGCTGCAAACCATTTTAGTTCCAGAGGGGTATCCAATGCATGCATTCTATACCCTTCTGGTACTCAGAGGGTTACAGCCGATGCAGCTGGTGCTGAACGGGATGATGGTCTTCACCAACACAGACCAGTACAATATGCAAAAATAAATGGAATACCAACAGCAAAACACAGCTGGAAGTTCTGTGGCACTTTGCCAACATTTATTGAGGAAAATCCGAACGTTTCTAGGAAATAAATTAACATCAGTGAAGTTGGTTCACTACCGAATTACTCCTCTTCTCTTCCGAACATAAGGCACTAAAGCCCATATTTATATAAGCAAACTGGAGTTATTCTGGAATAAACCAAATGCACAACAGAGGGCAAAAACATATTCCTGTTCAATTAAATTGCACCTTTAACCCCGTGAATGCTAGAGAGGTATTCAGTGCATTGCACAGTAATACACTGGAGACATCTCTTGCATTCAAGGGGTTATAAAGCTCTATTCAAATGCATGCCAATTTAGAAATTTTTATTTGTCTCCTAAGGTACAGTTGGTTTACGCCAGAATAATTCCAGTTTGCTTTTATCAATATATAAATAAGTATATAATCTATAAATAAACCAAAGAGGTTTAGTTATACTAAATAAAAAAAAATCCTGAATTGAGCTCAGTGGATGTTGTATGCACAACAATCCTGAGTTTCACAAACCCACAGCTCCCTCTAGTGGTCTTTGGAAACAATGAAAAAATAAGGACAATAAAAAGTTCCTGAACATTTCCAGGTTTTCTAATGAATACAAAAAAAGGACAGTGGTCTAACATAAAGCCTGCTATATGTTGTATTATGGGGGATAACATAATCAAGTATAAACCTGCAAGAATTCTCCTCTAATGTAAATGGAATACCAAATGGCCAAACCTGGAAAACTGTCAGGGTGTGACCCTGAGACTCGGTGGGGAGATGCACTAAGGTATGATAAAGAGGTGATGAAGTATAGATCACTTCTCCAGTGATATAACTTCTCCATGTCTTATATTATACTATGGAGCCAATGCACTAGGATTTCTCTAACGGAGATCTGAGTGCATAGGTTCTAAAGAATAACCTAGAAACCAGAGACGAGATATCACTGGAGAAGTCATATCTGCTTTGTCACCTCCTTCTCACACTTTAGTGCATAACCTAGAGGATTTTGGACCAAATTCCAGGGTTTTGGGGTTAAGGGACAATATAGAGAGAGTTCGGTATGATCTACTACACAATCCTTATCAAATAAATGCTTCTTTAGTGTCTAAACTAGTGTTGTCTCTACCAGACAGGCAGAAATAGACGTTCTGTATGTTAAAATAAACTCACAGTCTAACGGTAAGAAATAGAAGTTCTGTTTGCCTTATATGTATATGATCAAGCAGTTATATCTCTAGTTTAACATGTTGTGGGTTAATTGGGGCTGATTAGAGACTGTCTGTATTAGTGGAAGCAAGGGCATATCTCATAGGATCTACTTTCTAGGGAACATTAGGGGTCATAGGCATGCACAGCCAATTGCATTAGGGTGTGCACCCAAAAGCACAAACACACACGTGCACGCTCATGTGTTTGTGTGTATATATATATATGTATATATATATACACATGTATATGTGCGTGTGCTAAATAAATGATTAGGTGTAAGACAGACAGTGCTGTCAGTGCCTCCTGTCTGTACTTCAGCTGCCTCTGTCTGCAGTCTGCGCACAGTAACTAAGTTGTGAAGTTGCGGGTGCCTGCAGCCTCCTCACCCGCTGTTCGCTCCCTGACACCTTCCCCCAACATAATGAGAGCTGAAAGGAAGTGACATCACTTCCTCTCAGCGCCACAACAAAGGAGGGAAGGCTCATGCAGGCTTTTGCTGCGTTTGAGCCTGAGTGCTTGTACCGTCCCCCTTGGTCTCCCCGAGCACAGCAGTCAGCGGCAGATAGCCGTGGTAAGCAGCTAAGGTAAAAAGCCAGTGCCGCAGCCGCATTAATATGCGGAAACGGCCATTTAACTTCTGAAAAGCCAGTGCGCACAGGGCCGATTGCATACCCTGTGCACACGCCTATGTTAAAGGGTTAATATTTCAAAAATCTCAGGATGAGCTCATTCTGAAAGTTCCCCATTTGCAAACAGGACAACTGTATAAGTACATGGAGTCAATGTATGTATAAAAACAGCATCAGGTAAATGTTCTCAGTCACTTTTATACATCTTCCTCAATTTCCCCTACATGGTGCTTATAAAGCATGATCTATCCCCTAGATTTTACGCATATAATAGTGTAATTATTATTTATTAAATACAGAGGAACAATAACAAATAGAAAGCAAATATAATACAAAAAGTAACAATCAAAGAGACAAACTAATACAAAAATCAGGGCGAGCTCCGCTCCTAGACATGTATAGTGGTAAAAAGCAGCCAGATTTACTTAAAGAGATAGTAATACTTAAAATGTAAAAAAATATATGTTGTAGGGTTTGTCCCCCTGAGTAAAACAAGGGTACTCCCACTGCTGAAAGATATTATATTAAAAAATTATAACAGCGCAAAGTTGCATTTTTTAGGTGCAATATCACAGTGGCCTGAAAACTTACAGTGGTGCTGTTGCTACACCATCCTATGGACTGCTCTGGTCCGTAGATCATAAATCACCATAGGATGAAAGGAAGAAGAGAGGCAGAAAAGACACACCTGAGAAAGATGGGGGAGTGGAAAAGGACAGGGCGGGGGAGATATTCACATTGATGCCGATATCAAGAAATATTATAGCTCTGTTCCTCGCAGTAATACAGTTAAGATGATCTCAAAAACTGTGCCTGGTTATAATGCAATGGGGCACAAAAAATTGTGACATCATGGGCTATATGGGGGGCTAATGTGAGTAGATGGCGTCTGAGTGCCAGAGATATAAACCAACCAAGGTAACCAATAATTTACAGAGAGATCATAGATTCCTTTATCTGAGAAATAAAGACATTACATATCTCACGTTTGGTTTATGACTTGTCTCGACTTGGAAAATCCGAGAGGGGAAATGGAGCATCAGTGTAATGGGATCAATCTCTTCACTGCATTTGTCAGGTGAAGGAACAAAGTTTGTCTGGGTCTGTTGTTGGAAACATGCAGGTCATAACCAAATAACATTGCCATAGGAGAACATGCAAATTGCATATGAAAAACATGACTCAGCTGAGTACACAGTGCTTCCCAGAAGGGAAAGATCAGTGAACATGACCACAGATGTGCAACATACAGCCCAATTCAGAGCCACAGTGGCAACATTTAGATGAGGAGGCAGGATAGAATTTATGTAATTGCTGAAGAGTGCTATACCATCTGGTTACTAGTTTATAATTACATTCTTTAGTAGTTACATCTGGAGCTGAATACAACAATCTTCTGAGAATTAAGAACCAGTCCTGTAAAGGGAGGAAAATAGCTAATTCTTTTTCCCATTCAATAAAAACACTTAAGTTTGACAACTAGTTCACAGTCAAAGAGGAAAGTGTACCAGCGCCCTAATGTGTGCGCATGGATGGAAGGTGACACAAACCGGTCTGCAAAGGGGGTTGACACAGGCAAGGGGTGAGCTTGGAAGAATGGAGTGTATAAAGTGCACAAGCTGTTGGTACTGCCAGAAGTGAGATGCTGGAACACCTTTGTCCTGTAACAATGCTTCAAAGGTTAAAGTACCAGAAGTGGACACCACATCCTCCAGATGTTGCAGCGGAAGCCTCGACTAAAATGTGCACGGACCACCAGGAAGACCTGCCGGACATGCAGGGTTACCTAGAAGTGGTGTTCTGCCTGAAGGATATGGTAGGAGCTGCAGGGCACTATTAATTGACTGCCACAAGGTCAGAAGATGCCCTAAGATCACATGTTCCCTGCAAGCATCAGGAAAGCGGAGAGGGTCAAACCAACACAGGTGAGCAAGTGAGATCCCCGAGGAGAACAGAGCCGCACTCTCTAACTAGGGTTTCATGGGAAACCTAGTGCAGTCCAGGAGGGTAGCCAAAGTAGCAGCATTATAGTAAGAGGATATATCTGGTACCGCACGACCACCTCTGTGGCGCTGCTGTTTCAGAAGTCTGAAAGGTAGTCTGGGTCTATTGAATTGCCAGACAAAGGAACTAATAAGCCATTACAGAGAAGCAATAAGATGGTTAGGGATCCTAACTGGTAGCGAATTCAATATGTAGAGGATTTTAGGCAAGACCACCATCTTGGTCACGTTAACACTGCCCATCCAAGAAAAGATCAGGGGTGCCCATCTTTTAAGATCCGACTCCACAGATCCTAGGAGAGAGTTAATGTTAGCAGCAGCCAAGGAGCTGAAAGTAGGAGTGAGGGTGATTCCTAAGTACTTAATACCTTGAGTGGACCAACTAAAGGGTAATTTCGATTTAATCATCAATGACTCTGCGTATGTCAAGTTCAAGCTGAGAATCATTGATTTAGAGGCATTTATTTTAAATAAAGAAATGTTACTATATTCATCTAGTAAGGATAGCAATGGGGTTAGGGATATATAGGGATAGGGGATAAACAGCAGCAAGTCATCTGCATAACATGCCAGTTTAGCTGGGGATGCACATGTGGGGTGACCCTGAATTCCCTGATGTAAGCGAATGGAGTTCAAGAGAGGTTCCATTGCCAAGATAAATAAGAGGGGAGAAAGGTGACATCCCTGTCGAGTGCCATTATTTATTACAAAGGGCTCAGAAAGAAAGCCATTAACTACAACCCTAGCAGAAGACAATGAGCAGAGACTCATTATTGATGACAGGAAGTTGGAACTTATGCCAGTGTGCTGTAACACAGATCTCAAATAAAGCCAGTCAATGTGGTTGAAGGCTTTCTCTGTGTCCTGTGAGAGAAATAGGGCAGGTATGCATTTTTAATCGCTGTGTACATCAGTGAGAGCCCTTGAGATGTTATCTTTAAGCTGGTGTGAAGCCAGCCTGGTCTGCGTGTATCAAAGAGGATAAAAACTCCTTCAATCTGTTGGCCATAACTTTGAACTTTGGCCATCAACTTCATGTCCAAGTTAAGTAGGGATATGGGCCACATATAAGAGGGTTTCTATCATGTTTAATCAAGACCGCGATTTTGGCTTTCAGAGACTGGGGGGGTACCCAGTGGCAATTGATTATAAAACTTGCAAAGATGTGGTATGACATGTGAAGAGAAGTTTTTATAGTACGAAGCCAGAAAGCCATCTGGCCCAGGGCTTTTACCAGATAGGGCTTGTTTAAGGGCTGTATAGAGCTCCTGTTCTGTGAATGGTTCTTCAAGGGAAGCTCTACTACAGAAGAGAGAGTGGGAACCTGGGAGACAGAGGAAAAAGCAGGTGATACTTGCAAGTCTAACCGATCTGTCCTCCCTAGGGATCAGCAAGGCAAGATTATAGAGATCAGAATAAAACTTCTTAAACGCCGAGGCCAAGTGTGGGAAGGAGTGACAGAGAGCTCCAGTATGAATTTTCACCCATGCAGTATACCTTTTCCTCTGTTTAATTTTTAGCTATGATTCCCAGGATCCTCCACAAAATAAAATAATTTGGATGTATTTAGCATCAGTACAATACTGAATTACACTATATGTGCGCCCTCTTTCTTTTCGTCTTGCTTTTTTTTTTGGTCATCTGTTGTTTGGGAGAGCAAGCCTTTGGAGGAGCAGCCACATTCACTGTGACTGGGGCAACTGTCAATCCCCACAAGCACTTATTATGTGAGATTGCAGTGCTTAAAGCTGTGATTCACACATGTGAGATTGCAGATTTGGGGTCTTGATATCTATTAACACTTTGAGTGCGAGAGAGGTATGGAATGCATTGCTTTGCAATGCATTCCGTACCCCTCTGGCACTCAAAAGTTTAAGTCTGTACTAGGGGTGCCTTCTCTCTTCTTCTTTTGTCTCTGCAAACTAAAGGAAGAGAAAGTACACACCATTCCCATCTCCATTTTGGCCACGGAGATCTTGGTTTCACCACCTGAGAGATGTCAGTGACAGAGCCATGGCATCTTCCCCAGATTCCAGACGTCATATCTCAAGGATCAATTCTCCACCACAACTTTGTCTCTCTTTGACCACCAAATATTAAAGAACAAAGGATTCAATTCTTCAGTCATTCAAACCATGCTCAGGGCTCGCAAACTGGTGTCTGCCAAAATATACTATCGCTTTTAGAGGATATATTATTCTTTCTGTTCTAGCACACAGATAGAGACATCTTCTTTCCATCTCCCATCACTTCTAGAGTTCTTACAAGCAGGCCTAAAAGGGTCTATGGGTTAATTCCCTGAAAGTTCAGGTTTCATGGTGTCAATTCTCTTCCAGAGAAAAACTGTTTCTCTCCCTTAAATTCAGACATTTCTTCAACAGAAAAGTTTCTCAATACAGAGACCTTCTTCCACCCTGGAACTTAAATGTATTACTAGAGGTTCTTCATTCTCTCCATCTGAGCAATTATACGCCTCTATCAAAGATGTGACTTTCAAAACAGTGTCCCTCACAGCAACTCTATCTGTAAGAAGAGATTCAGAACTCAGAGCTATATCTTCACCATATCTTATCTTTCATCAAGATAAAGTTGTTTCTAGGACTTTTCTGTAGTTCCAACTAAAAGCAGTTTCAGCTTTCCATAAAAATCAAGAAGTGAGTCTCCCTTCATTGTGTCCTAATCCATCTAAAGAGAAAGTACTTCCTACATCAGGTGTAGCAAGATGTTTAAGAAAATATGTCGAAGTTACTCAGGACATCAGATACTCTATTCATT
Source organism: Rhinophrynus dorsalis (assembly GCA_037306005.1). Classification (NCBI taxonomy): domain Eukaryota; kingdom Metazoa; phylum Chordata; class Amphibia; order Anura; family Rhinophrynidae; genus Rhinophrynus; species Rhinophrynus dorsalis. Next base: position 50,665,242 of record CM074722.1, read on the forward strand.
ATTCCAGAAAGCCCTGAGAAGGGCAGATCGGCATCTAAGTCAACTATTGCCACATGGTTTAAACCAGTGGATCTTTGTAATTTCATTTGTCAAAGGACACTGAACAATCACAGCAAACAAATCAAATAGCCCACAAAGATGAAACTATTGAACAAGGTACATCAGTAGAAGAAAAAGGGAAGTCCTTAAACAGGCACCACGCCCTAAATATTGACGACACAGTAGTGTTTGGTGAAATTATGCAAGGACCATGTAACGTGTAATCCCCATAGAATATATATATTCCCAGTGGTGACAGACTCAGAAATCTGGGTAAGCGAGAATCAATTTGGATCTTTTAAATGAAACAGTGGACATGTTTTTGGTAATAAAAATAAAAGAGGGGAGGCAGCACCAGCGGGTCTTTTTAAATGTGTAGCTTTAATAGGTGATATGGCAAACAAAGGGTCAACGTTTCAGTCCTAAAACAGGACCTTTACCAAGGACCTTGATAAAGGTCCTGTTGTAGGACCGAAACGTTGACCCTTTGTTTGCCATATCACCTATTAAAGCTACACATTTAAAAAGACCCACTGGTGCTGCCTCCCCTCTTTTCTATGTATGTTTGCCAATTTGAGGATTGTGCACCTGGGCTTTTCTTAACATTAAGAGTGTGTGCCTCCATCCCAACCTTTGTTCTATATATTATATATATGATGACCACTGTACGGGAGTGCTCACAGGACCACCCCAGCATAAATCGACCACTTCCTGTTGTATAAAATACTTATAAAATCATAGGCTATGATTAAGTGTCTTTTATTGCACGAAACGCGTTAGGCGTCATGTATTGCATCTTTATTTCCCTGTGAGGGGATATGAAGCGTTTGATGATTTTAAATTGTATAAACAATAAACGTGGAAGTGTTTCATACATTCGGAAGTGGTCGATTTATGTTGGGGTGGTCCCGTGAACACTCCCGTACAGTGGTCATCAAGTTTGCTGAAATTGTTTGCTGCGGTCGACAGGAGGAGCACCGGGTCCACCGACCCCCCAACATTAGGGGTGAGTGCAATCCAATTATTGTTATATACATGGGATTATAAGCTAGTGCTGTAGCGGTCACTTTTTTGGAGTGTCTCTCTCTATATCTATATATAATTTTTTTTTTAATTATTATTTAATTTTTAATGATGTGCTTGTGTGTGCACAGGTGTATGTATGTTTGCACACATGCAGGTGCTCCCACAGACGTGCCCCATTTTAAGTATATGCTCATTTCTATTCTTGTTACTCCGCTTATCCAGATAGGCACTTCTGCTTGTAATTTCTCTCCACTACACCTAACTAGGTTTTTTCTGACGTTGTTTATATTCACTTTATTAAACAGTACTTGTTCACAAAGATTCTTATAACCATTATAGGAATAATAATTTTAGTATATACACAAGTAATTACACACACATCGTTAAACATTAGGATGTCTGTTTAGGGACCCCACTTAGTATGCACATTAGGTTAGTTATTTAGTTTATGTTCCATTTTTTCCTCTCCTTGGGCCTAATATCATCAAGTTCTATATTTCTTTCCTCACACTGGGGTCTATGGTGTCTCGCTTTGACATTACCATGACCTTCAGTGCGAGGACAGTTTTTTGCAGCACATCGATCTTATTTATTTTTCCATCATCTACTTTAGGCCATTCACCATCACATGAATATTGCTAGTCTTCCACGTCCGCTGTTGAACAACATAGTTCTCATTCAGTCTGAGATAATGTTGTACTCGTGAGAGGTTCAGAATATTGTAAACAGATTTTTGTATAATCTATGATCATTATGCATATATTGATTTTGAGTATAAATATATATGTGTGTGTGTGTGCGTCTTATATACCACTGTTATTTATCATTTGTATGGGGGGATGCTGGCTCCCTATGGCCCATTGTAGAGCAACACAATATTCATTTTAGATACAGTGTTGCACTCATCTGGTTTTAGGGAGTTTTGATATATAAACCCTACATTGCATAGGTCGTATTGCAGGTTGTATTTTATAACTTTTGTTATATAATTGGATTTACTGGTTATTGTTTAGGGAAATATCAAAAGCAGCCAACAATGTTTTAATCTTAAAGGGATATGCATCATTATAATCAGTCAAAATTATTATTATTAATGTTAAAGGGATTTTCAAACCATGTTAAAGGGATATTTGATTTGTTTGTTTTGAAGCACTTCCTGATTTAGGATTGGCTCATTTTAAGTTATGTGCATGATCCTAATCTGCATGCGTACTTTTCTCTGTTTATGGATCATATCTGTGAATTATTGGAACTGGTTATAATTGATAACCATTGCAGGCTGGATTACACAACTTGGAATTGAGCATACCCTATCATTTTTAGGGCAATGTGTTACTAAAATCAGGCAGTATTCGTATAGTATTGTTTCACAAAAAAAGCAGCTCCAATTAATCTTCATAGTATTTGGGCCATGGAGAGTGTTATTTCACTACTGTCAGAGGTGTAGTTCAAGAGTAATTGAATGATAAAGGATCCCCCTCCCACCCCTTTTACCTAGTGTAAGCCCAGTCTTCTCAGATGTGGAATCTGATCCACAGACCAGACAGATCACAGCAAAGGATAGTCTTCTTACTGTGAGCATAAGGAAAACTCTGTCCCCCTTGACAGGTTTTCCCTTATGCTCACTGAAGATTGTCCCTCTCTGAGATCCATCCGGACAGTCTTGCTGCTCTGAGCTGAGCAGTGTTACATCAGTGAAGGGGCAGGAGTGGGATAATTTATCATTCAATTACTCTTGAACTAAAACTCTGACAGTATTGAAACAACTCTCTCTATGGCCCAAATACTATGAAGATTAATTGGAGCTGCTGTTTTTGTGAAACATTACTATCCCTTTAAAGGTCTATTTGATCCATTTGATTTTTGAAACACTTGCTCATGATGAATGACTGGCTTGATTGAAGGCTGGTTATGTGCATGTTCATAGTCCACATGGATACATTTCTTTTATGTATTATGGTTGAGAATTGTTGGTATTTACATGTAGAGGTAGGAGTGTGTTCTACGTGAATATAGGCGTACACGTTTTGGGCGCGATTCTATTACCAGCACTAAAAATAAGTGGTTTTTTTTTTGTTTGTTTTTTTTAAGTCAGTTTTTGCTATCATATTACCCGACTTGTGAAAGCAAAATCAGCGGTAATCATACTTACCGCCAGTCAAAAAAAAGCCCATAAGAAACAACTAAAAACAAATGTGCAGCATCCTATTGCCCACGTTCAGTATTACTGCCTGGTTTGTGGTTACATTTAAAGACAGAAATTTTGCACCTCAGAGGGTGATGAGTAGAAGCCATAACAGTTTCAAAACCATCGTTGTTCGAACAAAAGCAGTGTATAATACAGTATAGAAATCTGACAAAGTGCCCCCCCCCCCCCTTGATATGTTAACCCCCCTTTTAAAAGTCAACTTGCAGTGCTTTCTTCCACCACATCAATCCAACAAATATTGTTCAGGCAACAATTAACCCTTCCAAATCTGACAGTGCTTTCTTCCACCACATCAGACAAATATTGTTCATAGTCGACAATTAACCCCTCCCCTTCCAAAGCCGACTTAGTGCTTTCTTCCACCACATTAATCCGACAAATATTGTTCAGTCAACAACTAACCCTTCCCCTTCCAAAGCTGACTTACAGTGCTCTTTCACCTTATTAATTTGACAAATATTGTACATCTGACATTTTAGCCGCCCCCCCCCCCTTGAAAAGTCGACTACTTCTTTTCCTATTATATTCGACATGCCCTCATATTTTGTATTGCAAGATTAACCCTATTGAGTACCAGAGAGGTATTGTAATGTGTTTGCTACCCCACTGGTATTCACAGGGTTAATAGGCAATATGTATATGTATAAAAAAAAAGTGTGTTTTTATTATATATGTAACTTGTGTGAAAATGTAGTTAAATATTTATGTGTAATAATGATTTTTTTTTTAATTATATATGTCATTTTATTATAATAAAAAAAAAAAAAAAAAAAAAGGATTTCAGCTCTCAAGAGTGGTATCATGACCCCTCATGACAACCCCCCCCCCAGCACGGGGTCTACAATTGCCCCCTTTATTAACCCTTTGAGTGCCAGAGGGTTACAGAACACATTGCTCTGGCACTCAAAGGGTTAAAGAGCATATACCCTATGTTTCACATAAGTTATATGCTCTTTAATTAATAAAGGGGGAAACTGTCACCCTCACGTTGGGGGGGGGGGGGTCATATAAACATACAGACAACTCCTGTCCTCAATTCTCTGCTAATATCACGCTCAACACGTTTCCAAGCTAAAAAAGCTGCTTTTTCAAGAGCAAAAATTGTATGTGCGTTTATATAACAGTGATACTGTATTTTATAGCGATTATTTTTTTAATCAATTTTAAGAAATAAGATATCTATATACTGGCCCATAAGTGTGGCGATACTTGCCTAACTATATAACTATAGTTAGGCTACAAAGTTATACAGAGTCCTATAGAGTCCTTAGGTAGAGAGAGAGACTGCTGGAGTTGCAGGAACTACAAGGACGTCTGGAGACTGAAAAGGAGGAGTGGAGGAGAGATACAGTATACCACTACTAGGGGTTGATCCAGTACAGGTGCTTACACCTTGAGGTGGTATTGTGCCTCACAAAAAGGCGAGTGGGAATTTAGCCCACTAATCAAAGTGTGGTAAGCATGGTGAAGTGGACCACTGTCCAAATAACACGGTGGAGGTTGAATTCCAGTGAAATATTACAATCTGCACTTAGATTGTTTGCTCTTTCTCCATTTTTATCTTTTTTTCAGTTTAGGACCAAAGAGTTACCCAGAAAGGGAAGAGAAGTGATTTCTTAGAGATCAAGTGCACAGACCAGATCTCCCTAGCGGTCACAGAAAAGGCCGAAGCCTTAGCTTCAAGTAGAACGACATCAAAGAGAGCATCAGTAACAGTGCAAGCCTCAGAAACGTTGGCCAAAAGGGATAAAAGGTCAGCTTTTGGAGCACCCTTGTGGACAGCAGCAGTCAGCTGTTTAGTCCAAACAGCAATGGCCCTATTGACCCATGCAAAAGCTAAGTTGGGTCTCAAGAACGCATCAATAGCAGTGAAATTAGCCTTTAAAATAGCGTCAAGATTCCTGACAGTCAAGTTCTTTAGAGATGAAGCGTTCACAACTGCCAAGGCAGTGGACTTAAAGCCTAGAAATAGGAGAATCAACCTGAGGAGCAGCAGCCCATTAAGCCAAGGCAGCTACAGTTTTGAGAATCTTTTAGACAGAGGCAGACACGTGTCTGGAGTCTTCCGCTCAGCCAGAATAACTTGATCCACAGTAGGATTAAGCGGAAAAATAGGATTTTAGTCTTACCTGTTAAATCCTTTTCACTTAGTCCATACAGGTCACTGGTACTCTGGGAGGCGTAAGTCCCCTTTAATAGGCAGGAACAACTATGCAAATGATTTGCAAGGGGCGGAGCCTCCCCTCTTACTTAAGCCACCTTCTGGCCAGAGCCACTTAGATTGATTTGAGACCCTAAAAACTGACCTCAGGTAAGCAAAAAGAAAGACTCCTGTGAGCATGCCCGAACGGTCTCCCACTGGATGCCACAGGAGAGCCAAGACTGGTCCCTTGACAGGGTGGGAGACCAGTGACCTGTATGGACTAAGTGAAAAGGATTTAACAGGTAAGACTAAAATCCTATTTTCACTGTCGTCCAATACAGGTCACTGGTACTCTGGGATGTACAAACATTGAGCTGATCCAGAGGCGGGAAGTAAGGCAAGGACCAGGCGCAAGGCCCAAGACACTAGAACTGCTATGACCCAGTTAATAACATAGCCCAAACTGTAAGTGTCAACGGACACCAACCAAGGGAACAATCCCTGGATTAACACAGCACACAAAACCAGAGCCAACCGGGCTCAACAGTAAGGAAGCACTAAGGATCACAGAGCGGAAGACCTACACAGGCAAGACTGCCTCCAGGACCTTCCTTCCAAAACTGGCATCAGCCGAAGCCAGTACATCAACTCGATAGTGCTTAGAAAAAGTGTGCACAGAGGACCAAGTGGCCGCTCTGCACAGTTGATCAGCAGAAGAGGCCCCAATAGATCTGGTGGAATGGACAGTCACCCGGAAGGGAACATGCTTATTCCTCAACTTATAGGCTTCACGGATAGTAGCCTTAATCCAAGAGGCAATGGTAACTTTGGAAGCCGGTCTCCCTGCCCTAGGCCCCTCAGGAATGACGAATAGAGCGTCAGACTTCCTGATAGACTCGGTGCGATGAACATAAAACTTGAGGCAACGCACCACATCCAACAGATGGAGATCTCTTTCCTTGTCAGATGAAGGATTAGGGCAGAAAGAGGGAACCACAATCTCCTGATTGATGTGAAACTCGGACACAACCTTAGGTAAGAATTCCTTGGTAGTGCGAAGCACAGCCTTATCCTTGTGGAACACCAGGTAAGGAGGTTTACAAGACAAGGCCTGTAACTCTGCTACCCGGCGCACTGACACAACGGCCAAAAGGAAGGCCATCTTCCAAGTCACTAGACGTAATGGAATGGAAGCCAAGGATTCAAACGGTGGTCGCTGGAGAACTCCCAGCACCAAATTGAGGTCCCACTGGGGAGCAGGACTCTTGAAGGCAGGTCGAACATGAGTCACACCTTGGAAGAAAACTTTCACATCCGGAAGGATAGCAATCCTTTCCTGGAAAAAACACAGACAAGGCAGAAGTCTGAACTTTGAGGGAACTCAGACTGAGCCCCTTATCCACACCGTCCTGCAAGAAGGCCAGGACAGTGGGAAGATGGAATTCAAGGGATAACTTCTTATCAGAACACCATGTCACAAAAGTTGACCATATGCGATGATAGATCTTGGAAGACACAGGCTTACGAGCACTGAGCATAGTCGACACCACAGAAGGAGAAAATCCTTTCTTTGCTAGAATCGAGGATTCAACCGCCATGCCATCAAATGGAGAGAGTGAACATCCTCCTTCCACAGATACCCCTGAAGAAGTAGGTCCGGACGGGCAGGAAGCGGAATCGGATCCGTCACTGACATGGCCATCAACTCCGGATACCAGGACTGGCGAGGCCAGTTTGGAGCGATCAGGATGACAGGACAACGTTCTCTCTTCAACTTCTGAATAACTCTGATCAATAGAGGAAGAGGAGGGAAGATGTAAGCCAGGGGGAAGTCCCAAGGGATCGACAAGGCATCCACTGCTAGAGCAAGGGAGTCCCTCAACCGGGAGCAAAACACCGGAACCTTCCTGTTGTGTCTGGTAGCCATCAGATCCACCACAGGCATCCCCCACCGTTGAGTGAGCATGTGAAACACCTCTGGGTGAAGAGCCCATTCTCCGCTGTCGACGGAGTGACGACTGAGGAAGTCTGCCATGACGTTGTCCACGCCTGGAATATGAACTGCAGAGATGACAGGCACGTGATCTTCTGCCCAAGACAAACTATCCTTGACCTCCCACCAGGCGGAACCGCTTCTTGTGCCGCCTTGCCTGTTGATGTAAGCCACCGCCGTGGCGTTGTCGGACTCCACTCTGATCGGAAGACCGGTCAATTGAGACTCCCAGTGCCTCAGGGCTAGCCGGACAGCTCGAAGTTCCAGAACATTGATGGAGAGCATGGATTCCTCCAGACCCCATTTCCCCTGAGCACTGAAGCGACCCCAGACTGCACCCCAGCCCCGAAGGCTGGCATCCGTTGTGACTGTGGTCCAATGAGGAACTAGAAAGGATCTCCCTTTCAGGAGATGAGAGAGATCTAACCACCAGTGCAGACTCGACTCGACATGAGGAGGAAGAGAAACAGACAGATGTTGATGATCTGGATGATTCTTGCACGTCTGGATCACAAATCTCTGAAGATCCCTGGAGTGGGCCATGGCAAATGGTACTGCTTCGATTGTGGAAATGAACTTCCCCACTAAGGACGACAACTTCGGTACTGGAATTTCGTCCATGTCCAGAATCCCAGCCACTCTGACGGCTATCTGGTGAGCCACGTCCTCTGGAAGAAACACCATGCATTGGCGAGTGTCGAACAGGAGACCCAGGAACAGAAGCCTCTGAGATGGAACCAAGTCCGACTTGTCCAGATTCAGGATCCAGCCATGACGGTTCAGGGTGTGCATGCACATCTGTAATTGCTGATGGAGAAGCTCCGCTGAGGAGGCCTTCAGTAGGAGATCGTCCATGTAAGGGGTCACTCTGATCCCATCCTGATGGAGCACCGCTATCAAGGAGCCCAACACCCTCTGGAAGACCTGAGGGGCTGAAGTCAGCCCAAAGGGGAGCGCTGCAAACTGAAAGTGTCCCCTGTGGCAGGCAATCCTGAGATACCGCCTGCTCTCTGGATGAATAGGGATGTGAAGATAAGCATCCTGAAGGTCCAGGGAGGCAAGAAACTCCCCTGGAGACATTTCTGCAATCACAGAGCGCAGGGACTCCTGGCGGAAGTGGGAAGTCACCACATAGGCATTGAGATCCAAAATGGGACGAGCTCCTCCGTCCTTTTTGGCTACCACAAACAGGTTGGAATAAAATCCTGAACCTGTGTCCCCTTGAGGAACCGCCTCCAGGACCTCTTTGTCCAAGAGATCCTGAATAGCGTCGTCGAACAGACGCCTTTTTGTGGGTTCCTGAGAAGGACGAGTAAAATGGAACCGAAAAGGAGGAAGGGAAGAGAAAGGGATCCTGTATCCCTCTGACACCACCTGAAGAACCCATGGGTCCGCCACTGACTCCTCCCAAGTCCGGCGAAAGATGCGGAGACGACCGCCTACAGCCGGATGCGGACCCGGGTTCGGCAAGTCATGCCGAAGCAGTCTTGGAGGTCTTGGCCTTGGGGGCAACTTTGGGCTTCCAGGACTGTTTGGGCTTGGAGGAGGAGCGCGTAGTGGGAGGACCCGTTTGGGCCGAGGAGCGTGTCTCAGTCTGAAAGGAACGAAAGGACCGATTGCGTTTGGCTGGAAACTTTTTCTTAAAGACTGAGGGTAGAAGAGTACTTTTACCGCCAGTAGCCTCACTGATCATTTCTTTGAGTTCAGACCCAAAAAGCAAATTCCCCTGAAAGGGCAAGGAAAGCAAGGCTTTCTTAGAGGCTGTATCAGCAGACCAAATTTTCAGCCAAAGAGCGCGTCTAGCCACCACAGAAGAAGTGGAGGCCCTCGCCATCATGCGCACAGCATCAAAAGCAGCGTCAGCAACATAATTCTGAGCTTCAGTAATATTAGCAAGAAGCTGCAACTGTTCAGACACTGGTGCATCCTGGCGAACTGCTTCAGTCAGTCGTTCAGTCCAGGCCGCGATAGCCCTGTTAACCCACGCCACTGCAAAGGTTGGACGCATGGCAGTGCCAATAGAGGCAAAAATGGACTTAAGAGAAAGTTCCAGTTTCTTATCCGTCCAATCCTGCGGGGCAGAGGCATCAGATACAGCCAAAGCGGTAGACTTGGATAGCCTGGAAACAGGGGCATCCACCTTGGGAGGATGCACCCATTTAACCAGCTCAGTCTCCGGAAAAGGGTACAGCTTAGCAAACTTTTTAGAGACAGAGGATGATCTATCAGGATTCTTCCATGCCTCAGAGACTAGACGGGCAAGAGTAGGATTAGTTGGAAAACAAACAACAGGCTTAGATGGCTTCTTCTGAAAAACATCAGAAGGATCATAAGTGGATTCCTGAGTCAGAGGAAGGTTGAGCGTATTCAGAACAGCTCTAATCAGACCCTCAGCCGAAACTTCAGGGTCACATTCATAGGGGTCCCCAATGGACCTGGTAGATTCAATAACAGTCCGTTCCTCAGCATCAGAATCCTGCAAGAGTTCTTCCTCAGAAGAATCAGTCACATCAGGAGCCCCCTGTGGCTTAGGCAGGGAGGTCCTGATGGTAGAGGGGGTCTGCCAGACCTGGAGAGCCCCCTGTACCTGAGAGGGAAAGAGTTGAAGAGCGGATCTGAGATCCCTAGTGGCAGCTTTAAACTCCCTCACCCAAGATGGCTCAATAGCGTAGCTGGGAGGCCCAGGGTTGCTATCTTGACCAGTACAATTAGGGCATAGATCCCCCACATTATCGCTAGACAGCCCAATGTGGCAAGAGGAGCAAAACGCCATGGGGGTAGCAGACCCCCCATCCTCCTTAGACTTGGGTCTAGCCCCTAGCTCCAGTGAAGTAGACATGCTCACAGCGTCAATATACCCCACTAATGACACTATCACCCAGAAAAAGTGCAAAGGATTAAAGTTTCACCCCAGAAATGTCTAAATTCGGACTTATCTGGCCAGTGAAGGGTTAATCTGTTGAGGAGAGAGAAGGCTCGGTCCCTGCGTAGTGTACTCGCTTAGGAAAAGTTCTACAAAATGGCGGCCGATATGACAGCCAATCAGAAACGAGCACGAACCAGGCGCTCATGGGAAATGTAGTTTTCCCTTTACAAGTACCCCAAACAGTGCCCGAAGCCCCCCTGAACACCCCACATAAATAAAACACATTCCGGATGATAGAGCAGGAGCCTAGCATTAAAATGAGCCATCTCTGAAGTTGCTGAGACAAGCGGTTCCAGAGATATGTCCCACACTGTGAATTCCCATAGGGAGTAAAGGAGCCATAGCGTTTGAGCGGGAAATTTAATTAAACATTAAAAATAGCCCAAACAAGTATAAAACACATAAGAAACATAAGTAAACTAATACCCAAAGCTCCAAAACCCAGAGAATACCACAGGAATTGCATTAAACATTGAAATGCAAATAAAAACACCCTATGAGTGCTGGAGTGCATTGCAAACTCCCAAATACAAGCCCAGCAAAGGGACACTGTGGGGACAAGTGGACCTTCAGCACTCAATGGGTGACTCACCTCTCTTGCAGGACTTCTGTCTTCAGGTGACCATGATAGAGGAGGAATAACCCAGAGGCAAATTCCCCAGCAGGGAAGCTGCTTAACTCAAGCTGTCCCCTCTTCAGGGCATAAGGTCCACAGAAATCCCTGGGAGCTGCACTAGCCACTTCGGGTGAGGGCATTCACAGCCATGGTCACCCTCCTAATGGTGGTATTCCATATTGAATAAAAAAATAACAAATGACTAAGTTGAAAGCATAGATGTTCTCTACCTGGTGTGCATAGCACCCAGGAACAAATCAATCTAAGTGGCTCTGGCCAGAAGGTGGCTTAAGTAAGAGGGGAGGCTCCGCCCCTTGCAAATCATTTGCATAGTTGTTCCTGCCTATTAAAGGGGACTTACGCCTCCCAGAGTACCAGTGACCTGTATTGGACGACAGTGAAAACAGTACAGGGCTTCTTGCGCGTCTGAAAGACATCAGAAGCAGCCTGTGGCTCTACAGGAGTAGGAGTGTTTAAAGTAGTTAACACCTTCTTAAAGGGATAGTAATACTTCGTTTTAACTTTATTTTATTTTGTAGGCATTAAAAAAACATGAAGAATGATACAAGTCTTATCTCTCAAACCTTTATGGTTTATGAGATATTCACAAGCAAAGATTCCCCTCCCGCCCCTTTTACCTAGTGTAAGCCACCTCTTCTCAGATGTGGAATGCAGTCCATAGACCAGACAGATAACAGAAGGGGACACTCTTATTCCTATGAGAACAATGAAATCCCTTCCCCCTTGACAAACTTTTCAGGTTTTTCCCTTATCTTAATTGAAGATTGTCCCTCTCTGCAGTCTACCTGGGCACCTCCCTTCTGATCTGGCTGAACAGTGTGACATCAGTAAAAGGGGCGGGAGGGGGACACTTTGTCATTGAATTACTCTTGAACCACAACTCTGACAGAATTGAAACAACACTCTCCAAAGTCCAAATACTATGATGATTAATTAGAGCTGTTTTTATTATGAAACATTACTATCCCTTTAATGAGACCTTCAGCAGACAGTTCAGGGTCAGCTTCAAAAGGGTCAATGTGAAATTGGGAAGAAGGCCCTTCAGAACCCACACCATCCTCAGAATCCCCATCTGAATCCTCCAGAGAAGAATCCGATAGATCAGATATACCAGGAGCCTTAGGGGCCACAAACTTGAAGGAACTGGAGGTCCTCCAGGACTGATGAACACCCTGGAGAGAAAGAGGGAAAACGTGCCATACATGGTTGAAACCCCCTACAGGCATGGGTGGAGGATGGCTTGACAGACTTAGGCTTTGGAGCAGACTTCTTGCTCTGCAAAGTCTGTTTGTACTTTGGGAGACCTGAGGCATTAAAGCCCTCTGCACCCCAACTGGTGTGGGGGGGAATGAAATCCACACAAACCTTCCTTAAAAGAGACCAGAGGCAGAGTACTCAAGCTCACCAGTGGAATAACAAATGACCTTGCTGAGGTATGGTCCAAACAGATTCTTACCCACAAAGGGAAGCAAAAACAGCGAGTCAAAGCCGCTTTAGAAAAAAAAAAAATACACATTTGCTTTCAAAATATTGGCAAGCATTATTTAAAGGTTTTCCTAAGGAATTTCAGAGCTTATGGTTTCAGAAACCTGCTGCTCACCCCTGCTGATCTATTTACCCATGCAGAGGTGAAAATGGGTCACAAAGCTACCCCCGTGGCTGCAAAGTTTGCCTTTAACAGACAAAAAGGCATTTGTCAGCATGAGCCAAGAGGAGAGCTGTGTTCTTGGCCAAGTGAGTAGGGTGGTCAATTGCAGGTGGATAAGCCCAATGTGTTAAAGCCTCAGCTGTGTAGTTTAGAAATGTGTTTAATTAAGGAAAAGCCTCTTCGCTGGAGTTTTTCATTCCTCCAGTAGAATCCAGTCTTAGAGAAAAGGCTGGGGAGTCTCTTGCATCATGAGAAGCAGATCTCCCATGGGTGTCCAACAGTACTCTGATAAAGCCCTCTGCTAAGGGGACAGGGGTCAGCTTTATAAGGATCCCTGAAGAAAGAAACTATATCTTCTTCCTCTGAAGAAATCTCATGAGATTTCCCCAAGTGTCCCCTAAAAACGGGATCAACGTGTCTGATGGGGACATGTTGCCAAGAATGGAGGACCCCCTGAATGGATGAGCTGATAGATGCAACTGAAGACACATCAGGGTTTTAACACAAACTGGCTTTTCATCAATGCTGGCTGGCTGGCTGAGGGTGTAGCAGGGGTCACAGTACAGTAAGGACATAGGGAGATAAACAATATTCCCTTGGAAGCCCAGCATGACATAAGGAAACGTGAGTTACAGAAACCCCTGAATATTTGTGTTTGGTTTTCCCCATGTGCCTTTTGGAGTCATACATGTCCAGAGAAAATAGCTTAAACTATATTAAAAGTAGTTTCAAGTGTAAGGAGTAAAAGACCATGGAAAATGCATATCTAGCATGCAAAATGTTAAACTGGAGAGCAATTAAGAGTCACCCTCTACGTTGTGTAAGTCATGGAGGAGTAAGAAGGCAGCCAAAAAAAAGGAACACAATCAAACAATCCAGAGAAACAGAGGATTCTGGGCAACATAGTTTACCCCTTTACTTTGAACCAAGAAACATGTGACTCAATCTGTGGAACATTCAAGACTCACATCACTAGACAGCCAGGACCCTGATCATGTGGTAGTTCATGCTCAGAGAAGAACCCAATCTGACCCATGTAGCATAAATGAGTGCAGAAATATGTCCCATAAAACCTCTCATATCGAAGTCTATGTGCCAAAGACAGCAGCGACAAGGGCTTTGGTTCTTAAAGGGGCCATGCATAAGAAGCCCCAAAATGAAATGGTAAAATGTTCCAAAAACCCCTTTCTACACCCAATATAGTATTAAAGTTTGCAATGTCTCAGATACTAGCAAACAGAGTTAACATCCATTATACTAACCGGTGCTGAAAGGGTTAATTTGGAAAACCAAGCCGAGCAGCCACCTTTACCACACACGAATGGGAACCTGATGAAGAATGAGTGCATTATAACCACATGATTAGGAAATGAGAAAATTGTGGGACATAAAGGACCATGGCACTCAAAGGGTTACTCCTCAGTTTTCCATCTTCAGCTCCCTTCCAGATTGAGCGGAACCTCAAAAAGGTTCTGCAATGAGGAACAGACTTCTCAAAGTCAACCTGGAGGAAATTATCCAAATAAAGGCTCATGTGAACTGGGCAATTCAGCTGCAGCAAAGCCAGTGGTGGGAACTCACCAGACGGGGGATTATACAGCCCCATAAGCTGATGATATAAAAACGTAAAACTAAAGACGCGATGCAGGAAACTTGCGCAATCGCTATTTCCCGCGTGAAAACCACTAGGGAATAGGGTTGTGCATGATTTTGTTGAATTGCGCATGAAAATTCACGATTAGTGAATGGACGCATATATTTTTTTGTGGGCGTGGCTAAGATTAACAAATCTGTGCGAGTGGAATAGCGAATGCGCCTAATGCAAGAACTGCTATTGCGAATGAATTTATACATCTGTGTACTGTTGTCTTTTGATTGAGTTTTTTTTTATGTGCAATTCAAGAAGCATTTGGTATTTAGCTTCCTGGATTAGAACATGCGCAAAATGTATCTGCACACATTATCCGATGTGAATGTTTCTTGCATCACGCCATAAGTGCCAGCTCAATCCTCTTGCTGAAGAGGCCACATAAACCTGGAAATTAAGGCAGGGTTTAGCAGGAAGATGAGGAGTAGGAGAAAGCCTCAGTTAGAAAGACCCTACCTTTTTTAAATGCCCTGCCCTCAACCCCATGGTTCCACAGTTCTATATTGTATGTAAGACAAAGCCAAATTATATCTTTGGGAACTTTCCTTTTCACCTTATGGACCACTTAGTTTCCTTCAGCACTAAAGCTCTTTCACTTCTTGAATTCGGTCCTTAACGCCGAGTTCTAGAGGTATCCAACACTTTGGATACCCCTCTAACACCTGCCAAAAAACCACAACACACACCAGTAAAAAAAAAACGTAAACATGCTTACATAACTGAATCTCATACTTACAGCATACATTACATTAAAAGATACTAAACTTGCATTTTAACATGTGATTAGAGCCCATTGCTCTTGTATTAAAAAAAGGGTCATTTTATTTCAGCCCATTTAAAGAATGCTGGGCAATCAATGAGAGTCCTCGCAGGACATAAGACACTAGATTTTAGATCTCAAGGTTTATAAGTGCACATAAAACAACTCCAGTTACATTTTTAGGTGTTTGCATCCCTTTAACCCCTTAAGGACCAGTGATGTGCCAGGACAGTCACTGGTAACCCCACCCCTTTAAGGACTGGCTACGGGGTCCTGGCACGTCTTGTACTTTTATTTACAGAGCTTCTGCTAGATGTGAAATTGACGCCTCCAAGACCAGAGCGGTCTCTCTCTGAACCCCACTTAGCGTGCTGGTACACTTAAGAGGTCATGTGTAATGGCTCATCGGAAGTGATCAAATCGGTCCTTAAGGGAAGGTAAAACTTCCCTACCCTCTGGTCCTTAAGGTGTTAACCCTTTGGGTGCCACATATTGCTATACACTGAATACACCACAGGGTACAGTTTTATGCACTCACCCACCACAGTCAAAAGGATTAAAATTTATTGGAGAACAGATTTTTTTTTTTTTTTTTTTTTTTAATTTTACACATTAGAGAATACAAAGTTTGTTCAAAACAAAATGGGATTAATGAAAATATTTATTGTTACATTTCACAAGTTGTGGAAAGCCATTTTTAAAAAAAGGAATGTATTCCATTTTTAGGTAATTTTTGGCATGTGCTTTTTTTTTTGGGTGGGGGTGTATAAGATCTGTAGGTATATCCATTTGCTGGAAGCTTGGATACACTTTGATAGTGCTTCAACATAAGCCAAAAACTATTTTCTCAACCGCTGGCATAATATTACCTACTGATGTTAATCCCTTGAGTGTCAGATGGATGCACAATGCGTTACTTTACAAAGCTTTGCACACTGTTCTAATCTTCAAGGGGTTAATAAGACAAGCTTTGAAAGCTTACGTGGAACGTTATAGATTCTATTTTAAAGCATATCATGATATGAAACAGCTAATGGGCTCATATGGTCATTTTACTTTCACATTTAATTTGTTTTATTTTTGAGGTACATATATTCAATGAGAATGTACTCCAGGTATTTATAACATTAATATTTATTGCTTCATATGAATACTGTATTGAAAGCCCAGGCATTCAGTTTACACACAGAAATTATACAATTATAGAACGTTTCACAAAGGCAGTGAACACTTGTTACATTCTACAAAATCTACTTTACATAAATTTAAAAATTCTAAATATCAAAAAGCTATAGTTGAAGAAACAGGTATAAATTTGGCAGCCAGTAATTCGTCACAAAGGTTAGAATGATCGTCTTTAGAAGGTGTCAGAAAACAGTAAGAGCGATAATTGTGCTTTGAGCCATCAGAGATTTTAATCACTGGCTGTCAAAGGAACGTGTTCAAAAATATTCAGTTCACTTCAAAAAGGTTATACAAATTATGGTGGGTTCAATGCACCCTAAGAATCTAAATCATTCAGTCCAGGTACAGAAGTAAAGTAAATACATTAACTCTCAATACAGCCGATCATAATGTAATTGCATACTTTAGGAGGCATCAGCAACTTGATGGTGTTCCACTTTTACTACAAATTCTATCATCCTCGGCTAGCTGAGGAGGATTGCCATTTTAGTTCAACAGTTTGAAGGTTGCCCACCCCTACTTAATATTTTGGGAGAACAATAAAAATGTCTTTAGACAGTATTCAGCAAGTTAGAGGTGCAATTCTTTAGCAAACAACTGCCCCACGGAGGACAAATTAAAATTGTGGAATGGGATTTTAAACACCTTGAACGATGGGGGTCTCCAATATTCAAGGATCTAAAAGCCCCATTTAAATCATTTGGAAGCTGGGGACATTTTAGTTGTTCCCCTCTGGTGTAGGCTGTATGATCTAGACTTGGATCCCTTCAAGCTTCCTGTGCAAGGTCCAAATTTCCAAACAGGAGACAAAGAAAAGTACCTTTTAGTGGCTTCCACTGGATCAGCAAAACCTGTATGAAACTCAAATGCAGTTTAGAACCATAAGCTCATTCTCTCATAAATAATTTTTTTTTTAATATACTCAGGCACCTCAAAAAAATGTACACAGAAGTATGGTGGCTCGATCACTTGGAATGTGTTCAAATTTGGATTCTGTTTGCAGCGTTTCCGAAAGTTTCATCAGTCTCTGTGTAGATTAATGTAAAAAGGCGAACAAAGCTTTGCTGACTTAATTTTAGCAGATTCACCTTCACCCCCCCTTTCATAGAAATTGGGGAAAAAGTATTTTCCTATATTACATTTTCAAACAGTTTTGTAATAGCTTAGTCAGAAAATCCAGAAACTAAAAAGAAACCGCTGTATTTTAAACATTAGCGTTGTGATGAAATGAATGTCAGACTGTTAGGACAGAAAAAAAGCTCCATCTCTTTTTGGTATTGTAACCGATGTGGAAACATCCTAAAGGACAAAATTATAGGCTTCCAGTTTAAAAACGCTTTGTAAATGATAAAAAAAAAAAAAAAAACCAACCTATACACAAACCACTGATTTTTTATTTATTTTTTTAACCAAACCAACAATTCAGCGGTACTTAGAACCTGAAGGAGCAGAGATTCACAGCTCTGAAACGAGGAAAATAAAGCTCATTCAGTTTTTATTCCAGAGAAATTTGTAGTTTACAACCTGCCTTTTGTAAAACTAAAAGGTCCACTTTGTTACATAAAATCTGTATACAGTGTAAAAACAGAACTGTATGGAAAATACTGATTCTGTACAGGTCAACAGTTAGTCTTGTTCCATAGGTTCATCCGCAACATCTGTGGCTTCCTCACTGTTTTCCATAGGAGACTCTTGTGGGATTTCAGGGGACTCGTTACCAAAACTTTTTGTATGCGGAGCGTCACTGCATTCAGTACTCGTGCTAGTCTGTGGAGAGGTCTCTTGTTCCTCAGAGGGCAGTGCTCTCCCCGATTCAGATTCCTCCATCTGACTGCTCTCCTCCAATGTCTCCTCGCTCACACTTACATTATCAGGCATTTCCTTTTCATCACAGTCTTCAGCAAGCGTTTCACTAGGTGTCATTAAGGATTCTGTAATGACAGATGTGTGTAAGCAAGCGCACAACAGAGTAGCACATTCTCAGAATTAAAATATACAATGTTTTTTCTCCCAAATGGGACACAAAGTGCTTCTGTACAATATAAGAACTTGGGGTAGTGGAGAAACTCTGTGGCATACCAACTGCACTGTAATCTTACCACCAGTACAGTTTTTAGAAAGAGCATCAGAATTCCCCAACTATCAATGCAGCCCAGTGGCCATTCAAACCATGCAACAAGTAGCACATCACTTGAAAACTAGCGTTCTATGGTACGCGCGCTGTTACCGTGATGGTTACAATCAGACACTGCTGTAGATAGTGCAGTTTTAGGATATCTGTTGCATTAATTTGTAAAACAAAAAAAATTATATTATAAATATATATATACACACACATACATACATACACACATACACACACAGCGCTCAAAATTTCCACTCACCACTAGCCAATGGTTAGTGAAAATTTAGCCCTGGCGAGTAGAAATTCAGCCCTGGTGGGTATGTTATGGCTTGCAGTGGCGAGTAACTTTTCAGGTATGGCTAGTAGCAAAGGACTTAAAATTAATTATATTTATAATTTATATATATATATATATATATATATATATATATATATATATATATATATATATATATATATATATATATACACATCCTACTCCATCAAAAGTGCTTTAGTCACTTTCTCCCACACACTGTACAGTAATATTTCTCATCTAAACACATTTCTACTTTAATCTAGTTTCCACATGCATTTGGTTCTTGTTTGTATTGGGACATTAATATCAGCGCTGGCCACAGATCACTACAGAAGTATACTAGTATTTGATCTTCTGCATTGAACCCATATATTTGTCAACTGCTTGCTGATTAAAAGCTACAAAAACGTCACCATATCTCCATATTGTTTTCAAAAACTCACCCGTGATTGCATTTAATATTAGGATGCATCTTTAATCTATTACTTTGGAGGTAGATACATTTCAGTAAGCTTTTAGTGGGATGTAAAAGTGTTGTACAATTTGCTTATAATTTAGCAGCATAGAGATCTTCTAGAACTAAATCTCTACAATATAGGCCTGAACTCCACTCCCATTTATCATTTTAATAAGTGTTTTAACTAAAACTGTATCCATATACATCAAAGGGGATCAGCAGCTAAAAACCAATGGTAATAATGTAATTACATTGCAGTTAACAATCTTTAACAATCTGGCCTAGATTACACTGCAGTGGAGCATTACCACTGGATTTTTGATCAAAGATGTCCACTGATGTCTACAGAGACATCTGTTGATTAACCCTTGGTTAGAAAAAATGTAACTGCAATGGAATCTAGGTCATTTCAATAGAATCAAAGTATTTTTTATGGCCAAGCAAATTCAAGAAAAGGTTTCGACACCACTTTAATTTCTGAAGACATCTGTAATAAGATTTTTTCTTAATAGCCAGACACTTTCAGGATTTACTTTTCAAGTGCGTTTGGCTGTTCTGCTAGTGTAGTTTATACCAGTGCTTAAAACTTCAAGTCCTTTGCCACTAGCCAGACCTGAAAAGTTACTCGCCACTGCAAGCCAAAACATACCCACCAGGGCTGAATTTCTACTCGCCAGGGCTACATTTTCACTCGCCATTGGCTAGTGGCGAGTGGAAATTTTGAGCCCTGGCTTATACAATTAAGGATGGTCTCCAGTAACCTTCCATAAAGGGACAGCAGGCCAAGGGAGGGCTGGCCTGGGGGTTAGTGGCAATTTCCCTTCAAGCTGGTCATAAGCCTGGGCTGTCAGGCCACTGCCTCAAACAAACCTTTGCCCACTGCCACTTCAGTTGTAAGCTCTGTGGTATTACTAGCATAGCTCTACTTCAATTATATGCTCAGTGGCATCACTAGGGAAGCTCCATTTCAGTTGTGAGCTCTGTGGTAGCACTTGCCTTACTTCATAACATTAATGCCAGTTATAAAAAACAAAAAAGGGGATGGCTGGGACATTGAGCAGGAGCGAGAGTCATTTTATTATACTTGCACCAGGACAAAGTTGTTAGCACCCGCCCCGCAGTAGGCCTCAACTCTGAGTGCTAGAGAGATAAGCAACTCACTGCTCAGCAATGAGTTGCAAGTATCATAGCAAAAGCAGAGTATTTCTGGAGTAAATCAAATGCACAATAAGGGAAAATATAATATTCCAGTGGCAGGGAGGTGTCAAAGGCATTGTCTGCAATGGACTCGCAACCTGCCTGGTACTTAAAGGTTTAACTCTGCACCTTAACCCGTTCATTACCAGCAAGGTATGTATGACATACTCCTCTGGCACTAAAAGAGGTTAACCCCCTTGAATGCTAGAGGTCACACCACACCATGAAAATGCAGCAAGACCGCTAGTATTCAGGGAGATACAGAGACCCATTTAAATAAAAGTGACTGTTCTAAATGTTTATTTGGCCCCCAACCATGTAGCTGGTTTGTCCCTGAATTGCTCCACACAAGGACCAGAATCACCTCATTTTGAAAAGTGCTCATATCCTTTTAAATATCATGTGTGAAAAATCTTTAGAGGAGCCCAAGACACACAACCGGCTCTAAATGCTTCTCTCCAGTGGTGCTTGGTCTGTTAGCCGGTTGTTTACACAAGATCTAAATAAGTGATATGTGAAACATATTTCATACTTTTTATCCCCAAACTGGAGTGTATGACCTAAAAGTGGCTGTTCTACAAAAAACAAACACACCCAAACAAACCTGAAGAGCCTGCAATAGCTTGCTAAGGTGGCTAACAGATTTAAGCTTTGAACCTTAGTCCAGGTACACTAACCCTTTAAGTGACAGAGGGATGCCCACTGCATTGGTTTGAGATGTATTGGATACCCCTTTTGCACAGTAAAGGAGTCAATGTGGCAGAATTTGGAAAAACTAAAAAGTCTAAAAACTGCTGTTCGGAATACAGGACATTTATAGAAATATTAACCCATATCATTCTAAGGTTTCCCTTTACACGCACACAGGGAGGGTATCCTTTTAATAAGTTGCACGCAAAAGAGCGTGCAATCACTTGACACACTAAGCTTGTCACCATGATAAAAATGGCAACACGAGAATCTCGCACTGCATGACAGAGAGATTCTCATGTCGCCTAATGAACTCTCGAATCTCTAACCCATTCATCCCCTAGCACAGGGAGTCACCTTCTGGTAAGAGCCAGTATTAACCACTTCCCTCCTAGGAAGGCCCACGATGTGCTGATGGCCTCTTTACCTTTAATATTTATCTAACGCACTGATGCAAAGAACTCACTGAAGTTTGCATCTTGTCAGGCGATATGGTTAAACCAGTTCATCCCCTCCAGATTATAGAGCCGGAAGTGGATCTTCCGTGACAGTCTCTTCTTGGCACCCGGCTGGGAGATGGAGAATCATGAAAGATACGCTCCTGGCTCTATAATCTGGAGGGGATGAACGAGTTTAAAAAAGAAAAAAAAAAAATGGCGAGACATGGGAAACATGCAAGTTTACAGAGGAAGAAGTTCTACTTCAACTTTCTAAGGTAAAAACAGATAAATCAATGGGACCAGATAGGATACACCCAAAATGATTAAAAGAACTTGTGTGTTCTGGTAAAATCTTTAACAAAATTATTCAATCAGTCACTATCGACAGGAGTCGTTCCAGAAGATTGGAAGGTAGCTTCACAAAAACGGTAGCGGTGAAGAGTCTGGTAACTACAGACCAGTAAGTCTTACATCAGTAGTGGGAAAATTAATGGCGACTATGCTAAAAGAAAGAATTGTTGAATATCTGAATTTGAATGGCTTGCAAAATACCAAACAGCATGGGTTTACGGCAGGGAGATCTTGTCAAACTAACCTCAGATTTTTTTTTTTTTTGACTGGGTAACTAAAATCATAGACCAAGGGGGAGCAGTAGATATAGCTTATCTAGATTTCAGTAAAGCATTTAATACTGTCCCTCATAGAAGACTCATTAATAAATTGCAGTGTTTAGGTCTGGATGCAAAAATAGTTAAATGGATATTCGGACGAAAGGAGTGTTACTAGTGGGGTACATCAGGGATCTGTACTGGGGCCCATTCTTTAACATTTTTATTTGTGATACTGCAAAAGGTATTCAAGGTAAGGCATGCCTTTTTACAGATGATAGAAATATCTGCAATAGGGTAGACATTCCAAGAGGAATAAGCCAAATGACAAATTATTTAGGTAAATTAGAGGAATGGACAAGAGTGTGGCAGCTGCAGTTTAATGTTGATAAACGTAAAATAATGCACTTGGAACATAAAAATCCAAAGGAAAAATATACTATCAAGGGTACTATGCTGTCAGAGACAGAGGAATGGGATTTGGGAGTAATTATTTCTAATGACTTAAATGTAGGCAGGCAATGTAATAAAGCAGCGGGGAATGTAAGCAGGGTGCTAGGTTGTATAGTTAGGGGTATTAGTAGCAGAAAAAGGGAAGTGGTCATAGCACTCTACAGATCTCTAGTTAGACCTCACCTAGAGTATTGTGTACAGTACTGGAGACCCCATTTCTAGAAGGATATAGATACACTAGAGAAAATTCAGAGAAGGACTACTAAAATGGAGACTGGTTTACAGGATAGACTAAAGGATCCGAACATGTATCGCTTGGGGGAGAAGAGAGAGGGGAGAAGAGGGGATATGATTGAATCATTCAAATACATGAAGGGATTCAACAAAGTGCAGGAGGGAAGTACATTTCAAAGAAGTAAAAATGTTAGGACAAGAGGTCAGTCTAAAACTAGAGGGACACAGGTTTAGACAAAGTAAGAAAGTTTTACTTCACTGAGAGGGTAGTATATAAGTGGAATAGCTACCAGCAGAAGTGGTAGAAGTTAATACAGTGACAGCATTTAAGCATGCATGGGATAGGCATAAGGCTGTCCTGAACATAAGACAAGACCAAGGACCAAATAAGGTTTGAGGTTTTTACAATAGGAAAATGGGCAGACTAGATGGGCAGAATGGTTCTTATCTGCCATCAAATTCTATGTTTCTATATAGCCTGATAAGATACAAACTTCTCAGTGAGTTACACAAATATTTAAAGTAAAGGGGCCATCAGCACATTGCGGGCCTTTCTAGCGGGGAAGGGGTTACTGCTGGCTCTTATCAGAAGATGACTCCCAGTGCTAGGGGATGAACGGGTTAAAGATATGGGAGAGTTCATTAGCGACATGAGAATCTCGCTCGGTCATGCAGTGCGAGATTCTCATGTCGCCATTTTTATCATGGCGACATGCTTAGTGTGTCAAGTGGTCACATGCTCTTTTGCACGCGACCTTTTAAATGTGAACCCACAGGGAGCAATTCATCAATCTGAAGAGATGCAAATTGCAGGGCAAACCAACCACACTATAGGGCTGAAACGAAAATTCTGTAAAAGCCCATGGTTTTAACCCTTTGAATGCCAGCGATGTATCCACAGCATTGCAATACAATATACTGGATGCCTCTCAAGCAGGGTTCAATTGAATTTTTCACCCCTTGAATGCTAGTTCTCCACACACTCAAGAGTTTAACCCTTTGAGTGTCAGAGGGGTATGCAACGCATTGCAAAGCAATGCGTTGCGCACCCCTCTGGCACTCAAAGGGTTAAGTCCAATTTACATCAAATGGATTTTCTTTATTTCCCCCGCATGATGTAATTCATTTGCTCCAGAACTGCACCTCAGTCTTGATGAAAAAGGGTGAAAGCCACATGACATGGACCCATTTTGAACCTAGGCAGCATGCAGTATCCTTTGGCAGCAAAAGGGTTAAAATAAAATCCTATTCACTTTAACATACAATACCTTCATCTGCAGTTTGCTCTGTAACACACATTTGCTTTCCTTTCTCCACACATGGCGGTGCAGACTCTGCTTCCTCTGACATGTCAGCAGAGCTCTCACCAGATACAGCTTCCTGAGTAGGAGACTGCACCTGTTCCTCCTCCTCTTCCCTATCAAATTTTAATCTCTTCACTTCATGCTCCTCCGTCTCCCCGGGGTCTTCCTCTGAATGTTTGTTTTTTACAGTGCATGTGGGAGAACCGTCAGACAACATAGAATCACTAAGAACAAAAAACAAAAGGAGGGGAAAAAAAAGAAGATTGTGACGTGTTACAATTCTAAAAACTGGCAATTCAGTGATATCAAACAAGATCTGGGACAAACTGCAATTTTCAACTGTGCCCACAAGTTGGTGCTGTTCCCGTCACTTACTA
This sequence comes from Rhinophrynus dorsalis, assembly GCA_037306005.1. Lineage (NCBI taxonomy): Eukaryota > Metazoa > Chordata > Amphibia > Anura > Rhinophrynidae > Rhinophrynus > Rhinophrynus dorsalis. The sequence continues at coordinate 50,689,639 of CM074722.1, forward strand.
CAGAATACAATTCAAGCCCTTCCCACAGAGTGCATTATTAAAAAAGGTTTGCCTAAAAATCTGAGGAGTAACAACACTTGAATGAAGTCTTAGCAGTGGAAGCACCCTTACTGTAGAAGGAAAAGCATACAAACTGCACCAAAAGGGGACAAATTTAAAATTCCCTACTTAAAGGGATAGTAATACTTGCAAATTACTAATCCCCATATTGCAGCTTTGTTAAAAAGAAACCTATTGCCCCCAGTGTCATCTCTCAGATGATAGCGCTCAAAGTCCCCCCCCCTCCCTGACTGAACGCTGATTGCAGGGATATCCGGTATTACTTGCATCAGGTGGCTCTGCAGCATTGCAGAGATTGTGTTTATAAAAAAAGAAATCTTTCACTAAAACTGTCTACTAGGTGTGCTTACAAACCAAGCACATGTAGAAGACAGTTTCAGTGAAAGTTTTTTTATAAACACAATCACGGTTCAACTGCAGAGCCGCTTGATGCACATAAGACTGTCGTACGACCGCTTCCCCTGCAGTCAGCATTCAGTCAGGGAAGGGGGAGGTAGGGGGAGCTTTGAGCGCTATCATCTCTCAATCCATAAGGGTATGAGAGATGACACTGGGGGCAATAAGTTTCTTTTTAACAAAGCTGCAATTCAGTGGTTCCCAGTCTTTTATGATCAAGGTACAACACTCACATTTTCAAGCAACACTATCTTTTAGGTAGTTTTCAAGGGAGCAATGAAGGACACATATATAAAATGTACAGTCATTGTTGAGTCTCACAAATAGAACGACAGAGCATATTGGCCATTAATTCTATAAATATAGTTGAAACTCAACACAAACATTATTTGTCAGAGCCCTTAAAGAAAATTTTGTGTCCTAAGCTCATTTCCATGGCACACCAAAGTGCCACGACTCACTGCTGGGAACCATAATTCTAATTCCTAGAGACCTCTGTACCACTCAAAGGATTAAACACACCATTTAACCCTTTGAGTGCCTGATGGGTATCCAATGTATTGCAAAGCAACGTGTTGGATACCCCTCTGGCACTCAAAGGGTTAAATCAATCGCAATTTGGAGCATTTTTTAATCTGTAGTGCATTTTGGTTTATCCTGAATTATAGAGTTAGCTTCCTGAACATGGGCCTAAAGTACTGCAACAGTCGAGGTTCCCTTAAAGCAGTGGTTCTCAACCTTTCTAGTGCCATGACCATTTGATAAAATTTCCCAAGTTGTGGTAACCCCTAACAGTAAAATTATTTTCGTTGCTCCTTCATTGCTGTAATTTTGCTACTGTTATGAATCGAAATATAAATATCTGATGGTTTTAGGAGACCCCTGGCAAATTGTAATTCGACCCCCAAAGGGGTCCCGACCCACAGGTTGAGAACCACTGCCTTAAAGTGCTGGACCCAGGTAAGCGCAGTGCTAAAGCAGGTGCTAGAACATATAGCACAAGGCAAAAGTTCCACTATTGGGGCAAATCAGATCAGTTTACAATTAGACTCATTTTACCCCTTAAGTACTGGGACTATTTTGCATTCTAAGGACAAAGTCCAAGTTCATGCTTCTTGCTGTGTTTCTATGAAGAGGATTCACCACTTCATTAAAAAACCCACACAAATTAAACACTGCTTTATCTAATTGGCTCTTTTCACTATAGGGAGACAAATATATACACACACCCCTCCAAATGACCATCTCCCATTTACTATATTATGGCCAGAAAAGCCCAATGGCCACTATGAATTCTGACCTATCTACTAATCCATCAGTCCAGGAAGTCATGACTACAGACACAGACATGACAGTTACAGGAAGTGTTCTCCCAACAAGAAGCAAGAGGAGTAAGAACCTACTTAACGCTTTAACCCTTTGAATGCCAGAGGGGTAAGCTGCGTTGCAAACCCCTCTGGGACTCAAAGGGTTAAGGGCTAGAAGATGTGCAACACATCGTAAAGCAATGACCTGAACACCTCTATGGCTACTGTGTAGATTCTCCCTTGTGGTTCTGCTACCAACTGTCATATCTTCCTATGTGGAAGGGGGGGAAGATATGGACTAGGGTTATATACATCCTTACATATGCGGCCATCTGCAAAACATCACTGTTTTCTGAGGCATAAAGTCTAGTCTTACATATCAGACTTTGCCTCTCTCTCTCTCAATACAAACAGCACAAATACTAAATGCTCTCTGAACAGACAATCAACATGATAAAAGCAAATTTAGAACTGTATTTTGGGGATACAACATACAAATAAATAACTTGCACGTGCTAGTTTTAACTACAAGATGTATAGTCACAGGAGCCCATTTTATTTTTTTTGTTAGTGTTCCTTTATGGCACATTTTAATTAAAGGGATACTAATGGTTTAAGTTGATTTAATATCGTAGGCATTAAAAAAAAAGTTAACATCTATGTAAGTCTTATATCTCAACTCTTTATGGTTTGAGAGATATAACTTGCTAAAGGTAACTTTTCCTGGCTGTTTCACTCAAGTCTGCCATCTAGCTGACAGCTGCAGATTCCAGTCATTTGATCGGACAGACTCTTCATCAGAGCTGAAATAACGCTATTTAGAAATAAATACTTCATTCGAACAGTCTACAAAGTATGCTTGCAAACCAGGCACACTTTGTAGACCGTTCTAAATGAACTATTTATCTTTAGATATCGTTATATCAGCGTTGCTGAAGAGTCGAATCTGGTCACGTGACCAAAATCTGCTTCTGACAGCTTTACAACTCGTCAAGCAGAAGGGGGGGGAAGCGGAGAACTTTATTTTCCTATATCTCTCAAACCATTATGGTTTGAGAGCTACGAATAAGTGCAAGTACTCTTTTAATTGTATCTACCATATAGTTAATACTTTTTTTTCCTGACATTACTATCCCTTTCATATTTATGTTTATAATATATACACATGCAATTCTCTTCCAGATTGTGCAGCCAAGAGACTTTCAGACCCTTTAAGACAACTTCAAAAGGTATGGAACGCAGACCTGCTACATGTCCCTTAACATACTGATTTCTAGGGAAGTGTGCAGTGAATTGTTTTGGTAATCAGTTAAAGGGTTAGTAGTGCCCATATTTAAGTTGAATCAGTATTGTAGATGTAAAAAAGTATCTGGAGAAAGTCCCATCTCTCAAAACTTTACTGTTTGAGAGATATTCACTGCTAAAGTTCTCCCCTCCCTCATGTCAGCTGTAAAGCTGTCAGAAGGAGATCTGTGTCGGCAACTCGAGGAGGCTCTTCAGCAGAGCCGAAATAGCGATATTTAAAATGAACTTCTTCATTGGAGCGGTCTAAAAAGTGTGCTTACAAACCAGGCACACTTTGTAGACCATTCCAGTGAAGTAATTCTTTTTAAATATCACTATTCTGTCTTTTCTGAAGAGCCGCTGGCTGGTCCCAGGACCGGGATCTCTTGTTGTCAGTAGAGAGCGCTGACGTCAGAATGGGATGAAGGGGGGAACTTTAGCAGTGAATATCTCTCAAACAGTAAAGTTTTGAGAGATGGGACTTGATCCAGATACTTTATTTTTTTCTAACTTCTACAATACTGAATCAACTTAAATAAAGGCATTACTAACCCTTTAATTGACCCATTAAGTGTGAACAAAAAATAACGAACAATAACCTGTGAGTCTTCTCTTTTTGCTGCAAGTCGGAATCTTTATTTTCCGTACTGTCTGGTAACCCATTGGTTGTCATGGGGCTGGAGAGTGACAGCTTCGATCGACTTACAGGTCTTGGGGTTCCTGGTCCATTAATATTAGACCTAAAAGTATGGAAGTGTTCTGTTACTTGAATTAAAGCAGCAATAAGAAAACAGAAGAGAAAAATGCCATTTCACAGGTGTCAGTTTACAGCAATAAGCAAGTTTTTAACATACCTATCTGTGTAAGCTTGGGAGTTACTTGGAAACATGACGCCGTTCATCCTGTTTAGACTAGCAGAACTGTTTTTCCTAAAAGAAAATGTAATTGTAGAACATTCATTCAAACAGCCTAAATTACAAGAGCAAATTGAAGAAATTCTGTGGTGAACCAACTGCACCACAGAGGGAAACAAATTACATAATTTTACATTGATTAAATGGGACATTTAATGCCTTAAGTGCTAGGCAGGTCATCAGTGCATTGTTTCAAAGTGCTCTGGAGACCACCATTCATGGGTTAAAAGCCAGATATAAACATTGCCAGAATTCCCTTTGATTTCTCTCTCCCCTGTGGTGAAGTTGGTTAACACCAGAGTTCCTCCAATACAGAATGTACACACTAGAACTTTTAAAGGCATAGTAATGTGTTAAAGGGATAGTAATACTTCATTTTAACTTTATTTTATTTTATTTTGTAGGCATTAAAAAAACATGAATAATGATATAAGTCTTATCTCTGAAACCTTTATGGTTTAAGAGATATTCACAAAGTATCCCCTCCCTGTTCAACCAGATCAGAAGGGAGGTGTCCAGGTAGACTGCAGAGAGGGACAATCTTCAATTAAGATAATGGAAAAAGCTGAAAAACTTGTCAAGGGGGGAAGGGCCTTCATTGTTTTCATACAAAGAAAATTGTCCCCTTCTGTTATCTGTCTGGTCTTACAACCAGATTCACATCCGAGAAGAGATGGCTTACACTAGGTAAAAGGGGCGGGAGGGGAACTTTGCTTGTGAATATCTCATAAACCATAAAGGTTTGAGAGATAAGACTTATATCATTCTTCATGTCATTTTAATGCCTACAAAATAAAATAAAGTTAAAACGAAGTATTACTATCCTTTTAAAGTGCAGCTCCGGGTCTTGTTCTGTTTTTTTTGTTTGTTTTTTGTTTGTTTGTTTGTTTTTTTTTTTTTTGGGGGGGGGGGGGTCTTTTTTTTATAGAACACGTAGAGCTATATTTTTTTTACTTACATATTTGTAGTTTAAATTCCATACCCCTCCATTGGACACCTCCGCTTAGATCTGCAATCCGGTCCTGGGACCGGACGGATGCAGCGAGAGACTATCTTCATTCAGTATAAGGAAACCCTGCCCCCTTGACGAAGGAGGAGGATTTTCCTTTTGCTTACTGAAGATGGTCCCTCACTGCTCTCCAACCGGAAAAGACAGATCAGTGACAGAGGGAAAGGGGTGGCGTGGGGTCCTTTCAGCTTCAATGGTGTTTAAACTATAAATATGCAAGTAAAGAAATATAGTGCTACTTGTTCTAAAACACATAAAGAAGACGCTGAGCTGCACTTTGACACATTACTATCCCTTTAATTCAAAATCAACTTTTCTCTGATCTTAATGGATGGCAATTATTTTTTTTGCTGAACTCTTTATGTAATAGCTTCCCAGAGTGTCAAATATATTTGTAAATTGTAATCATACCTCCCCTCCCACTTTAGACACTGCTAATATAAACATCCCAGTTTGGCTACTATCCCTTTAAAATAAGTCTTCCAATACCTTTCCATTTTGGTGAACACCTCTGTACTTTTCCCAGTTCAATAATTTTTAAGAACTTGTGTGCAAAATTATATTCTATATTCCATGAGGCAAAGATTTATAAATACTCCCATCCCATGCATGCATATTTTTGTACATGCTAGTGCCTATTGTATTGTGCAGTGGCCAAGTAACAATGTTCACTGCTGTGAAGTCTACTGCCCGCCCATCAGTGCTCCTAAATCACTCTAAACAAGGACTTTGTAGTTAATCATCTAGTGCTGGGCTATCCACGTCCAGTCCTCAAGGGAAACCAACAGGCCAGGATTTAAGGATTTCCCCGATTAAGCATAGGTGAGTTAAATTAATGGCATTCATTCTAATTCCTTTAGTACACCCACACAAATTATACACTGTTTTAAAGGATAAGTAAGGGCTCTTTTCACGGCATACGTATGAAAATATAAACACACCACCCAGTATTTTTATAGGTTTTCTTCTAATTTGTACTCAGTGTATGTTTTAACAGAAATGGATTAAAAACACACCACCACAAAACTGTACTGTACCTCTGAGACCCAAATCCCTACTTCCTGCTTTCCAAACCTGGTGTCCTTTTTTTGGTGTGCATATAAGTATTACATTGTTAAATACTTTTCTTTTAGTCGATACAGGTTACAGGTAACTTTGGGCGGTCGCCTTCCCAAAGTTACCTGTTACCTATATTGGACGACAGAGAAAACCTTGTTCGAAGCACCTTTATTATGTATAAAAAAAAAAAAAAAAGTAAATAAAATATAGATCCAATATTTGCCAGTCAGGAATGACAGCAGTGCAGTGCTGACCAACACAACAGCAATAGAAATGTAAACAGTTAACCCTCTCAGCGCCACCACTCCCCTGCAGATGCCAGTCTCTCTACAAGACAAACGCATCTACAACAATACGCCGGTTCCGGACCAGCAGATATTTCTGTTCCAACAATGGATTGTATATCTAAGATTTTGTATGTGGGTATTGTTGTAGATAAGGTCCACTGGAGGACCGAAAAAGTTTGGCTTTTCCCATTGACTGCTTATTAATTAAAACCATAGTCTTCTTTAAAACCTTTGATGATTGCAGTCTCCAAGCACACCCTGGGACATACCAAAGGTATGACATGTTGGGATTTTTGGAATCTTTTAGATACTAACTTTGCATATGACAAAAATAACACTGCAACAGTAAGGGAAGGTCAGCAGCTTGCTATGCTACAAGATAGGTGAAGTACGATATATTTATCCATTATATGTGCAGTGATCAGTAAGGTTATCAGGAGTGGACATAATCATGAGACAGGAAAGGATCAAATTCTTCAGGCTAAGAACTTCGACCACTACCTCCATACTGTGAGAGGATATCTGAGAGACCGGCTTCACTTCGTCTATATAGAAGGAGAATTGCCCGTTCATATACCACATTTGCAATAGCAAGAGAAGGAAAAAAAAAAAAAGACAGAAGACAGGTACCCCCCACCTCCAATCTTGCAAGGATTATATTTGCTGGATTCTCCACTTCAAACAGTGAGCAATGTGTACCTAACAGCACTTTTGTTTCTCCTTTATCAACACCTTCCATACGATAAAAACTGATTGATTTGTGCCCATCATTTGATACACTGCCTATCTGTGAGACTCATTTGGACCTGTCCCTTTGTTATACTATTGAGCTATTTATGTATTTGATATGCACACATGGGGACAGAGACAGTGATATGTCCCCAGTCTCTGTAGGTTGCAGCTCTTGCTAGTTCTCTGGATGTAGAGGTTCTGAGTGTAGAGGTGTGGGCTCTGGCAACCCTAGGATTGGTGTAGGAGCTTTACAGTACTGTGTAGGCAAGAAATATTTTATTGAAATGAACATGTCCAGTATTGAGAGAGTTAGAAGGCAAATGTAGCCGTCTAAAGACCAGAGGACATGCTTCACAATGTATAGCATCCATCCCACTCACCCAGTCTTGAACCCATTACATTAATGTTATTTTTTTTCCCACTCCTTTACTTTGGGCCAGAATTGCAGTTTTATGCATGTGTGTGTTTGGGTTGTGCAAATGGAAAGCAGAAAATAAAAGGAGTGTTATACCAGCATGATAACCCTTTGAGTGCCAGAGAGGTGTGCTACTCAGTTATTCATAATGCATTCCATGCCCCTTTGACACAGGCCCTGGCAGGAGTGGCCACGGCCTGTATGGCAGTATGGAGGAGATTTGATATATCCTCCTTACTGCCGCTACTGGGTGTGTGTGTCTCCTGAGGAGACAAATTATGCAATGAGGCTCTTTATATACAATTATATATAATTACTTTTTCATCTTATGCTATTTACCCCATTCCACATTGTTCTCCTTGACATCTTACACTTCCTCATGTTCTTCTTTCCTCCCTCCTACTTAATGTAATAACTGGGGAAAGGGGGTTCATAAGACACTCTCTACTGTTGAAAACAATATGACTGTGTAAATTAACCCTTTCAATACCAGAGCATGAGGGACTGGCAGATCAGACAGAAAGCAGAGTTAGTATCTGGCACATTGCTGTGCCAGCCAGTACTGTCCAACTTGCATAAACTGACATATATAAAACTATACATCTTGATTGTTTCATAGCAGATAGGATGTTGATCCCGAAAAATATAAGAGAACTCCTTTGTACTTCTGGTCCTTTAAAAAAAAAATATATACATGTGTGAATATCATAAGATATACACCTACCTCTGTATTCTGTGCGTGCGTATGTTATCGGATATACAACTACCTCTGTATTCTGTGTGTGCGTATGTTATCTGATATACACCTACCTCTGTATTCTGTGTGCGTGCGTATCTTGCATAACATACGGAAACACTACACAGAGGTAAGTGTATATGGCATAACACACAGTACAGAGGTAGGTGTACATCTAATAACAATACAGAGGTAGACGTACACAATATTTCACATAACACACAATACAGAGGTAAGTATTTCTCATAGCACACAATACAGAAGTAGGTCTATTTCACATATAACACACAATAAAGAGGTAGGTGTATTTTACACAACACAAAAGGTAGGAGTATATTAACATAACACACACTAAAGAGGTAGGTGTAGATCACATAATACACATTGCACAGAGTAATATGCATAATAAATCCACTATGCTACGGTAAGTGCATATCACATACACCACACAGTATACAGAAGCAGGTACATAACACATATTATACAGGTGACACTTGGGAGGTATAGATCCCAAATATCTCCTAAAGACGGTTACTTGGGAGGTACGACACGAGTCTCGCACGTGTCGAAATTAACAGTAACGTATGGCTAAATCTGGTTTAGATACTTACTCAGAAGAAGGGTATACACAGCTTACAACCATGACATTCTACAAAGAAAAGCATAATTAGTTTAGAATGGCACATTTATGCATATATCAAATGAATAACTTTATAAAATTTGATATTCAGCTTCCTTTCACGTTCTCTCTCAAATGGTAGAAAGGAATGAAATTTAAGTACTTAAAGCGGAACTACCACCGCAAAACAGCTTTAGCTTAAATACCTCCCCATCTGGTGACTAGCTGCTTAGTAGCGCTAGTTGCCAGAATTATTACCTTGTTCAATAGATTTATCCTTTCTTCCACAGCTGACAGGCAGGACGGATCGCGGATGTCTTGCCATAGCGACGTCCGCGCGCCTGCTCTGTCAGTCCCAGCCGGCTCTAGGAGGCATTGCTAGGAGCCATTCGGCCTTGGAAAGGACTGACACAGCAGGCGTGCAGACGTCACTATGACAAGAGGTCAGCGATCCGTCCTGCCTGTCAGCCCGGGAAGAAAGGAGAAATCTATTGAATAAGGTAATAATTCTGGTGACTAGCGCTATTAAGCAGCTAGTCACCAGATGGGGAGGTATTTAAGCTAAAGTTGTTTTGCGGTGGTAGTTCCACTTTAAAGTGATAGTAATGTCATAGTATTTGGGCCCTGGAGAGTTATTTCAGTACGGTCAGAGTTGTAGTACAAGAGTAATTGAATGATAAAGTATCCCCCTCCCACCCCTTTTACTGATGTAACACTGCTCACCTCAGAGCAATAAGACTGTCCGGATGGATCTCAGAGAGGGACAATATTCAAGGATCATAAGGAAAACCTGTGAATGGGGCAGGGCTTTCATTGTTCTCACAGTAAGAAGACTGTCCCTTGCTGTGACCTGGCCAGTCAAGCGACCAGAATCCACATTTGAGGGAAGGTGGCTTACACTAGGTAAAAGGGGTGGGAGGGGGATACTATATCACTCAATTACTCTTGAACTACAACTCTGACAGTATTGAAATAACACTCTCCCTGGCTCAAATACTATGATGATTAAGTAGAGCGTTTTTTTTTTTTTTGTGAAATACATTACTATCCCATTAAGGAATAAGAGGTTAAAAAACTGCACTGTGTGCGTCTACTGAAAAAACTATGCTTTAACCTCTTGAGGGTCAGAGTGCTGTGCTACTAATGATTACTTCTGATAAATCTGAAGTCTGGTGAAGCTTTATGCTGAAGCAAAGAATTTCAGATCTCTCTTGCTTCATGTGTTAAAGGGATAGTAATACTTAATTTTTACTATCCCTCATGTTATAGCCCTTAAAAATTGGAATTAAACGAGACCAGCAGTATCTCTCAAACCTTTATGGTTTGAGAGATATCCGCATTCAAAGTTTCCTCTCCTCCTCTCTCCGCTGACGTCAGCATTATAGCTGACAGCAGGGGAATCCGGTACCAGGACCGGCGGCGGCTCTGCAGCAGAGCTGAGATCGCATTATAGAAACAGAAATCCTTCACTGAAATGGTCTTCTACATGTGCTTGTTTTGTAAGCAAGTGTGGAAGACTATTTCAGTGAAGGATTTCTGTTTCTATAACGCGATCTCAGTACTGCTGCAGAGCCGCCGCTTGCTCACGGACCGGATTCCCCTGCTGTCAGCTAGAATGCTGACGTCAGGGGAGAAAGGAGGAGAGAGAACTTTGAATGCTGATCTCTCTCAAACCTTGAGAGATACCACTGGTCTTGTTTAATTCCAGTTTTTAAGGGCTATAACATGAGAGATAGTAAAAATGAAGTATTACTATCCCTTTAAAATAATTAACCCCTTGTATGCTAGAGATCCTCAATGCAGTGCATCAACATAACATGGACACCTGTTTAGAATTCAATGGTTTAAACTAATTACAAAATGATGTAAAGCACATGCATATAGACATTTGTAGCAGTGAAGCACCTTTTCTACTCCTCTAAGAAATTTGTCTGTGCCAGTGTAATTCCTTCTTGGGTCTGTCAGTAATTCACAGAGCCGCTGAATAGTAAAAGGAGTTCTGTAAAGAGAGGAAAAAAAGATATAGCTCAAAACTAATGACTCCACTGTTCAGGAAATCCCAGAGAAAAAAAAAATATATATGCAAACATATTCCAGGTATGTAATGTGATTTAGAAATTCCACACTGTCAGAGGCTGCCATCTATGCCCCATAGTACAGGTCACAGACCAACTACAAACCAGCGAGAAAGCTGCGGAGGTCAATTTCCTGACCCCAAAAACAGAGGATATAGGTTAAATAGGAGCTAACAATGAGTAGTCACTAAAAGTATAATTTAATAGTTGCCCCCATAAGCAGGACTAGAGCAGATCTGCCTATTAAAGCTAGGGCTACATTGCGAGACTAGAATGGGGTCGAGAAAACAGGCCCATCGTTCCCTCTCTTGTTGATTCCAGGATGGACTGAGACCTGCAAGGTTTTAAGTCTTGCAGTTCAGAGCCATGTGGTACACAACCCAGCTAGTCCTTGTAAGACCAATAGTTCTTAAAACATTTTTAAGTCTCGACTTTTTACATGTGGTACGTATAGTTCAAAACTACAAATTTATTTGATGTGCATCAAAATAGACAGACGAGAAGAATTTGATGATGCAATAAAAGTTTGATGAAGCAACACAAAATGTACCATGACACTCTATGCCAGAAGGCAGAGATATAAACTGTGTGACAGGATTTCTAACTCGCTCATAGCAGTCTATAGGACTTCGTGCTCACCTCTTAGCATTCTAGCTGTGTCAAACCCACCAAGCAGTCAGGGCAGTTTATTTTCTGACCCTCCAAATGACAAATAAGGGGCATTTTGTGCCAAACACCACACTAAAAGATAAATAGCATAAATTAAGGGGTACTTTCTTGACACTAAATTTGAAATTCTGCCATATCAAAAAGTACAATTTACCACACACAAGGTTATAGTGTATGCATTGGTGTATTTAGCTTTCCAGCTGCCCTAGGCTCAATCAAGTGCATTCACACCTTGCCCCATACACTACCACTCCATCACTAATCAAGACTGAGCAGCAGATGTGGCCACTCACTTTAAAGTCAAAAGTGGACGACAACCGCCGTCCTTCTTGGAGACCACAGAGGTTTGAGTAAAATCCCATACTTCTGTCCTGAACTGGAAACCAGCTCTAGAACGTCCTTGTCCAGAACAGCCTGAACAGCACCGCGCGCTTCTCTGCGCCCTGAGGCGTATGAGAAGGAAGGAAGCGAAACGGAGAAACAGACGAAAGGGATCCCGTTTCCTTCCGTCACTACCTGTAAAACCCACTGGTCCATCACTAAATTCTTCCAAATACTGTGATAGTGACGCAGACGACCAACCACAGCAGAGTGTGGACCCGGTTTGGCGAGTCATGACGAAGGCTTGGAAGCCTAGGGCTTCCATTGCTGTTTGGGCTTGGAGGCAGTACATGGAGCTGAGGGAACCGTCTGGTTCACCGGACGTGTCTCATTCTGAAAGGAACAAAAATACAGGTTATGCTTAAGCAGTGTTTTCTTCCTAGGAACCAAGGGTAGAAGTGTACTCTTACATCCCTCCCCCCCGTAGCCTCACTGAACAGATCCTTAAGATCTGGCCCAAACAATGAAGAGCCTTGAAAAGGCAAGGAGAGCAATGCTTTCTTAGAAGCATTATCAGCAAACCAGATCTAGAGTCTGGCAACAACAGACATGGTGGAAAACCTAGCCACCAAACGGATGGCATCAAATAGGGCAGCAGAAACATAGTGTTGTGCCTCAGAAACGTTGGCAAGGAGACACAACTTATCCAATGTAGGAGCATCCTGACGGACAGCAAGAGTGAGCTGTTCAGTCCAGCCACAATTGCCCGGTTCACCCATGCTGCTGCGAATTCTGGACGCATGGCAGATCCAGCAGTGGCAAAGATGGACTTTAGGGAGACCTCCAGTTTCTTGTCAGTCCAGTCCTTTAGAGCAGACGCATCAGACACTGGCAAGGCAGTAGACTTGGATGGCCTGGAGATAGGAGCATCCACTTCAGGAGGATGAACCCACTAAGCAAGAACATCCTCAGAAAAGGGATAAAGCTTGGCAAATTCCTTGGAGACAGAAGGTTTCCTGTCTGGTGACTTCCACTCTTCGGACACAAGGTGGTCAAGGGTGGGGTTAGGTGAAAAGCAAGTAAGGGGCTTTTTAGGCTCATGAAAGACATCAGAAGGAACCTCCTGCACTAAGGGAATGTTTAAGGTATGTAAAACAGCCCTGATCAGGCCCTCAGCCGAGGGCTCAGGATCAGCCTCAAAAGGGTCCCCAAAAAAACTGAGGAGCCCAGAGCAGAACATTCCTCAACATCTGAATCCACCAGCAGTTCCTCCTCAGAGGAATCTGATACGTCAGGTACACCCTGTGGGTTTGGCAGGGAAGACTTGATGAAGAAGGGGGTCTCCCAAGAATGAAAGACCCCCCTGTAATTGGGACAGAAAGAGTTGCAAAGTGGACCTGAGGTCCCTAGTAGCAGCCTTGCACCCAAACTGGCTCTAATGCATGGCTGGAGGTCCCTGGGAGACTCTCAGGGACAGCAAAACATGTTTGGCATAAATGACCTGAGAATTCTCTAGGTAACCCTGAATGACAGGAAAAGCAATGCGCAATAGGGAATACAGAGACCCCAGCATCCTTAGTCTTAGGTCTGGCCCCAAGCTCCAACGGTACAGACATTCTCACAGTGTCAATAACATTACTGTATAAGAAATCACTCAATTACAGTGTGTATGATAAAAGTTTCACCCCAGAAATCGCTAAAATAGACATATCTGGCAGGCAAAGGGTTAATCAGCAGAGGAGAGAAGGAGAGTCCAAGCCCTGCGTAGGATATTCGTTCTGGAAAGAGCCCAAAATGGCTGCCGCAGTGGGAGCCAGTCAGAAAGGAGCGCGCGAAGCAAGCGCTCATGGGAATTGTCGTTTTCCCAATAAAGTAGCCCAAACAGTGCCCGAAGCCCCCCCAACACACTAGAAACATGAACCGCATGATAGAGCAAGGGCAGCAAGTAAAATGAGCCATCTCTGAAGTCGCTAGGTTAAACGGTTGCAGAGATGTGTCCCAAACTGTACAGTCCCATAGGAGTGAATGGAGCAATGGCGCCTATGCGGCAAAGCGCGCCTTTTAATATTACACCTTCAATTTTGAAAAATGAGTTAGACATGAAACATCACTAGAACATGTTAGAATACCCAAAAAACACAGTAGAAAAAGTGTTAGAAAATCCCCAGAATGAATGCAAAACCAGCAGCTGAAGGGTTAAATGCCACATAAACCTGCTCCAAACACCCAACAGACACTGAGCTAGCCACATCTAACGGCACTGTCAGTTATGGTAATCCGCCTAATGGTGGTATTCCATTTCTAACAGAAAAATAAACTTCTACAGCTATAGCAGAACTGTTCTCTTGCCTGTGTTATCTTCACCAAGGAACAAATCTTTCTGGAGCTGGTTGGCTAGCTGGAGCCAAGGAGGGAAGGTAGACTCAACCCCCTGCATACAATTCTAGAATTGTCCCTGCCTACTTAAAGGGGCGAATCGCCTACACAGTTACCAGTAACCTGTATTGGACGACAAAAACATTAATTTCTGCAGAAGTCTGCCAATAAGTCATATCTCCTCACAGCAAACAGGCTTCAAAACATATGGCTGACTTGCAAGGGATGATAGCACTCATCAGATTGAAAAAGACAACTAGAAGACTAACAGATCAACTGTAAAACAAAAATAAATAACTGACTGTTTGAAAGATACCTACCAATACAATTTATTCTGATAAAGGGCCACTTCTCCTTAAGACATAAGTCCCCTTTATAATGAACCCCACAACCTACACAGCTTTTGGCATCATTAAAAGTATCTAAAAAAGTACCTATACCCTTTCCTTTGTTTCAGTTGGTAAATCGCTTAAGAGATTTTTGGTTTAGTAAATGGGAAATCATAGCAGAGCTTTGTTGTCTAATCTGTCTGTTAAGTCTGGATAATTACTCAGATGGTCAGACTATTCCTCTCTCTCTCCACCTTCATAGGTAGCCAAAATATTAGTTTCCACTAGAGAGGTGGAATCAAATTATGGAGACGAATAATCATGAACATCCTTTAAAGATGGGGGTTCACACTGAGGGAAGAATTTGTAACAGTGGATCATGAAGACCCAAAGAGGACAGAGTATGCAAATCATAAGAAAATGGTTTAAGAATAAATAAAAACTCCTGCGAAAGAGCATGTTGTAACATTCATGAAATTCTATATTTTCACACTGATAGAACCTGAAAATTCTATGAAGGAACTGAAAGAAGTTATAGTTCCCCAGAAAGAAAAAACGTAGTGCACCAGCTGGGCTTTACCTCATCACATACAAATGTAGTGAAGTACATAAGAATGGAGCTTGTGCATAATATAAAAGAAAGGAGTGGACCTGGGTGGAAATTATTAACATACACATGCACTAGGAGCAGGCTGGCACTTTTTCACAGCCTCAAAATGTATTTGATTTAACTGTAAGGAACAGAATGGAGTGCAAGACATTGCAAAGTAATGCACTGTACACACATAGTCCTCAAAGGGTTAACCTAAAGGTAGGGGCATAATGGACTTTTCACTCCAAGGTCCATGTGCCCATTGGCTCACATGGCTCTCAAGGAAAGGCACAAACTATGATACAAAGCACATTAAGATGTGGTATCCTTTTAAAAGGTCGCACGCGTGCAACCACATCTCGCATGAACCATCTCACAATGATAAAAATGACGACCTGAGAATCTCACACTGCACGAGATTCTCAGGTGGAGCTATGAAACGTCACAATCTAGTGTTAGGTCTGCAGTCGGCTAGTTCAGATGACAATAAGTGAGAACACTAAGAGTGTGTCTTTAGGCCATTTTCCCGGCACCACTCCAGAAGAGAAATTCACGCAGATCTTAAAGGCCTATTTTGTTCTGTAAATACCATATGCTCTTTTGTTGATGTTGATAGGGCGCTGCTCTGGGTTCTCTCTTCCTCCCTCTCTGTGTGCAGACTGACAGAGCAGAGCACGCAGAGGAAGGGAGAGAGTGCCCGGAGCACCATCCTATCAACAGAAAAGCATATGGAATTTACAGAACATGATAGGCCTTTAAGATCTGTGTGGCTTTCTCTTTTTAGAGGAATAAATGGATACATGTTTTTTCTGGAGTGGTACAGGGAAAATGGCCTGAAGACAGACAGACTCTCTCGCACTCTCACTTATTTTCATCCGATCTAGCAGACCTCAGACCAGACACTAGACAGACATTTCATAGTACCACCTGAGAATCTTGCTCTTTCATGCAGTGCTAGATTCTCAGGTCGTCATTTTTATCAGAGTGACATGGATCATGCGAGGTGAGGTGTGACACTGTTTTGCATGCAACCTTTTTAAAAGTGAACCAGGATAAATGACCAGTTTTAATAGGCAATTTCTTGTATCAAGCTGATGGCTTTACCTGCAACTAAGTTTGTAATTCTAGAAAAGTGAACAGACTTGCATTGTTTTTATTTATATTTAACTCCTTAAGGACGGGCCAGGAGCGAAATCCATGCTGTGCCAGGACAGTCATGGGTCCTTATGACACGTTGAACCGATGACGTCCTGGCACGTCATGGCTCCTTGAGGGGTTAAGGAAAGAAGCATCGTATAAAGGTTTAAGGGTCAAAAAAAGGGGTCAGTATAAGACGTGTTTAACCCCTTAACGACCGGCCGCACAGGCATGCAGCGGTCACTAAAGGACCATGGAGCTTTTTTTTTTTTTTTTTTTTTTTGCAGATCCGACTCGGGGCTTCCCGAACGGTGTGCAGCCTTGCGGGGAGCCCTGAAATCCATGACAGTCCTGGTACGTCATGGGTCGTTCAATCACTTTTACCTATGACGTAACAGGACCGTCAAGGGTTGTTAAGGGGTTAAACTACAGACATTGTTCTCACATCCATTAGGAACAGTTTTCATACCTTACAGCTCACTTTCTCCCTCACGGTTACTGCCGCAGATCTCCATGATCTGGAGGGCTTTGTGATATCAGTGCCTCACTCTGTGCTTATGGGACACTGTTATTCTTCCATAGGAGCCCAATGACAGTGAATTCCCAAACAGTAAGGATAGCAATGCTGCTTCTCCCATAAGTGTTGAGCAAGGAGCAGATATTAGCAGTCCTTCAGATCTCCATGGATCTTCAGGGGCAAGAACTGGTGAGTTTTAAGTGATGAGAATGATTTTCATAGTTGTGAGTAGACTGCATAGAGTTTAAAAATGGTCTTATATCGACTTTATGGCTCTTTAAAAGAAGTATACTAGGCATGGGATGGCAGTACAGAGTTAAAGCAAATATTACACTGAAGATAATAAAAACTTACCCGTTAAAACCAGTGACAATTTTCAGTATTCTCTCCTTCATTTCATCAAAAGGAATATATTCCACATTCGGGTTTGGAGGTCCTCTTGGTTCAGGAGCAGAAGATCTGAAATCATCCATCACTTTCTCCAATTTAAACATGAAGTATTCTTTAAACTGTGGCCACTGGACTCTGCAAGAGCAAACATAAGAACAAGTCAAATCAAAACCAGAACCTGCACAAAACAATGGCAATATTCACAGGTTTATTTTAGTTGCTTACTGTTCAATAAATGTAAAACCTAGTATAAAAAATGAATCTGGATGCACTAAATTCAGTATTTAAGCACAATTCCTTCACTTTTTTTGTACAAATTATTAAAAGGGATGCTACGGCACAGGTGTGCACAAAATAAAAGGTCTTTGGAGGCAGACAATTTCTTTAGAAGCCAGCTGGCAGTTTTAAGAGCAAAATAAGGAGTTGTACACAGCTGTACATAAAATATTCCATGGAGTAATTGAATGATAAAGTATCCCCCTCCCACCCCTTTTACCTAGTGTAACACTGCTCTCCTCAGATGTGGTTGTAAGACCAGACAGATAACAGCAAGGGATAATCTTCTTACTCTGAAAAAAATTTAAATCCTGACCCTCGTGACAGGTTTTTCAGCTTTTTCCCTATCTTAATTGAAGATTGTCCCTCTCTGCAGTTTGTCTGGGCACATCCCAGCTGTTCTGAGGTGAGCGCTGTTACATCAGTAGAAGGGGCAGGAGGGGGATATTTTATCACTCTTGAACTACAACTCTGACAGTATTGAAATAACACTCTCCAAGGCCCAAATACTATGATGATTAATTACAGCTGCTTTTATTATGAAACATTACTATTCCTTTAAGAAAGGCCTTTAAACCCTTTGAGTGCCAGAGGGGTAAGCGACACATTGTAAAGCAATGCCTCAAACAGTGCCCAGTTTGTAGACTGTCATGAAGATTTCCTTCTAGAGATGCACCGATACCAAATTTTTAAGACCGAGTACCGATACTTTTTTCAAGTACTCACCAATACCAATTACCAATACTTTTTTTTGCAGTCATTTGCCAGTTTTCCAAGTACCTAAAGCATTTATATTTATATCTATCTATCCACACACACCACCTCTTGACTCTCCCCTTTTGCCTCTTTCTCCGCCTCTTGATTCCCACCTTTTGCTTCATTCTCCCCCTTTTGAGCCCTCTCCTTTTGCCTTTTTCTCTCCCTTTTGATCCCCCTTTCTCCCCCTCCTTGACTCTTGATCCCACCCTTTTGCCTCTCTCTCTCTCTCTCCTGATCCCCCCTCCTTTTGTCTCCTGATCCTTCCTTTTGCCTCTTTTTTTCCTCCCTTAGTCCCCTTTGCCTCTTTTTCTCCCTCTTGACCCCCCTCTCTGCCTCTTTCACCACCCGCTCTTGATGCCCCATCTTGCCATCTCTTTGCCTGCCTTACCCTCCTCTGCCGGGTGCTCTCTGTTCTCTCGCGAACCCCGGCAGAGGTCAGCATCTGAGCGTTGCCATGGTAACCCGCAGCAACACTCCAACGCTGAAGGAGGGAGAGAGGTGACCAGGGAGCATTGTGAGCAGCTCCCCGGGCTCCCTCAGTGCAGCACCGACCCTGACACAAGGTATTGGTGCTGGCATCGGCCGCATTTGCGTGAGTACGAGTACTCACGCAAATGCCAGTATCGCCACCAATACCAGTATCGGTGCAACCCTATTTCCTTTGTATACATTGCTATTTCGGCTCCGCAGACAGAATCCAAGTCTCACAGATAGAGCAGTGACGTATCTAAAAGGGGACGAAGGGGTAAATTTTACATCAAGATTGCGCTTAAAGAGGATGTATCACCGCTATACAAGCTTATACAGTGAATATAAGTATATGGGTATTAAATTTTTTTTTTTTTTTTTTTTTTAAGATCCTGTTCGTTTAAATTGACGTTATATCTGCCCTGCACCTAATTCTGCATGGACAGTGGTTACCTGCTCTGTAACTGCAGTAAGCCTCCGTCATTGGAGGAGGCTGGATAGAGGGAGGGGAGTAGAGGCAGAGTGACAGACTGCGGTACAGAGCAGGTAACCACAATCTGTCCTGAAGTAGCTGCAGGGCAGATATTATAACTGCAATTTAGACACACAGAAGTTTTTTTTTTGTTTTTGTTTTTTTAAATACACATTTACTTATATTCGCTGTACAAACCAACGATTCATGCTACTTGTACAGGGGGTGATACATCCCCTTTAAACTAGCAAAGCTATCACAAAAAGACATGGATGCTTTGGCTTATTTAATACCTTCAATATTAACCCTTTGAGTGCCAGAGGGGTAAGGAACGCATTGCTTTGCAATGCGTTCCGTTGCCCTCTGGTACTCAGTCTTAAAGCCTAAACAAATGACATAATACTATACATTTAAAGGAATAGTAATACTTCAATTCTACTATCCCCCCCCCCCCATCTTGTATCTCTTAAATAACGGAACTAAACGAGCCCAGCGGCATCTCTCAAACCTTTATGGTTTGAGAGATATCCGCTTTCAAAGTTCCCTCTCCCCTGACATCAGTGTTCCAGCTGACAGCAGGGGAATCCGGTCCAGGGACCAGCGGAGACAAGATCGCGTTATGGAAGAAATCTCTCTCTGGAATGGTCTTCTACGTGTGCTTGGTTTGCAAGCACACTTGGAAGACCATTTCAGTGAAGGATTTCTTCTTCCATAATGTGTTCCCAGCTCTGCTGAAGAGCCTCCGCTGACATCAGGGGAGAGGGAACTTTGAAAGCGCCACGGATATCTCTCAAACCATAAAGGTTTGAGAGATGCCGCTGGGCTTGTTTAATACCATTTTTTTTTTTTTTTTTTTTTTTAAGGGCTTCAAGATGGGGGATAGTACAACTGAAGTATTACTATTCCTTTAAACACATGAGGAAATAGGACAGAGCTATTATAAAAGAAAAGCTTACACCCAGTGTGAATTGTATATATAAATACACCAATACAATACTTTAGCCATTATTTCTCAGTTATTGTTCTTTATTTTGATCCAATAAATCATTTTTAGGCATTATACAGTACTAAATTATAAGTCCCTCACGGAAAAGGATAGATTTGCATGTTATCCCCTCTTTTTTTGGGGAGAATACTGTGTGTGTGGTGTACTATTTAAGACATCAATCGTGCTTTAACACTTTAGATAAGGGGTGGTAAATTTATTTTATTTTTTTTTTTTTTTTTTTTTTTTTTAACAACGACCCCTTTACTGACAAATTATCAACCTCCCATATTATCATGCATTTGAGGGAAAAACAAGATAGTATTGCTATGGCTTTGAAACAGGATTCAATTGCATGTCTTTTAAAAGAAAACATGAAGTGTCATTTATCTCATTTGATGATTGATAGGTCTCTAGAAGCGAATTGGTGATAAGAATCAAAAAGGCGTTAAAATGGATAGTATTGTTTGGGAGAAGAAAAAAAGATTGTTGAGTCTTCTTTATAATAAAAATTACACATTGTACTGTTTTAACCCTTTGACTTGCAGAGGGATATGCAACGCAGCATACCCCTCTGGCATTCAAAGAGTTAACCAACTTATATTTCTGTAGTTGATAAAACATTAACTGTAGAAGGATCCCCCCACCCACGTCATTGCTGCAACTCTGTCTGGTCCGTATGGACGCAGTGAGGGACAACCTTCAGCAAGCAAAGGAAAATCCTTGACAGAGGGCAGGGTTTTCCTTATATTTACTCAAGTTTCTCTTTCGTTGCATTCGTCTGGGCCCACAACCGGATTAGAGGTTCAGTGGGAGGCAGCCAGAAGGGGTGAGAGGGGGATCCTTCTAATCTC
This sequence comes from Rhinophrynus dorsalis, assembly GCA_037306005.1. Lineage (NCBI taxonomy): Eukaryota > Metazoa > Chordata > Amphibia > Anura > Rhinophrynidae > Rhinophrynus > Rhinophrynus dorsalis. Next base: position 50,710,677 of record CM074722.1, read on the forward strand.
AAACTACAGAAATGTAAATTGTTTATAATTAAAGTAACACATTACACTGTTTTAAAGAAAAAAAAAAATAATATGTTTGCGTGTACTTAACTTAACCACCCCTCAGGGAACAGAGGGGTGTGCAAAGCATTGCTTCCCTCTATGGTCTCCTTATAGAATTAATAAATGATTAAAAAATTATATTTATATATATATTATATAAATATATTTATATATACACACAGCAGCTGCACAAACACTAAAACCCGTCCATAAATATTTAACCCCTTGGATGCTAGAGGTGTTTTGCAAAAGCAATGTGTTGCAGTCATCTCTGACATGCAAGGGTTTAAACGGCCACAAATATGCCTTTATAGAAACTATGCATTTTCTCAGCATCTACGCAAGTGTCAAAACATTTAGAATAGAATCAGCAACTAAAAGCAAACAACATTTTTACACAGTGATATCACTGACAGTTCATCGGCATTTACATGCATAGAGAGGAGGAGCTCTTCAGAAAGGAGATTCGAGGACAAATGTAAACTAAGCGGCGCAATTGCAGCTTTGCTGCACCCCCACCCTAAAGCCATTAGTCTGGCTCTCTTTGGGTGATAGATATGGGTTGCTAAGCAAATCCTTGGACAAGATCCAATGCAGCAACATTTCACTATACAAAATCAGTGTGCTCCGTTAAAGCAAAGGGATACAAAAACTTACATGCTGCAAATCAAGCACTAAAGTACAAAAGTGCCAAAGGTAGCTCACTTCTGCTATTTAATTCTAAAATACGTATTAATGATGCATTGTGCTGTAGCATTTAGATTACATTTAAAACAGGTTCATAGCTTAAAACATATGCATGTAACATCTGGCTGGGGAAGCAATTTTTCTATGCACGCATTTCCTATTACACAGCATAACCCTTTGAGTACCAGAAAAGTATCCAACACAAGGAGTTGGGATACCTCTCTGGCAGTCAAAGAGTCAACACAAATGTTTGAGACAGAAAGGAGGTAAGACGATTACTTCACAATGAACACAATGTGAATATCAATAACTTTACATTGAGCTCTTAGAGTGAGTATGTTGTGTAACAGTGACATGTAACATCCAATGACAGTGCCAGCCAATCATACAGAGAATAACAAAGTAAGTTAAGCAGGCAAATGGAATGATGAAGTATCTCTGTTGCTTTCCATCACCCTTCTGAATATACCCCAAGGTGGAGATTTACCAAATACCCAAGAAAGCAGTGCTAGTTTTTAATTTATACAATTCATGTAAGTAAGGAGACATAGGCTAAGATGAGCATTAAAATTCTTGTAATTTAAAAGTTAAAGAATTCTGTGTAGAGACATGCCTAAAACTGATCATGCTATTTAGCTGCCCTCAACAGGTTTGCTCCCCTGGGACAGTACAAGCCGATAAAGAAAGAGCTGCATGTAGAGCTCATAGGGTATGGGGTCTGTAAGCACAATAATTAAAGCCTGTGGCTGTGCGACATAAACACAGTCTAGAAGTAGTCATGGTTCTGATCAACACACCACAAACTGATGAGCACCTGATCTCTGTTATGGCCTATGGGGATGTCCCCACAATTTGTCCACATCTGAGACAGACGATTGCAAGGCTGTTCACAACCTCAAACAGGAATCCATGAATGCTTTATGCGATACCCCAGAGACACCAAATGAATAAGCCAGCTTTGTTAGGATTACAGATATGACTGTGTAGTAAGGACCACAAAGTGTCAGAAGACAGACATTCGAATGCCCCTTCCACACTGGCGACATCAACACAACGATGGTGTGTTGGTTCTGACAACAGTGTTAAACATTAACATGATGTGTCTTCCACACAGTGGACTATCACTTAGTGTTATCACACTGCTGTCCAGCACACAGCAACTTGAATGCGCTACCTGCAGAATGCAGAAGACTTGCAGTAAGAAAGGTCTACCTGGTGGCTGAAGGGGCCACAAAACAGACCTTTAACAGCAGTACTTCTTGAGGGTGCAATGCTCATAGCAACCGCCACAGAATACTTGGCCCAAGTGGGACAAGACAATAAGAATGGCTGACACGCATATGGGACGCCATCAGACACTACTTACCAGTGTTTGGACTAGCTATGGAATGCTAGATATGAGTGTGTAAATAAGTAGGAACTGAACCATGACAGGGGACTGCAACAGTTCAGCTGCCCGTGTAAAAGAAGGTGGGTATGAAATGCCTCAGATATGGTCATAAAATGCATCAAAGAAACTGTAATTAACATTCATTAGAAACTGGTGTTTAGGATAGCTTATAGGGACCTACAGTTAAAATATGTGACTTTCCCACTACTAAATATATTTACATCACAGCTTTTTGACTAGATTATTAAAATGGTCCTATTAGAAAAAGACAACAATGGCATAAATATAGTGTGGTCAAACATCTGGAAGTAGGACAACTACCTGTGCCCTGATGGCAGGCAATTGAAAGCAAATAAAGGTGTAGATATTTATGCCATGAGATATTAGCTGTAACTTGCATTACATTGGGGTGACGATGTGGGCAAGCTTGAACATATTTGGTCAAAGTGTGCAACTAAAACCTCAACCGGAGGGAGTGAAAATGTGGGTGGTAGAAGAGGTAATATATGCTAAACACGGGTTCACACTAATCCTGTTCTGTTTTTTTGTTACATTTAAAATGTTTTTCCAGATGCCAGCAAGGAGTAACCCCTTAAGGACCAGCGCGATCCCAAGTGGCTGGCACTTGCGGACCACGGGGCATTTTTTTTTTTTTTTAATTATCTCTTCCGGTTCAGGGCTTCCGGAGCGGCGTGCAGCCGCGCCGGGAGCCTTGAACTCCATGCCGTGCCAGGACCGTCATGGTCCTTAAGTGTCGGACCGCCGTAAAGGTCCTGCCACGGCAATGGTCCTTAAGGGGTTAACTTTTTATTTTTATTTAAACACACACTCTACACCAGCAACTGAATAAAGCAGGTAGTCATGGTAATGAGCACAAAGTAATGAATGACACAGGCTGGAAGGGAAAAGACATTTTATGTAATAAAGGTAATAACAGAGTCCCACATTGAGTAGCAAAGACAAACAAGTATACACAACAAAATATGCTTACAACCCTTGTAACATACAAAGTTAATCAAAACTGGAGTACTTAAGTGCTACACACCAAACTAGTGATCAATGGGTTAAAGGGAAAGCAATATTTAGGTAGTAAAGTAAGATGGAGTCTTTTATATACTTTTGAACAACTATCCATAACTTTGCCATTTTCTTTTTTTCTTTATTGTATAATAAAGTTCCCCCTACCGTCTCTTATACAAACATTAAGCAGTCTACCCTCAGATCTGGAATCCAGTCATCGGACTGGATGGATCTTAGTAAGGAACAATCTTGTTTCTTTCAGTACAAGGAAAACCCTGCCCCCTTGACAAAGGAGGACAATTTTTTCCTTATGCTGAAAGAAGAATGTCCCTCATCGTGATCTGTGCAGACCGCCTTGCCGAGGCTGCTTGACCTACGTAAAAGGGGTGGGAGGGGGGAACTTTATTATAAAATAAGAGGAAACCGGCAAAGTTATAGATGATTATACAGCTACACAGTTAGTCTTCTGTATACATTTGTATACCTTACTTTATTGCCTAAACACTACTATACGTTTAATTATAAAATGTAATCCCTTGGCTGCTAGAAAGATTCTACACTGTCTGCAGCAGCAGGCCTGCCACTGGCCACCACTGGAAGATGCCCTCTCGTTCTGCAAACAGTTGTCAGGTTATCAGGTTAGGCTCAATACACGGGACAACTAATTATTCTCAGCAGGCTAAGAATGATGGGAGTCTGAATATAAAAAAAAAATATAAAAAAAAAAATTGTCAGATCAACCGTATACAGATATGTGCATACGTACATACCCACGCACCTGCAAGAGTCTCAAAATCCCCAATGATTTTAATGGGCCTTAACCCTCTGAGTGCCAGAGGGGTATGCAATGGATTATTTTGCTTTGCATATGCTTTTGCCACTCAAGGGATTAAAGGCCAGCAATTGTGTGATAGTTGGCTCCAGCAGCAGATTTGTTCCCCTGTGTGCAGACCTACTGATTAACCGGGGGCTTCTTTGTGAGCCCCAGCAGAAGTAGACAACAACGGTCCCCTAGTTTATTAATGCTTCACTGCACAGAAGACTTTCCCGTCCTGCACAATACAATTATCCATAAACCTGCTGTTTTGGGCTTCACGGCCAGAAACTGCAAACAGGTCTATGGGTGACATGCACTCCAACCTAGTACTTGTGGCTAAGAACCACTGAATACCTATTAGAGTTTGAGCTGAGAGTGTTAAGTGGGGTGGATTTGTCACTTTTCCAAACCAACCAGCCACATCCACGCACCTCACAGAAGCAGTTTGGGTCTGCACAGAGCAGCTTCAGGTTAATTCACTGTCTACACCCATTGGCAAACAGCAAGTAAAATGTGATAATTGCCTTTTAACATGAACACTAGAGAGGTCTCCAGTGTTTTAGTGATTTCACCATCATTGAATCAATTAAAATTTCTATTGAAATCAATGGAAATTTTAGTGTGTCCCCATGGTGCAGATGGATTTGACCCATAATTGCATCGGTTTTATTATGTGCATTAGGACCAATCATGTTAAAGGGATAGTAATACTTCATTTTAACTTTATTTTATTTTGTAGGCATTAAAAAAACATGAAGAATGATATAAGTCTTATCTCTGAAACCTTTATGGTTTAAGAGATATTCACAAACAAAGTATCCCCCCCCTGTTCAACCAGATAAGAAGGGAGATGCCCAGGTAGACTGCAGAGAGGGACAATCTTCAATTAAGATAATGGAAAAAGCTGAAAAACTTTTCAAGGGGGGAAGGGCTTTCATTGTTTTCATACAAAGAAAATTGTCCCCTTCTGTTATCTGTACTGTCATACAACCAGACTCACATCTGAGAAGAGATGTCTTACACTAGGAAAAAGGGGCGGGGAGGGGAACTTTGCTTGTGAATATCTCATAAACCATAAAGGTTTGAGAGATAAGACTTATATCATTCTTCATGTTTTTTTAATGCCTACAAAATAAAATAAAGTTAAAACGAAGTGTTACTATCCCTTTAAAAGAAACAGAACATTGCAGTAATTCACAGGCCTCCAACTTACACTGTCTCTCCGGTTTTTGCCACATGACAGAGAAACTGATCCAGTTCTGGACAAACTTCCTTCTTTCCTCGCTTTTCAAAATCTGAGGGGGATAAAACAAGGCTCATTGTCAAAACAGATTTAATCACAAATAAACAACAGAAGAGGACACACGTAGGAGAACACGGTAACAGATGAATGAGTTTTGAACATAAAGGTTAATTTGTAGCCCACACAAATTACACAATGTTGCAGTTTCTTATGACTTTTTGATGCAGTGTTTACACACAAATAGTGCACTGCTTTGCAAGGCCTTAATAGTTGTAAACCAATGCCTTCTGGATTTGAAAGTTTACATTTAAATTCCTGAGAAAGGAATTTTTGTCTCAGAAGACAACCAGGAAAAGGTGCAGAAGTGCTTTGTTGTAGAGGTTCGTAATTCTGAATGTGGTGCATGCTAGTGTTAACCCTTTAAGGACCCATGAGTGTCCTGGCACATCATGGGTCCAACAAGTGATAAGGACCCCTGAAGTGCCAGGAACATCATGGATTTCAGAGCAACCGGTGCAGCTGCATGCTGATTGGGGAACCCCGAATCAGATGGGGGGGGGGGGGGGGGAAGCTCTGTGGACATTAAAGGGACAGTAATGTCCCATAAAATATTTTTTTGTTTTATAGATTAAAGAATAAATTATGGGCAGCAAATCCTCTCTCTCAAACCATTATTGTTTGAGATATATTCGCCGCTAAAGTTCCTTCTCCTGATGTCGGCTGTGAAGCTGACAGGAGGAGATCAGTGTCGGCCGGCACAAAAAGGCTCTTCAGAAGAGCCGCAAAAGCGAGATTTAAAAAGAAATACTTCTTTGGAACGGTCTAAAGCCAGGCGCACTTTATAGACCGTTCCAAAGAAGTATTTCTTTTAAAATCGCACTATTGTGGCTCTGCTGAAGAGCCGCCTGTCGGTCCCCAGACCAGGAACTCGTGCTGTCAGCTTACAACTGATGTCAGGAGAAGGAGAGGGGGAAACTTTAGGACCGAATATCTCTCAACCCGTAAAGGTTTGAGAGATAGGATTTGCAGCACAGATTTTTTTTTTTTTTTTAATCTACAAAACAAAAAAAAAAACATTTTGATGGGACATTAATGTCCCTTTAAGGTGTTAAAGCAAGCAACACTTCCGGTAGAACATTTTATTAAGAGGCGGTTCATGGTGGGTAGTTTATTCAATGCGTATATCAAAGAAGCTTGCTGCCATGTTGGTCAGACAGCTCGTTTTAGCACCATCCATCACATTCCTACTACCGGTTTCAGTGGTTTCGCACTAATGTGGACAGTTTTTGATCAGCTGTTTAAATAAATAACAAGGAATGCTTTGGAAGAAAAAGGAAACAGATGTAAAATTACATGAAAACCCAAAACAGTCAAAATTAATTTTTCTTATAATTTCACAGCTACAAGACTCTTCCCCATGTGAACATAGCAAAAAGTAAGAGGTGCAATTTTGGAGTAATCCAAATGCATTGAATGCTAAAGAGGTCTCCAATGTGTTTCAGATATCTCATTTATTCAAAGTTAAAAGATCCATTTACGGCAATTGGAATTTTCATTTCTCCCCATGGTGTAGTTCATTTGGTCCACCTCTTAGTTTCTCCCCTTTACCCCTTCAACACCTTGAAGAACAGACAGGGGTTTAGCTTGATGCTTTGCAATGGAGGGGGTCTCGCAAAAAAATGAACCCTTAGAGTGCCGGGGGGTACACATGCCTCTGGCACTCAGAGGGTTAAAGTAAATAAAAAAAAAACAAAACAATTTTTATAATATATATATATATATATATATATATATATATATATATATATATATATATTTTTTTTTTTTTTTTTTGTAGTAAAAATACCTGAGCTGTAATACCGGTGTTATCATGAAGTGAATTAAAGTGCAATACAAGCTGCATGCGTGTATTTATTCAGTCACAAACACACACAGAGGGCAGCAGTAGAAAGTTAAGGCTGTGAGAAGCTGGATTATACTGGTACCGGGGGGGGGGGGGGGATGGGAGAACAAGCAGGAAGGAAGCAAAGTAGGAGCACTGGACATGCCAGTACAAATGCCCATTTCCTCCTCCCAACGATGACATAAGGCCTTCACCTCACCAAGTGAAAATAGCAACACACCTTCCCCATCATACTTAAAGCAATAGTAATGTTTACAAAATACTTACACACTTCAATCATTCTTTAGTTCACTTGTGATTAAATTATAAAGTGCCCCTCTTACCTACGCAACACTGCCTCTCCAAGCCAGTTGGATGGAGCTCAACGAGGGACAATTTTCTGCTAGCATAAGCAAAAACCTGCCCTTCTTCGTCAAGGTGTGTATTCCTTATGCTCAAGATATGAGCTGTGTGGTCCGATGACCAGATTGCACATCTGAGGGGAAGTGGCTTACAATAGGGGAGGGAGGGGGACACTTTATAATTTGATCATAATTAACTAGACACCGAATACCACTGTAATACAGCTCTGCAAACACGTTAAAGAATTATCTATGCTTAACTTTTTTTGGAAACATTACTATCCTATTCAGGTACGACAGACCTTACAACAGGGGTAGGCAACCTTTGGCAGTCCAGCTGTTAGGAACTACAACTCCAATAATACTTTCTAGACTTTATGACAATAGGAGTTGAAGACCTCCACAGCTGGACTTCCATATGTTGTCCACTGCTTTGTTACACATTTCCCCAACTTACTGCCCAGTCGCAGTATAAATGAGAGGGGAAAATATACCCAGGGAATTGGTGGATCTTCATAGAACAGGAACATTTAAATAAGCAAGTAATCTTTAGGGTTCTTTAAGAAGGGTGACAGAACTGTGGCAGGCCCCTGTGCCAGAACTATTGCCAGAGTAGCTCAGTCACCTGTCCCATGCATTCCACCACACACCCCAGGTGAACACCAGCCAATATTACTGACTAGCAACCACACAGGTCAGCCCTTTACTGTAAGTGGAGATGGTGGGCCCTTTGTTTACCACTACTTTACTGTGTTACTAGAGGAACACTGTAGAACTGAAGCATGCTGGACTTTGGCACGATCAGACAAGGTGAAATTCAGTATAGTCCAGCATGTTACCTTTCAACAAAGTAGACCAATCCAGTGCAGCATCACTGCATTGATGTTGCCCATGTTAAAGGGATAGTAAGGAGAGACACACACACACACACACACACACACACACACACACACACACACACACACACACACACACCTGTAGCTTTATAAGAAAGCATAAGTTTGCCGATTTACTTTTATTGTGCAATAAAGTTGCCCCTTTACTTACATGAAGCCGCCTCCCCTCAGATCTGGAATCCGGTCAACAGACCGGACAGATCGCAGCGAGGGACAATCTTCTTTCCCTCAGTAGAAGGAAAACCCTGCCCCCTTGATGAAAGAGGGCAAGGTTTTCCTTATGCTGAAAGAAGACTGTCCCTCATCAAGATCTGTCTGGACGGATTGCTGAGGTTGCTTCAGGCAAGTGAAAGGGGAAACTTTATTATACAATAAAGGTAAAACAGCAAACGTATGCACGATTATAAAGCTACAGATCTACATATAGGAGACTTGACCATACTGCAAGAGTTATTACTATCCTTTTAAAGTCTCATTATATAGGAGTCAAGTATATCTATTGTCTGTCTCTAGGTCACACCTCTAAACAATGAGGCTCAGACCTAAACATGCACCAGTTAGTCTATTAGACTGAGAACAAAACAAATACACAGTGTACTACAGAGATCAAACACTATATAGATGCACCTGTGTGAAGGACACTTACCTTGGTAAATCATACTGTTAACCCTTTAAGGACATGAGGACTGTAAAACATGCTGCAAAGCTGTGCACACACACTTCTGGTCCTTACAGGAATACCAACACTTAAAAATGAAACTTGTTGATAAATTTAAATGATATGTAAACAAATTTTCATATAACATGCCTACAATATAATCCTTTGCTTGTTTTGTTTTTTTATTCATATGGAAACTATCCTATGCAGAGCATTTAATGTTTGTGCAGTTTTTAATGGGATATAATAGGTACTAAAGTCAATTAACACATGCTTAGAGGCAACTATTTATATGCAGAAAGGCTGTTATCTCAGCCAGTTTAATAGAAATCCAGGACAACCATTAAGATTGTCATGGTACGCCGAGAAAAAGCATGAACAGTAGATTCATCAGATCATACTTAAGACTAGATTTTAAGCCTCAGAAAACAGAATTTTTACATGCTAGCATGAAATACACAATTTACAGTGTATATAACACCAGTTCATTTGTAGGTGTTTGTATTCCTTTAAAAAGGGTTAAGCACAATAAGAGCCACTTATTACTAAGGTATAGTTCTACTTTAATACACACTTCTACCAAAAATTGATTTGTAAAGACAAACTAGCTTCTCCTCTCTATAACTCCACAAACCAACAAATGCTTCATCCAACACAATGAACTCAGCCCAGTGCACCACAAAAACATAAAACACTTCTAGTTTAAGGGTACTATACGGAACAGATTACCAGCTCTTAATTTATCAGAAGGACCTACGTAGGTATTATTCAAACAGCATTTATTTTGTTTTAATTTTGCATTTGGTCCATTTGAAGCCATTTCTAGTTGTTTCATTATACAACCTGATAAGTCATTTAGACCTAATGAAGATCATTGTTTTGATGTGATGAGACCTAGAGGCAGACTTTAAAAGATGTCATTATATAGAGTAAAGAAAGCTTCTGTTACACTGTAAGTGATATCCAAACTAAGGCCTGGGTAGCACATGAAACCCTCTGGCATGGGACGATATGTCCCTACATGAAAATTCTGTTAAACCCTTAACTGCCTGACCTGGCTCATGGACAGCCATTAAGAACCAGAGCTTTTTTAATTTTGCAAAATTAATTCCAGGGTGGCAAAACGGCACGTAGCCACACCAGAATTCCATGATGTGCCAAGACTGTAACAGGTCCTTAAGTGCCGGGAGCAGTGTGACTGTCTTGGCACATGAAGGTGTTAAAAGAACCATAAACAATGGTACTATTCTAACATTTTTGCCATGTGTTATGGTGGCCACTGAATACCAAGTCACTCACCAGATTTCATGCAGACTTCTGCAAGATTGGGTGGTTAGTTGCTCATCTTACCAGGGACCAATAAACTTTTTAAATTCTCAAACCCCATGTTGCTAATGTGACTGAAATCCCTGCTTTGCACAATTTTGAACAATCCCAAGTAAAATGGGGTTTGACAAGCTATGAAATTTGTCTCTCTCAAACCCCATATGAGCAAGTCACTGATCACGCAGAAAGTGGAGCAATCATTCTCCCAAACTGCAAGAATCCGAGACATATCAGGTAAGTGACTACATCAATATTAACCCCTGAACTACTGGATTACTTTAGTGGTAGTCAGGGACACATTCCCAAACTAGCTAGACCAGTACCAAGGTATTATACCATTCTGATCTGTAGTAATCAGTCTAACATTCGGGACTCTTTCACATGGCCTACAGCATTTTCGCAGCCTCTTGCAACAGATCTCTCAACTGTGTAGTTCACTCACCTCTTCTCTGTGTTCCAACAACAGTGCTGAAGGCAGGAAAGGTGTGCCTGCAGCCCCAGTGTGCATCAGCCAATATTAAATGGCTGGTGCCCATATGGATCAGTAAACACTGGAGGCTGGCATGGAGACTTTTCTCCTTACTGCATTCCTAAGCAAATTAAATGAAGCTGCTGCATGTTGGACTTTGGTGAATTCACACAGGGGATCATCACCCCATGCAAAAGGTCACACACCCAATACAGCATGATACCAGTCACCAAAATGTAACAGGTTTACACAGAAATGCTGTGTTGCTTTTGCTCGTGTGACAGGACCCTTGATGCCAATTAAGTAAACGTAGCAACATGGAAGCTACCTTATATAAACAATTTATTCATGCTTGTCTTTAATGTCTTACAACTAATTGTAAGAGGACCTCAATTCATTGCTCTTACCAGAGCCTGTTCCTTAAGGAACATATTTGGCAATCATAGATAGACATAATGAATTGCTGTATGGACACCTACCTATGCAAGCCGATGAATTCAGAGGCACTTTATCCTAGGGTACAACTTCCTTGAGAGCAATGCAGTCACAACCAATTTACCAAATCCAGCCATGAGATGACCATCATTCTCTATTAAACAAGATTGGAAACCTGACTTCCCTGCCCTTCCAAAACCAAGATGTACCACCCATTAAACCTTCACACTAGGAAAGCAGCCACCAGCATTATGTGCACCACAGCACGTACCTGCTTACCAAGCACACATTTTAAGTCCGAAACAAAGCTACTAATTCCCATTAAAATTTAAAGACACGTTTCCCCTCCACACAAGATACATGCCAATGCCACCACGACTGGTATAAATAGCTAGTATCGGTTAGAAGAGCAAACCCTCCAACAGCTCTGCCATGACAGGCAGGCACTCAGCCTGATCACACACCCCCAAATTCCAAGGAGGCTGTTGGCTGGTAGGAACGCACACACGTCATCCCCCTGCAGTAGCAGACACCCTTAGACCTATATGGTCACAGAAGTAGACAGGAAACCTCATAGAGGTCCTCATGCACCTACTGCTCAACACCTCCAGAGGCAGGAGGGCAAACCAGGGAACCCCCCCCCCCATCCTCTCCAAGGTTTTACATAAAACCACAGCCCCATATCAAACCTCCACATGGGTCAGCATGAACCAGTCAGCTGTCAGAGGTACATTTTATTGCCAGCCTCTACCATTGCATAAATATATACACATACCACTTCAACAATACAAATATAACCTCTCTAAAACACCAAGACCCCCTTTCGCAAACTACCATGGTAGTAGCCTTGCCCCATCCATCCGTAGCAGCTGGCATGCACCCCTCGACCCATCCCACCACAGTAGCAGACATGCAACCCCACAGGGTGCCACAGTCATCTAACACAGTGGTTAAGAGGGTACCCCTTGAGCACACCCTATCATCTACAAAGGCTGACATGCACCCACTGCTCTATACCAAGCCTACAGGAGCAACACTACTCTCAGCTGTCACAGACATTTCTGCCCTGGTAGAGAATGGCAGGAACATGCATTTTCAACCAACACTTCACCACTGTACTTATAAAATTCTCTCTAAACAGCAAGATCCCCTGCACAAATATCCACAGTAGTTTTTGCCCTTCCAACAGTCATATATCTCCATGTCCCCTTCATTCCCCTGGGGTCATGTACATTTTGCTACTCAACCAGTGTTAGTTACACCCTCACTTGCTCAAACATAAGTAACCTCTTGTCCTAAAGAAAAAAGTGATAACTACAGCCTGATCTCATCCTGAGCTAGGACAGACACGCACTCCAGATACAACTCATCTAACAACCCTATCTTCTTTGAGTCTGAGAAACACAAGTGCAGTGACCTTTCAGAGCCTCCTGGAGCCGGTCGACGTCCATGGCCGGAAGAGGAGGGTGTCACACAAACGCCGCCTCACACCGGCTGTCTCCGGTCGCTCCTCTCAGCGCTGTCTTTCACCCCACGGGCTCCCTTCCCACTTCAGGCTCAGCGTCAGATACCCTTCTTCTGCGGTTCAGGCAACAGCGCAGAGAGCTCCCCGTAATCGCCGAGTCCGTAGCTTCAGTCTTATCAACGGCGGAAACACCTGAGAAGACGAGAAGCAGAAACTGCCGTCCAATATGGCGCTCGTGACGTCACAGGGTACGCGCAAAGGAGGAGAGAAGGGAGCGGAGGCTAGTCTCTTCATGGTGCGTCTCGAGAACGAGCACGTCTGGGCGAAGGCGCGCACATGGATTGTGTGTTTGGTCTGAGCTATGCAAGCTCGGCTTGCCTAGTGATTGGTTGCATACTGCGGCATGATGCTTACTGGGCGGCTTTCGATTACGTCATGGAACAAGCAGCACAAACATTAACTGAGTTGGTTCGATGCTGGTGAAAGCTAGCTGCATTGTAGTGGAGCGCTAAACATTTCATTGCTTTAAATGGGTAGTTTAAACCCTTGAGTGCTAGAGCGGTTGAATACCAATTTAGCATTCGAGGGGTTAGAATTCTGAGTAAATCAGTGGGGAAGTGCAGTTAGTGTGCCCTAGAACCCACTGACTTTTCAATATATGACAAATTCATGAGGAATAATTACAATTATTATTTAATTAGATTGTAATCTGTTTGGTACAGGGCCCCTTCTTAATAAGTGAGTCAATTTGTTGTGCTTTTCCCGTTAATAATAAAATATATACAACAATCTTACAAAAGATCACGGTATGCCTTCCTATCAGAACAGAGGACTCAAGCATTCTATATATGAGAAAAAAGGCTTATTTTCAATAGAAATCACCCATCAAAACAACGTTTGGACAATGTTCATAAGATCCCTAAAACACCATCACTAAGGAAAACATCATGATATAGAAACACTCAATTGTTATTCTCCAAACATATATTTACCATAAAAACCACCTTAAGCACTGATGTCCCTAGGTATCTGACTTTGGAGTAATCTCTCTGTTCCCTTTAAAGGGATAGTAATACGTCATTTTAACGTTATTTTATTTTGTAGGCATTAAAAAAACATGAAGAATGATATGTCTTATCTCTCAAACCTTTATGGTTTAAGAGATATTCACAAGCAAAGTTTCCCCCTCCCCGCCCCTTTTACCTAGTGTAAGCCATCTCTTCTCAGATGTGGAATCTAGTTGTAAGACCAGACAGATAACAGCAGGGGACAATCTTCTTACAGTGAAAAACACTGAAAGCCCTGCCCCCCCTTTACAAGCTTTTCCCTTATCTTAATTGAAGATTGTCCCTCTCTGCAGTATGCCTGGGCACCTCCCTTCTGATCTGGCTGAACAGTGTTACATCAGTAAAAGGGACGGGAGGGGGGATACTTTGTCATTGAATTAATCTTGAACTACAACTGTGACAGAATTGAAATAACACTCTCCATGGCCCAAACACTATGATGATTAATTAGAGCTGCTTTTAATATGAAACATTACTATCCCTTTAAAGATAAGTATCCAGTATGACAGGCTTAACCGAAAAAAATACCTAGAAAAAAAACACACCTCCGAATTATATGGTGGTTGGTTCCATGCATACGTATATAGATAGATGTATAGATTGATAGATAGATATACACACATTATATATATATATATATATATATATATATATATATATATATAAATATATACTATATACGTCAGTATGTATTGAATAGCACCACCTGGCCACACACAATGTATCTAAATAATCGGAGCAATAAAAAATGCTATTTAGGCTTCAATTCTACCCAATACTATTATGCGACCATATACTTCCAAGAAAACCCTATACAAGGAATCTGGAAGAAAATAATCATATTACATCACATACTATCAAATTCGGATGATCATCCCAAAAAACCACATCAAAAAATTAAAAATATAAAATAGTCTCTCTTCCATGGAATATAGCAGAAGGAAAGATGGTATTTATACCCGAAGTAGAATATTAATCACCATATTTTATAAGAAAGACTCTGGTAGAATGGAAGCTTATGAAGACTTATCTTCTTTGTTTAATGTAGCTCAAACCCAGATCCCTTTTGTGGGAAGCTAGATTTTTTATATATTCATGACCAACTTCAATTTATCATAGATATTTAGCCAACCATGTTCTTATATATACAGTCTTAACAACTAATACCTTCATATATATATTGTAAACGCCTTATATTTGGATACAGATTCATTCATTCAGGTTTACTCACAGGACATCTGTGCTTGCTTTCCTCACGTATCAACCGTGTTCCTCACACCTGTTTGTTGGCGTCTCTCGTGTCATGATTCTCCGGGTTTTGCTGTCTTTTCAGGTATTTTGTTTCTCTTACCTGTTTCTGTTGTCCCTGCATTGTGCTGGTTACACCCTTGTCTGGGCCTATATCAAGAACTGATACCCTTGTGTCAGTGCGTGATCAAAGCTTTTTGGGTATCGAGTTGAGATTATTGTTACTAAAGTGTTTCCAGTGTTTGACCTGGCTTTCCCCAGCTACGTCTCTTGTCTCCTGATTCTGCTACGACACCTGTGTTGGTATTGACCTTGGTCTGTTATTCGACTGTTCTTTTTCCTGCTGATTTTGTACCATGCTGCTCGACTGGTTTTGACCCTGGCTTTTTCAAATATACCACTGTCTTATCCCAGGTACCATCTTTGTCTGCCTGTTGCTGACCCGGATTGTTGACCACCCTCCTTTCAACCTCGAAAGGTTCTCGGTGCCCAGTGTGTCGTGTTCAACATTGTAGACTATCCAGTCGAGTTTGACATGTTCAACTATCCTAAGCTTGACTTCCCATTGCATGGTAAGCATGTGACCTCCGGTGCTGCTGATCCAGTGTTCGACAGAGACAGCTATACTTCTGTTTGGTTTAATTCGTTGAATCATGACCTGGTGAGTAGCTGTCTGTGTCCTAGGTGGTTAATCTGCTATCAGGCTTCACGTCCTGCACCACCACCCAACTTCGGCCGCAGCAAGGCCTCCTGGGAGCAGCCACCAATTGCTAGCAACGTTCTCAAACCTATGAACTTTAGCTACTGGCTCACTGGGGCCTACTTTCTAAGTATTCTATATTGTCATCTGTCTATTGTATATATTAAACATATCAAATCAGCAGTCTGCTACTTCTTGTGGGGATTCCCCTCCTCAAAGTGTTCTCAGGCAGCTTACAATGGGCGCTCCGGTCAAGAGTCTTACATTATGTCAGCATCTGGTATGGTGTCTACAAACACACCTTCCTCTGGTGCTCTCTACTGGGTGTAAATCAGGTTAATAAATTGTCCAGAAGACTCCAACGTGTCTATATCTTGAATCTCTTAGGTGATGCAGTTTCTCCTTAGGTGAGGGCAGTACTATCCCCCTCAATTCAAATTTAGAATACAAACAAACACAAGAAAGAGAGTGCAAATTGCCTCTAAGTGCAGTATTGTAAGTAAATGGGATTATCCCACCCGTGGTTGGCTAATCACTAGAAGTAGAGGCTATCTCTTGCCTCCAAGGGGTATTCACAAGCACTGGTTCTGCTCCAGGCTGGCAAGGTGTCTATGTATGCTTCTGTGTATTTACTTCAATCACCACCATGACACTGCTCCAACAGGTAGTATGATAAATGTAACGGCACTCTGTGTGTGTGGGTGTACTTCTTCAGGAAGCAGCAAATCGAGTGCTTCAAAATACATTGGATAGTAGAAGGAACAAATGAAGACAAAACAAATATAAGTGTAAGCTAAGAACTACCTAGGAAAAGCTTTTATTTAAAAAAGAAAAAAAGAACCAACAAAAAACAAAGTCAGACACCATACCATATGCAGACATGAGAGATGCCGGCAAACAGGTGTGAGGAACACGGTTGATACGCAAGGAAAACAAACGCAGGTGTCCCATGAGTAGACCTGAATGAACAAATCTGTATCCAAATATAAGGCGTTTACAATATATATGAAGGTATTAGTTGTTAAGACTGTATATATGGGAACATGGTTGGCTAAATATCTATGATAAATTGAAGTTGGTCATGAATATATAAAAAAAAATCTTTATTCCCACAAAGTGATCTGGGTTTGAGCTTCACAAAAAAAAGAGGATAAGTCTTCATAAACTTCCATTCTACCAGAGTCTTTCTTATAATATATGGTGATTAATATTCTACTTCGGATATAAATACCATCTTTCCTTCTGCTATATTCCTTGGAAGAGAGGCTATTTTATATTTTTGATTTTTTTTATATGTTTTTTTGGGGCTGATCATCCGAATTTGATAGTATGTGATGTAATATGATTATTTGCTTCCAGATTCCTTGTATAAGGGTTTTTTGGAAGTACCTGGTCGCATAATTTTATTAGGCCGAATTGAAGACTAAGTAACATTTTTTATTGCTACATTGGCCTTCGATTATTTAGATACATTGTGTTTGGTCAGGTGGTGATATTCAATACATACTGATGTATATAATATATGCTACCGTTTTATTTTTCTTGAGACTGATGTTCCGGGGTGGGTAACTTGGGAAAATATATCTGTTCTGCTGTAGAGGAGTTTTCCAGGTATGTGACAGACATTTTTCCGAATTATCGCTGGTATGGAACAACCACCATGTAATACGGAGGTGTGTTTTTTTCTAGGGTATTTCTTTCGGTTAAGCCTGTCGTATTGGATACTTATCGTTAAGGGGAATGGAAAGATTACTCCGAAGTCGGATACCTAGAGACATCGGTACTTAAGGTGGTTTTTATGGTAAATATGTTTTGGAGAATAACAATTGAATGTTTCCATATAATGATGTTTTCCATAGTGATGGTGATTTAGAGATTTTATGGACATTGTCCAATTGTTGTTTTGATGTGTGATCTCTACTGAAAATAAATCAACCGTTTTTCTCATATATAGAATGCTTGAGTCCTCTGTTCTGATAGGAAGACATAGTGCTGAATTTTTGTAAGATCTTTGTATATATTTGTTTAACCATTGGGAGTGGGATCATTTAGATCTGGCTGCTTGTCTTCTGCCAGTCTTGGATTGGAACTACCACTGCGCCACTTACACAATTTCATTTTCTTAATAATAAAATGTGCACACTTTAGTCTGATGCTGTTACCTTGTCCTGTATTATTTTTGTATTTTACTAATGTTATTTCTCTAAAGTGATGTGTACATGTGTGGACTATATAAATAAAGATATGTACATACAATTCCCATTGATTTAAATAGGAGTTTATAATCCCACCCCCTCTAATGCAATTGGATTGCCGCAAATTTCATTTTTTTGGTGTGTGCATATGCCCCTAGTTTTATAGGAGGGCTATCCACCTGTTGTTGTATTATATATATAGTTCATTCACAGATTCCTATAGGGTAGCTTTGTCAGCAACCCGTGACGTAACTACATGGGAGGAAGTAATAGGTATGTATGCTTGCTGAACCGTACTCTGTGGGAAATGATTACCTCACAAAGAACTAGCAGAAAGCGAAATAATCAGGGAGATGGAAAAAACAGAGAATAGGATCAGGCAGAGTAGGAACCCAATAGCAGGAGCAGCCCAAACAAAGAACCGAGACAGTGGGAGAACCCCAGACAGATAACTGAGGACCCCCAAAGTCACAGGTTCAATAAAATGAAGGAAGGAGAGGTGGAGAAGGGTCTGGGGATGGCCCAAAGGAGGAGATGGTTGACAAGCCAGGAGAGTAGTCAGGAGAGTAGCCGAGGTCAGTGCAGGCAGCGTTCAGGGAATGGTCTAGGGTCTTTAGCCAGAGGTCAGTGCAGGTAGCGTTCAGAAAATGGTCTAGGGTCTTTAGCCAGAGGTCAGTGCAGGCAGCGTTCAGAGAATGGTCTAGGGTCTTTAGCCAGAGGTCAGTGCAGGCAGCGTTCAGAGAATGGTCTAGGGTCTTTAGCCAGAGGTCAGTGCAGGTAGCGTTCAGAGAATGGTCTAGGATCTTTAGCCAGAGGTCTGTGCAGGCAGCGTTCAGGGAATGGTCTTGGGTCTTTAGCCAGAGGTCAGTGCAGGCAGCGTTCAGGGAATGGTTTTGGGTCTTTAGCCAGGGGTTAGTGCAGGCAGCGTTCAGGGAATGGTTTTGGGTCTTTGCCAGAGGTCAGAGAACACAACTACATACAACAGAGCGACCAGAATGAGGGAGCTAGCCGAATAACTAAGCGTCAGCTAGACTGAGACACTTAGTTATATAGGGGGATCTCCCTACGCGTCACGGATGACGCGGCGACGTCTGACGTCATGACGTCGCCGCTCCGAAACCCGGAACTCCGGCGGGCGCCGACGGAGACCTGCGTCGCGACGGCCTGCCATGGAGCGTCGCAACCCCGCCGAACGCTGACAAGCTTCCTTTTACCCTTACAATAATCAAATATGTATTTTGCAGCATTATAATTGCTGCAAAGGGAAACAATCTGTATGGTTGGTTCTATGATTATTAGCGGACAACGGAACAAGGCTGTGGTGTCAGACAGTGTATCATAGTAATATAGCTGATGAGGCCAAAAAAAGTATCAATCAGTATCAACTTTTGTCCTATAACCCTAGTTGTTCCAGAGGAATGAAACCCCCTGCCCCAGCTGAAACCACTTCCAATTAAGCTCCTAGTGGGTAATAAATCCTTCCTGACCCCAAAAGGCAGATAGGTATTTCACTTGATCAACATCCTGTCTGCATTGAAACCAACTGTCATAATTCTGAATCTTGTTCTCTGTGTACAATACATTTTTGAAGGCATGTACAGTATCTGCAAACACAACCCCAACAGACAAAGAATTACACAAGCTTACTGCCCTTACTGTAAAAAATAGTTAAAAGCACCTTTCCTCTAGGTCTTATTGGATGACCGCTTGCTCAATTCTTTGAGAACATTTTTCCCACAGATTTCTTGTATTTGTAAATATATTTGTAAATTGTAATTTTCATAGGAGCAGACGAGTAGTATATCTAAACAATATAAATTAGGCACACTCATAGGTCTTACATAGTAAAAGGGGTGCGAGGGGGATACTTTATCATTCAATTACTCTTCAACTATAACTCTGACAGAATTGAAATAAAACTCTCCATGGCCCAAATACTATGATGATTAATTGGAGCTGCTTTTATTTTGAAACATTACTATCACTTTAAGGTAACATGTCAAGCAGCTCCTGCTTGACATGTTATCTTCAATAAGGTTTTGATAATTTTTCTACAAACACTTGTCAGTGAGTACCCAGGTAAAAAAAATTTTTTTTCTTGATCGACAAATATTTCATACACATATATATGTGTAAATATATATATATCATCGTCATCATCATGATCTTCAGCCGTTGTCAATCCACTACAGGATGAAGGCTTCCTCATCAAGCCATTGTGTACCGACAAACATGGTAATTTCATCTACCCATCTTGTCTTTGGTATTCTTCTTGGGTGTTTACTATCAAGTGGAATCCATTCCAAAATTCGTTTGGTTCATATGTATATTTATATACCAGTTCAATGTTGAGCTCATCAAAAGGATACTGGAAGAAAATCAAGGGCTACAGAAAGCAAAATGAAAGATGGACACACATAGAAGCCAAATGTATGCACCAAAGCTTGAAGATGGTACAACAGCAAAAAAAACTCAACTACAAATACTAAAATGAGTGGAAGGATAAGGCGGATCTAAAAAAAAAAAACTACTGACCAATAAGCCTATTGCCAGTCATCTGCAAGGTTTTCACAAAGGTACTTGTAACGGGAACCCAAGACGCCGGGGAGTCTTGGGCTGTCGTAGAGGAATCTTCTTTCCTGAAGTCAGCTGGGCGATGTCGAAAGGACTGGTCGAAGCAGGGCCAGAAGGATCGAACAGCCACGGAGTCAACGACTCGATGGATTTGACTTTGGGTCGAATGAGGCAAGCCAGTCAAGCGTCGCCAAGTCTTTGAGTACGAAGTCGAGCAGAGGGTTTGATGCGCCACCGAGTCGAACTCCTGGAGATAGAGGATGAATAGCTCTATATGCCTTTCAGGGATGGGAGTCAAAGCAGACTCTTTAGACCATCCAGGCAAGCATGACACGGGACGACTGCTTGCTCTAAATGAACACACTTTATTGAACGGGATTAGGTTTTTTTTACAGAGTTTGAACCCCTCCAGTCAGAGGGTGGAACAAAGGACACAAAATGGCACCAACAAATGGCATACACCAAACACAAAGAACCAGACTTGATTACATTAACTCGCAGAAGGGAGTCTTAGTGCAATACAGAATAGCAATTGGCTGGAGTGGCTCGAATACGCATCTTTTGGGAAACAATGGTCGGGGTTGGAGCCGTTGGTCGACTACTTTGAATGTCCTGCTTCAACCATGACCAATCAAATACCAATATGAACTGCCCTGTTGGCCAATCCCTGAGCTGCCTATTTTTCACTATGATAGGCTATGGAAGTTATTTGAATGTCTGGCTCAGTGAGTCGGCCAATCAGGCCTTCGACTACTGTCCCCGCCGGTGGTACAATGTTCTGTCGACCATTCAATGTTTTGTCGACAATTCCCGCCGTCTCACGGGAGCCTTCGACTTTTTGTCAGTAATCAGGTTAGCCCCATAATCCAACAAGGGGTCGTCGAGGCTCCACTGACCTGCAGCTCTGTCTCATTAAGTCCTTGTGGGCGAGCTGTATGTTGAGATAAAAGTTCGACAAGTGATTGCATAAGGGCTAAAAAAAAGTCCAGAGGCCCATAAGTCTTTTCATTAATGGCCTACGGCCCATTACAGTACTATCAAGAAGAATGGACATAAATACCTAATACAGCACAACCTAAAGAACAAACTGGCTTCAGGAGCAGTTTCAGTATAATGGACCATATGCAGACAGTGCACCAAGTTTTAGAGCAGCATAATGAATACAGCCTTCCATTATGCATAGCCTTCACTGACTATGAAAAGGCCCTTAACTCAGTGAAAAAAGCAAGCAATAATCGATGCCCTGATCAACCAAGGAATAGATAGAACGTACATCAATATCCTGCAGTCAATATATGAAAATTCAACTGCATCTATACAGATCAGCAATGATAAAGTCCAGATCAACAAAAAGGTGTCCAACAAGGAGAAACAATTTACCCCAAACTATTTTTTTGCTTGTTTAGAATAAATTTTACACAAACTAAATTGGGACAAAAAAGAGCTACAACAGGAAAGCAAAATTTTTGGTCTGAATATGAATATCAACAAAATGCAAGCCATGTTTAACAAATTTACCATACCAAGGAAAATCATAGTAGATGGTGGTAGAACTAGAAGAAGTGGACAAGTATGTTTACATTGAACAGGAAATGTCAACAAATGGAAATATAATGATGGAAATTAAGAAATAAAATTGTGATGGAATGCCTTTGGAAAAGTTAGTAGCACTGTCTTTAAGCAAAAGGTTTTTCACCAATGTGTCCTCCCAGTTCTTACGTATCACTGTGAAACATGGACACTGAATGCCAAAGCCATACAAAAACTTACGAAGAAAAGTATGGATCGTCAGATTCTGAACATTACAAAAAAGAGACCAAAAAACATGTGCATGGATTTGCCAGCAATCAAAGGTCTATGACATCATTGAAAGAATAAAGCACCTAAAGTGGAAATGGAAAGGCCACATTGCAACTAAATGAATTCTGGAGACTATATTTTTCCTTGTGTAATAGGCATTCTATAGAACCTTTACAGTTCCAGCTTCCTTCAGTCTTAGAGTTCTTACAAGCAGGGCTTGATAAAGGTCTCATTGTAAACTCTCTTATAGTACAAGTCTCTGCTAACATTTGAGAAACTCAAACATTCGTCCAAGGAGTGAATGGGATTTTTCCTCCATATAGGGTCCCTATTCCACTGTGAGATTTGAATCTAGTATTGGAAGCTCTCCAGTAGTGTCTGTTCAAACCACTATCTTCAGCAAACATTAGATACTTGGCATATAAGACAGTCTTCCATATCATCAAAAAGAGTTCCAGAACTCAATACTGTCACGGATTTGAAGACTCTCAGACTTAAGGTTTGGTAAAATAACTTAACTTTATTAAAAGTTAAAGGCAGTCCCCGTAGGGTAAACATACATAACAATACAACAGTAATATAACATATAATAGGTTCTACCGGCCTTGCCTATATACCAGGCAAGGCAACCCAAGTGACAGTTTTAATGACAGGCTCTACCGGCCTTGCCTATACCGGGTAAGGCAACCGTGAGATGACATATACCGGTTCTACCGGCCTTACCAATACCGGGCAAGGCAGCCCCCATGGAATGCTGAATGTAGGCTCTACCGGCCCTGCCAATACCGGGTAAGGCAACCTTAAAGATGGTGAATTACAAGGTTTTACCAGCCTTACCAATACCGGGCAGGGCAGCCCAAAGGAGTACTGGAGTAGGCTCTACCGGCCCTGCCAATACCGGGTGAGGCAACCTACAGGATGGTATCGTCAAGGTTCTACCGGCCTCACCAATACCGGGCAGGGCAGCCTGAGTGAGTAGACCAGCTGTCAGGTGACTAAGACAGCATAGAGCATAAGTATAGAGGTCTACTCAGCAGGAGTCTATCGCCAGGGATACTCAGACAACTGCAAGGAAGTGGACAGCGACTGACCACAGTACTGGATGTTCAGGAGCAAACCAACGTCCGCACGTTGGGACTAATGGTAATAGCGCCACCAGGTTTAATGGAGCAAACCAGCGACCGCACGCTGGAACCAACAATGTATATCGCAACCAGGTTTAGTGGAGTAAACCAGCGTCCGCACGCTGGGACCAACAATGTATCTCGCAACCAATTTAGTGGAGTAAACCAGCGTCCGCACGCTGGGACCAACAATGTATATAGCAACTAGGTTTAGTGGAATAAACCAGCGTCCGCACGCTGGGACCAACAATGTATATCGCAACCAGGCTTAGTGGAGTAAACCAGCGTCCGCACGCTGGGACCAACAATGTATATCGCCACCAGGTTTAGTGGAGTAACCCAGCGTCCGCACGCTGAGACCAACAATGTATATTGCAACCAGGTTTAGTGGAGTAAACCAGCGTCCGCTCGCTGAGACCAACAATGTATATTGCAGCCAGGTTTAGTGGAGTAAACCAGCGTCCGCATGCTGAGACCAACAATGTATATTGCAACCAGGTTTAGTGGAGTAAACCAGCGTCCGCACGCTGGGACCAACAATGTATATCGCAACCAGGTTTAGTGGAGTAAACCAACAAAGTATGATCAGCAGCGAGAAGAACAATGTCGCCAGAGCGATGGCTGGAGCAGGAGATTCAGGAACTCAGTAAGATTAACCCGCGAGGTGCTGGAACACAGGAACACTGGAACTCTGGAACACAGGAACACTAGCATACAGGAACACTGGAACACAGGATCAGCAAGTACAGCAGGAACAGGCCCAGAAGCCTGACAAGCAGGTCAGGCAGAGTGGAGTCAGAAACACCACGAAAGGGCAACCTGGAAGTGCTCAGCCTGGGTTTAAAAAGGCTGTGTGAGGAGGGCTAATCACAGACAGCCAATCATGATACTCAGCAAGTGACTGACACTGAACAGCACCAATCACGGGCACCGTGATAGTACCCCCCTTTCAAAGACCCCCTCTCCCAGAGTAGGGTCTAGGCTTCTGAGGGTATTTGGCATGGAATATTCGTAGTAACTTGGGTGCATGAAGGTCCTTACTGTCTACCCAGGAACGATCCTCAGGACCATAACCTTTCCAATGCACCAGATACTGTACCCCTCCTCTACCTCTGCGGGAATCATTAATGTTTTGTACTTCATACTCCTCCTGCCCCTCGACTTCAACAGCACCTGGCCTCACAGGTGTGGTAGTATAATGGTTGCAAACCAGAGGTTTAAGGAGAGACACATGGAATACATTATGAATGCACATAGAAGCAGGTAATTCCAAGGCATAGGAAACAGGGTTAATTTTGCGAATGATCTTGTACGGACCAATGAACCGAGGTGCCAGCTTATTAGATGGGACCTTGAGCTTTAGATTCTTGGAGGACAGCCATACTCTATCCCCGACTCGGAAGGAAACTGCTGGAAGCCTTCTGCGATTGGCATGACGCCGATGTCGCTGAAAAGACTGGCCCAATGCCCTCTGATCTTGTGCCCATGTGGAACGGAGTTGCTCTACTGTCTGAGGTCATGGCCCTTTCGTACTGTCACGGATTTGAAGACTCTCAGACTTAAGGTTTGGTAAAACAACTTAACTTTATTAAAAGTTAAAGGCAGTCCCTGTAGGGTAAACATACATAACAATACAACAGTAATATAACATGTAATAGGTTCTACCGGCCTTGCCTAAATACCGGGCAAGGCAACCCAAGTGACAGTTTTAATGACAGGCTCTACCGGCCTTGCCTATACCGGGTAAGGCAACCGTGAGATGACATATACCGGTTCTACCGGCCTTACCAATACCGGGCAAGGCAGCCCCCATGGAATGCTGAATGTAGGCTCTACCGGCCCTGCCAATACCGGGTAAGGCAACCTTAAAGATGGTGAATTACAAGGTTTTACCAGCCTTACCAATACCGGGCAGGGCAGCCCAAAGGAGTACTGGAGTAGGCTCTACCGGCCCTGCCAGTACCAGGTGAGGCAACCTACAGGATGGTATCGTCAAGGTTCTACCGGCCTCACCAATACCGGGCAGGGCAGCCTGAGCGAGTAGACCAGCTGTCAGGTGACTAAGACAGCATACAGCATAAGTATAGAGGTCTACTCAGCAGGAGTCTATCGCCAGGGATACTCAGACAACTGCAAGGAAGTGGACAGCGACTGACCACAGTACTGGATGTTCAGGAGCAAACCAACGTCCGCACGTTGGGACTAATGGTAATAGCGCCACCAGGTTTAATGGAGCAAACCAGCGACCGCACGCTGGAACCAACAATGTATTTCGCAACCAGGTTTGGTGGAGTAAACCAGCGTCCGCACGCTGGGACCAACAATGTATCTCGCAACCAGTTTAGTGGAGTAAACCAGTGTCCGCACGCTGGGACCAACAATGTATATAGCAACCAGGTTTAGTGGAGTAAACCAGCGTCCGCACGCTGGGACCGACAATGTATATCGCAACCAGGCTTAGTGGAGTAAACCAGCGTCCGCACGCTGGGACCAACAATGTATATCGCCACCAGGTTTAGTGGAGTAACCCAGCGTCCGCACGCTGAGACCAACAATGTATATTGCAACCAGGTTTAGTGGAGTAAACCAGCGTCCGCATGTTGAGACCAACAATGTTTATTGCAACCAGGTTTAGTGGAGTAAACCAGCGTCCGCACGCTGGGACCAACAATGTATATCGCAACCAGGTTTAGTGGAGTAAACCAACAAAGTATGATCAGCAGCGAGAAGAACAATGTCGCCAGAGCGACGGCTGGAGCAGGAGATTCAGGAACTCAGTAAGATTAACCCGCGAGGTGCTGGAACACAGGAACACTGGAACTCTGGAACACTAGCATACAGGAACACTGGAACACTGGATCAGCAAGTACGGCAGGAATAGGCCCAGAAGCCTGACAAGCAGGTCAGGCAGAGTGGAGTCAGAAACACCACGAAAGGGCAACCTGGAAGTGCTCAGCCTGGGTTTAAAAAGGCTGTGTGAGGAGGGCTAATCACAGACAGCTAATCATGATACTCAGCAAGTGACTGACACTGAACAGCACCAATCACGGGCACCGTGATAGTACCCCCCTTTCAAAGACCCCCTCTCCCAGAGTAGGGTCTAGGCTTCTGAGGGTATTTGGCATGGAATATTCGTAGTAACTTGGGTGCATGAAGGTCCTTATTGTCTACCCAGGAACGATCCTCAGGACCATAACCTTTCCAATGCACCAGATACTGTACCCCTCCTCTACCTCTGCGGGAATCAATAATGTTTTGTACTTCATACTCCTCCTGCCCCTCGACTTCAACAGGACCTGGCCTCACAGGTGTGGTAGTATAACGTCTGCAAACCAGAGGTTTAAGGAGAGACACATGGAATACATTATGAATGCACATAGAAGCAGGTAATTCCAAGGCATAGGAAACAGGGTTAATTTTGCGAATGATCTTGTACGGACCAATGAACCGAGGTGCCAGCTTATTAGATGGGACCTTGAGCTTTAGATTCTTGGAGGACAGCCATACTCTATCCCCGACTCGGAAGGAAACCCCTGGAAGCCTTTTGCAATTGGCATGATGTCGCTGAAAAGACTGGCCCAATGCCCTCTGAACTTGTGCCCATGTGGAACGGAGTTGCTCTACTGTCTGAGGTCATGGCCCTTTCGTACTGTCACGGATTTGAAGACTTTCAGACTTAAGGTTTGGTAAAATAACTTAACTTTATTAAAAGTTAAAGGCAGTCCCCGTAGGGTAAACATACATAACAATACAACAGTAATATAACATATAATAGGTTCTACCGGCCTTGCCTAAATACCGGGCAAGGCAACCCAAGTGACAGTTTTAATGACAGGCTCTACCGGCCTTGCCTATACCGGGTAAGGCAACCGTGAGATGACATATACCGGTTCTACCGGCCTTACCAATACCGGGCAAGGCAGCCCCCACGGAATGCTGAATGTAGGCTCTACCGGCCCTGCCAATACCGGGTAAGGCAACCTTAAAGATGGTGAATTACAAGGTTTTACCGGCCTTACCAATACCGGGCAGGGCAGCCCAAAGGAGTACTGGAGTAGGCTCTACTGGCCCTGCCAATACCGGGTGAGGCATCCTACAGCATGGTATCGTCAAGGTTCTACCGGCCTCACCAATACCGGGCAGGGCAGCCTGAGCGAGTAGACCAGCTGTCAGGTGACTAAGACAGCATAGAGCATAAGTATAGAGGTCTACTCAGCAGGAGTCTATCGCCAGGGATACTCAGACAACTGCAAGGAAGTGGACAGCGACTGACCACAGTACTGGATGTTCAGGAGCAAACCAACGTCCGCACGTTGGGACTAATGGTAATAGCGCCACCAGGTTTAATGGAGCAAACCAGCGACCGCACGCTGGAACCAACAATGTATTTCGCAACCAGGTTTGGTGGAGTAAACCAGCGTCCGCACGCTGGGACCAACAATGTATCTCGCAACCAGTTTAGTGGAGTAAACCAGTGTCCGCACGCTGGGACCAACAATGTATATAGCAACCAGGTTTAGTGGAGTAAACCAGCGTCCGCACGCTGGGACCGACAATGTATATCGCAACCAGGCTTAGTGGAGTAAACCAGCGTCCGCACGCTGGGACCAACAATGTATATCGCCACCAGGTTTAGTGGAGTAACCCAGCGTCCGCACGCTGAGACCAACAATGTATATTGCAACCAGGTTTAGTGGAGTAAACCAGCGTCCGCATGTTGAGACCAACAATGTTTATTGCAACCAGGTTTAGTGGAGTAAACCAGCGTCCGCACGCTGGGACCAACAATGTATATCGCAACCAGGTTTAGTGGAGTAAACCAACAAAGTATGATCAGCAGCGAGAAGAACAATGTCGCCAGAGCGACGGCTGGAGCAGGAGATTCAGGAACTCAGTAAGATTAACCCGCGAGGTGCTGGAACACTGGAACTCTGGAACACAGGAACACTAGCATACAGGAACACTGGAACACTGGATCAGCAAGTACGGCAGGAATAGGCCCAGAAGCCTGACAAGCAGGTCAGGCAGAGTGGAGTCAGAAACACCACGAAAGGGCAACCTGGAAGTGCTCAGCCTGGGTTTAAAAAGGCTGTGTGAGGAGGGCTAATCACAGACAGCTAATCATGATACTCAGCAAGTGACTGACACTGAACAGCACCAATCACGGGCACCGTGATAGTACCCCCCTTTCAAAGACCCCCTCTCCCAGAGTAGGGTCTAGGCTTCTGAGGGTATTTGGCATGGAATATTCGTAGTAACTTGGGTGCATGAAGGTCCTTATTGTCTACCCAGGAACGATCCTCAGGACCATAACCTTTCCAATGCACCAGATACTGTACCCCTCCTCTACCTCTGCGGGAATCAATAATGTTTTGTACTTCATACTCCTCCTGCCCCTCGACTTCAACAGGACCTGGCCTCACAGGTGTGGTAGTATAACGTCTGCAAACCAGAGGTTTAAGGAGAGACACATGGAATACATTATGAATGCACATAGAAGCAGGTAATTCCAAGGCATAGGAAACAGGGTTAATTTTGCGAATGATCTTGTACGGACCAATGAACCGAGGTGCCAGCTTATTAGATGGGACCTTGAGCTTTAGATTCTTGGAGGACAGCCATACTCTATCCCCGACTCGGAAGGAAACCCCTGGAAGCCTTTTGCAATTGGCATGATGTCGCTGAAAAGACTGGCCCAATGCCCTCTGAACTTGTGCCCATGTGGAACGGAGTTGCTCTACTGTCTGAGGTCATGGCCCTTTCGTACTGTCACGGATTTGAAGACTTTCAGACTTAAGGTTTGGTAAAATAACTTAACTTTATTAAAAGTTAAAGGCAGTCCCCGTAGGGTAAACATACATAACAATACAACAGTAATATAACATATAATAGGTTCTACCGGCCTTGCCTAAATACCGGGCAAGGCAACCCAAGTGACAGTTTTAATGACAGGCTCTACCGGCCTTGCCTATACCGGGTAAGGCAACCGTGAGATGACATATACCGGTTCTACCGGCCTTACCAATACCGGGCAAGGCAGCCCCCACGGAATGCTGAATGTAGGCTCTACCGGCCCTGCTAATACCGGGTAAGGCAACCTTAAAGATGGTGAATTACAAGGTTTTACCGGCCTTACCAATACCGGGCAGGGCAGCCCAAAGGAGTACTGGAGTAGGCTCTACTGGCCCTGCCAATACCGGGTGAGGCATCCTACAGCATGGTATCGTCAAGGTTCTACCGGCCTCACCAATACCGGGCAGGGCAGCCTGAGCGAGTAGACCAGCTGTCAGGTGACTAAGACAGCATAGAGTATAAGTATAGAGGTCTACTCAGCAGGAGTCTATTGCCAGGGATACTCAGACAACTGCAAGGAAGTGGACAGCGACTGACCACAGTACTGGATGTTCAGGAGCAAACCAACGTCCGCACGTTGGGACTAATAGTAATAGCACCACCAGGTTTAATGGAGCAAACCAGCGACCGCACGCTGGAACCAACAATGTATTTCGCAACCAGGTTTAGTGGAGTAAACCAGCGTCCGCACGCTGGGACCAACAATGTATCTCGCAACCAGTTTAGTGGAGTAAACCAGCGTCCGCACGCTGGGACCAACAATGTATATAGCAACCAGGTTTAGTGGAGTAAACCAGCATCCGCACGCTGGGACCAACAATGTATATCGCAACCAGGCTTAGTGGAGTAAACCAGCGTCCGCACGCTGGGACCAACAATGTATATCGCCACCAGGTTTAGTGGAGTAACCCAGCGTCCGCACGCTGAGACCAACAATGTATATTGCAACCAGGTTTAGTGGAGTAAACCAGCGTCCGCATGCTGAGACCAACAATGTATATTGCAACCAGGTTTAGTGGAGTAAACCAGCGTCCGCACGCTGTGACCAACAATGTATATTGCAACCAGGTTTAGTGGAGTAAACCAGCGTCCGCACGCTGGGACCAACAATGTATATCGCAACCAGGTTTAGTGGAGTAAACCAACAAAGTATGATCAGCAGCGAGAAGAACAATGTCGCCAGAGCGACGGCTGGAGCAGGAGATTCAGGAACTCAGTAAGATTAACCAGCGAGGTGCTGGAACACAGGAACTCTGGAACACAGGAACACTAGCATACAGGAACACTGGAACACAGGATCAGCAAGTACAGCAGGAACAGGCCCAGAAGCCTGACAAGCAGGTCAGGCAGAGTGGAGTCAGAAACACCACGAAAGGGCAACCTGGAAGTGCTCAGCCTGGGTTTAAAAAGGCTGTGTGAGGAGGGCTAATCACAGACAGCCAATCATGATACTCAGCAAGTGACCGACACTGAACAGCACCAATCACGGGCACCGTGATAAATGCACAATCTTTTGCATCTCCATAGCTCATCTTCCATCAAGATAAAGTCATCTGAAATCTGAATTTCAACTCAAATTTATTTATTTGTTTCACATCAATCAGTAATTAATTCTTCCTTCCTTGTGTCCTAATCCGAGTAACAAAAAAGAGGAAGACCTTCACACATTAGATGTGGTTCGATGTCTTCACAAGTATGTTCAAGAAACTCAGTCTTTCAGACAAATGACAGATTCTTTGTCAACCTAGAAGGTCCAGGCCCAAGGAAGAGCAAATCAGCTTAAAAGGCAACCATAGCCTCATGGCTCAGAGGGATTATAAGACAAGCTTATAGAATCACGTTTGTTCCAGCTCCGTTCCGTATAACAGTCCATTCTACTTGCTCAGTCAGTACTTTATGGGCCTTGAAAAATCATGCTACTATTGACCTACTCTGTAAAGCAGCAACACGGTCATCTGTTTACACTGTCACAAAGCTTTATAAACAGTGGCGTCGCCGGGGGGGGGCCAGAGGGGGCCAGTGCCCCCCCTACATTCTACTGTGCCCCCCCATGTGCCCCCCCAATTTTGTTCAGTGTTTGTTTTTTTTAAATATACCTGCTGGATTGCCGCCCTGACTGTGTCTGAGGACGTTGTGTCACATCATGGACGCCGCGAGGGAGCGCTTGGTAGCTTAAATCAGCTCTCCCTCGCGGCGTCCATGATGTGACACACCGTCCACAGACTCACAGGGCGGCAATCCAGCAGATCTCCCGGCGGCAGGCTCTCTAGTAATACAGAGCGCTGGGAGATGACACCATCTCCCAGCGCTCTGCATTAGGGAGTACCGCGCGCGGGAGCTTCTTCTGTGTCTGTGGCGGAGGAGGCACAGATTACTTGCCACACCGCTAGACCACCAGGGACTCAAGGTAGGGCATCGCGGAGATGAAGGGGCTTTAAGGGGCATTATGGAGATGAAGGGAGCATTACGGAGATGAAGGGGGTATTGTGGAGAAGGCAATATGGAGATGAAGGGTGCATTGTGGAAGGGGCATTGTAGAGATGAAGGGGGCATTGTGGAAGGGAGCAGTGTGGAGATGAAGGGGGCATTGTGGAGATGAAGGGGGCATTGTGGAAGGGAGCAATGGAGAGATGAAGGGAGCATTGTGGAAGGGAGCAATGTGGAGATGAAGGGGGCATTGTGGAGATGAAGGGGGCATTGTGGAAGGGAGCAATGGAGAGATGAAGGGGGCATTGTGGAAGGGAGCAATGTGGAGATGAAGGGGGCATTGTGGAAGGAGCATTGGAGATGAAGGGGGCATTGTGGAAGGGGCATTGGAGATGAAGGGGGCATTGTGGAAGGGACAATGT